>OY856313.1:19293053-20535066 GCA_963693445.1 Agonopterix heracliana
CTTCAAGGTCATGTGCAGAGGAGACGACCAAGCACTTTTCGAAGGCCGTGCAGTACCAACTCGCACCATATCCTCGAACTCCTTTTTAGCGGAGGCCAGTTTCTGAGGAGCTAGGCGACGGGGACGGCAAGAGACGGGTGGCCCATCCGTAGTTTTAATATAATGCACAGTATTATGCTTGATAACCCTTGGAAGACCAGGAGGTCTGGTGATTTCAGGGAACTCTGAAAGAAATTGTGCATACTCGGATGTTTGTGATGCTACAGCCTTGACACTAGACTGTTTGGAGACAATGCACGCAGCGATTGCCGATAAGCCAGTGGTGCCGTCCATTAAACGATTGGTTCGGCAGTCTGGCAGCAAGTGATAAAAGGCTAGGAAATCCGAACCAATGATGGCGGTGTTCACATCGGCCACTACGAAACGCCAAACAAAACTGCGGCGTAGTCCAAAATTTAGTGTCAAGTTAACGGTACCAAAAGTCTTGATGCAACTCCCATTTGCCGCGCTAAGCTCATAGTCAGAGGATTTCCTCTGTCCTGGAAGCCAACAGCGAGGATAACAGCATAAATCTGACCCAGTGTCTATAAGAAACTGACGTTTGGAAACTTTATCCGTAACAAATAAACGACGGCTGCTACTATTACCGTTGCAATCAGCTGCCGCCTTCACTGATTGCTCTTCAGGTTTTCCGATTCCCAATTACATGGGCTAATGCATCTAGCCGCTTTAGCACCAAACCTGCTGTGGTACCAGCAACGCTTTGATGTTCTGTCTGAACTCTCACTGCGTGGATTTTTCCTATTTGACGAAGGAGATCGACTGCGCGATGGTCGCCGAGATTGCTCCGAGGATAAGGCCGCTACTTGTTTGCTCAACTGATCGATGCGGTCCATCAGAACACCAAGCGCAGGCTGTGCGCCACCAGAGGGCGAGGAACCTGAGACTGCACACAGATTGTTAATGCCAGGGGATACTTCTATAATTTTGTCGGCCAGATCGGATAATTTGTCCAAACCGAGGTCCGCCTGAGCGGCAAGGATCGCTTGTACTGAAGAAGGGAGTCTGCGAAGCCACAGTTCACGGAGCAGGTTTTCGTCGGTTAGAGAAGTACCGGCTAGAGACCTAAGATGCCGCAAAAATTGTGACGGCTTTTTATCTCCTAACTCCTCAATGCTAAGAAGCTGTCTAACACGCTGGTCTTGGGATGCTGAAAGGCGCTTAATAAGTGTGTCCTTCAGCATCTGGTATTTTCCTTCCTTAGGAGGGTTTACTACAATATCCTCAACTTCAGTAGCGAGCTTGTGGTCAATTTGGCTCAGTAAATGGCTGTACATAGTGGTATCCGATGTTATACCTGCAAGGTGAAACTGTGCTTCCGCATGACCAAACCAAACAGATGGGGCATGTGGCCAAAATGGTGGTAATTTCACCGAAACCTTGCAAACCTCTGCCTTGCCAGGCGACTGGACACCTGTGTCAAGCTTGGGCTCAGCCGCAGCAGCCAATTTGTGTTGTAATGCATCATTTTCAGCTTGCAACCGAAGCAGTGCAGCATTATCAGCCCTCAACCGTTCTAGTTCAGCTTTCATCTCTTCAGCCATAATTGTATTAATTAAGTAAGAAAACTCATAAACAGCACACACACAACCAGGTAGCACCCGAGGTAAGTATTAGTAAATTTTACTTTAAATACAAAGTTAGGTAATAAATCACACACCGGTGTAAAGAGGTTATATACCGAACAGTTCAGACCATGGGGCGGGCAGCGTAACGATTACAGAAACCTATTGCTAAAATCACAAAACCCAAATGCAATAATCATACACCCTACCGTAAATATTGCTAGTTCGGATGTAAACAGAAGCATAAACAACAGTTTTATACGAGCAAATTAACTTAAAATAACAAGAAAGTAATGAAAAAAAATTAGAACAGAATGAAATGGTTAGGTAAATGTTATTAATTGTTAAACAAACAACCCACGAAAATTCAAAATTATTGTAACCAAATTGTTAAACACCAGATAATTAAAATTAACAATGCACAAATTAAAATATTGTAACTAGTAAAAATCAAATTATAATGTATTATGTTATGTAGTTATAACACCACAGAAAGTTAGTTGAAAATATGAAAAATATTTCACGCAAAAATGTTCGTACCTAGGTATATTCATAAACGCCACTTTAATGTCACTCTTCAAAACAAATCCCGACTTGCTAAGCACCGAGCGAGCATGCTTCGTAAACGCACCATAGACAAAAGTGTACTTGCGTGTGTGTATCCGAACGCGCAGGCAGGTGACGTTGAAGATCGACGAAATCGACGAATCGGCGAGCTCGTAATGTGCAATATGGCGTCACTAGATGGCAGTAGGCAGGCGCCTCGTAGAAATATTGCTTCACTTGAGACTTGCTTTTACTGCAGGAGAAAATCTTCAAACCCGTAGAAATATTGCGGCACTTGATGTTATTGCAGGAGAAAATCTTCAACTCGCCTTAAATCGATGATTGCGATGTTGTGATATGCATCGAACAGGAGTGCCGCCAAAGCCCGGCCCGTTGAAAATAGCTTTTTCACTAGGAGTCACCAATTTGGGAGGCCTTTCTCACTCCTCCCGTGTAGATATGTTTGTGTTCATTGAAATCAAACGGCAATTGATAGTCGTAGCACTGTATTGTTCACAATCTACAATAATATTCGCTAGAGATACAAACGCCGGGTGCAAAGGATATTCTGCCGGAAACGGAAGTGTTTAATCTGTCAAAATGACAGCTAAAGAATTAGTGATGTCCTACGACAGTAACAAAATAGTGATGTACGTACGACTAAGATTATGTTAATACAAAAGGCGATAATTCGCCACAAGTTTAAATTTAAACCCATGTGACAGTCGCATTATGTTCCCACATGATCCCCATTAAAAGTTACGGTGGTTTAAACTATTAGTTAATGAGGATCCATGGTTAATTATAATAAACTCGTTTTAACCGCGACAAGGACTATAAAGCAGTGCATACAAAGGAAGTTTCGTCCTCACCTAGGCTTTTTCGACCAAACATTAGCTTACTGCCAGTATGTCTTTATAAAGGTTCACATGGTACCGGACGGCCCAGAAGGTAACATTTTCGAAAATATGTCTTAATGCGCATAGCATATAGCGCACCATTTAATATCTTATGACACATTCAAATCGAGTGCCTAGTCTACTGCATGAAATTTGATTTCTTGGGCCAGTGTCACGATGGAGCTGAATACGTTTTAAAAAGCATCTGGGCGTTACGAGGTTTTCAAACTTTATACCCTATACCCACAGACTTAAAAGAAGAACCAGACGTAATCTCGTCTAATCATGAGTGAAGCACCCATTTCTTTTGTGTGCGTGCTGTCACGCGGTACATAAGGTGACGGGTTGTAGGACCTGCGCCTAGAGCAAGTGCATCTGTGTGAGTGTAGGTCCCTTGCAGAACAAACGAGATTGTATTACCTTGCATGCTTCAAATCTTTTTAGTGCAATATTCGGTCCGTATTTCTTTCAAGTCCGTGCCTATACCGTGGCTCAAAGATTTCCATGTTAATCTTACTCGTAAATTAATCCTTACCTTCCCTAAACATTTACAGTTTGATGGTTTGAAGCACCCACTATAGTATGCGACGCATTTTAGTTTACACCCTGTATCACCTGTGCATTCACTCGCGTACATTTCCATTCGTTTTCGGTATGAAAGTAGTTTCATTTTAACTCTATAAAAATAATTGAAATTGCTTTCATAGTTCAAACATAACATACGCAGCCGATGTCTTTCAAAAATGTAGTCGTAAGTCCTATGCTACATTCTGCACTAAGAATAAATTATCATCAATACCGATCTATCTCCAAAAAAATGTCCCATTGTAATTTCAATTACCTTGCAAACGACGCCCGCGCCATAGTTCGATAGCGATCGACGCACGCGCAGCTGAAATTCGATACGCATAGAATTTGTATTGTCACCTTAATGGCATATAACGGTTTCTATGACAACTGCGAGGACCGGTTCGATTCCTGACACACATAAAATGATATAAATGTCAGTTTGTTAGGCTCAGTAGCACCCTAGTAAAGGTGTTAGTTCGAAGGACTATAAATCAGTAATATAGATTACGGAATGGGCAATATGGTACAGAAGGGAAGCAAGAGTGTGCTTTAGTGTTAAAGTGAACGCAAAATCTGAATATTACTTGAAATAATTTGTTTTTGTGCTGACTCAAGACACTGTTGCATGGAGGATGAAGGGTCTTTGAGCATAGCATGAGCATATGCTCACGACTATATTCCCCGAGGGGGTAGTCAGAGATATTCTGAAACCTCAGAACATCCACGTTTCACCAGTAGTACCGAAACGCTGTCCAGTGTGACGGGGGGTGAGCCCGTCGCCACTTGTAATGGACAGTAGGTACAATACATGCCTCGAAATTGAAGCATGTAGGTTTCCTCACGATGTTTTTCCTTCACCGAAAAGCCAGTGGTGTTACAAATCGTACATAAATTCCGAAAAACTCATTGGTACGAGTCGGCTTGGACGGGGATCGAACCATCGCCTCCTGCACGGCAGGCAAGGTTACTCGCCACTGGACCACCACGGCTATCGATCGACCACCACGACTAAGGGTCTTTGGTCAGCTTACAATTTTTAATTCCGAAAAAAATCAGATTCCGATGCAAACTGGCATCGTTTCGATTGGGGAAAATGGTTTCGTATCATGAGTACAATCACCTCATTCATCATTAAACACTTTATGGGTGGCCAAGACGTCGACCTGCCGGTCGACCGGACTTTTATGGTAGCCCGCGAAGAGTTCAATAAATAAAAAATATAAAACATTGTTGACCAATCGGGTAAGTTTTCAATTTCAAACATTTCAAATTTTCGCCGACCAGTTGGGGCTTTTTACTTGCGGAATTTGATAGACGGTTTGCGGATTTCGAAATTTTTTTAGACCTCATCAGCTTCTCATACTCTTTCCTTTTATCGGAGGCATTAACGATGACGGTAAGTATGTCTATCAAAATCGAACCTTGAACATTGATGATAAATGTGTTGTAGTTGAAGGTTGACCGCCAGGTATATCTATAATTTTAATGTAGACTGTATACTTGAATGGCCAACCCAGCTGTATTAAAACTAGCTGAAAAAAAAATTAAAAGCTCAGTCATAGCATCACAGTTACAACTGTTAAACACAACATACCACAGCCCACATACCTATCCACATAACCTCTCAACCCATTACAAAACATCAAGCAGATGTCCATTACATCACCATCGGGTATTGCTGTCCGTTTGTCACCAAGCCGAGGGTAACGACCCGTGCAATGTAATGTTCATACAGTTGTATGACCCTATGGATGGACAGTTACTTCGTTATCTAATAGGCTTAGCTGTTAAGAATGTGACACTGAGTAGGTACATCTTTTTTGCACACTTTTTTCGGCTTATGCCTAGTTAGATACCATTCAATGTCACGAAAAAGTTTTTTATCGAGACACGATCTGAGTATCATACACGATACATACATAAACTCACGCCTCTTTCCTAGAGGGGTAGGCAGAAACTATGGATCTCCACTTTAGGCGGTTCTGACACACCTCTCTCGCTTCCTCTAGGTCCATACATTCCCTTCGATTTCGGCTACTTTTAACCTGGCATTTTTAATGACGTCCCTGATCTGGTCTAGGTACGTCCTCCTAGGTCTGCCTCTAATGTTCCAAACCATTTTTCACGATACATACATACATAAACCATAATCCCTTGGTCGGCGTCGGGGTGGTCAAAAACACAGCCTACCAACTTTATTGCTTGCTTGCATGTTGTGTTGTGGAGCTTAGAAAAAGTATGTCTAGAATGAGCCTCACTGTTTTACCGTATAAAACAAAAGGAGCCAAGTTTCATAGGTTGATGTGCGTGAGGCGCCATACAAATTATGTATGTGTGCGTGTATATGTATAGGGTTTAGGAGCCAGAACTGGTTCCAATTTTTTTCGACGCTTTCGTATCTTCGACTGTCAATCTTGACATATAACTTTATCAAAGTTGTTGAGTATCAAAAAAACAGTTTTTCAAGTTCATTACACTACAGTCTAAAAACTAATTGTTACCACTTGTTACTTTGAAATTTTAAATTTTAAATGTTCAATTTTCGAGGTACTAAATAGCGTTCTTGTCCTTATGGTAGGTAGACTTAGCCAACTTGAAAACAACTTTTTACAATGGTTTCATACCTAGTTCATTTTCCGAATTTCCGCTTACAGAATATTACTAAAAGCACATCATGATGTTTAAATTCACCCCTGTATAAAAAGAATGTCACATTTTTCGATGTTTTTCACATTAACCACTGTCATTTTAACGTAAAATTGCAGAAACTTTACAACTTACGTTCAGATTAAACTCGTATAAGGCCATCGACACACATTGCGTATAGGTAGGCATAACTACAGTCCGATGACAGATGATGTGAAAATAAGAGGTTCATTACATACCGTTGTGTTTATTACATGGTTTACAAGTAAGAGTTTTTTTTGTGGAAAACCCAATTATGTATCTCTAATTTAAAAGTTACGGACAATGTTAGGGACAACGCCGATTTTGTACTGGGAGCCAGTTGGTAGTGGTACTACCAAACGTAAATAAAAGTTCAAATATGTAGTTCATGCAAATTTTATTTCGATGTCATCGAAATCACAAAGGAACCACGGATATTAATGTGCGGCAACCGGAACGATTACATTTATTTGTTATTGTAATTTTATGACCATAGTAATCTGGTGTAGATGAACTTTTAATAAAGGAATGAATTATGAACTTATTTATTAATACACGCTTGTTTATATTTAATCTAAAATCAAATTAAAACCGGATGTTTTATCCTTCAATCAAAGTTAAGCAAAAGGTTAGGCTCAAAGCGCATTGTAGCATCTAATCACACAAAGTTGGACACTAAAGTTCATACCAAGTGCACCTTGTCTGTCTTCTCCATTGCCATTTGAAGTCCTGACGTTTCGTCAAAGTAAAGGCAATATTAACTAACGCCTATCCATTATATTACTTTGATCTTAAAATTTTATCCGAGAACTCAAATTCAACGCAAAGAATTTATCAAAAAACAAAAGAGTTATTTTTATAATTAATTAGAACCATATATAAAACCTGTTTCTAAAAACACCATGGGAAAAAAGTTAGAGGTTTCTTTTCAGAGAAAAAAGAAACAAAGAGGTTTTTATTTTCGGCTCACGACTTACGTGTTTTTTGCGACCATACCCTCATACGTTATGGTTTAACACCATGCCAGATCTTTATATATTCATTGCTATTTTAGGAACTTGAATATTGCTGGTTTTTTTGTAACAATGAACCAAATGATTCCGTGAAGAGGTGTTAGAAATATTCTAAAAACAATAGACAATCGGGGAGAGAAAATTATTGGATGCTTTATCGACACTTCAATTTGTTTGTTACTATATTATTGAAAGGAAAAGTACCTACAGGGGAAGAGAGGCAGAGGAAGATTTAGACCTGTCACACACGATGATGCACTGACGGAGCAGCAGACGTCAGTCCGTCATTTGCGAAGCAAGGAGTTGTATGAAACCGTACGTAGCAGCGGTGGGATTGACGCACCGTGTGTGCTTCTACGTGCCGTGTGTACAACTCCTTGCTTCGCAAATGACGGATTGACGTCTGCCGCTCCGTCAATGCGTCATCGTGTGTGATCCCACTTATACAGTTATCTAGCACAAGTGAAAGAAAAGGATGTTGTCGTGTCTTAACAAGAACTCGGGCACTTGAGTCTTAGTCAAGACTGCGTCAAGACTTTACTTCGTCTTTTATCTGCCTCCGATATCCATTGTCGTACCCTTACATCGAACTTTCATTATAAAATGTGTTGTTTGTGGGCGATTCCTGTGTACTATCACGATTTCTTCCCACATCTTCTTTTCGTGTGGAATCGTCAGTTCCTCCTCAAATCTTCTGCTTCCAATTTGTTGACACCTCTAAAGCTCTGCCTGATGCTCTGCCTACCTAGACCTACATAGGAAGTAAATATTAACAATAAGAACATTAGAAGTAGGTACTTCTATAAGATTTCATTCAAACAATGCTAACAATTCTTTCATTTTGTTCACAGGCAAGTCGAAAGATATCAAAATGTGGATATCTTTTCGTGGCACCAGGCTGGGACTTCTCCAATCCGCTCTACAGAACAAAGGTATGTAACAATTTGATTCTTAACTTTATTACAATGCAATAAGAACTACTGTAGTTTCTACATGAGATCATGAGATATCCCTAGTTCTAATAGATACGTTCCCAATCAATGAATAATGCAGGCATGTGTAGAATCTAACATATCGAGCACTGGATCCGTGTGGATGTGTCTGGCCCACTCCTCATCTCATGCTTATATTCGTGACATACAAGAGGGCTCGAACTGACAAGAGGCTAGCAAAGTATTCTATTGCTTAGTGAGTGCGAGTGTGAGAGGAAGAATTACTGTAGTCTACCTACCGTACCGGCAGAACGAGGCAGAAAATGTAAAAAACATTTGACAACCCAGTGGGTGGACCAAAGCTGATGTCGGCGACTGAATTTCCCATATTATGAGTATGACGATGATTTAAAGTTTGTCACCGATCAATTAGTTTAATAATTTAGGGAATGTAAGATTAAATCGCTAACGGCGCAATCAGGCGAATAACTTGAACAAGATAATTCTTCATAACGGACCCTTGCCACCTGATTAAAATTAATAACACTTTTGACGTAAACTCAATTGATTCACGTCAATACGCTAAAAGAGCCATTTCATTCTTAATCTTACTTGAATAAGGATGATAAATGATTAAAATACCAAGAAAAAATTCTCGAAAAAGATATCGATTCTTTTTATCGATTGCATTTTTCATCGATTCTAAAGTCTTTATGAGGGTCATAAATAAATAATTCCTTGGAATCGCGATTAGGGCTCTAATGCGAAAAAAAGGGTCTAAAGTGACCTCTCTGGTGTTATAACACTTTTTTATACCTAAACATAGTGCATGCAACTAAATTCTTAGAAACGATGCGCTAAATTATGCAAAAATATTCTGAATTGTGAAGGACAGATAGGAGATATAATAAAAATTATGGAACATATAATTTTTCAAAGTACAGTCTACATAAAAGTTCCATTTAATATAGTAGTGGTTTCATTCTGAAACTACCATAGGATCATAATCTTTGCAACAACTATCGACTATCAAGCGGCTCACCTTTAGCACTTGTTAGCAACTAGGTGTTGGTTCATGGATCCAATGTCACATTTACTTCAACGCCTCAACCGATAGACGTTCAGTGCTGTCCTCATCCAACGGGTTGGATTCCTGTCGCCATTGGTAGAAAGTGAGCCCGGCCTCTACGACAAATCCTCTGTGTCTACGCTTCGCCTTCCGGTACGCAGTCGGCACTCGAGAACTCTTTGGCCCTATCGAAAAACTTTTCTGCGAGTAATGTGCCCCGCCCATTGCCACTTTAGTTTAGCGATGCTTCGGGCTATGTCGGCTACCCTGGCTGGTTCTGCGAAATTCTTCACTTCTTATTCGATCAAGCAGGGAAACTCCATTGCCCTTTGGGTGACTTTTAGCCTTTTTATGAGGTCATGAGTGAACAGCCACATAGCACATATTCATTTGTCCATCTTAATCCGTGAAAAGAAAGAAAAACATCAACCGTGGACTTTTTATTACATTTTTAGAAGTTTTATTATTTCGCCGATATAAAGGACAGAAGAAATATTATTATTATACCGATTGAAAAAAAAAAAGGAAAACAATCGGAAACGTGAATCTCTGAGATTACGATAAGAACGGCAGGGGGCTTGGTTCGGCGCCAAAAAGTGTCAAAAAAGATGCGCAAACGCAACATAAAGCGCGGTTTGGAGCAGGCAGAATATAAATCATTGGAATTGAATAAGAATTTGTGTTATCAATTCATGTGTCAGGGAATAATGCTGGGTTGTTTTGGTTACTTAGAATTTTGTGTAGGGTTAAAAATATAATTCAAAATGAGGCAACGAATATTGGATGCTCCGGGAACCACCGGGTGGGGACCGGTGGTAAGGGAGGAGGTTTCAAAAATTGAAGCAGATAGTGTCTGTACGTAGGAACACCTTGGACAAATAGCTGTCATTTTATACAAATGGAACAAATTGACAATGTGCGATGGTGAGTGAGTGCGAACGAAACAGGAATACGCTATAATTGCCTACATTTTTCGCCAGGCTTTCTACCAAGAGGGGGTGATGTTAAAATTGGTGGGGGTGTAGGAAGTGTCTGTACTGTATATAGTATTAGATACTCTTATACTGTGACGTAGGTATTACTATAAGAATAGTTAATAATAGTATTATATTACCTACTATTATTATCTATTCTTATGGTATTACTTACTCTTTCTTCTCTTATGTACACACGGCGACAGGTCAGGTTACCCTGTTTGGACTTTGAACTATTAGAAGTTGAACGCTGCGAATCGTGCGAGAGGGTGCGATATGTTGTTGTTGTTTCGTCTCAAGCCACGCTGCTCCCGCGCCGGCAGCCGCGTCTATGAAGGCTCTCTACCGCACTATTTTGTGTTTTGTACGTAGCGTAGTTATGGGTGTATAGGGTGCGTAACATGATGTGTCGCCGTGTGTTCATAGGTATAGCCCACTTTGGCTCAACCTTATTCGTCAGAGAACGCCTGCGCCCAGCAGTGGGACGTATACAGGCTGATGATGATGAACTGGACCAAGGAGAAGGATCCTAGGTTTCAAAGGCTTCGACACAAAGTTCTTTTCAAACAAAAAAACATTAAATATGCGTGCGAGTACCTAAAGACCCAGTAAGGCACCGTGTACTAATTAGAGGGCGCATGGTTCTGCGCATGCGCATCGTAGCCAAACAATCGAACTGTGACAACTGCACAGGAATTAACATAAACTGTACGAACCGAGGCGTGGTTTATGGCTTGCTCTTTTTATGTCACGACCTAATTTATTTTTTTATATTTGGCTCGGTTTTGCTGTGATTTAAAACTGGACTATGGTAGGTACAGTAGTACCAGGTTTATAAGTCTTACCGATCTACCTGCGCAGTTGACAAATTTTAATAGCGCGTGAAATTATACTTTTCTCCCCTTCCCGGACGGAAAGCGTCAATTGTCGTCCCGCTGCGCTAAACGAAGTTGTCGCTTTCCACCTCAGTCGAGGAGAAAAATAGTATACTAACCTCGGACAGTAAATAAGAAATCTTCAGATCACATGTTTGTTGACACTCATGGTGGGTGTTTTGGGCCTTAGTCCACAACGCGTGCCCAATGCGGATTGGTAGACTTCACATTAATATCGGAATTTCTGCGTCAGCGTATGCAGTTTTCCTCACGATTTTATCTTTCACCGTTTGAGAGCAGTCGGTACTACAATTACAGTACATAATTTAGAAAAACTCATTTGTACATGACATGTCGTGGTTAGACTCTTAGTTTAAAAGAATGCTAATGATATCAATTTCACCCTGTATAACGCATTTTTATTGTTCTCTTTTTTACTTCAACTGAAGAGTGATGCCGGTAATCTATTTATTTTTATTTTTAAACAATCATAGAACATTTCCAAAAAACAAGAATGTCACATTAGTAGTCATTGCTGTTTTTCAATTTATCGAATGACTGACCATGTTTTATGTTTATAGTTATTATCGTAAAACCGCCAAAAGTGACCACTTTTGGTGGTTTTAAAGATAAGTAACTCTACAAACTTTATAAAAACAAATACTTAATGACCCGATAAATTGAAAATCAGATTGACTACAATGTGACATTCTTGTTTTTTAGGAAATGTGAACAATAAAATTATTAAGAAATTTAATATAAGATTGAGACTCTGGAGGCTCGGTTCCCCCCTTTACTGTTCATCAATGACAGGTGTTGGGTACAATCTATCACAATAGCTATTCATTCTACGCATGTGTTTCTTATTAATAGAAGAATACGCCTGTAGTCCGTGTTTTCTATCTAATTGAAGATCCAACAGTAATGATGTCACAGACAATGATCTAACTTTCTAGCTGTTTCACAGAATGCCTGTATTTAAGTTTCTACCACTACACTGTTAGTTACTGGTGTGCAGCGTAGGTAGGTATGTACGCACGACTGATCGTCGAAAGCAATTTCTTATTTCATACACAATACTGCTTCACGATTTTGTACTTTGGGCTTAATTAAAAAATAACCGGGCCAAACGATTGTCTTACAAAAACCGATTAAGAGAATATTATTCCGAGAGCGAAAATGCGCGCTGCATACAAACGTAGGTATATGGTGATATTTTCAATACTAACCAATTAAAGTCAATGAAATTTTGCAGAAACAATCTAGAAACAAATTTCTATGCTTCTATAGAGTCAGATTTTCGTTAAAATATACAGTTTCAATGCTAGGATTAATTTAAGATTTGTATGGAAATCTTGGAGGCACTGTAACTTTAAAACTATACATTTTAACGAAAATCTGACTCCATACAAGCATAGAAATTTGTTTCTAGATTGTTTCTGCAAAATTTCGTTGACTTTAATTGGTTAGTATTGAAAATATCACCATAGTACGTTTGTATGGAGCGCGCTCCGAATAATATACCCTTAAAGGAAGTAATTCCGGTTGTGATTAGGGTTTCTCCATTGATGGTTTCTCCGAGAGATTTCTCTGGCCTTAGCCGAGACGAGAAAACATTATCCAACAACTTGAGAACTCAAGAAATCAAGCCAAAGTACTAAAGAAACAAGCGTGTCACGTTTGTTTATTGTTAAATTTAGCCTTTTTTTCAATTTTCTGATAATTAATAATACCACATAATAGCGATCCAGGAAAATTGCGGGTAAATTCCATTTATGGTCTCTGCCTACCCCCATGGGATGTATATATGTAAACTCCATTTAATAAAATTAAACAATTTATAAAAGCAATGCATTGCATTGCATTCGAGTCAAAATCATTGAGTAATTATGTATAGAGCAGACAATGCGAACAAAATCTGTGCACCATGATCAGCAGTGTGGGGCGCGTGCTGGGAGCGTCAGGCTGCGACGAGCGCCTGGCACAGGCTAAGTGGGTTAGAGCGCGTGCACCTTAACGCGTGTTACAAAACATTACTTCTCGGTAGCTTCTCTAGTTAACATAGTACCTCAATGATCAAAATCGATTCCATTGAGGTTGGGGTCCTTCAATCGCAATGATGATGATGATTCATGTCCACTCGATCAAAAAATAAAGTAATCAAACATTTTAGTAACACATTTTTATGCTTATTTAGCGTAACATAAATACCACAATAAAATTTTACGATATCACAAATCTTTTACAAAGTAAGCTACTAAGACCAAAAAAATAAAGGTCAATTTAGTTTTTTACTCAATTATGCAGCGCAAAAAAATTAACTAGAGGACATCCGCGCTGAATCCATCCTGACGTAAGAAAACAAAAACGAGTAACCCACTTTTTTGCGTTTTTGCTAATAATAGAATCAAATTTTCCATTAACAAAATGCATCCGTTCATCAGCTTGAGTGATTTTTAATAGTTACCTACTTCCTTTCGTACCTTGTTTATGTATTTTTGTCTACTTAACTGACTTAATCGTTTATTATTTGTCATGATGATGTCAGATATCGGATAAAGTGGCGGAATCTCTGAGATTGTGTGTGCAGCATATATTATGCAGTATTTATCTTATTTAGATATGATTCAATTTAGTGTTGTGTATTCATACGAGTAGGTATAATACCTATACAATACACATTACTAATATCAATAGTTGACTTACACACATGCTTAAGTTCACGACAGTGTTCCCTTTCGGGATGCTCATAAACTGAACTATAAGTACCAACTGTTTAAAGTTTACAGTCCATAATTAATCGTTAATTAAACGAAAAATGTGCACCATTTTAAAACGAACGAGTTCATTTTCTGTTCAAAACACTTAATTAAGTTCTCAGCGAGTTGTTAACGAACATAATAAACTAAAACTTTATTTGCGTTTCAAAGTAGTTTCATCTTGCTTATCCCTTCGTCTCTTTCTTTTTTCAACACACGAGGCGATGGTAAGTGGCCATCCTGTCTGATAAAAAGTAACTTAGAAGTCGATTTTTGACGTGAAGTTAATTAAAATGTCATATTTTAAGTAGAAACCCTTGTTTAAGAGATTATGCACCAAGCTCCTCTCGTGATAAGATGATACGTTTGAGAGAAAAAAAGAGGAATTTGATTTGAAAACTTGTTTGAGTCGTTAGATGCTGTGGTTGTGTTATAAAAACAGTAATTTTACATTTCTTGTCTAAACCTGGAACAGGGTTTGAAAATAGAAGGTATTAACTATATTGAAGTTTATTTCTTCCAAGCCAGTGTTGAGTCGATATAAAATACAGATTTTAAATCATAACAGAAAATTACATAAAACTTATATTTTTGTTACACCAGTCTGCTTCGACACGGGTCATTCGTTTCATTCATTTCGCACTAAATTTTACGTCTGTAAAACCAGAAAAAAGAAAAAAATACAATTACAACGCGAACAATACTTGCGTAATATTACAATGGAACTGTTTGGGTTCAACAGAGGATCTTGCAAAATTGATACTTTATAAATTCGCTATAGGTAAGTATTTTCATTGTATTTTTATTGGCAGTTCGATTTACGTAAAATTCGTGCGGTCTTTTTATAGCAATAACAAAACGCGATGTCGTTTCTTCGTTTTATGACTAAGAATATTTGTAAACACGTTTTTTTTAGAGTATTTTGTTATTATATTGCTTGTGACGTAAATGTCAGTCGGTAAGCACCTTGGATTTTACGCAAAAATGGTATTATTGCATCGGAACATTGTGTGAATCGGAGGGATTTAAAATAAAGTTCTGTGGTTCTCGGTTTAAAATAGACCTCCCAATCTTAGTTCCCAATTTCTTTTCTATGGTTGTTGAAGGAAGCGACTAAGGTATACGATTTTTTTTGATAATTAATCTACAATGATTATAATAAAATTTCGTAAGATTTTTTTAAACATGGGATGGATGAAACTATTTAAAAATTTATTTGTTGAACATAGAAATACGCGCCAATTCAAAAAACAATTTCAACTAAACATTTTTCGAACAAACATACAAAGTGGCATGTAAATAAAACATACTTCGAATAAGGAGTCACGACCGAGGTTGTGATATTAAAATATGCTTATTTTACAACTCCTGCGCATTGAGAAACTAAGGAGCGGTACTCAGATCGAGACTGTACACTATAGCATGCGATGCAGTATGAAGCGAGAAGTAGCGAAGAATGATCAAACCTTTAGTTCCTTTGATCAAAGACTATTCTTTCCGAACAAGAGAATACAGAAATAACTCATCGAAAGACGGCATGTCATCCAGTTTAGCACAGCCAAGAAAATTATTCCGACCCAAAAAACTGCTACGTTCAATTACATTTATATTTAAGTTGAGTGTGGCTAGAATGCCTGGTTGGTTTCATGCTGCATCAGCCTATCATCGCCCATTGCGGTACATAGGCCTCATCCAAGTCGCGCCACTAAACCCCAAACAATGTCTTCAGCCTTCCCCGACCTTCCTAATTCCTCATCCAGTCGCCATTTGTCTCAGATCGTCGTTATAATACTGGAACTTGATGAAGTGAACTCCGAAATGTTGGCAGTCGCTCTTGCTGTATACCTCGCCGCCCCCAACGTTAGTGGTGTGCGGGGAGAGTCACGCACTAACTTGTCAGACATATCTCATTTGTTTAAAAAAAAAATGTAGTATCAGACCCACGAAAAAAATTTAATTAACAGCAAAAATGGGGTTCAAGCGTTGATATCTTAAACATAATTGAACTAGATTCACAATCAACGATCCAAAAATGGCAGAACAAAAAGAGCTCCCTGACAATAATCATACCAAATCTTAACTATTATTAAAAAAAATCGTCGTGAAGAATAATAAAGTTGCGGTTCACTTCATATAAACTCAAATAACACTCGATAGCGCGATGACGTGCAGCGCCATCTATTGACAAAATTGTGTGTTTGTTTCTTTGTTCGCGCATCACGCAAAAACTACTGAACCGAATTTGATGAAACTTTTTTTGTTTGATAGCTTATGATCTGACTTAAAATCTGGTAAGTATATCATTTGTGCGGACGAAGTCGCGGGAAAACACTAGTACTAAATAAGTTTATGAATCAACCCAACAGCATTCATGCTTGATTTGTGTGGGTTATGTTGTGATGTGTCAGATTCGGACAAAAACTTGCTTGGAGTAGGTTTGGTTGTATTATGTCAATGGGTTCAGGTCTAGAAAGGTAGACTACGGTTCGTCTAGAAAAACATTTATAGCATAGCTTAGCGCTTGATCTTCCAACAATCCTAGGTTATTCTATAGGGTGTTGTGAAGCAACCCGGAGCTCGTGTAATTTGTATCGGCTTGGTATTTATTTATTGGAAACTATCTTAGTATCGATAGGATTTCTGATTGTATCTCCGTACAAAGGTTTCTAGTCTAATAACTAAAAGTTCACTTATATAAAACATAATTTCACGACCGAATTAGCTCACTTTGTTGCAATTTTGGTATAATAGAAATATAATAAAGTCTGTAAATTTTTTTAAAACTTTTCCTACATAATCTTTCTGTTACTTCTGAGGAAGTAGAAAAAACTATTAAGACTGTAAGTACAAAAAAATATATGTAAAAGTACCTAATAGCACAGATTATATTAAGATGTCCACGAAAAACTGGAGAAAAAGATTTTTCCCCGCCCTACTCGGTTACAGGGATGTTCAAAGGAAAAACGTGACATTTTCGAAATTTATACGTACCTATTACTTCCAGTACTTTTTAAGGGGATGATCTGACCGTCAAACTAAACAACTTCCTCTATGGGACCAACATCGAAATCGCGAAAAAAAACAGTTTTTGGTTCGAGTAGGTTTGCAGTTTTGTATGGAACAGTTGATTTTTTTTGGGCGATTTCGAGGTCCCATAGAGAAAGTTGTTCAGGTTCATGGTCTGGTCATCCTCTTAAAAACCTTCAGCATATTAAGAACCCTGAGCCTAAGGACCGTGTATTTAAGACATTAGTCGCCTAATTTAAAAAAAACGCTAATTATTTGCTCTTATCTGTCTAATTTGCCTCACAAGAATAACCTACAAAGTTATAAACAGCTAGTTAATAACTAACAAGCTGAGTTAATAGAGTTTTAGAAATCGATAACCGATGAAATTTCTAGGGATTGTGGTCTAGGTATCTCCTTTATGACCTAGATCACTATGATTGCCCGCTTTCCCTGCTCGTTGGAGGTAATTTAATACTTACATGTGGTCGGGTTAGGTTTAGGTCAATTTATAACTATATCATGGTGCTTGAAAGTCATTTAAACTCACAATCTTATTCAGAAGAAGGTTCTTCCCTTAGTCGCCTTGTACTGTAGTGAAAAGTGAGACGATTTTGCAATTGTTGGGACGAAACGAAATCAAAACTGCGTCTTTTAAATTTTATTAGGTACGGACCTCTAAAACCACAATTTTAACATTCGACACTTATCAGCATATTAAATCAGGCTGTAAGATGCGCAGACGCATTCGCGCCGGCCACTAAGGCTGCATTATTTATGCATTAAAGGACGTCATTAAAATGACATCATTGCTATGGAACCGCTCTGAGGATGTGTGCGTACCTGCTGTTAACTGGAAATATGGTTTATGGCCTGCAATCGACGTGATTATGAATCACAAACTTTCTGTATTTTCAAGTTGGTCACATTTTGAAGTCAAAGAGTAAAAGCCGCACCCCTCAACCCCCTTGCTAGGTAATTTTTAATCGTTTATTGATTTATTTTACTTATATTACATATTATAATATATGACAAGTAAAATTATAATATCTAAATACAGGACTTCCTTGGAAGTATCCTACCTATGGATAAAATCAAACAGGCATAAGGCGGAGGTCATTTTCAAACATTTAACCCCCGCGAATGATGGTTCCATTCTCAAGGGTTCAAAAGTTATGATAACTTTTTAATAGAATGCCGGAAAGCGTAGCGTGTGTAGTCCCCACATGGTGGACCTGGTGAAGGCGGCCGGTTACCCGTTTGATGAGGGCAGCGCAGGGCCGGTCGTTGCGGCGATCTTGGGGGAAAGCCTTTGTCCAGCAGAGCAGAGGACGTCTATCGGTTTTAAGATGATCTTTCTTTCTTATCGTGTGGGCAAGCCCTGGTGTCAGATTTTTCAAACCGCCTTACAGCATCTGCACTAGAGATAGTAGCCGGAACCAACGGCTTAACTTGCCATCCCAAGGAATCATCTTTCTTTTCAGACAATCAGGTGATTCAGCCTGCAATGTCCTAAACAACTGGAGAAACTGCCCGCCGTGGGTATCGAACCCACGACCGCTGTGTCGGAGCCCAATGCTCTTAACCATTAGACCACAGAGACAGATAAGATGATGATGATGAATAGAATAGTATATAAATGTTTTATCGATATTTTATTTTATGAAATGATTGTCAACAGAATTTTCTTTCGATCACAGAATGTGACAAATAGGAGAAAGTGGAACACTATTCGCGCAACTGTGAAATTCATGCGGGAACGAGACGTCTATACTGACGGTTCTACTCTAATAACTCGTCACGCTGCGTACGCGCATCGTATGCAAAAGTTACAATTTACAATGTCACGTTGTTTTTCTATTAGAATTGTTGTTTATATCTGTTTTCTAATATTTATGATTTCATACTAAACCACACTATTGGAGCATAAATGATGCTTATGAAAATTTATGAAGTGAAAATGTATCTTCTTTTGCTTACTAATACCATAGAGTACTAGGTATATCTAATACCTTATGTGGAATTTTTATACCCATGGCCTTCCTCAGGATTCAAGCTATATCATTCTTTTTCCTATTCCTCCTTTCTTCTTTGATTAATTCGTTGTGGGTTCCGCTACAGATTAGAGTCATCCCCCGGGCTCGCTGGACTTCATTGTCTAGTGTTGTGAATGGGCGCCGCTGTTGATCCTGGTTTACAGGAGTTACAGGCAGTGGTGGGAATGTGTGGTGGGCCTATACCCGTTAAAAAAAAATCATTACCAAATGTCCTCTAAGTCGGTCCATTTTCGCGTTTATAATAATTATTAGTGTGGCTTGCGAATTTGGTTGTACCTAAACTTTTCAGGCTACGGAACACGCAACCAAAGATAGCTGCAATTGAAATAAGAGTAATAAAAACTACGCGAGAATGCATGCGGTTCATTTGACACTGATTTTCGGAATCCTGCTGACTTCCACGAACCCGCTTTAGGAATCGCTGGCTTAAGTCATGTACCTACCTATTGATTTTCATGACTATGGAGGAAGAACTTCTCTTTTTAACATAATTTCGCATCTTGTGACCCTTAATTTAATAAATATTATTTATTTTCCAGGTAAACAATCAATCATATGCAACTGACCTTCGATAAATATGGTAAGATAATTTTAACAGTAAATTCTATAACAAAACCAAAAATAGTAAAGTCAGCAACACAGAATTCGATGCGTGCGCTGCGCAGACGCAATGCGGAAGCACAGAACGCACTTACCAATGACTGACATACTGAATGTACAAATAGTGTAGTACGTATACGTTCTAAATATTTGTTAGTTCCGTTTATGCTGTTAAAACAGTCCTTGCGTTGAAGGTTACAGCGTGCCTTTGCCTTGACATTGCCGAAAGATATTACGAAACACCAACTTCAAAACGTTGTGATTTCTGAGACAGTCAAGAAACAGTAAAAAAAGACACATAGGCCTAACCTAACTAATACAAATATGACCTTTCCTATATAAGTTAGCCTCTGCATTCGTCGACCTCTGATAGTATCGGTTCTGTTACATCAGATTTAGAAGCTGGACCAGACCAGACCAGACCTGACCAGACCAGAGGACCAGTGGACCAGAAAGTGCAACTGTTTATGCATACGTAACATACATATTCTTACGCCTAGCTGTCTCCCATTGGTATCCCATTGGGAAACATGTAGAGACAGAACCCCACCTGCTACGATCCTTACATATCTCTCTCGATTCTTCGACATTCATCAGTCTTTTCATGCATGCTCCGGTACCTACATATGACCTGACCCTTTATAAGAACCTCACCAATTTGATAAGTGTACCTATGTACGTCTAAAACCTGGACTCTAGGTTGTTACCTTCCAACGTTCCCATTTATGTTTACTTACCTAGTTATAAGTACTTTATTTGCTCTCGTGTTTTCAATAATGTCCTGTGCATTGACTGCTTTTGTACCTAAAGCAGTTGCTGTCATTGAAATCGGCTTCGAGATTCATTGTTTCAAGTTAGGACACTACGTTTTTTTAAGGAGAGTGTTATGTTATGACAGTAGTCTTTCAATCGTTTATGATGATGAAAGATACGCCTCCGACATTGCATTGTCCGAGAGACTACAGGCTAATAAGAGGTCAATTCACATACGCAATATTATGGCAATCTTCAGAAGAGCCCCGGATAAAAAGATAATAAACAAGAATAGAAGCTAATAAGCCTTTTTCAAACACGATCAAAGACTGCATCTGCCAGGAACCCGATCCCATTAAAGAACCAGGAAGTTGGTACACCCTCAATTACCACAAAGAAATGGAGTAGTGAGGTATCTGGTGGTACACAGTGACGGGTAGGTCGGCGAGTAAATGTCAAGCTTGGGGCATTGGAGCTTATCTGATGATTGGGTTATTGTGCTGACGCTTATGGTCAATATCAACATTAAGATTTGTTGACATACTGATTGAAAATACTCTAGAAAGTGGACCAATAGCTTGCCTCCGTATTTGGAGTACCTACGTCGTGGTCTGTAGCCCGTTCTAGAAAAGACAATGTTAGAGATTAGACGATGGAAAATAATTTAGCTGTGACCGTTTAGTCTTGAAGGCAATTGAATTCCTCTCCCTTCTTCTTTTGATGTCACTTGACACACGAGGGAAAAAGAAGAAAGAATCAGTCCTAAAAATTAAGAGGAATACTGGCTTAACGTAAGTCCAATCCTCCTTAGCTATTCGAAATCCTGACGACTTTCTTCGAGCTGAATTTGCGTCTCCAAGAGTGTTTTGGATGATATGAGATGACATGGATCGAAGGTGAATCTGAATCTGAACTGTGAAATTGAGGTGAATAAAATTCCTCGTTGAAAATTCGACCAGGACCAGCATAATCATTGTCGGTCCCTGATCATTCCGCCCGTATGTAGCCGCAACCAAGACGGCTGCGTCTGCACATAACACTAAATCGGCGCGAGTTTAGCGCGCGTGCGCGACACGCCCCGCGTTAATTGGTGTCGTTGCCGGCGCAGGAATGCTGCGGCTATTGTGGGTTTTTGAGTGCTTGGCTGGGGTGGATGGTTGGGAATGATTGAGTTGTGAGTAATTTTACTATTGTTTTCTTAAGTGCTGGATGTAGTGAACCTTGCTTGCTTGCTGGAGGACTGAGAATAATGTAAGGTCACTCTGACATAGTACACGATATTTTCAGAGGATCACCAGACCATCAAACTACACAACAATCTCCATTGGACTGACATCTTAATCGCGAAGAAAAAGTCAGCTGGTCCCATTCAAAACAACTTGACCAAATACTGCCGATTTTTATTCGCGATTTAAATGTTAGCGCGTTAACGAAAGTTTTCTAAAAGTTCTGATCATCATCACTATAAAATATTGTGTTTTTTTCATCGACCTAGAACTATGGACACAGGGTCTGGTACAAAATTCTCGATAAAAGTGTCCCGAACTAACCTTTATAAAAATGTAGGTATGCATAGTAATAAAAATACAGTATAATAAAAGTAAACAAACTTTCAGTTTGCAATTGAAATAGTATGAAGCTAGTCACAAGGGTTAATTTTGCTTGCACCTACTGAACACCATATGCAGCTTCGACTGGAGGTGAAAATGAACATCAAACATGATAGACGTAATGGCGGACGCGATGACAGATAATCAATAAATAAAATAAAAATTAAATATTATGTTCGTAAATAAAATGATACTTCTAAATGCTTCTAAATGATAAAATAATAGTTTGCTTACTGAAAATAGGATACACCATCACATTTTTTCACTTTTCTTTGGTAGTTTTTACATGTTTTACAACACAGTACGCACTCATGAACTCGCGCGTGCTCGGACGATCAAACAAAGACTGGCAAGAGTTGTCAGTCTCTTTTTGTAAACTTGTAAACTTCTTTTGGTTCGGACACTTTTGAGCGTGGATCCATCTTCCATAGTGTTCTAATTCAATGGTTTTTTTAGAAGGATCCTAAAATTGTTCTAAAACAAACAGTTAGATGTAATTTTCCAGAACGACGCTATTTTTAGGATATCGCGGTACGGTTTTTCAAACTCGATTTTGATTGAATGATTGATGATAATAACTCTTCTATGACAAGAGAGACAAACTAACTTTTTCTTTGTGGGGACTTGCCATAGATGTCAACACCCACAAGTTATAGCAAAGAAGCTAACAGATGGCGATACCGTCGCTCTCAGAAATATGCTCCATACAAAGACTACGTTCACCGTAAATACGTAACTCGTAACCTACTACAAATAAGGTTCACAATTGAATGCGAGACATAAATCGCGCAAGAGAAATAATCACAGAGATTCGATATATATACAAGGTCCAACTAAGAACTGTTGGACCACGGCCGGTCCCCAGGCTTCACACCGAGCCTGGTGGAAGATCTTCCCTTTTCAATGGAGGAACATTCCCAAGTAGCACCTCCATATCTTAATTCATTACAAAGCTATAAAAAATATCTACCACCGACATAAAAGTTAAAAATAGTTTCCCAAATTAAACATTCGACTTTATACTTAGAAAATTAAATAATAACATACTCTATGTCTAGCTAAAGTGACGATACTAATTATTTTCTTAAATTATAAGCTATAAAATATCTAGCAATGACACAAAAATTTAATAATTTTCTTTACAAAATTTACTATCAACATTTCACTTTTACACTTAGGTAATTAGGTACTATGGTCTATTACGATTTTCACTTTTACATAAAAGTGTAATTAACGGAGATAGTTACGTCATAACAATCACTAGAGGTCGCTGTCCTCACTAATTACTTGTAATTTTATGTCTTGCTTAAAAAGCCGAAAGAAACGCGTCGTGGAATGTTGATTGAAGCTTTTAGACATTGATGGGGAATGAAAGAACAAGACGTATGTTCTATTCCAATGAAGTTGTTTTAAAAACTAAACTGAAAACACGAACAACTATTGGTAGTTCCATAGGAAATGTCGATGTTTGCTCGACTCAATTGTATGGAACAGTAGATTTCTTCCTGATTTCAATGTACAACCCGGCTACATTCATGTGCACTTCGCTGTGATATGATGTTTCAACGACGACGTTTGTTGTTCGACTGTTTGTTTGTTGTTGTTTTGTTTCAATGTGTATTGTTTGGTATGTAAGGATCGTAGTAGATGGCGCGCTATGGTCTCTGCTTACCCCATTGGGAAAGAGGCGTGACGTTATAGATAGATAGATAGATAGATCGATATTGTTTCAATACGGAAATAGCGTCAATACGGTTAGCATCTTCGTTGCCGGCCATCTTACATCGCATACACTTTTCGGTAATTTGGAACACAAGGTTTCACACCGTACCGAGCGCCGATATAAAGTCATCGTGACGTAGTGAAAGTTGTTCAATTTGCTTGTCTGAAGCAACCCCTAAGATATGTGTTTACACCCTGTATACCTATTCAAGGAAGCTGTTATACAGGGTCCAACTTAATATGCTGACACTTCTTTTAGGACCAAAATCAAAATCGCGAAAAAAAAATCAGCTGTCCCATACATAATTTGGCTCTAGTAGGTTTGCAGTTTTGTATGGAGCGGTGGATTTTTTTTCGCGATTTCGATGTTTTGGTGCCATAGAGAAAGTTGTTCAGTTTGATGGTCTGATCATTCCTTTAAAAAAGTGTAAGCATATTAAGAAGGACCCTATATAAGAGCATCTTTTTGAAGGTTGTACTGAGTCAAAACTCAAAATATTGACAGATTTCGGTTAACGGTTATATAACAGTTAACGTTCAGTATAACAAAGTGCTAAGTGCAGTCAATTAGTAGTTAATTTACATAACATAAAGACTTGTATTTGCAACGAAAATTTTTGGGTAAACATGGTCCTTGTTTTAATATTGGTTGTTTGTCTTTTGGAGCTTCTTTTTGTAGTAACGGAATAATTATTTTGTTTTTCATGTTAAGTAATCAAAGACGGTATTTTCTACGTAAGTCTTTCGTTAGAAGCATAAAAAAATCATTTTTTAAAATTTGTCTCCTTTTCACCCTTATTCCTGATGCCTTTGCCCTACAGTGGGATCGTACAGTCAGATTAATTACATGCTATACAGCAGGGGCGGCCAACCGGTCGATCGCGACTATTAATCCAGTCGATCGTGGCAAGGCAAAACATATAAATAAGTAGAGCAGACGGCGCAACCAAATTATTAAGTAAATTTAAGGAAACAATCTTACATGTGATATGAAAAGGGACTCCTAAGACTGGTCAATAAAAATACTACATGATTGTGTACTAAACTATGCTGTTTCATTTAAGATTTCAAGAAGTATATAAGTGGTAGATCGCTCTGGGTTTCGTTAGTAAAAAGTAGATCTTATGTCTAATCAAGTTGGCCACCTCTGCAATACAGGGTGGTCAAGTTAAGATGGTCCAAACTCCAAACGAAATGACGTGAAGCAGATCATCATACTGAACAATTTTGTCTATTAATGAGACAAACATTGAAATTGCGAAAAATGATCAGCTGTTCCATACAAAACTACTGGACAATGTATGAAATAGCGATTTCGATGTTGGTGGATGGGAAAGTAGTTCAGTTTGATAGTCTGATAATACCCTGAAAAAACCGTCTGCATATTATGTTATGAATGACCGTGTATATTTGTGGTTATTTGTAGCAAAGATTCTGGCCACCCCGATTGGGAATGTGGACGAAAGTTTATATAAATATTTTAATCGAAGATAATATCACATAGTACTGTAATATTACGAGATCTTCTAAGACAAAAATCGTCTTGAAACAAATTAACAGTAGTCTAATTAGTAATTGGTTACAAACACACTAAAACCCATTAAGACTTTAAGTAATGAAAGACGCACTTGATGGTTTCCCGTAGAAACTTATACGTCTACAGTTTTCTCATTTTCACTAACTTCCTTTATAAGTTGTTGGACAGAGACAGTGAAAGCGCAGGATGTCACTTGTTAGACTACTGATTGTCTAGGTTTTAATTAGGTTTAGTAGGACTTACCTGTATTGGTCTCTCATTTCCTAAGACATCTAGTAGATGTAAGTTTGATTTTGGTAAATAATGTAGCATGATGGTTATAAACACAATAAAAGGTCTTGCTACCAACATTTTTAATTTTTAATTTGATTTCATGCCCCCCTCCATCGAATGGGACAATGGAGTGAGCTTATGTATTATGATTTTATGCTTTCAGCGGGGCTAGTACGCCAACCCGCGATAGCGTGATAAAGCGCTATCACGCTTCCGCTCTCTTTCTATTTGCACGCGACAGAACGAGACAGAAGACTAAATTTGACAGATGGATGTGTTAAATGTGGTTGGCGTACTAGCCCCGCTGGACTTTATGACTTGTGTTTTAGCTTTGTAAATGGTAATCGCTGTTGGTCCCGGGTTCAGCTGTTGTGTATGTGTATGTTATGCGAATTCTATTGATTTTGTCAAAACCAATTGCATAGGAATAGTAATACACTGCCTATATTTAAGAGTTTTAGCTAGGTACATATTTAAAACGTCGTCGATATTTTTAGTATAATTATGACTATCTTTCCTATAATTTTGTCTACCAAGAAATCAGCCACGACATTCCTTTTGTTAGGAATTAGGATCGAACATTCAATTCAATTCCCTCGGGAACATCGAACCCTGTACGGGAATAGATACGACATTTGCGTACGCGCCGGTTGTCCTACTTTCTGTTATACTGTCCTATTGTTTATGTTAATAATCGTAATAGGTACGATAGTTCGGTAAACAATTGTGGAGAAAGTGCATATGTGTTTCGCACGCGCACTTTGAGCACTGGTCGAAATCGCGAAAAATATATCAGCTGTTCCATACTAAACTGCAAACCTACACGAGCCAAAATGTATGGGAAAGCTGATTTTATATTTCGCGATTTTGATATTGGTCCCTTAGAGAAAGTTGTTGAGTTTGACGGTCTGATCGGTGCAGTGCTGCACTGCCATAATACAGGGTCGTTCTTAATTTGCTGACACTGTGTTAAGGGGATGATCAGATGACATTGACATTTCATTTGGATTAGTGTCGGTAAAACGCAAAATCAGTTTACTCTATATAGTAACCGGCGACTTAATCTAAGAATAAAATTTACTCGCGTTTGGTCGAATCGGGCCTCAGTTTGATGGTCTCATAATTCCATTAAAAAGCTGTCAGTATTATTAATACGGACCCTGTACCTTACGGTATTATATAGTACTCTGTGATATTACTATATCATACATAACCATATAGTATATAACCATCAAAACAACAAAAAACTTTTACCAGCATCTAACCTCTGTCATCCCCACAATACAACAATTAATTACAATTTTCACATTATTTAACCTTCGCCACCCGGACAATCAAACAATCAACTTGCCACCAACTCTTCCGATCCGTCACATCTCAAACAAGCCGACGAACCGCTAATCATCCCGTCAAACAGAAAATTTCTCTATTAAGTAATAACATTGAAGCCTGTTTGGCTTTCATCGTTGTGCAACCAACCGGTATTGTAATAAATATTATTACATTCTGTCACCGAATGGTTAGAACTGTTTATATTTATCTAGATCTATCTATCTAATACCATTACACGTGCAATATTTGTTTGTATGTATATAGGCCGTCACAAAACACCCTAGTAATATTAAAAGGGGTGGTTTAGTTAGACCATGAAACTGGATACCTAACTGTCACTATAGAGCTAAACTCTACTATACTTCTAACTGTAGTAGTTTTTTGTAGAGTATTTGGTCAATTCCAAAAAATGGCGCCTTTTGTTTTAACGCCTATTTTATTGTGGCAAAAGTTTTCAAGTTTGGTTCCATACAAAATCCCGCATTTTCTTTTATAAACTTGTTCAGTTTGCCGGTCTAAATCACCTTTTAATTATCTTGCTGCTTAAAATGTGGTAGGTATTCGATCTAGCAACATTTCGGGCCACCACCCATAAGGGTTATACCAGTCGTGAATATAATTTATAAAGATCATGCTCTAACTAAGCGCACCAAACGATTTTTTTTGCTTCAATACAATTGACTCGTAATATTTGTAATTTAGAATGTTATTATTTCACAAAACCAACGTCCAGTCAACGTGAATAAGAATTTGAACCTATGACCCTACTGTCGGATTCCCACCTGTTCATCGCAGTCGTTGGCGTATTGCGTAACTTTATACACTTACTATAAATTCGTTTTCATTTTATGTTAGGTCGTATATTAGATATAACCAAAGACGAGAAGACTCATATTTATAGAACTAAAACTAATGTAGGCACGACTGTACATCTAAACTTGATAGAAAATTATATTATTTTTTACCTAAACGATTATTTTTTATTTTTGTTGCAAATTGAAAATCAAACGAGGCTAAAAAAAGAGGCCCTGACGTTACATACGCCAATATAATTTATACATTTATGCAGATTATTAAAAAAATAAAAAAACTGATATTTACCATGGTGTCTTAATACAATATGATGGTGTCTCATTTTGTAGTATAATATAAAGAATATGCTTAAATATCTTTGCAACAAAAAGAGAAACGACAAGTTACTATCGTTGTTGTTTACATTAAACGCAAGGATTACAATATAATTTATACATTTATGCAGATTATAAAAAAAATAAAAAACCGGATATTTACCATGGTGTCTTAATACAATATGATGGTGTCACATTTTGTATTATAATATTAAATATATTGAAGAATATGCTTAAATATCTTTGCAACAAAAAGAGAAACGACATGTTACTATCGTTGTAGTCTACATTAAACGCAAGAATTACAATGCTGAACAATGTCGAGTGGACTCAGTGAGTAGTAAGCGCACCACACGATACGATAACTAAAGACCCGCATTCATCTTCCACTTTTAGTTAGATCTAAGACAAAATTTTCTATGGTAACCGGTTTTAAACACAGATTTGTAATTAATTTACTAAGAAACGTAAAATACTTTCAAACTTAAGATTACATGTTTAGTCATTAGGTTTAATTTCCTTTAATTTATTTAAGACTAGTACATTTACACCTACTGTACCTTCTACACAGTGCAAACCATTTAGTTAAAGTATTAAACGTTTAATTCGCGCATCTTTTGCGTGTACCATTGGGGTAGGCAGAGATAATAGACCGCCACCGCTACGATTCTGACACGTCTTTTGCCTCTTCAGTCACAAGTAGTTTCATACAATATGCTCGTCGGTTTCGGTACTGGTTGGTTGTAGTTGGTACGACTGACCCGGCTTCACTGGTTTGTATTTTAGTATACTATTTTCGCTATTTTGATGTTGGTCTCATAGTCAAGTTGTTAAGTTGGTTGGTCTATTCATCTCTTTAAAAAACCGTGTACAGGGTCCTTCTTAATATGCTGACACTTTTTTAAGGGGACGATCAGACCGTCAAACTGAACAACTTTCTCTATGGCACTAACATCGAAATCTAAAAAAAAAACAGCTGTTGCATACAAAACTGCAAATCTACTGGAGCCAAATGTGGGTATGGGACAGCAGATTTTATTTTTCCGCAATTTCGATGTTGGTCCTATAGCGAAAGTTGTTCAGTTTGATGATCTGATCATCCCCTTATAAAAGTGTCAGCATATTAAGAAGGACCCTCTAGGCATATGGTTAAGGTCATAGATTTAAAACTTTTCGCTTACGCTACAAGATGGAGCCAAAAAATCGAGAGCGAGATAGCCAGTTGTGAAAACTAATGTAAACAAAAAAGACAAAACCATTATTTTTTGTTTCGGTCACCGTGGCTGGTTTTTGTGTTTGGCAAGCTGTCAATCCTATAGAATCTTTGCCAAACAAACCGTCTTTTAGTATGCAAAAATCAAACTATTGCTTTTCCATGTGCGAGCGTAAATCTATGGTTAAGGTAAATAAATAAACACAATGCACATCACCTCTCACTTGTCATTCCAAATTACTTATTTAAAGATCAAATACTCTTTTTATTATATCTCTAATAAGTATTAAGTAGTGATCGACAATCGATAGCGATGTATATGCATAGATTGCATGTGAACAAGTCTTTTTTTGGACTTGCGCACACGCAATAGTGAAATGGAAAGTCAAATCGCCGGATGTGCGTGTGTACTTTCCAATAGAGATCTAAGTATCTTTATTTATAAAATACTAGTATCCGAAACATTCTTTTTTTCGCTACCCCGGCCGAATAAAGTGGTAAAGTGCGATTACCACTATTTTATTTTTATTTCATTTTTAGCTTCCTTACATCCTACTACATCACTCAGATTTATTTTATTAAATTCTGTAATGTATATGCAAAGTTATTTTAAAAAAGGTATTTTTGTACGTAAAAGATTTGTAAGATGATTCCGAAGAAGATGGCTGCTATGATAGTTTACGCCAAGCTAACAGAATCGATGTTTACGTACAGAGCTATTACCACTTTATTCGCCGGAAATGTTTGATTTCGCTAGAAGCAAACTTTATTGAGCCTTTCTTAGTCATTATTTTATTAAATAGCTATTATGCAATGTTTTATTACTTAAAAGTTTTAAAATTTCAAGAAACGTATTTTAACTTAATTTGTGTAGATAAAGAGTTATTGTAAACCCAAGTGTAATAGGTAGCGCAATTTGATTTTGGTCACTGAATTGCAAGCGACATGGAATCTTCTCTATTCGTAAGTAATCAATTCAGCCAAACAAAGGATAGGGAAACTGACCCAAGTTCGAAGGCGAAGACTGGTTTGATGATAACGATAGATCATTGACAGAAGCGATCTCAAAACACCGAGCCCTATTAGGACGCCTGCGTCGTCGACGCAGATACTCCCAAGAGGAACATGTAGTTAGAGATAAATAAAAGCAATGCCTCGCACGCAGCGGACTCTTACACGAAAAGTTAAGGATCTGGAAGTAAGGAGGTGGAAAGCCAAGGCAGATTACATTCTTTCACAGTCGAACCGATTTGGTTTACTTTAGGTTGACGAAGGAAATCTAATCGGTGGCATGCAGCCATAATTTGTTAAAGTACCACTTAAACCTCTGGACGATACGCACTGACTAACTTCAAAAGAAGACATGGTGAATCATCGTTTCAATATAGGGCTTCAACCGGATACTTATTGTTGATCGACTAGCTGAACTACAACACGTCAGAGACCTGAAGTTTAAAGATTTCTGAAGTATCTGACATCTGCTAGCCAATGAAAAATTTAATGGAATTCAATAAAGTATTGAGTACTAAGCCACTCACGCCAATGCTTGGAGAGATTGTCACGGCACTAAAACGGCAACCAAACAACAAAATAGTCGGTATTGACGACATATCGAGAGAGTTCTTGAAGTATGGAGGAAAGAGGCTGCATAACACCCCGTGGACATTGTTTTGTGGAATGTAGAACTAGGATGATGTACCAACCTACTAGGCGATTTTATTATCTCTCGCTTTCACTACTTGTATACGAACACGGGAGATCGTCCCAACCGCAATTCCTACAGGGCATCTGGCTGTATTGCATTCCTGGCAATTACGTCACTAAAGTTCCTCTGAATCAACTTATATCCGCTTTCGAAGCCAAAACGCCAATTTGTCTTCAGACCTGAAAGAGCAATTTGTGCAGCAATGTTCAGTCTGTGACAAATCAACTACAGTGAAGAGTAAGAAGCAAAGCTAACTGCTTCATCTCTCGCGATGCCCTATGGTTGCTCCTAGAAAAGTTTATAAGGCTAATGCTCCTTCTGCACGACAATAATGATAACATGTTTTGTGATAGTGAAAGGCAAGCAGACACAGTTTCGTTTTAGTTTGTCACCTGTGGAGCTAAGTAAGGATAAATGTTTTGGCCACACCACTCTGTTCGCCCTGTACTTTCCCGTGGTAGTTCGAGTAACCATATAGCACATTTTAACATGCGCTTTAGGACTGATGGAAGGCTTTTCAACTCGACCAGCATCATGGCCCAGATCAAAATCTTTCATGACATTATCACAGAGACAATATACGTAGCTATACTTTGTTTTGTTGCGGCTTCTCTGGGTACGGACTGAAAATTAGTGACAAGAAAACCGAGATAATTTTCTTGGACAACTGCAGACTAAATAATATGCGCTCAGATGTTGAAAAGTTTAAACACATTTTATAGGAACTACCCTAACCGAACAGATAAAGGGATCTAGATGTTGAGAGCAACTATATAATTGGCGCTACTTCCGCAGTCTTCGGGAAGCTGCAGCTGAAGCTTTTCCGATCACACGACATCCAAAAGCCAACTCAGATCCTGCCCGACCTTCTGTACTTAGCCGAAAGTGGCGTTTAAGTATATCGCGGCCACATTTACTGTGACAATGACATCGACGTTGGATACACTAAAATGTGTATAATACTATCACTGCAAAGATTAGCTACGTCAACCACATCTAGGAACACCAACGAAGCCTATCATACCCGCCAGCAGTCGCTCGAGCTGTATCGGCATGGAAATCAGACATTTAATCCGAGTTATTAGCCAAAAATCGTACATGTTGATTGATGGTACTGGTGATTGTTTTTGCTAAAATTTTCAGTTTTTCTGTGAAATATTTATTTATTTACGAGTTTTGTGACAAAAATCATATAAATTACATAAATTTTACCTGTTTTGCTATATCTGCATACAAAAAATTACTTATTACCTTAAATACGTATAATCTAGATACTTAAACGTTTGAAACAATGAAATAACCGAATAAGGTGGTAAAAACGCATTGCAACAGCTACATCTCACAGGAAGTGTTGATAAAAACGTACGTAAACTCGCATTACTTTACAAAAATTCTATGAATTTCCGACGAATAAAGTCGTAATAGTTGTTTACACTTATGAGAAGCATATCAATTCAAAAAGAATAAAAATGTAATAGGTTTTTTAAATATTTTTCTTGTTTCGAGGAAATTAAGTAAATACAAATTATACCAGTTATTAATAAATTTTTTGCCGCTTTTTTTGATACCTCGATCTCTGAAATCGGGCTAGCAGATCCGACATAAATGCGATTTGAACGTTTTTAATTTTTTCTGTAAAATGTGAATTTTGATAATACCACTTTATTCGGCTGGGGTAGCGTTTTAATCTATTTCATCCCACCGCTGGGCCAAGGCCTATCGCTTCATCCTCCAAGAGTCTAAGGGTCAAAGCACACCTAGCGGAGAACTGTTCGAGCAGTTTTCATTAATCAATTGATAATGAACTCGATGACTATGTCGTGTCGTTATGGTCGTGAGTTTGTGTATTGTGTGTGTGTGTAAAAATATGTCCATACTTTTGATGTGTTTATGTCAAAGAATGTATATCTAACTAAAATGATAGCCGAATGAAATTAGCGTAAACGTATTTTGAACGAACACGAACCTTGTATGCAAAAAGCTTTCAACATACTTTGGGTCCACGCATCGACCAGCCACGGCTTTCACTGCGAGTCTGCAACCAGCCTTATAACAGCTGATTAAACATAGAAAACATTAATTATAACTTAATCTAACAATCAAACGTATAAAATCTTTCTACTTGGTCATAATTAAATAGCGAATTCTCGAGTTAAGCGCAATGACAGATAATTTATTTATCGTCGCCGCCGGCGATCATAATCGGTGAGACGCTTCCGCTGCGCCCGCGCAGCCCAGCCTCAGCAGCCGGCCACCTGCGCACTGTGGCTATAGATACCAGATACTCGATGATTTAAGAAAATCTGCTATTTGTTTAAAAAAAAAATGTTTGGTTGTTTCTGGAATTATTTTCGAAATAGTACCTACATGATCTGAGACACATAAGTAGGTAGTACAAATCCTTAAGAAATGTGAGAAGTAGCAACTTTATAATGCACTAATGTTTACCCGCGACTTCGTCCGCACAAATTATATACCAGATTTTAAGTCAGATCATAAGCTATCAAACAAAAAAAGTTTCATCAAAATCGGTTCAGTAGTTTTTGCGAGATGCGCGAACAAACAAACAAAACACAAACAAACAGACAAACAGACGGACAAAATTTCTAAAAAAGGTTGATTTTGAGTCAGGGATACCTAAAAACCATATCGTAATCTTTTTTTTGTAAATATCTTTAATGTACAGACACACTTCAGTTATAGTTTTATAATAGTTTAGATTAGATTAGATTAGATTCGAACATGAACACAAAAAAGTAATGCTGATTTGTTGAAAAAAAAACTTAAAACTTAATCATACTAAATTCTAAGTCCTCGACTATCCCAACCCCACTAAAAAGGGACGAGAACAATAATAATAAACAGTTAAATACTAAATACAGTATTATCCTAAAAGTCCGAAGTTATCCTGAAAATTTCAGGACATCTGGTGACCGTACTCAGCGAAAGTATCGTATTTGTCAACGAGACGCTTATAAACGTAGACAAACTACTTTTAGATATATATTATGCTAATAAATTAGGTTGCTATTTACAAGGGCTTTACAGACAAACTTGATTTCTAAAAGATTTCTTCTGTCTCGCTTTATGCTCCGTGTAATGAATGAGTGAGAGAAACAATAAAAACTTTGTTTTTTTTAGTTTGTAAGAATATCATTACTATTTATGCTTTTAAGGCCTCCGCACATTGCAGCGATAATATCGAGCGATATTATCGACAGCGATATCGCGACACCTTACACACTAGAGCGCATTCCGCGATTCGCGTCACGCATGCGCCTCACCACTGAATGTAGTCGAAAGAGTTGCGATAATATCGCGGCGGTGTGTGGGATCGAGCGCGTCCCCATACAAAATGTACTGAGAACAATTATCGCAAAATCGCAGCGATATTATCGCTCGATAATATCGCGGCAGTGTGTAGGATCGCGCGCGTCCCCATACAAAATGTACTGGAAACAATTATCGCAAAATCGCAGCGATATTATCGCTCTATAAAATCGCTGCAATGAGCGGAGGCCTTTAATTGTGTTAGATAACGTGATTAGAACCTATGGGACTAGCATGCATGCCGAGAAAGAGTGAGATGAATTCTTTGTTAGTTTACTCATGCCATGTCTATCTAGTTATGCCGCTTGATATTAAATAAACTTTTTTTGTTCACAGGTAAAATACACAACATTTCTTCATTTGGGAAATCAACAGCTAAAGCAATTTAGTAAGTCATAGCACAGAGCACCAGAGTAGGTACTATAATGTCATAGAGTAATTATAGTAGGTACTCTGTGGTCATAGCAACGAAAAACTCTAGAAAATCGTGCCAATATGTAGAGCCTTTTACCATGTGGTAAAGAATCTATGCTATCATAAAAATGTAACAAAAGTGTGTCCGTATATTGAATATATTTAAAAAAAAAAAGGTTGCGATATGGTATTTAGGTATCACTGATTCCAAATCACAGATTTTTGTCTGTCTGTTAGTTCGAGCAACACGCAAGAACATCTGGAGCATTTCAACTTTCTATTTACTTTGTAACAAGTAAAGGATAAGTCCAGAAAACCTGGGATCTCACTTTCTAGACATGTAATCAATTAATAAGAAACTAGTGCAATATCTTTAAGTTTTTATTGCTACAAACTTGGAGTGAAATTAAAGTTGTCTGGAAAAATTATGGCATGTTCAGTGCAAGTGTCGGTTTTCCACTTACTCTCGACAGTAACAGTTATTTAATTAACTCTTTTATAGACTGTGGGATCGGTGAAGGCTTTAACATAACATGAACAACTTAAAAAAGTCACAACCGTAACTCTAAGACACGTAATACTTTCTTATATGTTATAAGATAAATATAGGTACATATTGTACAACTGCTCATTGCTAATCATTATACAGGATGTAAAGAAAAGTATCATTAACCTTTAAACAACAGACTCTACCCATCAAACTGAACAACTTTTACTATGGGAGCAAAACGTACAGAGCAAAAAAAAATCTGCTTTCCCATACGATTGAGTCGAGTAGGTATTGCAGTTTAGTATGGGACAGCAGACTTTTTTTTGCTCTGATCGTTTTGGTCCTATAGTAAAAGTTGTTCAGTTTGATGGGTGGAGTATATGGTTTAAAGGTTAATTATACTTTTCCTAACACCCTGTAGAAAGGCTGTCAGGTACGCAGGATATTTTAAAGTGCATAAGTGTACGCATTAAAAACAGATGCACTCTCTCGTCCTTACCCTCCTATGTCTGATGGAACGGGAGCCCGATACGATCAGAGGTGGGGTCAGATGCAGTGGCTGTAACCGGCAGCACGGTTTCGGCGTCAAAGATGTGTGAGACGCCTGAAGGAATCGCATCGCATCTCGTCGCATCTTACGACATTGTAAAGCCGGACACCACACGGCATAAAATAATGAGATAAGAGAAGGACGATGAAATCAAATCAAAGAAAAGCCAAAATTACGCTGGCCTTCATAGTAGATGACTTTAAAATCTCAATAAGTTATGCGTCATAGATCTAATACTCGTAATAACACTTTAGTATAACGACTTAAATTTCACTTTTCATATGCGTCACGCCTTTCTTCTAAATAAGTAGCTTAGATAAGTACAAAAAGTCACACTTCGAGTATTAATATTTGGTCCTTTTCAAGTAATTTTGTGAGTCACCATGGCCATGGGTAACTGTTGAGTATGTGTTTAACTTTCTTTTGTAGACAAGTGAGAGTGCCTGCCGTGTGGTCTCCCGCTTAGTATAGACTAAACCCAAGCACACAAGCTCTGTTGTAGCTGTATACTGGTACAGTAGCTGTTTAGAGAGTTTTAATGAACGTTTTTCCTGGAGATCGCTAAATGGCGCCATAGAATCGTACCAATATTATATCGAACTTTCAAAATGTTGGTCCTTAAAATAATAAAAATAGGAATAAAATAACCAAAAATATGCTAACATATTCTATGTACACACGGCGACATATCAGGCTACGCAAAACCAATATAAGCTGGCCGCACGACGTTAAACATTACTCTACGTACGCGCGGCCAACTTATTTTGGTTTTGCGTAGCTTGATGTGTCGCCCTGTGTCCGTGTGTATTACTATGAATGAATGAAATGAAATTAAACATAAGAGAAAAGAAGATAACAGTACAAATTAGGCAGTCTTATCACTAAAAACGATATATTACTTTCTTAATTATTTACTTACGAATCATTTGTATCAAAAATCTAAAACTGGGCTGTACGGGGTCAATCCCTTTGCCCATAGTTTTCTTTGACATTAACAGTCGCGCCAGAGAGCGATATTTTTCTGAAGTGAAGAGTGATATGAATATGTCATCTGTTGAGTTAGTTACATTTCTAGATTACATAGAAATGCATATTACATGTCCACGCGTGAGAAGTCACGGGCAAAGACTAGTCATTTATAAACATTACCAATCCTGAAATAATTACAGCCTTAGGTACCAACAGTACATATCCTGTTTTAAACATAAATGCCAAAGTAAAAACAGTTTTCCAATTAATAATGCATAAGGTTGTAATTACATTGAATCTAGTTACAAACGAGATAAAATTTCCCTTTTTTTCACCACACTTTTACCTAGGTGACTAACCTATCCGAGGCGTAGATGGATTTGTGAAAATGGGTATAAAAATGTACTCGTTCGCAGACCACTTTCGATCTCGAACGAGTTTCCATCGCAATTATGTGTTGTGTTGGGGCTACTTGACGGAATTGAGTGTCTCGATAAAAGCCTATGATTTTGAAAATGAACGGTTTAGGTATGGAATGAGAGATAATTTATGTAAAGTGACTCTTATTTTTCGGATTTAAAGTTGGAATTGTGTTCTAGAAAATTATTGGAAATTCTGTAAACCGTTTCTGCATAATTAATGATAGGTTTTTTTAAATGGAAGTCTCCATATACAGGGTGAATTTGAAGTCATTAGCATCCTTTTAACTAAGACTCTACCCATAAAACTGAACAACTTTTACTATGGGAACAAACCAGAAATCGCAAAAACAAAAATCTGCCCTGCAGTATGGAACAGCGGGATTTTTTTTGCAATTTAATTTTTGCTCCCATGGTAAAAGTTGGTCAGTTTGATGGTTAGAGTGGAGATCGAATTAAAGGTTTTTTTATGGACAATTCGAAAGGGGTTTTAAAGTACATTACATTTACAATTTACAATAATAGCGTAAAAGTACTTTGGTACAATGATCCAAGTTGTGCACCGCAGATTAGAAAATAAATCAAAATGGCGATTGGAAGTCAAAATGTGCCCTATGGTTTTCAACCCTTTTCTCGAATTAAATGTATTTTATTTAAACCTCTAAAGTTACTTCACGAAAACGTCACTAACTAAAACTCTCGCGCACTTTTTTTTTCATCACGAGCGGACTTTAGCCTTTTATCTTTTAGATGGATCTTAATTTAGTTCGATGTAATCTAATTTGCCACAGATTATGCGTGAGGCGTTCCTAATTGCCGTGACGATTATGCTAAATACATACAATAGAAATGTCATTCATTATGGACATCTAAATTTTTACTTTTTTTACGAACACACACAGCGTTCGTTCCTGTAGATTTTGTTGGTTTCCTCCACGTAGAAAAAAATATATATTTTATTGCTTGTGTCACACTATAAATTCATTAACATCGGTTTAGTGTAGTTTAAGACAGGAGGTAAGCTGCGAACTCTTTTATTGCACATTTCATTTAAAGATATTCAAAGATTCTTGTCTGTCGAATAGTTGGCTCAACATTGATTTGCCATCGTGATGAAGATATTTGCCAAAAGCATTAGATGTAGTACGATGGGTGCGCGATTCCAAAACTAAAAGATAGGAAAAGTGGAGAAACAACCGAAAAAAATCATATTTTTTTCTATAAGTACTCCATTTCAAATAGCAACGAAAATTTAAGGCTATTTTTAGTTACAGAAACAGAGATTTGAAAAATGAAATGAAAAAAATGAAAATTATTATAATTGTTTATCTGAATTGGCCAGAAAGCTAAATAGGAATCGGAAAATCTCGTCGTCCTTATTTGGAATGAAGAATAGGTAGTGCGCACTCCACTAAACCTCGTTCGGTAATTTCGACACCAGCCTTACCAATCGTCCAATGTTTGAACAAGACATTAGAAAAGACTATCGCAACTTAGGCGATTTCACTTCAAACTAACTACCGAATAATGTCATAAATTATGTAAAGTTAATAGTATGAAATCATTAAGTGCAACCTTGCAAGAAACCGTTCAACCATTCAAGTGAAATTTGTTAGTCAGTCAGGCTATAATTTATTTAATTTTGATACGATCGGCGGCCTATTACGGTTGGCAAGCGATATATTTCACCGTTCGAAACGTTATGTGTATGGACTTGTGATGCGGATGGGGTGAAAACGAGTGTCATAATTAAGGTTGTATCTATGGTTGTAGGTAGGTATTTGGAGAAAAACAAATAAAAGATGGATGGATTTTGTGTAAGAAAGGAGTGAGGTCTACTATACACAAGGATTTCGCATCACCAGCATGCAGTTAACGGGACCGCAAAAATGTGCTTAATTGTTGATTTATGTAATGTATGACAATGTATGACAATGTATGTCAATGGCAATGTATGACAGCAAAGCATATATCAAAGTAAAATTAATGGATAGGCCTAAAGCGCGTTAAGTTGACGCACACTACTAGGGCAATTGGTCCATACAAACTAGCACAATTGTTTGTCAGAATTAGGGAAGTATACCATTCATTTGTTTTGCCTCATTTTTCTGGTTTGAAATGTTCGCGTAAGGCCTAACCATTAATTTTACTTTGATCTAAGCAGCAAAGCACAACTGAAGCATGCTAAGGTGACATTAGAGACATGTGCCATTTTTTAGGTTTGTTATCGTACGACGGACCCACGATAAAATATCACCACCACACGAAATAGTCCCCCGAACCGGTCGATAAACTAATTAACGTCCAAGAGACAGTCTGCGCCGGCGCAGCAACAGAATATTTGATTGATAGAGTGTTTTGATCGCGGAATGCGCACTCGCTAACTAGCTTGTGATAATTGAATTGTGCTAGATCGAAGAATGATATCGCTTAGGCATTAAGTGAAACGATCTAGGAATTTAAGCTGAATTTGAAATTGATTATTTGAAATAATTTTTGATATGAAATGAGATTTATTTGGTGGTGATTGTTTTATTTAACATCTGACATGTTAAATAAGTAAGCAAGTACCTACATTAAGTTTTAGTCTAATGAGATTAAATTTTTGGCAAAATTGAGCCAAATGTTTTCGGAATCCTTGTGACAAGCTCTACTACCTAAGACCATCAAACTGAACAACTTTATCTAAGGGACCAACATCGAAACCGCTATAAAAAAGAAAGCCATTCTTTTATACATTTGAGTCTAGTCGCTAGTTACTACAGTTTTTTACAAAAGAGCGGTTTTTTTTCGATGTTGGCTCCATATTGAAAGTTGTTCAGTTTGATGGTCTGAAGCTGCCCCTTAAGTATAACTAGGGTGTTTTGTTACATTCCGGAATATCCTACAACTCAACTTCACCAAAAAACGTACTGTAGTCTTGATAAGAGATTCTCGGTCCTGTGCCAATCAATATCTGAACAACTTTACGATACCAAACCTTATTTCAACTCACAAAGATATCAAATTATTTTATCTGTCATGTATTATTTGTTAAGTTGAAAACAAATGGTATCTAGTAGGAAATATGGTTTATTTTCGTGTAATCGTTCAGATGTTTTTGAACGCCGGAGATGCTTAGATACTTTTGATGCTGACTGTACCTATCTTCTCCATTCTGTCGTGGGCAAAAAGGTTAAAAAAACTGGAACAATTGAAAATCGAACGCAATCCGATAGTTAAACACTTTTACCTATGAGCACTCAGACGCAATTTTAACACTTTTACTTTTAAAGGCCTTCTAAAAACAATGATTTAGCAAAAAAACGATGGAAATTGAGGATACTTCCGATCGTGGGAGCCGATTTATTTGTCAAAGAATATTTAAAAAAGCAGAGGCGTCATTTTATACATAGACAAGCAGAGGTGTCTTTATTCATGTCCACCTTTTTAAAAAAAATACATTCTCTGCCCAAATTTCCTCATAAGATTCCTGAAATAATGATTCACGGTAAAAATGAGGCTAAGTACCTATGCGTTGTAATGAATAGCTTGGGAGTTCATTCGCTTTTAAATCGTGAGGTCCGGGTTCGATTCGGACCAATTTACAATATTTGCACGTCGCATGTCCGCAAAATTATAAAATATACTGTAGTCCCTTTTCCTTCTTTCCTCTCGTTGTAAATGTTGTAATCTTAGCAAGGGCACGGATAAGGGGGACGCACGTAGACGCTTAGACCACGTTGGGAATATCATTAGAAAATGCCTGATCAGCAGTGCTATTTTTTAATAATTTATCACACAGAATTCACATATCCTAATTCATACCCGAAAGTGAAATAAATTCCATAGAGTTTTATTAATCTCTTTTGTGATAGAATTATACTCGTAACATCATAATGTGTGTCTTTCAAAAATAGGACTCCTGAAGTAGCCGAAATCGACTAAGGCGTTTTCAATCTAGAATCTAGATGAAGCAAAAGAATTGAACAGCATCAGCACAACCAGAATAAAAATAAACATTGTCGCCTACCCCATCTGGGAAAAGGGTGTAAATTTATACATGTAAGCACATGCCTGTGTTAAACCAAAATCTTCATCATACACTACACTCCTAGTCTGATGAGTGCAATTGTGTGAAAATTTTCGCAATATCAGAAACAGGAAAAATATTTTAATGAATCACCGGGAATCTTCAAAACCAATTCAAGCACAAAAAAGTAGGAACTACAACAGCTTTTGCGCAAAAGTTTTATTTATTAGTCACAGTATGGCGGAAATTGTTGAACGAAAGTGGAAAAACATGTATCACACATGACACCGACCGTATGGAGTGGAAAGGAGCAGGTGGTTATTAGCGACATCTGTGTGGTACAGGAAGAAAAGTCTTGGATAGCTTGTTTTTCGTAATTAATTGTCTACCTACTTCATGGATCTGTCCTGCTGGGATTGATTCCTTATTGGTGGGTCTTATCAAGTCATCTAGCTATGGAGAAAATATGCTTGGTATTACTCTAACGCTCAGTTGGAGAAACGTTCATTAGAGTTAATCCTCCATTAAATCTCTTGCTGTCACTTTTTGTCTAGTTGACGTAGTAAAAGCTATCAAGAGATTTAATGGAGGATTAACTTTAAAGAGCTTTTCTGCAACTGTGTTTAAGACATAGACTGAAAACTGATGGGCTACTCATATCTGCTAAACAACTCACTTATGACTTGGCAGACGTAGACCGGGTAGTTTGGAACGCTTTTCGGCTCGCTGGACAGACGACTTGAGACAGGAAGCGTCCGGATGGATGAGGAAGGTCGAAGATATAGTTTTGTGTCGCGCCTTATGAGAGGCCTTTGTTCAGCAGTGGAAGACATACTGAAGATGGTAATAATGATGGTGGTCTTCGGATCGTTTCAGCGTTCGGTCAGATTCTGGACAGTAGGCTCGAGAAAGCATCAGTGTTACACGTGCATTTTTGTAATCAAGTCATCCTTGCTTTCTCTCCATAACCCAATCTACGCCATGTTCTAAAGGACAAATCAGGAAGGTGTCATAGCGATGGTTAACCGACAATACCTCGCATGCCACATTTTTTTTAGCATAGCATAGCATAGCATATGCTGACGACTATATTCCCCGAGGGCAGTCAGAGATATTCTGAAACCTCAGAACATCCACGTTTCACCAGTAGTACCGAAACTCTGTCCAGTGTGACAGGGGGTGAGCCCGTCGCCACTTATAGTGGATAGTGGGTACAATACATGCCTCGAAATTGAAGCATGCAGGTGCATGCATGCAATTCTTTTTTTTTTAATTAGTGATAATACCACGTAATATTAGGTGTAAAAAAATAGGAACTTTTTTCGCTCTAGTGCAAAATGAAGTCAATGTGGCTTAGGAGGTATTGAATGTTAACCGTCGATAGATATTCTCTCAGTCTACTGGGACAAATGGAAAACGTAGATTTCATAAGAACCTTCTCTGGTTGTATAATCCTGTAATTATAATTTCAGTTCATGTTCTTATAATAAAACAATCCTATTAGAGCAAAATAAAAAATATTGTCCAAATGTGTCTGAAAAACCAAAAATATTTTGGTAAGAAAACTTGTTACAAAAATCTTTGGCGCATCTGTATTTGACTATTGTTAGTCTATGAGCAGCCAATAAAGGCTAAGTGTGAATCTCAGTAATTGCTTACAAATCATAAAGCAATAAAAGTAACAGTTTTTTAATAATTTAATTCCCTAGCTGTGAAGCATAGTGACTGTGCTATAATAATCCTTTACAATACAAGCGAAACCAATTATATAGTTTTAAAGAAAGTATTGAAAGTAAAATTGTTAATTTACGAGTAGATACCTAGTTTTAGTTTAAAAGGATGTAAAAACTTATTGAAAAGTAAATTTTGTCATACAAAATGTAGTAACACTAATTATAAATATAAAATGTATTTTGGCTTTGCAAATGATGCCGTGTTGGTCCAGTGGCGAGTAACCTTGCCTGACGCGCAAGAGGCGATGGTTTGATCCCAGTCCAGGCCGACTCGTACCAATGAGTTTTCGGAATTTATGTACAATTTGTAACACTGGCTTTTCGGTGAAGGAAAACATCGTGAGGAAACCTGCGTGCTTTAATTTCGAGGCATCTATCCACCCACTGTCCATTACAAGTGGCGACGGGCTCACTCCCCGTCACACGGACAGAGTTTCGGTACTACTGGTGAAACGTGGAGGTTCTGAGGTTTCAGAATATCTCTGACTACCTCCTCGGGGAATATAGTCGTGAGCGTATGCTATGCATGCTATGCAAATGATAGCAAGTTGTTTACCAAAATGTGTAGCGTGAATTTTAAGCTTTTTTGTTACAATTTTTATCTCGTTTCGCCAACAGCTGAACCGTGGAAATGCACGCAATCTTTTATAATTACACTGAAATTTTCGCAACGATTCGTGTTTTCTTCAAATTAAGTATAAACTTCGCCATTAATTATGGTTTTAATTGTTATGGTTGAGGTATTACTGAACGTTTTTGAAATTATGACATTCCGACTTTTGTTGACGAGGTTTGGATACGAGTAATGCTAACTACGATTATAATGAACTGCACAAAGGGTCTACCACGAAATTCGTTTTTCGAAATTTTGTCATATATACGTTTTCGTTTCAATGTCAACTCTTCTAATGAATTTCGGACAGAAACGGTCACGATATATCGAAATTCGAAAGTCCGAGTAAATAGTGATATAATTCTTGACAAGCTGACGATTGTACATAGTAACTGCACATTATTAAATACATACACATACAGGTTATAAACTTAAATGCGTTACGTTACTTTATGTGCATCAGTCTAGGCATCAGTCCATCAAACTGGACAACTTATACAGGGTGAAATTTATATCATTTGCATCCTTTTAAACTAAGATTCTACCCATCAAACTGAACAACTTTCACTATGGGAGCCAACGATAATAATTATGGGAGCAAACAATAAACATATCGGAGCACCAAAAAAAACTGCTGTTCTATAACTACCTATTATAAATATCAAATTATGGTTTCCATAGAAATCGTCAATGCTACTTCCGTTAATACATTATACGATAGGCTACTTAAAGGTATAATTACACAACATGGTCTATGTCTTCTTTTCTCCTTCTTCTTGTGAGAGCTAATATGTAAAAAAAAAGAAAAAACTTGAACCTATTAATACCCTCTTTATAAGTATACAATTTCCCGTTACCAGCCATTTATATCCTAAGTCACTAATAATACTAACATTCAGATCATCAACTGACAGACTTAAACTTTCAACAAATCATTGCCAACATTTCTATTCACACATTTCTATAACAGCACAATCTAATCTGTTTACCATTACATAAAGGCGATGTACCGGCAACTATCCAGACAAGTTCTGATTTATAACTTATTCATACAAAGTTCCGGGCCAATGCGGCTGGAACGTGTAAATTTCTGCCCTCTTAATGGCTGATAATCTTATCTCACTGTGAATGTATTAAATCAACCCTCTAGGCGAATTGGAAACCTAAAGCTGTGTTATAGTTGTATAATAGTTGTAGGTATTTCATCTTGCATCGTCGTCAGTTAGATAAACTTGAATATTATAGTTCAGAATAAAGTTACAATCAAAACTTGATAACCAAGTACATCTCTAAACTCAGATTGAACGGAAATATAAAGGCGTGATGTAAACGTAATGAATATATTATCAACTTCAAGCCTTTATGTCTATCTCCGTCCGGACTGAGTTTAGGGATAAAACAAAATAACAAGTTTTGATTGTTAATTTATTCTTTGCTAAAATATTAAAGTTTCGTTGATGGCCTGAATAAGGCGCCATCCTTCCATACAAAACCTGCATTGTCTACCAAATAAATAAATGACGGCCAGCTATGGGATCAGGGATTTGAACAGATTAGCACAGGACCGTGGTAAATGGCACAATAAAAGCGGCTATGCCCAGCGGTGGGTTGATGTGGGCTGATTGATTGATTGAATCTCGCTCCAGCAAACGACGTTCATGAGCGACAGAAAAGGATAGAGCATGAAAAAAAAACGATTCCGTGCTGACCGATGTGGGTAACGTCAACTGCTGATCAAGAACCGTCAACAAAAACAGAAATACATTTTGAGCAACAAGATTTATCCGTAATTACAAAACCAGAACAGTTACAAAACTCCCAAACAATAACGTGTCCAGCCACACGCATGCGTCTGCGCAATTTTGTCAAGAGCGAATGCCTTCCCGGCGCGCGGTGCGGGCGGTTGGCCCACTAATTGTAATGAGAACCATTAAACCGGGACTATAATTGTTTTTGAACATGCAAGTCGGTGCAATCACCTCTGAGTGACGTAAGGAGCGTCCAAATTCTAGTTTAAAGTATAAACTTACGACTATAATCCCTTTTGGGGTGGTTAGATAGTTTGCTACCACTATCGATACACAACAAGATTAACCTTGCAATTCATGGTTTCAGAATCGTGCTATCGCAAGACAGTGATAGCGAATATGGTTCATACAGACCGGCCAAAAATATGTCACCTCAGTTAGCTCTTTAATTTTGATCAGGAAGCCAGCATAGGTATATCGATGATCCGACGAATTTGTTCTTAATAGTATTTTTTGTAAGCAATACGCAATACCACAACAATTCTTGTGTGTAATTAAACTAAATCCTTCCCAAGAGTTCGAAGAGAGAGTATAGATGTCATCAATACCTATTTCCAGCTTCCTGGATGGATTGGAAAGGACACATTACCACAGACCATAGATTACTCACAGAACGTCCTTTTTTAGGTTGGTTCATATGGTTACCTATTCCTAAGCCGGGAACCGCATGGCTTTTCTACAGGAATCATTGGTAATAAATGATACGTGACAATATTTTCACAATGAGGCGGCAACAATAAATAGTTTATAAGCATATTTAAATGACAACAACGTCCTTTCCTATCCGATAGTAATCCGTCAGCGTGATGCTATGTGAGTTGGGGTGATTGGGGATCTACCTCCTAGCGGTCCACCCCGGGCAACGGCATCACAAGCTACCAAGTTTGTGGTGGCGGCTGAACGATCCCCCACGCGGTGTGGTAGGCTCCGCAAGGAGCCGCCTGGCTCGCGACCACCCTCCTGCCGGAGTCTGGCGCCAAGCAGCTTGCTGCGTTCCGTCAGTGTGCAGGAGTGCCAGTGCACTTCTGGGTAAGCTCGCTACATCTTCGGCCCCATCTTTGTCCTGAGGACTAGATTGGGGTCAAGAGCAAACCCATCAATAATAAAAAAAAAAAAAAAAAAAAAAAAAAGAATCGATTTGTATTCATTTAAATCATACTCTATTCTTAGCAATTTAACGTCACAAATCATTTAAATAAATGCTACTGTATTAACGGACTTCCTCATATTTATACTCTGCTAATGACTCTGTTGATGTTTGATATACATACAGGATTTTCTTAAATAGCCCATGTACCGCTTTACCGCTGGAAATGCTTAGGTATACTATACCCTGGATACTTCATACAAACGGGCTCCAGTGCGAGCCCAAGAACAAGAATAGTGACACGAGCGATGCTGAGGTATTCCTCTCACTCAGCATCTCTCACTGCCTGTCACTTCACGCCCAGTACCATCGACAGGGGGTGAGGAAGGGAGTGCCCATAATGTACAGTTGGCACAGTGGTCAAAGTTTGGGCACTAGAAATGTGGATATTCGATATACACTCAGTTGCAGAAACGCTCATTAAAGTTAATCTTCCATTAAATCTCTTGCTTTCTCTTTTTGTCTTGTTGACGTAGTAAAAGCTAGGATTAACTTTGATGAGCGTTTCTGCAACTAAGTGTTAGTCGTGAGCATAAATTGTGATATGCTATGATATCAGAATTTGGTCAAGAAAATGTTTAATCCATGGATGTTTGTACTATAGTAAAACCAAGGCCAGACAGTGAATAAAGTACATTAAGCGTCAAGTTGTCGAGGTATACATTAATTGGGATGCGATGCGCGCGCGCAGCACTCAGGTTCAACAAACGCATCACATTGTCATTCCGGTGAGGGCGGCCGGGCTGCGAAATGCCCTTGTGCGGGATTATAGTGATTTGTTTAAACATTCTTAAATACTGAATAACGTTCTGCAGTCTTTGTTGGATAGTAAGCATATTTCGACATACTAAATCGAACGAGAAAAAAATAATAGTCACCTTTTTCCTGGTAGATTTTATTTTATCGTTTTGCGTTTAAAGAAAAGAAAACTTGGTTGAATAATTTCGAATCTAGATGGCCAGTTGAGAACCTATGTAACTAATTCAAAACTCTATGATATAGTTGATCACAAAGTTCGTTATCTCCAGTGCGCATGGGGTCCGTATAAAGCATGGGCATTGGCAATATGTCCCGCTCCCTCTTACGCTTCATTTTTGAGATAATGCTAAATGACATTTAATTAAATTTTAAAGAAGAGAATATCGTTAATATTTCGAAATTCCCTAAGCAATTCCAGCTATTATTATATTAAATAAGTTATAAATTCTTTCACACCATTCGAATCACCTCTTCTGAACCAAGTATGGCTACGGAACCCTAACATGGGTGAGTCCGACATGATCTTGATCGGTTTTGAGATCAAAATCCCGAAGACGTTTCCCGTGTCAAAACCCATACGTTTTCGAACCTCAAAAGACATTTCCTGCGTTTTGTTTTCTGCTCATTCAAGGTCTTAGGTCCTAGTCCTAGGTTTTTAATTCTAGCTCCTCCAGTATTGATTGTAAAACCGCGTGTCTATGGTTTGTTTTCCCTCGAGTCCAACGACCATGCCCTGACCGCAGGCCAAGTTACTTTTTGCATAAACACCGTATAATTAAATCCATCCGTCAGTCCGCATAATTTGTTTGCCACGTTACATGTTTTTATTGGTTGGAAAACATATAAAAAACATTCGCTTGTAGTATTTAATTTAATGAGAGTTCCTTTGAGAATTTTCTGTAATTTTATAGTGTTTACGCTGTCGGTTGAAACTAGTCATTGATTTTAAATTTTGTGTAATTTTTATAAAAGTAAACATTGAGACTAGCTTGCCGTTTTATCCCGTTTTCCCGTGGGAACTGTAAATGTTCCTGGGATAACGTATAATGTCAGTTTACTGGAATGAGAACGCATTCTGTTGGTGAAGGATGGATCCTGGATAATAGTTATTTGTTATGCTAGGCTGCAAAGTTGCTTTTTGGCGCGAGTACTTTTATTGAATCCTGAGCGCTTAGCGAAGGTTTCAAAGGTACGAGACGCAGAATAACTTTGCAGCCGAGCGAAACACACAATTTTTCACCTCACAACAGCGAGGAAAAAAAGTGAATTGCTAAAAAGAACATTTCAAAAAGTTTTTATTTTCGTGCTGGCCAGTGTCATGAAGTAGTACTAAGCATTTTCAGTGGCGGTATATAAAAATATTGAATAGACTCGACTAGACAGATTCGAATTTCAAAAACTCTTTCCACACTAGCGGATAAAATGCACTTTTGCACTCAGATTTCGAATGATAAACAGAATCTTTCCGAGCTTGTGAGGTGAAAAGATAATTAGCTATATTACGGGCGTATATCAACATAGCTATCACAAATTAGGATGTAGTTTTGTACATTAAGAAAACTGCTAACGCATCAATTGTTTTTTTAAGAGTTTGATATTGATTCCCATTTCTATGGCAATAGTTGTTATGCGTTAAAATCCACTTTGAACGTGATATCATTCAGAAACTTCTAGAATGCTAGAATGGAACCTTGCTACACTTAAAACCGTAAAAGGTCATGAGTAGTGATAACAAAGTTTCTTGCCACCCCGGAATATACGGTAGTGACGTGAACCACTGAACTGTAACTCCTGTAAACCAGATCAACAGCGGCGACCAATCACAACACTACACAATGAAGTCCAGCGAGCAAGGGGGGGATCGGTGACTCCTATCTGTATTGGAACCCTTATTACCGTTGGCGCGCTCCATACAAGCGTACTATGGTAATATTTTCAATACTAACCAATTGAAGTTAATGAGATTTTGCAGAAACAATCTAGAAACTTATCTCTATGCTTGTATGGAGTTAGATTTTCGTTAAAATGTATAGTTTTAAAGTTACAGTGCCTCAAAGATTTCCATACAAATCTTAAATTAATCCTAGAATTAAAACTGTATATTTTAACAAAAATCGGACTCCATACAATCATAGAGATTTGTTTCTAGATCGTTCCTGCAAAATTTCATTGACTTTAATTGGTTAGTATTGAAAATATCACCATAGTACGTTTGTATGCAGCGCGCACTTTCGCTCTCGGAATAAAATTCTCTTAAGAATTTAATCAAAGAAGATTGAAGTAGAGTAGGAAAAAAATACTGTCACTGTAGGGTATAGGTATGAGTTCGTATAATTATAAAACGCCTCAAAATAATTATAAATTGATTGCTCCATTCCGTAATCTATACCGGCTACACCCATTCTTTTCAATTTGATGGAAACGGGCTGTAACTATTTAATAAATTAATCTCTTCCACAATCTCTTGAACATTAGAAAAGCTCATAATTTAATGAAGCGACGTTACTATGGAACAAAACACCTTACGGATGTTTATCTATGCTAATTTAACATCTACAACTACCATACTTCATAATCTTGCTTCTTCTTAGGCAATAAATTAGACAAGATTAAACGATGGGCCGCCTTCCGTGCAGAGGCGTTGGTTCGTTCCTAGTCTGGATCAAACTATGTGTTGAGGTTTTTGGAATTTAATATATTTTGCAATATTTGTAACACGACTGGACTGCTATGCTGAACAAGAAATAGTAAATGAATAAATCAGAAGCGTATGTGAAGTCCATCAATTTGCAGGGACTCCTTTGTGCTTTATAAAGATTTAGATAGAGGGGTTATGTTATGATGGAAATGAAGGTTTACTAAGTATACCTATTAACTCATCTTTAGGTAGAGTTATGTTTATAAAAGTCAGGAAAGCTGCCGATGGCATAAGAATAGTTAATAACTGTTAACTATTCTTATGCCGATGGTCCAATGGTTTTGGGATAGTACATATTCAAAATTATGTAATCTGCTTCTGTTTCGATTTAGGGACAAGGGAACGCGTCTGGATGGCGAAACGTCTGACAGACTCATCCGAGCCCGTGGAAGGCAAGTCTAACATCCGTATTCTTAGTTGTTTCCTTGAGGCTTCCTTAATCAAGTCGAGGACATTTTTGACATTTTTGTCATAAAAATTCTGACAAAAACGTACTCCACTTGAGTGAGGAAATGTCAAGAAAACAACTAAGAATATGGGTGTAAGGGCACGCAGGATACAGACTTCAACTTTGGGCGCTTTTAGTATCCCTTGCTGGATAGCACGCATTTTGCGTATGCCTAATTACTCGATCGGTCTCACTCATCAAATCAGTCAATGTACAGCTTGGCCAAAAAGAGTAGAAATTAAATGAGGGCGCTGCCTCCACACAAGAACGTCAAAATCACGCATAACCTGGTAACACCACCATAATCAAATTTTAGTTCCACCTGTCACCACGTTCATGACTTTATGGCCAAGCTATAAGCTGAACGCCCGCGCTTTGCATGTGGTTCCTTGCGATAATAAACAGGCCATGTGGTGGATAAAACAACCCTTGGGCACAAGGAAAGCCCTCTCAAGCAAACTAGGTACTAGCTGAACAAGGAAAAAGGCGTCAAGTTTAAGATATTTATCCATATCGTCCAAGCCGAATTGTAGCCATTCCTGGTATCTCGTATGACGTATCTAAAACTCAGTTCGGATTTCCCGATTTACAGCCATAAAGTTGAACAAAAAGGAAATTAACGGACCAAACCTAAGGCTAATAAAAATACATTTGAATATTGCATTGTGTCGACAAAAATAGCCGAATTCGGTGACGCATCGCCGAATTATGTCGAATAAGAGTCGAGAATCGAGTCGAGGCGTTGACACCGACCTAACCTTGGCGCTAATCCGATTTGACCTGAGGTCATGGCTTGGACAACAAATTGAATTAACTTTTAATAATGCGATTAGGATGTGTGATGTTGACTGTTGGTTTATTCGTGTTCTATCTAAAGAAGCGACGGGCTCACTGCCTGGTAACTACCCACTAGTGAAATGAGGTTTTTCTGCATACGAGTATATTATGCGATATTTAGAATAACTCTCTGATCTCTCATAAATTATCTGGTTTAAGCCATTCACGGTCTTCCGTCTTTTCGTTGTCAGATTTCAAAGGTTTTAAATTTGCTTTGAGATCGTTTTATTCCCTCTATATAATCACCATCATCATCATCAGCCTAAAAAGATGGAGCACCCCGTTTCTTCCCCAGAATGTCAAGATTTTATGGGCAAGAGGTTAATCACGTCATTCTATCCGGGAAACATAACTTGGCATTTTATTAATAAAATACCAAAATACTGGATCGGTTTCAATAAAATACATATACTTTGCAGTACAATACTATTATTTCTTTTTAACCATATAAACTGTGCTGCGTCTTAAGGTAATGGGTTTCAGAATAAAAAAGACATTTTGTTTTTCAACCTAAAGGCACAGACTAAAGGTGACTGGTTCAATTACCTTAACTTTATGGTATGATTGTTTTAGGGTTCTGTAGTCACAGAGTCCAAAAGTAAACCTATTTTACAATAAGGAACGCAGAATGTCCTGAATGTGAATATAGTTAGATAAATAGGGTTTGGATGTAGAGTCAGGATTATTTTATTTAATGGGCACTGTATTTGACGTATGTAGTATGGTAAGATAGGTAAGTAATCATAGTCTTTAGAAAAGGTAAAAAGATGAAAAATAAGGTCAGATATTATGATTTATGAATTTTATGGTGTAGAATCGGATAATTTATTCGTTTATTCAGACTATCTGAAACGCTTTCTTGCATAATAAGTACCTATCTCATGTTCATATATTATCCAGTGCAAGGAAATATTGTGAAATTTTTACTTGATTCTGCCAAAGGATTATCAAATAACTAGAGATAAAATTCGTTTGTCCGTATTAATGCGCTAATCATTTCAGTTGCAGTGTACCTATGTTATTATCATTGTTAGTATATTATAATAGTATATTTTGCTCTTTCGTCTGTATATTTTGTTGTTTTGTATTCTGTATATTTTGTTTAAAGATGTGACGTAGAGTTTCTGGCCACATCTTCGCGATATGTGTTAGAGTTACAATAAACATTACCCTCCTTCTGGCGCAGTCGGGTAAAAATAACTCCAAAAAGTTGTTTTTATGATAGTAAAGTTGTGAATCAATTATCTTATCAATTGACTGATAGTTTTTATGTTACAGAACCCTCACTCTGTGAGTTCGAATAGTACTTAGCCAGATTTTTTTAAAAAGCGTTCGTAACATGGATGGTGTGGAGTTTAAAGTACCCTGGCAATGACGGCTAGTAATTTTCACACTGTTTTGCTTCAATTTTTGAAACTGTCATACAATTATTGGTAAAGACATTACATAAACTGCATGTTGTTTATTGCGGTCACTTATCTCTTATTCCAAGAGGTTACAGTTGATTCTTGAATGTTTAATGGAAATTAACTTAGCAAGTCTTAATCGACGGAGTTGTCCTTGTAACAAAAATAAGTGTTTAAAATATTCCGTTTCAAGAATGAAAATAATTACTGAATTTCCTTGAAATGCAGTTAAATTAAATGTTTTTTTTTTTAATTATCGATGTAATTGTTAAAATCATTACAATATCCTCGTTTCAAGTAGCCGCAGCGTACTGCCAAAACACTATACCTACTTTCAAGAGAAGAACAAACCAGTATAAATTGCAGAAGGATAATGGCATTGACAATGCACTAACGAATTGAAACAGTGCAGGTCATTTCAAAAATGTATTTCATTTCATTTTCGATTCCTCTAATATCTTCGGTATGAAGAGGATCTTAAATCATTTCTTAAAATATTGAATGGCCTCAGGAATCACGGAACTTCGTTCTTTAAAAAAATAATCTTATTATTTTTCAATCTTTATTTGTAACACAAATTAAAAGTGGAACGCAAAAACATTGGGCCAAACATTTGTACCCTTACGTTCTTACATATTCGAACATACATCGTTCGTTATTCGTTCTTACAATTCTTTCTTCTATATTTATGCTATGTTATGTTATTGGGGGTCTACTCGGACTTTCGATTTTCTTTACGCAGGAATGATCGTAGCCCATCATACTGAGCCACAACACGTTTTGTTAGCACTAAAATAATAAATGAATACAAAAACAAACATAAGGTGTGTTTGTTTTTTTAAACAACCCTTTCGTCACAAATCGTACCCTGCACAAAGGATCCCATCACACTAGTTGCGTTCCCGCGCTGGCGCTGGAAGATCTTGACTGCGCAGAATAAAATTTGTAGGGGAAAGCGCTTCTGCGCATAATTATCTACCCTCACCCCCGCCCATTTTCCAAGTTGTTTGCCGGGTATTGAGTATAGGCATAGGCAACAGCTGCATTGTTTTGCTCCGAGCGGTTTGCTCCCATAGTTCGCGTAGAGTATAATATTTCCTTAACCCATAGGAAAAAAAAACAGTTTGATGGGTAGACTCTTAGTTTAAAATAATGATATCAATTTCACCCTGTATATGGAACTAACATAGAAATCGCGAAAAATGTATTATCTGTTCCATACAAAACTGCAAACATACTGGACCCAAATGTGTGGGACAGGTTTTTGTTTCGCGATTTCGATATTAGTCCCATGGAGAAAGCTTTTCAGTTTAGTGGTCTGATTATCCCCTTAAAAAACCGTCGTCAGCATAGGTATTAAGAAAGACCCTGCATAACTTTTACATTGAGTCACGTTGCAGGTTGTATAAGCTCATTGCGTTGCAGGGTTTGCCCCGAACACTTGTTTTTCGCGTGGTGTTCGCGCGGTTCGCGTTTCAGCCTGCCACGAGACTCCGCAATCCTTCTTAGTTGTGTTCTTACTCAAAAACAATACTCGAGATTGGATAGATACTCCCAAACCACTTGACACTGGCAGAAATGCTGTGCTAACGCACAAGCAAGAAGTCCATCACTACATAATAAATCCAACTTTTACATTCGAAGTCTACGTAAACAGCGTACTGTCGCGAACTAATTATTCTAATGCCATCTTTTATAATCAATGCACTCAGTCACGTGACTTGAATCATCATCTCCACAGATAGTAATCAGAGGCCAACGACCTCCCCATATAAAGTTATATCTGCAATCTATGAGCAATTAAATGTTAATGCGCATCGTAAGGATCGTCGTGGCTGCTAAGTGAGTCAGGGACAGTAGGCATCGTATTGATACTGTCGTGTGAACAAGTGTTGAGTTTTGTTGGTGATTGATTGTAAATTTTTAGACAGGCTGTTGAGTTGAAGCGTGGCCAAAGTTAGGGGGAGAATTGAACCATCGAAATGAACAACTATAGAAAGGTACTGAAATTAAAAAAAATATTCTGGTCATTAGAAAACTTTAACGCCTACTAGACCTGTATTAATACATTTATAATTATGATCTTACTGGTGAACAAATTCATGTGAAAAAAGGTATAAAATGTATTCCTAGGTCGACGAGCTTTTAGCTTAGGTACCCGATTCGATAAGCTCAATGGTGTTTATTTTCTTATCATTTGAAACATAACATAATGTAAATTGTTAATGATTCAGTTTCTTTGACTATTTATTATAAGGACTCGCCTTGCGGTAGCATTTCCCCTCTGCCACGGTATAAGATCAATTGATCATGTGCATTTGTTTTAAATTTTATACCTTATCACTAAACGAGACAGCCTATAATTGCGAAACAATAATTTCGAACTTAGAACGTTTGGGGTTCACACGAGACTACTTTTCATGATTTTTAACATTCAAAATTAAAATCTAAAGTCATGGGGAATAAAATCCAAAGTTGCGGATTGCATGTTACCTCGCCCCCCGCAAAAAGTGGCAGAAATGTTTGTTAGTAGAATTACACGCGTTACGAGTCCTCATATAAGTAGTCAAAGTTCAGTTTATTTGTTCATCGACAATTTACATTAAATTGCCATACCTGTGTAATTGTGTATCATAATCATAAATTACTGAATTCTCTATTTGTATCGATATTATATCGACCGATGATCGGAAACTTACATACACAATAATAGCACTAAAAGTACTTGTATTTCTATAAAGCTTTTGTCATCGATATTACTTCATCCACACAAACAGAACGTATGGGAACGTCTGTCATGGTAGATGCATTGACGTTTGAGTTGTCTTCTATGTAATATACCCGCATGATTATGATTTTATGATTAGGTAACGTATAGGACCTTTGTGATTTGACCTCTTGTATATGAGAATGGTTTTGTTTGATTATAGTTAAAAAGCTTTAATAATTATGTTTCATATTATCCACAACGTTTTAAAACTTTAAAACGTAGCACGATTCAGGATTCTTAAAAATGCCTTTTTAAATAATACCATCTTCATTTTTTTCGGACTAAGAATCAGTTGCAGAAACGCTCATTAGAGTTAATCCTCCATTAAATCTGTTGCTGTCACTTTTTGTCTTGTTGACGTAGTAAAAGCTACCAAGAGATTTAATGTAGGATTAACTTTAATTAGCTTTTCTGCAACTGAGTGTATTTCTGCAAGTTTTTGGGTTCGTATAAATAAAAGTTGAACTATACAATGTTTGGTATTATGACAAAGTTTCTAGAAAACTCTTGAATTACTGACAATAGTTACTTCAACTTTTTCGCAAACTATTATTTTATACATACCTACGTTAAATAATTAACTAACGTTTTATTACTGACAAAATCATAATAATTTTTGTTTAAATTCAATTTACATTGCGTTGGAGTGTTCGTCACTCTAATTTGAACATTCAATATACAATTTAAGTAGTAAAAGTGAAAGTATAAATGTAATCAAATAATACTATACATTAGAAATTACGGTAAACAGTTTACTAAACTCTGTGTCATCTAGATAAACTAAAATATTATTCTAAATCCCAATTCCTAGTATTGTTCCGGTAACATAAAATATCGATTATCTTGCCAAATAATCGAATCGAGACGGTTTAAATTCTCAATTTCATTTGTAATTGATCATTGCGGCGCCCGCGCATTAGACCGTGTCAAATATTTCGCTCTCTCTATTGTTTTATGTTATCTGTGGTGATTTAATATCTATCATTTTTAATGTCAATGTTATTTTTGGCAGCTTTTACTTTTATTGTATTAATGATTTATACGCTTACGTTATTTGTTTTCGTCTGTGTTCATAATTTATTTGTAGTTGCTACACTACGCTTAACATTTGTCATCATCAGCTGTCTTTTTTCTGTAGTAGTACTGCACAAAAATAGTGAGATCGTTCTATTGAGTGCACTGGGTGTGGCGTACAAAATAGGGATAGATACCTACGGTTGGTAAAGTTGGTATATACATTTATAATTTTTATTCACATTATAGCCGTGTTGTGCTGTTGATGTTCGGATGACTTCATCCTGCTACTTAGTGCGTTCACACACGATGACGCACTGACGAAGCAACAAACGTCAGTCCGTCATTCATTTGTGAAGCAAGGAGTTGTATAAAACCGCACGTAGAAGCATACACGGTGACGGATTGACGCACCGCGTATGCTTCTATGGACTGACGTCTGCCACTCCGTCAGTGTGTCATCGTGTTTGAACCCACTTAATTGTACCAAAGAGATGGAGTTTTGACGATCTTAGCGATATTTTAGCAAATCAGAACCCTATCATCAAAATCATTAACATCATTACCCCTTTCGTGCCACTGCTGGTACCAATTCTCATACGAATTCCTAAACATTTTGACAAGAAAACCACAGGCAATAATAGCTAGAAACCGCGGAAACACCTAACATGCGTGAATGACATAACTTCTCGACGCGACGTCGATTACCGGCCGTTCCACTAGCAAATTCACACGAATCAAGCTAATTCCACCTTTAATATATAGTCGTAAGAATGACGTCAAGTGCCTTCGTAGATTATAGAGTATATTTTTGGCGCAGCGGTCGGTCGTTGACTCGTAGTGAAAGTTGCCTGAGGCGCCAAGCCGGCTGCGCTTGCGCACCCCCGCCCTGATCGATTGATTGAAGCTGTAGAGAGGGTCATGAAATGATTTAAGGTCGGATCGTCTGAAAGGAGAGCATCGGTTCAACACGTTTCGGATGTCAGATCTTAATTATGCTGCCAAAATGTCTGAATGGAAGATTTAAATGGTTGAATTTATTTGGAAAGCTTTTTAAAATTGGATTGTAAGTTATATTATAGCCTGTAGAAGACCACTGCAGGGCGAAGTCTGCCAAAATTGGACTAAATTCCAGCGCGTTGACCCAGTGGAAAATCAAGTGGGCTCTACAGTCTACAGGGTGTTTCATAATTAACATTATTAATAAATATTTAAAACTCTTAAGGGGGTTGTTTAGACCGTCAAACTGAACAACTTTCTCTATGGGACCAACATCGAAATCGCGAAAAAAAATTTTTTATATCCCATACATATTTTAGCTCTAGTCGATTTGTAGAGTATGGAACATCAATTTTTTTTTCGTGATTTCAATATTGGTCTCATAGTGAAAGTTGTTCAGTTTGATGGTCTACACCACCCCCTTAAAGGTTTATTTGTATTTTTGTAACACCTTGTATACACATGGGCAAATTATATTGTCTTATATGTTTTCCGGCTGAAAGTAGACCTCTCTATTCTATTTGTACTTGTGTTTTCGATAGTAGGTGGCCTATGTATGTATGTATACAGGGTGTAAACTTGAATGCTTTAGGGTTACTTCAAGTTCAGACCATCAAATTGAACAACTTTTATTATGGAACAAATATTGAAAACGAGACATAAAATTTGGTTGTTCTATATAAAATTTCAATGGTTACTCGACCCAAATGAATGGAACCGCTTAATTTTTTCGCGATATCGATGCTGGTCTCATAGAAAAACTTATTCAGTTTGGTGGTCCAAACGAACCCCTAAAGTATTGTAACGCATTTTATTTTTACACTCTGTATACCCAACAACTAAATTTCCCGAGGTACTAAGGCCAGATTCGACCAAACTTATATTTATAGAAGAGTAACTATACAAGGAACAATTTTACTCTTGGTGTTTACTCCGAAAAAACTTCATTTGTCTTCTACCATACTAACCCGTACTAAAAGAACGAATGTATAATCAAGAAAGAGGTCAATGTATCCGTACTTATTGCAATGTATCTATACAGTTTTAATTTGTTAGGTTTCTTTTTATTACATTTTTTTTTGTTACTTGACATTGGCATTTCCTTGGTCTCGGTACAAGCTTTACACCGTCAAAATTGGCCGTGTAAAATTTACTCTCAACTTATTCATAGGGTTGGTGAAACGAAAAATCTGTTTACTCTAGAGTAACCGGCGACTTAATCTAAGACTACAATTTACTCGCGTATAGTCGAATCGGGCCTTAGTCAGAGTTCACATCAATAGCACATTTAAAAAATTCGTCGCGTTGGTTCTTTGCAAAGATTATTACGTATTTGGTTCTTTTCCGGACATTCCATCTAAAACCGTAAAACAACATTTACCGGATATTGCTCAACGGATCACAATCCGTAAACCTTTCTATTTTACAACTAAAACTAAGAAATGAAAGGTGCTAATTTCCCCCGCAATGTTTTAATTGCGCAAACTCATCTAAACAATTTAATGCACAATTGTCTGTGAATTTGATGAATTGTTTTAAGTTTCTGATAGGATTGTGTAATGTAATTACTTGTCTTACGTTTTATTGATGCGGAAATGTATAGTAGCTTTTATCTTCTGATTTTAATGAGTCTCAGAAATCGTTTTATTGTCTCTGATCGTAATATTATTAGCTTGATGAAATAGTTACCACGTCGGAAAAGTTCTTTTGGGTACCGATCGAATACCGATTTTAAAGAATACCTAGAAGAATATATGAAAAAAAAAGTTGAAGTATAAAAAGTAAAAACAATGGAACAAAACGCGACATGTGTTGATGGAAATAGTGGATGAAGGAAGATGTTACAAAGATACGTAAGCGCTTTTATTTTGGTATTGTTCCCTGTTGTTCAAAAGCTCAAAAACTAATAACACCAAACGCTATCAGCTTTTTATACGTCTCCCACTGCACATAAAAGGCATTCTCTTGAATAAAGCTGAGTAGGAACGAGCTATACCGTCCACGCGGGTCCAGTACCACAAGTTACCTCCATTATGCATAGTGGTTATATGAAATTATGAATCCAGACTGACCACTGGTCACCGGTGTCAGAGTGTATTCAAGCCACCTCAAACCAAGTTATCTCCACTAATCAAACCTAACCTTTACCAAGAAAAGTCGTTTATCCGTATTTAATCTGAACATTGCGTCACTTAGCAGTTAAGCTGCGCGGGCGCATCACAAATGTCAGGTCACGCGTGCCTTCCGCCCTTCTGTGTGAACGTGGTATTCTTGCAAACTCATAGTGCCATAGTTCAGGATTATTGCTTGAAAATTTCTCTTTTGAAACTGGTTGCTAATAGATTTGTGCAACATGAAACAATATAGATTGCTGGGTTGGATAGGTGTGGTATTGTTTACATTTGTATTACCTACTTTCTAGAATTCGTATTCTGTTGGGTGTTGGTTTTCTGGCATTCACGTTTCACAATCGGAAAATGTCATATATGGAGTTTTAGCCGCATCTGATCTTCTGCTAAATCAAAGCCATGTCATTGAGCTTGACTTGGCATAGGAAAATGAACTCCGGTACAGTACAACTCAAACCTAAATCGTGCGTTTCCCATATTGGCTAAAATTCAAATGGCCTAGTCCAAATCGATTAATTCTTAAAATGTCTTAGTCCCAGAATAAATAAAATCCGGATTGCCCTAGTCCCAAATTCATGTATATAGGAATTAGGGCATGTATTCCGGGAATGTTCGGGATAGGTATGTATTCATAATCTAGTCTTCTGCCAAATTAGTCATGTCATAGAGCTTGACTTGTCATCCTAGTGAAGAAATTAGCCAATCAGCGTTTAATGCTTGCCGATTGCCTGACATATCGGGGGTTCAGTACGTCACTCGGGGCAGCTCTCTTCGTGTACACACGGCGACACATCAGGTTACGCACCCTATACACTTACAACTACACTACGTATAAAACACAAAATAGTGCGGTAGAGAGCCTGCATAGACGCGGCTGCCGGCGCGGGCGCAGCGTGCCGTGAGACGAAACAACAATAACATACCGCACCCTCTCGCACGATTCGCAGCGTTCAACTTCTAATAGTTCAAAGTCCAAACAGGGTAGCCTGAGCTGACGCCGTGTGTACCTTGAATCTGCTTCCAACAGAACTGTTAAATCGGTATTTTCACTGTAATAACGCCCAAAATCCAACATACGTTTCCTCATTCTTCATAACGGTAGCAGTATGTACGGTTGGTATTAGTCGTGATCTTACCCTCTAGCGACCCCACTGTCAGAGAAGCGTGGCGGTAAATAGATAAACAAACTTATGGCAAGAAGTGAATGGCAAATCAAACATCAGCGAGTGGAACTCGTCGAATATCTCAATGAAACTCGTGCGCATGTCAAAATGCGTTACGTATGACACAATAAAATATTCAAATGCGTGATGCATACATCTGTAACATGACCGTTTTGAAACTCGGATGTAATTAATTTAACTCTCTCTTTCAATTTATGAGCTAAAATCTAGTGATTTATTGAAAATCTGATTAGTAAATTTGACTAATGAATTATGAATAGCTTTTAAGCTCTACTCATAAATTATTGTTGGTTGCAAAAACAGCAGTTCTTCAGTCGTTCCGTGATCATCGCAGTTATAACGCAACCGAAATATTTGGAACACAAATAATTAACACAATAAGAACCCTTTCTTACGCGCTGAAGAGAAATTATGCGAAGGTCGCATTCGCATACTACCTTCCTACTTTTAAACAGAAACCGCGTTACTCTACGTTTTTTTCATAAAACTACAACCATAGGGGTAACTTTGTTATCAAGGCTCACTTGCATAAAAAAATTTATAGGTGCTACTCAAGTGCTACACAAGGTGTTACAAAAATACAAATAAACCTTTAGGGGGTGGTGTAGACCATCAAACTGAACAACTTTCACTATGGGGCCAATATCGAAATGGCGAAAAAAAAAAAGGATGTTTCATACTCTACAAATCGACTAGAGCTAGAATAAAAAAAATTTTTTCGCGATTTCGGTGTTGGTCCCATAGAGAAAGTTGTTCAGTTTGACGGTCTAAACAACCCCCAAACCCCTAAACCCCCTTAAGAGCTTTAAATATTTATTGTTACTTATGAAACACCCTGTATAAGTCTAACATTGTTTTATTATAGAAAGTGACAGTAGGTGTACGTAGTAGGTACTCACTCATATTGCCAACAGTCAATCACTATAAAAACAATACATTTTATCTCCACTATCAATTTGCATAATAAATAAGGTGTCAAACTAAATTTACCTTATCGCATTTATAAAAAAATTAAATCATGACAAATGGTAACCATGCATGCGTTACTCACGCATTCGAGCGAGAAGCAAGATGCTGTCATGTCAACGAGAGAGATAGAGAGGTCAGTGTATAGAATAAATTCAAATTAAAAATATCTCGATTTCGCTGACGTACGATCAAGAATGGAAACAATGGGTTGAACGTACAATGTCGCAAATGTTAGGCGAAGTGGTGACATTGAAATATTTCGGTGTATAGAGTGTTCCGACAAAAATGGGAATGTCGTCGTTTTAAAATGTTATAATTTTGACGCGTATGTCGGTCTGTCTGTTTGTGGCATCGTAGCTCCCAAACGGGTGGACCGATTTCGATGCTCTTTAAGATATTTTAGGTCAATTAATGTGTCGGGGACCGCAAGTGATTGTAAAAAATTATATGGTCATTTCATAGCGGTCCCCTACGCATTAAATTGACTTAAAATATATTAAAGAGAGTTAAGAAGTAAAACATACATTTGGTTACATTAAAAATTATAGGTGACCGAATTATTTTTTACTTTTTAAATGTTTGTTTTTTACATTTTAAATGTTTGTTTTTGGCGTTGGCAGTTTTTTTAATTTGTAATTTTTGTATGTTGGAATAAGAGAGAATCAACCTTGGGGAATTCTTTGATTCGTAGTGGATTGTGGTAGCGTATTTGTCCCCATTCAATTTGTTTTTTTCAATTCAATTCAAAATCATTTATTCAATATAGGAGCCTGAAGCACACTTATTAAACGTCAATACTTTTTTAAGCTACCACCGCGTCGGAACGTGTTGTCGCTGTAGAGAAGATGCGGCCAGAAACTCTACAGCATAACACGACTTAATGACTATTACAATATAAATTCTTATGCTAAGGTTATGTATACACCCTATATGTATGTTTTTACCCTCGCATCCATTTTAATAAAATACTATATTATTTTCTCTGAAGTAAACCCATCTAACAACGTAATAGGGACTATAGACAAGTGTAGGTGCGGTTTTACTATCAGCAGGACACTTTCACTTCATTTAACTGCAGCTACCATCAAGAATTCACCATTTCTCCTGCTCATTAGCAAGTTTCGCCGTCTCTCTCTGGCGTACAACTTTCACTGGATGCCGGAGAGGGATGGAATGTTTATCGAAGATCGGTATTCGTGGTTATATGATGTTTGAAGCAATAGATCCGTGTAGCGTTGAGTTACTGTAAAGTACCAACCTATACAGGGTGTAAAACATCAAACTGAACAAATTTTACTATGGGACCAAAATTGAAATCGCGGAAAAAAGTGTTTTGTTCCATAGAAAATATCAATGGTTGCTCGACACAAATGTATGGAACAGCAGATTTTTTTTCTCGGTTTGAATATTGGTCCTATAATGAAAGATGATTAATGTCAGAAATAAATCTTTTTTTGTTTCGATTTATGGAATTTTCATCCATTAATATTTTATTCAATGTTGTATTATCTTGCAAATAAAAATAGATGCATTTTTTAAAATTAAAACCTAAAATTGCCGATTTACTTTTATACCCCTCTTACACTCAGTTGCAAAAACGCTCATTAGAGTTAATCCTGCATTAAATCTGTTGCTAGCTTTTACTACTTCAACAAGATAAAAAGTGACAGTAAGCCCCACTTGCGCCAACCTGGGTTAGCAATAAACTCCGGGTTAAGTTGGTAACCCATGATTTTTTGTATAGAAAAACAACTGAATGAGCCATTTTATCCGGAGTTAATTGCTAGCCCGTGGTTGGCGCAAGTGGGCCTAAGAGATTTAATGGATAATTAACTCTAATGAGCGTTTCTGCAACTGAGTGATAAAGTTTTTAAGGGGACGATCAAACCATCAAACTGAACATCTTTCTGTACTCGTCGGAATGAACACAGGAATACCACAGAGGGCAATACCTAAATTTATAGTGTTATAGCATGATCAACCAACTCTCATACTTCTCTAAACAACAAAACTTAATAAACGCATTCTTTTTTTTCAGGTAACCATCACTAATTGACCAGAGAGCCCGGTAAAACAAAACATAATTTACCTAAATTTACGATTTACAAGCTATGCCAGCGGCGTCGGCCGGGTCCAAGAACGGCTAGTAAATTTATTAATTTTAATTAACCGCACTATTACAGACGTTATCTAAATAGATGCTGGTTTTAGTAGCGAAGGAGTGGCGGAAGAGGCATAGGAGTAGCGGAAAAGAACACTGGAGATCGGCAAGAATATAAATGCATAGCATAGCACACGTCAATGCTATATTTTCATAATAATTTCCCTACGACATTCTAACGATAGTTCCACTGACAAATCACAAATAAATAAGCATTAAATTGGAGTCCAGTCCGAGGGGGAAATGAGATCGGACAATAATTTCGTGATAAAAAGATGTTCGTGCATTTAGGCTTAGTGGAATCACACACGATGACGCATTGACGGAGCGGCAGAAGTCAGTCCGTCATTTGTGTAGCAACGAGTTGTAAGAAACCGCACGTAGAATCATACACGGTGACGGATTGACGCACCGTTTCCATTTCTACTAGAATATTGGTAAGGAAATAGCCACAATTTAAGTCGCAATTAAAAACGCTCCCGCTACCTCTCAACACTAACATCTCCTCAATCCAACCAAAGACTATAAACCAAGACCGGTGAAGCCTACTCATAATTTCCAAAGGGTTTCCGATCCTAAACATGGAACTTGAAAATAACTGTTTTCTCTTTACCATTCGTTAAGGAGACGCCATGATTTATACAAGTTCCGTTAGAAATAAATTATAAATTAATTTTGTTTCTTGTTGTCAAGATAAGTTGGCAGCTGTATAGTTGTAGGAAATCCAGGCTTAGTGTAAGAAAGAGTACCTCTAGTTAGTAATAATAAATCAATCTGAGAAACAACTTTCTTGAAAGGGAAGATAGACGGCAAGAGAGGCAGAGGAAGACTTGGACAGAGAATTGTGTGTAAGAAAAGGTTAAAGCCTCGATATCCACTATACTCCATTCCAAATAGCAGCGAAAATTTAAGGCAATTTTGAATTAAAGAAATAGAGATTTGAGACACTTACTCTCACTTATTCTTAGAACGCTTTTAGTAACGTCCAAGGTATGTCAGATAGTACATCTTTCAGTATATAGTAATAAATTATATTTGCTTATCACAATTGGCCAGAAAGCTATATAGGAATCGGAAGATTTAGTCGTCCTTATTTGGAACGCAGTATAGGCAACAATTGACGCGCAACAGCAACACTGCAAAACAACGGGCGACTTTGCTTCTTTTTACAACATTGCCGAATATGTTGAGCAACTCGTGTTGCGCGTCAATTGTTGCCTAGTGGATATGAGGCTTGATGTCGTGTTGTATCAAGAACTCGAGGCACTTGCGGAAAAGCGACAGGATTTGCGAATACTCTACATACAAGAACGTAGCGCTTAAATAAGATGATCATGAGGTATATCCCTGTCACTTATTCGTGAGAAGAAGCCTGTGCCATGCAGTGGTATTCTACAAGGCTATTAACTGACTACTTCTATCGAGTCGATGGCAAGTCATTCTAAATGTTTCCAGACCAGTATTTTGCCACTCGTATAACATTATCGGCAACCTCCGTAACCTCGTATAGCACTTGCGGAAAAGCAAACTAACTAGGTAGATTCTATTCTGATGAGGAGTCCAGATGCACTGGCGAATTCGCAGGCGTCGTTGGGCGTCCACGGTGCTAGACCGACGACCTGAAACAGGGACCTGGGAGTGACCGGATGAGGAAGGCCGAGGATAGAGTTCAGTGGCATGCCTTTGGATATGCCTATATTTAACAGACAGTTTTAGACTATGAGATATTGGTTTCTTTTGCAGTGTGTTAGTGGCGCTAACTGCCCAGAAATAGCCCTTTAGCGGTCACCCATCCTTTGAAATGCATCGATCGGGGTAGCAAGAATTTCCTTGATGATTTCCAATACTATTCGGCTCATACATAGTATTGACAAATAGTAACACAATAATAATATTTGTTAGAACCAAATAAACGGTGACATAACGATGCGCAAGGCCAGCCGGTTCGTGCGTCTGCGCATACAACACGACCGAATTATGCACGCCAATTAATTTAATTACTTGCACAATTAACTGATGATGTACTTTTTATTCTTTTGTAAAAGAAGCTTATTAAAAGATGAATTAGCAAGTAATATCGTCTTTGATCATTGATAATTAATAAAAAAACTACTAGATGCAGATTCTCATGTAAAACCTTATCTAAATTGACAATATTAATGTCATCGAGATAGACAATAGTGCACTCAGATTTTGAGCGTTGATTGTGTATCTAGTCTTGATGGGAAAAACCATTGGTAGTTTTTAAAAAAACTTTTCTTTCTTTCTTATAATGAGACCACTTTACGTCAGGTCGTTTTCATCATCATCTCTGCCAAAGTCCACTTCTGAACATATACCTCCCCCAAAGATCGCCACAACGACCGGTCCATTCCATGCGCTGCCCTCATCCAACGGGTTCCCGCGTCCTTCTCCAGGACATCGGTTCACATTGTGGGGGATCCACGTTTCGTCCATATATGAATAAATTCACGACTATTATCCTTTACGGGGTAGTCTGAAAAGTCTTTCTATCCTAAAACCTGTACGTTAGAAGAAAGGAATTATTTTTAAAACTATTTGCTTCTAAAGGTACTTTTTCGTTGTTTCAGCAAACCTAACGATTCTGTAAGAGGATCTAAAAAATAGATCTTAAATATTAACTACACGTTTTTATTAACTGAATTAGTTGAAAATGGTTCAACGACCGGATCGACCGCTCTGATTTGCCGATAAACCGATATAGAATATCGATTACAATCGATATCTGGTATGTTATGTTTGATATGATATTACTGCATCCGGTATGCTATCAGTTTTGAAATTCTTGAGGCTTTAGTAATAGTTGTACGTCGTGTAATAGTAATTCGTGACGGTAGAGAGTTGAACATAAAAAAGAGAAAATTAAATCTAGAACTATGAGATATCGACACACGTACATAATACCTTTCGAGGTGGTCAAAATATATGCTACAACCATTGATTAAATTAAAGAATTTAAAAAAAAGTTGTGCATTTGTATCACTTTTAGCCTGCGTTTAGCCAATGACACTTTTACACTCAGTTGCATTTAATCCTCTCTCTGGCTGTCACTTTTTGTCTTGTTGACGTAGTAAAAGCTAGCAAGTGATTTAATGGAGGATTAACTTTAGTGAGCGTTTCTGCAACTGTGTGTTAGCCACGTGTTAGCCTACCTATTGAAGGTTTCAAGCCGTGGCGTGGTTTCAGGATGGAATGACGTGTGAAGTGCTAGTTGTCAAGCTTTTTATAAGAGCTGAATAGTAGCATATAAGCATATGCTCACGGCTATATTCCCCGAGGGGATAGTCAGAGATATTCTGAAACCTCAGAACATCCACGTTTCACCAGTAGTACCGAAACTCTGTCCAGTGTGACGAGGGGTGAGCCCGTCGCCACTTATAATGGACAGTGGGTACAATACATGCCTCGAAATTGAAGCTTGCAGGTTTCCTCACGATGTTTTCCTTCACCGAAAACATCACCAGTGGTGTTACAAATCGTACATAAATTCCGAAAAATTCATTGGTGCGAGTCGGCCTGGAAGGGGATCGAACCATCGCCTCAGGCAAGGTTACTCGCCACTGGACCACCACGGCTTTAGTAACAGTAACGGCTGCAATAGTAACTTCTTATTAATCTGTGGCCGAAGCCTACTTCAAAAAATATAGGTACCATGGCTAGTCCGCGGTTTGTTTTCAACTACCCACTTAGTTTTGAACTTTTATATTTTTGTAAAGAGATAGGTACCTACTAGGATACCTACGATTGGCAGCTTTTTTCAAAGATTTTGCAAACTCTGCTCGCTTCATTTCCAAAGAACACTTTTTATCTGTACCTTTCGTCTCTTCTTTCGGTCATATGTTAGTACATCACACTCACACTTGGCAGGGATTCCAAGGACTCCTCAACAATATGAGGGCAATAAAATGTAAATCAGAATAAACCCAGACCATACAACATTAAGCAAGCAGTACCGTCACTTTGGTGCAAACCGTGCTAAATCCACGTGCTCAACATATTTCACTCGATGATTGCTCAGCTTTTCTACAAAAGAGTTTTTCTCAGACTCGATTGCTTTGTCGTATATTAGCTGACAAATTGATTCTATTGATATTCCTTTAATTATACAATTTCCTTTAATTTTTAAATATTTGTACGCCACTGTTGGCTGAGGGTAGCAAGACCTTTTTTTTATTTTGCAAATTACAATAAAACCTAACAAATTAGGTACAATAGATGCGTGCTTTGAAGTTACAGTGCACTCTGAAAACTTCTAGATCCGCCACAGGTAGACACAGCTTTTATGTGCGTTTACCAAGTTACCTTAGTTGTGTCACAGAGGATTATATTGTAGTTGTGTTGAATGTATTGTGAAGTAGTTTCGACTTTGAACAGACTTCTAACAGACCACTCCATTTCTTCCCGTGACTGTTGTTTGAGACGAGTATAGGGATACGGTGGGCTCCTCCAGTCTCCACCTGATAAGTCAATCCTTCCTGGAGCTTTAAGTACCCATGCTTAAAGTGAACCTTGGTACAATGCCTTGGCCGTTGTAGCTATATGTTTCTGATTACCAAAAGATATATGGTACTTAGGTATGTAAGTAAGATCACAGTTGTCGCTACTGCGTGATTGGTGTATTTGGGGCTAAAGCTACGGTAACAATGCGCTGGCGCATTTAAATGGATTTAGTACAATTCAGTCCAGACTTTATGGCCTTTGTGGGTGGTTTTAATTACAATAAAATTCCTTTTTCTGTCTATTTTAAATTGAGTCACTCATACAAATTATAGTTGCTGGGATTTTTTTAAACAATCAATACTATATGAAAAAAGTGACCGATTAAACCGACCAACTTTAAAAGGAGAAGGTTAGGTATCAGTAAAATTCGCCAGTATTTCTTCAAATTTATGTATGTATGGAACAGCAGATATTTTTTTTGTAATTTTGATGATTGAAAAGTTGTTCAGTTTGACGATTTGATCAACAGCTTAAAACACCGTCAGCATATTAAGAAGGACCATGGTATAAAATTATAATAACATATATTATCAAAGGTGTACTTACCCACAAAGGCCAAATAAAGAAATCTACAACTCAATTTCGGCCATAACTCTTTTCAATGCGTAAAATAATTTCGGCAAGGGCTGTTATTATCAAAAATTCCTTATCCGACATCTAGATTGTCGATATTCGCAGCTGCGATCTGATTACATATCGTATGAATTGAGATTCGTGGTTTTTAATAATAGGTCCCTCGGTATGGAAGAGCCATCAAAAGACCAGTCATGTGAACCCATTGATTTTGTATGAAAGAAATCTTTTTGAATTGATCTTGCCTCTTTATTTGGTACCTTTATGTTGATTGATAATTTTGAAATGTTTTGATGAATCTGGGCTGATTAATGGACTTATTCAAATGGGTTTTGCCGAATCTCAATGGGACAAAGGCGGACCCACTGCAGGGCACTTCCCACATGTATATCCTCAAGGAAGGTGTATCGGTATTAGTCCACCACGCTTGCCTAATGCGGATAGGTAGACATCACAAATGCATCAGAATATCTTCTGTACCGTATGCATGTTTCCTCACGAGTTTTCCTTCACCGTTTTGAGAGCAGTCCGCAGTATTACGTACCTACATCCTTAAAAAAACGCATTGGTACATGGGACGTCGTCCGTGCGGATTCGAACCCATACCTCTGTGTAAGTTTCCATGCGTCTCCTCAACGTGCTACCTAAACATCAAAGCACCTCTTTCGTTCACCGACGATTCTGTATATCAAATTCACCACCCACCCTACCCACCTAAATCCCAGACATACTAGCATCGTTCTAGGACATACGTAGACATAGGGTCCCGCTGAGTGTAGCCACACCCTGCCTAAGGACTAACTTGCCTCCACCAATGGGGATGTATGGCTCACTCCCTCGTTAGCTTTATTAGTGAGGGGCTCAGGCCTTTGCCCTGCAGTGGCAACCCTTACGTACTTAGATACATTCTTCTTCTTATCGTGTGGGCAAGCCCTGGTGTCAGAGTTTTTTCAGACCGCCTTACGGCCTCTGACGTGGTTTTTATGTATCGAATACTATCACCAGAGATAGTTGCCGGAACCAACGGCTTAAAATGCCATCCAAAGTAAGGAATCATCTTTCCTTTCAGTGATTCAGCCTGCAATGTCCTAACTAACTGGGGAAAAACGCACAAAGTGATATATCACTAGGTGCCCCCGTGGGAATCGAACCCACGACCTCCGTGTCTTTGATACAGGCTTTGATTGGTATTAGTATCATAATTTATGTGTGGCTACCGGAGAGCCTCTGCATCAGACCCCTCAGAAAAGATCAGAAAAGATCATTGATTTGATCATGGTATGTTTTCCTCGGACCGGACGGCCTCTCCTAACACTTCCGCTTACCTTTGCTTGATAAATTTCATTCGTTTGTCTTCTTTCATTTATTCTTCTCTGATCGTAGCGATTACCCGTTTCATCAGATTGAGGAGGTTAAGGAGAGAGATCGTCTGTGCTGTGCACACAATTAACGGCAATATTACAGGCTATATATTTTTATAGCTCCATTCAAGTAAACCTAAGATATTTAGCGCAAAGTCAAACTTTTTTGCTAGTAGGCGAGTTAGAATCGATACGTATCCGAACAGACTGTTTAATTCGTTTCAATTAGTCCCCAAAATCAAGCCAATTTAAAACGAGTTGTAACGAAATAAGGATCATGTCAGGAGACTTCTTATTTGAACAATAATGAATTGCGAGAACTTGATTGTAACCTCAAATAGTGTCCCACGCTCTACCAACACTATCCAAGTTGCTATTCGATAGAGGACCTTATTGGTTTACGATAGAGATGATTGATTGGTCGTCAGATATCAATATGGATATTAATTAACATTTCACCTTGCTCCAGTTGGCAAGTGTGGGTATGTAAGTGACAGGTGGACACTATTCCTATCAGTTATACTTACCTAGCTAAGTAAGTATCTACTGTTAATTTAAAGTGTTCTTAAACTTTGCTCCATCTGGCGTTATACTTGGCACCTTCGCAGCACTTATTTTGAGCGCTCGAACGAGTGTATTTAGACGAAAATAGTGCATAGTGCCTTGTACATAAGGTCAGTGTAATCAAGGACAGCGCTCAAGATTCGACGTAAACCTTGCCTTGTCATGTGTTCTGTCCATTTCCATTAATTTCAACTCCAAGACTCTTTCATTTCCATCATTCTCGTGTGCCCCAAAGGCTCAAGAGCGTGTATTTCCAGATCAGCCCCTGTAGGATGTTGCCCGCGATATGGCTACCTATATCTCGTTCGTTCGCACGCAAATAGAAAGGGAGCCACGCTGCCGTGCTACCGGGGCAGGATATGCCACGTTCATGCTCCTAAAATCCCTTCATAATCTTCTTGTTGTGGTCTACCATACAACCATCCCGTGGGAGGTTGGCTATCGTTAGGAATATTCGATCCTGGAGACTGGGGGTTTAGTACATTACACCGAAAGTAAGAGTTATCTATCTATCTATATAAATGTTAACAAAATAGTCATTATGGCGAATTGGGTGTCTGTAGCTCTTTCCTGATCGAATAATTCACATCACACTGGTTCTTATCTTATAAGCCAGGAAGTACTTTTACCATAATTTTTCACTGCATATTATTTTCATAGTGTATCAATTCTTACTAGCAGGGACCGAAACCGGTATCGATAATACCGGTATTTTTTGGTTACAACCAACATTTTTTTTACAGGTATTTTTAAAGGTAACCTTAATATCATTGTACTAATGGTCCGCGTACACAGACATTTGTTTAAATAAAAAATTGAATCTTCCTAAATATAATAAGTATTCAGTTTTTTGAGTAAGTACCTCGTTACTAAATACAAATTAAATTAATTATACTAACAAACTTAAACTCCAACTCAAACGTGAACATAAACTTAACCATTTTATGATTTTGGGTTCAATAAAATGTAAATAACCATCTCCATTATTATCTCAGGCTGTCCAATGCTGTAGCAACACCAAAAATAGTACGCGTGTCGCTCGTCGGATGCTCCAACATATTTGCGTCACCCGCTACACCAACGACGTTGTTGAATCAATTTCGTACTTTTGATTAGCAGAAATTTAAGTTCATTTTTCGGTGTTATTAAAAACACGCGCGTTTTTTGCCGCTCCGTCTGCGCCGACCCTTACCCGCACTGACTCTCTTTCTATTGAAGGTCATATTTAGGTTACCGGTATTAAAATCGGTTGTTACCTCGATAAAGGTAACATTTAAATAAAGGATACCGAAAATTTTCGGTCCCTGCTTACTAGACTGAAATGTATGGAATTGATTTATAGACAGGTAAAACCATGAGCACATGATAGTGTACATAAATCATGTTATAAATTGACTCCAATTAAAAACTCTATAGCACCAATTATTTTTCCTAATAAGTACATTTCCTATTGTATATTGTTAGTGCATAATTTGTTTTCTTTACAATTCATATAAATTAAGGTCGTTCGATACAAAAAGGGCTTTGTTTCAATCGGAATGAGGTTTGTGTTAGCTTTAATTAGGCTGAAATATTTCACGTAATTAAGTTTTGCCGGTGTTTGATTATGAAATAATGACAATTCGTTATTAAGGCTCGGTTCACACAGGCCACACCTACCGCGCGACAACAGACAAATTAAGACTTGGCCCAAAGATCAATGTAACCAGGCCATAAACTTTAAGAAAAAAAAGGAAGCAACCACAAATGATCAGGTCTATACGGCCTTTTATTTAAGATAAAAAAATTAAGAAAACTAAAACATACACTTACACTAGCAGCAAATGTTAATTTTTTCCCATGCCATAAAGTTAACATATCGCCTCAAACGATACTATAATATTTTGATATCATCCGTCGGTTCTCACTTTCATCGGCATCCACTTTCGCTAAATACCCATTGTCGACATTATCTCGTCTCTCATTACCGTCCCCGTCACGGTCCTCCCGAGGGCATACGTTCCTCCTTCAATATTATACGTTATTGTTCTAACAATATGGTGTTAAATTGATTGCCGGGACATGTATCGCTTTCTCATAATTAGACAATTGAATGTCGCGAGTGGAATGTGACGCGTGTTCGAATATTGAATTTGAATTTTGTTTTTTTTTGCTAATGGCGATCTTGACATTGTAAACGGCCAGTGACATGCATTTTATTTGTGTTGATTCAGATTTTATGGATCGTTGACAAGGTAATAAAATGAATGTTTAAAAAATTACATGACATTTTGAAATTAAATGTCATTGTAATATTGTCATTATATTGTACTTAATGATTTTTAATACTTCGTAATATTTAATACGACAGATACCTTTGCCAATAGTTTCTATTTATAAATAAAACATGGCTGATTGTTATCAATAGTAAAGTTTACATTTTATTTAGTTCCAAGTAGCTTTTCAACGTTTTATGGTTAATTGATGAGATGTAGAGATGAGATTAAAAATAATTTATAGTTTGTTAATAAGACGGCATTACAAGAAAACAAACTAGTATTTTATTCGTATGTTAAATTCTTTACTTAATTGCTTTGCCCTTATTTGCTTGACACTGTTTTTTAATTCCGTTGCTATAAACCATTATTATATTTTCGAATTATTATTTTATAATATCAAATAAAATATAAACATAATAACTATCCTTAGTGACATTATATCAGTCAATCTGGACAATAAGTTTGTTGCTTTCAAAGAGATTTATAAAGTCTGGAAGAAGTCGCGTTTGATTTAGTACCTACTAAGTTTCATGCTGTTTTATTATTTTTGTGGTTGTCGAAAATATGTTTTATTAATAAAATTCAAGTATCAGTGATGTTTTTGTTCTAATTTGGGTATGTGTAAACCCTACTTTATATCCCGACCCAACACAGTATTCAAGCAGTATACAAGTCATACTAAATATTCGAATCGAGTTCAAACAAACACACTCCATACAGAGGCTTGGGTGAATTTGAAGTGTCGCCTTACTAATGTTTTTTTGAAATTGCATTTAGTGTCGATACTGTTTGATTAATATTGGGCCAACATACAGGTTTCCCATGTCATAAATTAATCAGCCAATAAGTTAACGCCAAGTAGGTTACCTTTCCTCCACACCTGCGCAAAACAATTTCCATCATAAACTGTTCAGCCATTCATAAACCAACCGCGCGTTACCTGACCTATCTAGCGAAATTATCATAAATCCATTCATTCATGCCGAAGGAGTTAATCATCGATTTGTGGCATAAGTGTGCGTAGGCGCATCCGGTTGAACCTTGAGGTTAGGATGCCAATACGTTTATAGTGGTATGATTGTGACTGATAGATATAGTGTTTCTATTTTATAGGTGTTATCCTTAGATAACTTAGGCAACTCGCGAGCTGCGCATTCGCCAGATGTGGACGCACCCTTAAAGTTAAAGGAGGAAGATGCCGCGTCTTCCGTGCGACGTGATCATTGCGATCAGAAACTCTCCACTCTACCACATGAATAACTATCTCTACAGAGCAAAAGCTTCATGCATGCGGCCGCTGTCGGTAAACTCATACATAGCGCGCGATAGAGGACGTACGAACAGATACACACACTCAGCCAGGTTATGTGCGCACCTGTTCTTACGTACGACGAGCGCTATGTTTCAGTGCACCAACAGCAGCTGCTTGTACGGAGACCACCCTTTATTTTTCCAAAATAAAGTATCAGTACAAATCCAAAACAGTAGGTATCATAACCTGTGAAAACTCCAATTCGCTACCTATTTCGGATCAAAAAGTTACAACCCTTTAGAGTTGGGACGGACGGACAGATGGACACCGTAGGCTTATAGTAATAGGGTCCCGTAGGCATGGCTGGCACCCTTTGGGTACGCAAACCTCAAAACAAGCTATCTAAAGATTGCGCAACGAAAAATAAGCGATGACCTTGAATGAGCAGGAATTCGGGTCTATTTGGTCGCCTTTTACGTCATCAAGATGGGCGAAAATCCCTACCACTTTCTTCCAGCGGTCATGAGTCTATGAACTTTATTTTCCACGTGCACGTGTAGACTATCCACTCAAGTTCAGTCCACCCCCAAGACATTTCCAAACGCGCCTTAATTGGCGCCATCTTGTTTTTGGACCGGCATTTTTATTCATGGATTCCTGCGGCTTTTATGGGCTTAAAAGATTGCCTTTTACGGATTAAAGTTTTTGTTGAGCGCACGCGCCGGTTGGGGAGTGAGTAATTATCATTATTTCGTGTTTTGTCTCGTCCCACATTTGGGATTCTGGTCTTTGGGTTTGTAAACATGGTAGCATGTATAAAACATTTGCTTTTTGTGTCGGTCGAATTTGATGGTGGTAGGTTTTGGCTGATGCAATTGTTTTGAAGAGTTTAAGAATCTTTTTGCTTTGTCCAAATAAAGTACGGTTCATACTTAGCGCTTTCACACACGATGACGCATTGACGGAGTGGCAGACGTCAGTCCGTCATTTGTGAAGCAATGAGTTGTATAACACCGCACGTAAAAGCACACATGGTGCGTCAATTCGGCACCGTGTGTGCTTCTACGTGCGGTTTATTACAACTCCTTGCCTCACAAATGACGGACTGACGTCTGCCGCTCCGTCAATGCGTCATCGTGTGTGATCCCACTGAGGTGGGTACTCTGAACGTTTCAGATACAATATAAACGACTAATTTGTCACGGTTGATGTAGATAAAATTTGTATTTTGCAGTGGCGATTGTCCTCTTAATAAATCTTATATTATTTTGTCCTGACTTCATGACTTCATTAGCCCACCTGGCTAAACGACCCGCATCTCTTTTGCTAATCACAACTTGTCAAGCCTTTAATCCACCAGCTGCACCTGCCATACACTTCCCTAACCATTGCAATACGAACCTCACAAATCCATCCTCCTCATATTTTCAAATGCAGATTTCCTCAACTTTTCAACACCAACCTCAATATCTCAAAACACTGCACTTTCAACAGTCAAACAGCAGTCCTACCAAATATAGTATTCGCTACTCGTATATACAACGTTTTGAAGTGAAAACAAAGGCACTGCCACGCCTTTCAATTTCTCTAAATCAAATACCGCCGCTGACCGTTGGTTATGAGGCGATGTCGGACGCGGGCGCAGCCGATTTATGGGCATGCGCTTGAGTCTGTTTAGAGCTTTTGAGATTAGAAGTTTGTAGTTGTGAATGGGCAGAAGTGGAATTTCCTTTCTGTGTTATTTTCCGATTGGTAGAATAGAAATGACGGTTACAGATGAATTGAAAACGAAAAGATATTTGGCTGACCCCATTTGGGATAAGAGCTGAATGATGACTGAATCAGTTGAATCCAGAATTAGGTACGTCGAATTCAGAATCAGCGCAGATTCTGGATTCGATGTATTCATACGGAACAAGTGAAAAGAAATTAAAGTAATTTTTTTTTACTTGAACGTTTGAGAACAATGTGGTACATGTTATTTTTACCCCTCCGGCTAATCATCACAGCCGATAGGCATCCACTGCTGGACGTAGGCTCCCCACTCCGAGTGACGCAGTGAACTTCCGGTACGTCCAGCGTACCCTTGGCATTAGTAATCTTCTAATGCTGGTTACCAAATCTCGTCACCACGATGGACACTTTGTGAACTCGACAGAAGAAAGGAATTGTCTAGTTGTAGTGTAGACGGTCGCCGCTGTTGATCATGCTGCGATTATCACGATATTCACGTCATCAAATATTAGATGTGAAAGCAAAGCCATCACCTCAACAAACAGATTCTCTCAATCCCACACGCCCTCCTCAAGAGCCCTATAGGACTTTCCATTGTTGCACAAAGGTTGTAAATACATCTCTTACAAGATGCACTATGTGGAAAGAAAGGACACCGCCACCAGCTGAGTTCATTTCTAGACAGGAACAACTACATCACAATCTGCAATGGCCAGAGTGGAAATGCTTAAACCGGCTTCGCACTCAGGTCGGTTGCAGACTAAAGTGCAATTGAAGGTATAGGATAGGGATCCTGGCCAAACACATTCTGATTGCGGCAAACCTATCCAGTCGATGGGTCAATACAAATACAAATCCAAATCATTTATTGCAACCATGGGTTTATAAGATGTTACATAGTGTTCCAGTACCTACACATGGACCCTGCTAGGGCACTGCAAAACTTAAAAATAGAATTAGAATTAGAATCAGACCTACCTACGTTAATACAATTAAATCATCAAGGTCATCTGCTACAATGTCCTTTCTTCCCGAACACCTGCTCGAGGGTGGACATAAATACGCTCGTCCCTTTAAAGCTCGCCGGTTACACCATAAGAAGAACCATTGACAGGAAATAGAGAACAAAGAGCTTTAGATATTTGTATCATAAATACCGGTGACATCGTACAAATAAAGACATTAGCCATTACAAGCTATCCATAACAATATCCAATTATATCTAAGTACTTGTAAAAGACAAGAACAATTTCTATCAATTAACTGCGCAGCCGCACCCAATCTGAATCAATTGCAGAAATCTCTTATCTCACTGTTATGTAGTACAGTTTGGCCTAAACATTCTTGTCGGAAACTATTGTTGCTGAACAGATGTATTATTCATATTGTTGTGAAAGGCTTTTAAAATAAGTGCGTTGACAATTGTTCAAACTGTTACGAATTGATATCGCAGTGGTGGTAGGTATGAGTTTAAAAAGTGTAGGTTTTTTTCAAGGAGAATGATGATGAACCGGAGTGGATCTTTGCCTCCAACAACGAATCACTCTTCTTCAATCACTTGTGGGCTAAAGTGCGGATTGCTGTCAGTCATATTTATAAGCTATGGTGGTCCTGTGGCGAGTAGATTTGTAACGCGACTGGCTTTTCGGTGAAGGAAAACAATTGAGAAAGCCTGCATGGTCATTCCCCGACTGCTAACTGGGCGACCGACAGGCTAGCTAGCTAGCACGGGGAATGTAGTCATGGGCATATTGCATGTTTGGATCAGAAAGGTCTTTTGAACAATATAATTCCCTTGCTACCTAAGTATCTTGGTTCGTTTAACAAGCTTCATCTGGAGACAGGATGAAAAAAAAACATAAATAAAAAATAATGTTTAATTTTAATTATTTACTACAAACAAGATACAAATACACATAACCCTTAATTTATAACGGTCATATATCTCTAGTCTTTTATGTCATTCCGGTGGTGACTTAGCTGCAGGTTACTCTTAACTTCGTCTGGAGGAAGACTGAAAAAAACTTGAAAATAATTTATGACGACTTATCTCTATGCTTTATTAACATAGCACAAATAAGGGTAGGGGTACATAAAAATAAATAAAAATATTAAGGACTTTTAACTAAGTATCTTAATTTCATTTTCTTTATAATAATTTAGTTTTCATTTAAATAACTCGCTATGCGTCCCTAAACTGTTTACAAATTCACAAATCGTAATTCGTAACACCCGAAATTCTAACTACATTAAAAGACCTTCGAACAACCATTAAAAATATCTGCAATAGGTATCTAATTATTACTTAACAAAGACCGTAAATTATAATCAAAGTAAACCTTTTGTTTAAAGACTAACTTCTCATTGCGCTTGCATACAACCTGCAATTATTATCTCGATAAGATAAGTAGGTACGTGAACATTTTTAGGGTCATATTGATTTGAAGATTTTTATCCCATTGCCGAGGTTGTATTGACCATTTATAGTTTGGACTAAATAAAAAGCTTTTGCGGAGATTTCACTGCAATCTACCAAACTATCAATCCTACGTCAAAGATCATATGGATATTTTTGCTACGTATCCAATTTAGTAGGTACCCCATGCTAAGACCTTTAATAACTCTCCTTCTGGCACAGTCTGGTTAAAACTAGATACCAATAAGAAATAATTCTTTTGAAAATAATACCTAAGTATTTTTTCACCAGTCTTTACTTACTACCTACGACTTACTACTACTAGTCTTTACTTAAATAGTTCTTTTTTTATTTTACACTAAAATTCGGTTAAATTGAACAATAATGTTTTATAATTACCTATATTTAAATTATTTGTTGAATTTAACCGAATTTTAGTGACTGTCGCACTGCTCGCAATTATATATATCTAACCAAATTCAAAATTTCGCTTATTATGTTTTCATTCGGTTAAACATTTTTATTACCATGCTTTATCTCCATCATTACCGTGGTAATGTTTGTAAATTTTAACTTAATTACATAAGCGAAAACTGTTATAAAGTCTCTATAAACTTTACAGGGACTTAGAATTGAATCCCGTTCCACCATAATTAAACAATCGTAAACACGTAGTATGCGCCTGCGCATACGGTCTTTAATTAAAACACTATTAACCCTTTGTATTGGATCTTAAGAGGAAATGCGGGCGGCGTGTAGTCCAAACAAAAGTCCTATTTCCTCCCTGGATAAAGATACTAGAGCAAATATTTTACCATGCAATCTATGTTACCTCGGAAATTTCCCTATGTTTTGTTTTTCCGTAAATTAATTACTATTTACTATTAAGGACTAAGAACCTTCTAAAAGGACTAAAATTGTCGAACTATTCCGCCGTTTTAAGACATCCAGCAAAGAAATTTGACGAATGTAAAAATTAAAGGAAAACGCACAGTCATAGTAGGCAAACTCTTTCTCATTTAATTCAATATTAAATAAGAAATATGTAATTTTTTATGAGGAAACAGGTGAATATGAGATTGTGATTGTGATTACTATTTAATGTATGTACAATCAGTCAGAGTCCGAGATGCAGTTGTCACTTGTCACTGTCGCACTGGCAGCTCGGGAACAGCTGATCTGTTAAAACCTATTCTTGAAATATCTTGCAGACCACGTTTCCTCTTAAGGAGTAAATAAAAAAACAATATTAAACAATATAATAAAATAATATTAATTGACTTTTATAAATGCGATAATTAGAAGTACCTAGTTATTTTGCTGTTATATCTATCTAGTCTTGGAAACATAAAATGAAATAATATTTTTCATTTAGTGAACATATAATTTTAGCATAAGCATATACTCACGACTATATTCCCCGAGGGGGGTAGTCAGAGATATTCTGAAACCTCAGAACATCCACGTTTCACCAGTAGTACCTACTAAAACCCTGTCCAGTGTGACAGGGGGTGAGCCCGTCGCCACTTATAATGGACAGTGGGTACAATACATGCCTCGAAATTGAAGCACACAGGTTTCCTCACGACGTTTTCCTTCACCGAAAAGCCAGACACACATATAATTTTAGTTACTAATAAATTAATATAAATAAGAAAAAACTAATTATAATAATAAAATCGGCCAAGTGCGAGTCGGATTCGCGTAGGGAGGGTTCCGCAACTTTACGTAAGTTGAAAATAATAATATTGAAAATAAAACTTTTTTGGAATACAAACTTTATGGTAAACCAACCATTTGTAGACAAAACTCATTCTTTCTCGTTTTTTCTATATTCCAAAATAAAATCCAGTCAAAAATGACATTTTGTTTTAAATGTACAATTTCCTACATGAACCTATACTTAATTTGATTATTATTTATTTTTATATTTAAAGCTCTACCAAAATGTCGTCGTCAGCTTCCGAAGAAGAAGTCGAAGTCGAATTGGTGCTGGATGTCCGAAGCATCGAGAGCTCCGAAGATCCACCCATGGAGGAATGGCCCTCCCTCTTGCTTCAAGAACCAGAGGAAAATCCCAAACGTATCGCATATGATGAAGGAGAGTACCACCCTGGCAGCGGAGAAGTATGTACAAAATACATCGCCATATCCGACAGTTCGGTCTTCAGACACCCCTACTATAACTATCCCTCTGTCTTGGACCCTGGAATCTACGAAGCTTTACTGCAGCCAGAAGTCAAGGTCACTTATGAGGACGATGGTCAGGATCTATACTTAGCCATTTGTGAAGAAATGAACCAATGCCCTGTCAAACTTTTTCACCGATCACTGTTAAATGAAGTCATCGATTTAAAATACTACTGCGTTAATCCGAAAGGGGTACGTCCTATGGCCATGGCTTTACAATATAATAGAACAGTGAAAGTACTCGATTTGACTGATAATTTTTTGTCCAATGACGCTTGTTTTCATTTAGGCGATTTGTTGTCCAAGAATGCTACACTGACAGAACTAAATTTATCGGGTTGTCGGATAGGACCTGAAGGTGCTAGGCGGTTGTTTCCCAGTCTGACCGTGAACAGAGTTCTTGTAATTTTAAACCTGAACAAAAATCAACTCGGAGACACGGGTATGGAGCATTTCGCTGCTGCTCTTAGCAAGGGAATCGATCTAAAGCAAATTTATTTAAGTAACAATAACCTTAGTTTGAAATCTTCACTCGCATTGGCAGATGCTATCGAATTCTACAATACGTTGACTCATATAGACCTCTCATGGAATAATCTTTACTCCCCTCTTGGAATATGTGCTCTACTTGCTAGACTTGAAGAAAATAAAGTAATCGAAGTGTTGGATCTTTCGTGGAACACTCTTACCGGTGTTAAAGTTGCATTGGCAGTAAGAAACTTTATGACAGCGCCAAGTTTACGTGAACTATATCTGAATAATAACAGATTCGGAGGTGATGCAGTCCCGAATCTAATATCAAACTTAAATAAAGCAAAGAAACTAGTCACTCTCAATTTATCAGACAATCCGATGGGCCCTGAGGACTCGTTAAAAATACTTCAAAAGATGAAATCAGTTGCTGTCAAAGTACAAAACCTTTACTTGGAAAATATTGACGTGAACGTAGCCTTTATGGAACTACTCGAGAAAATTAAAGCCATGAAGGCGAGGAAGAATTTCGTTATAAAGCATGGATATTTTCAACAGAAATACAAAGCTACAGGCCCAGATGCAAGGGAGCTAGTATTCAACCGAGCCGAGTTCTTGGGTCAGAAACCCAAAAAGAACAAGACGGATATAGCACTAGTGATCATGCAAGTATGGAAAGACAATGGCTCTATTGAAATAATGAATTTGAAGGACTTTGCGTATGGTCTCAAAAAGTATGGGGCACCGTTGGATGAAGATCTAGTTGAAGAAATTTCAAATGCCTTTTCTGGACCAAAGAGTAAAAAATTGAAGACTATTAACATGAAACTATTAGTAGATTATATTAATAGGAAATGGCCAGACCGGAAATTACCTCCCACTCCACCATCAACAGAGATTGCCCCTGTCATAATGAAAGAAAAAGAAAAGAAAAAAAAATAGTCACTGTTACTATTATCTCTATTCTCTCTCTTCTCTCTATTATTAATAATTTTTCTTAGGTTATCTATACATAATACTATTAACATGTATTTTTACATAATATGTATGTTAGGAATCTTGTTTTATTATTGTTAATTTTAATTGTGTTCGTTAGATTAACTATATATTTAATATATTAAAATTGTTTCGAACTATTGCTCCTAATTCAATACTCTTGTTTTAATCGTTCAATCCAAATATATTTTATCTCACCAAAACATAAGCAGCAATAGTAACAGTTGTTCAGTTTGATGGTCTGAAGCACCCCATAAAGTATAGACATATTATCGCTAGAGTTTAAGTCTATGCTCTTACCTATTCTGTGAGCTTTACAGGGTGTAAGGAAAAGTTTCATTAACCTTCAGAAGTTTAAAATATGTAGCTGTATTTAAAGCCGTAAAGCAACGCGTGCTTCTGAACGTATACCGGTGCCGTATGTGCCTGTCTATTGACGAGGAGATAGGCGGCGGAGCGGAGAAACGGAGTTATTAACCAATAAGATTGTATGAAATCTCGGAGCTGAGATTTTACTCCGCCGCAACGCACCGCACCGCCTATCTCCGAGTCAATGGACAGGCGTGAGACAGGCACCCTAAAGCTCTTGGATTAAAAACTTTTCGAGTTAAAGCTTCTTGGAGTACGGTAAACAACTGACAATATCCATCAGAATTATATGTCATTCATTATATGTGTTCTTTGCCGACTTGTTTGCCGACAACTCTACATCAAAGAGTACAACTACATTCTTATTCGTAGCCGACAACATACTAAAAATCTAAAAATTATCTCTCCAAGACAACTTCAAGAATACTAACTTATACAATCAAGAAACTAATAGTTAAGTAAATACCATTTGCCATCTTCCTGGCTTCTTTTAAGTCTGTGCTTCCTGGTAAATTAAAATCAAACTACTCAAAATGTCAATGAACTCTAGCCTAAAGTCCGTAGATAATGCATCCTTAGAAGTTCTTTTCTTGAAAGAAGAATCCATGTTATCTATAGACCCACCTCGCGAAGAATGGTCTTCCCTACGATATCTCGATGTACCCTACATAAATCCAAAACAACTTCTAGCTGACGAAGGTCTCTACGATCCGGGCAGTGGAGAAATATGCACAAAATACGAATTATTCCCGGCACGCCGCTTTCCCCCTACGCCGCTTCTCTTTATAGTGAGTCGCGCTACGTCACGTCGCGTAATAGTGATTCCCTCTACATCGAGTCTACGTCATGTACAGTTCGCGAACGATTTTTTAAAATTGTATGGTAGTTTGCATGTGTGTGTGCTTTTTTCAATCATCATCAGCTTCTATGCCTCTCATTACACTTACCTACTTACTTAGGGTTTATAATTTTAAAAGATGAAAGGCTAATAAGCATTGAGAAGTACCAGGAGAGCAGAGGAGTACAAGAGGTTAAACTTACAAAATTACCGTTGGCGCGCTCTATAGGTAGTAGGTACAATCTCTATAATATTATAAAGAGGATACCTAGATAGATTTGATTTTTTGTTTGTTTGTTTGTCTGGATGCTCGTAAGTTTGTTTGTATTGAATAGGCTCCGAAACTACTGGACCGATCTGAATAATTCTTTCACCATTTGAATGCTACATTATCCGTGTTAAACATAGGCTTAAAAACGGCCAAGTGTGTGTCGGGAAGATTCTAAGGCGGTACGAAATACGCCGCGGTCATCTAGTACATAATGAGTTTGCATTTTCGAGTTGCAATACATATATACGAGCATACTCGATCATCAGCACCAAAGACAGACAGCACTGCATAGGACACGATGATAAAATAATAAAAGAAGTGTTAATTTTTTGAAACACCGCCATTAAGGTGAGGTGATTGATATAGAAACCGCGCTATGAAATTTAGGTGTGCATTGCTATAGACAATGCATGCAACACAATCTTGTGAAAAAAACAAAGAACAAAAAAAGCGGACCAACAACCTCTTTCTTTATTATTTTATCGTGTCCAAGTGAGATAAAAAAACCGGTTAAGCGCGAGTCGGGCTACTCGCGCACCGAGGGTTCCGTACCACAACACATAGGTAGGTACTAATACTACTAATACAACAAACAGCTTACAAAAGCTCTATAATCTAATCACACCAAGTTTGACTTTTGTAAGTAGGGGGAGTCCGGGATACTTGAACCACCTTTTGCTTAAACGCATACAACTTTTTATTGCAAAGATGCAGTGATGTCACTTTAGTGATATTAGATAGCGAAGTTATTTGGCTACAAATTTTATGTACTAAGATGTTTGTGAATATAATATTTATTGGGCTGGACAATTTTTTCCGAAAAATGAGATTTGGCTCAACCATCCCCAATGGGTGGGATGGTTGAACAGGGGGGTAGGGATCGTTGAAAATACCCTTATAATTTAAGAAATAATGCTTTTTAAATTCAATGTACTTATATCAAAATCTCATATAAGTACATTGTATGGGAACAATCTAAACTTGTAAATATATTAAAAAAGAAATTAAAATTGCGGCATGTCAACATTGCACACTTTGACAAGGTAACTACGGTTTTCTACGTAGGTTATATATTGATACTAAAAGAAATCATTTTAGAGTCAAATTTAGCATTATAGAACTATATTCCTTAATAATATGAACACACTAAGCAAGATCTAATAAGAGAATCAAATTTTGAAACTAAAACATGGCAAAACACATAAAGCTGGTATGTGATCTGCAAAACTTCGAAAGTCGAATCTACTAATTGCTGATTTTTTATTTCCTTTCTTGGGGCTGAAGCCTATGCTATGCTTAGTTTTGATCTGGAACGGCATTTGAAGCTAAAAGATAATTAAAGTCGATGAAAAATATTATTATTCACTATGGTTCCCTCTGTGGGGTGGATCAACCATCCTTTATCGACCCGTTCCTACTTTTGTTTAGATTTCCGAAAAACTCTGAATCACAGGTCAAATAGGCTTTGCATTCAACAAACTGCACTATTTTGAAAATATAATAATAAATCAACATAATGCGTACCTTTTAATTTAACGCAGTAACGAACAAGTAAATAAAACTATTTTTTTTCACTTTTTACTATAAAAAACACACAAATTCAGCTCAAAGTCAAACTACTCTGCCCGCAGCCTAGATGGCGCTTGTGGTGGTAGGTATGGATCGCGGGAATGCAATGACCTGTCAAACGAATCGATAACACGAAATTTTCAATCGACAAATGGAGGTGGCTCATCTATCCCACCTGTTCATGCATCCCGGTTTACCCCTACCGTTTTTACGATAGAGCGACAAGAAAAAACGTTCATACAAACTAGTTTCTTGTACGAGGTCCCCCTTAATTTTTACTTTTTGTCATTTTTATTATTTGTTAGCAAACCCGCCATAATAAGAATAACGCACATGCTGTGAAACAAATGTCTAGCTATACGGTTCAAAAGTTACAGCCCTAAATAGTTAGTTAGGACAGACAGAAAGCCGAGACAGACGGACGGACGAACAATTAGTAATATGATCCCGTTTTCACCATTTGAGTACGGAACCCTAATAAAAGGCTAACAAAGAAAGGCTAATAAACGTATTGAGAAGTACCAGGAGAGCAGAAGAGTACAAAAGGTTATTCCGGATGAAAAAAAACGTATGTGTGTGGATGGCATCAGGAATTCCGGACAGTGATGCCAGATGATAATCTGGCATTCTCCGCAAATCTCCCCGAAATCCCCCAAAATTGTAGTGTTTTGAGAAAAAAACCCCCACTAATTGGAAACATATTTATTTATTCAAAACAATCAAATAAAACTTGCTTCCATCACTGGATCAGCATCTCCACTTACGTCGTCAGCAGTTCCATACATTTTCTCTGAGTTAAATTTTGTTTTGACAGTGCCATTGATTATCTTCACCACTATTATTTAAACATTGTCACTTTTAATCACGATTTTATCTCTGTGTTTTATCAACGTTTTACACGGAGTTGCTCTGTGGGTCTGCTATTGGGTGGTCACGTGCGCGTCGGTTGCCCCATCCCCGGTCCACAGTGGAACTCCAGTGGTGGCTCAGGATATTGTTCTTTTATAAGAACAACCCTTGAAGTCACCAAAATATCATTATAACCGTACAACGTCAAGCACTTTTGCTATAAAAACTCGACATTGGCAAAATCATCACATACCCAAGATGGCAGCCATTTTTTTAAAATATAGAATAGAACGTTTTACACTTTGGCAAAGACGGTATTAGCGGGCGGTTGGCGTTAAAAACCTGTTTGACCGACTGCGACCGAACGACGGTCGTCCATCGTCTCGTGCGCCGCAGCATTGTTGTGCTAGTGCGTGTGTGCGTTCCTATGGTGCGTTCAAATTAAGTAGTGAGAGGTTTGATCGCGTTAAGTTATAAAAACTTTCGTCTAAACGGCTTTTCAAAAATCCTCCAATGAGCGTTTTTCTTTTGGTTTTCTAGGGGATCGATAGATGGCGCTACGGTCTGTGCGAATATACGTCAAAATTTCAAAAAGCGTTTCTTTGAAACAATAAAGAGGGAAAAGAGGATCAAGAATATGCCAACGCATCTTTTGATGGCATATTTCATTATTTACTAATCATTTTAATCGAAAATTCTTAACTTTTATGTCTGACTTGATTGTATAGGCTCGATTCCTTGGCTTTAAAAAAAAGGCAGTCACAGTCTTGACAATATTTTGACAGGATCTCGCCAACGGCTCTATGGAGCGATAAACATGCCATCTGTCGAGTTTTTTATTAACTAAATTTAAAAAAGAAAAGAAAAACGCTCATTCCCTCCAAGCCAATTATTTTCCCTCCGCAGAACCCCCCAAAGGATTTGTCCCCCCTAAAATCCCCCCTTGGTCTGAAAATACCCCCAAATTTGGAGGGAATCCCCCCCATCTGGCAACACTGATTCCGGATCAGGTTTCCGTATGACGCGTAGAATGAGAAGGAACTAGAAGCAAGCACGTGTCTTGTCATATATAAGTGTCAGTAAGAGATGCACATAGCAAATTCGCTCTAGTTAAAAAAGGAGATCGCTATGAATAGATGTTTTCGAACGCGTTTCGATAGATGTATTATTTTTTTTATTGTCATTCTTTGTTGTTTATGTAGGTACGTTTATTATGAATTTATCTATACATATTAATATTTTTACTTTAATAGGGAATGTGATGAGATAGGCAGAGATGATGCGGAGTAGATTGCCGACTGGATAATTTATGGAGAGAAACTAACGAAATCAAATAATGTGATGATGAATGCACGGAAGCTTTTATCTACTCATTGCTGGATTTACAGAACATCTAGGTACTTATCATCAGTTAATCACTTCCGCAGCCGTCCTACGTAGGTAGGTATTACCTGTACGCTGCATTCAGCGAGTAATTTCTCTATGGGTAATACCCACAGGCGAAGTATTTTTCGCTTTCGTTCCTTCTCTTTCTACGGTATTACCTCGTATGGTAATACCCATCAAGTTATTATGCCTTAGTAACTACCTAATACCAAATATTCAAATAAATAAAATATTAAAGGATTAAATCCTTCTTTGTCAAACTTAGTACAACCCGAAGGTACGTGTAATAGATACTCTTTCTAATTACTTGCTGGCCGTTGGTTTCATTCTGTCTTCGATCTTCCATTGTTTTGCAAATTTGATGTCATGCTGGTCAAAAGCAAAATATATTATCAAAGACTACAGTTTAATTATATTATATTGTTATGATAACTTATTACAAGATACGGTACAAGCTACACAAAAAGGCCTAAAAATATATATATTTAAGAGACAAAAGGACACACAGGCCCACAGGCGTAACCGCCTCTAACTGCATCATCAGCCTGCGTCATCAAGCGGAAGAAAGTAAGTGTCTTAAGGATCACTCACGCTACACCGTGCCGGGTCCGAGCCGAGTCCGTGCCGACCGTCGGCCGATATTTATGGACACATGATGGACACCGAGCGGCAACCGAGCCGGGGCCGAGCCGGGCCCGGGCCGGACCGGGTCGGATGGCTACGGCCGGCGCTCGGAACGGACACGGCTCGGACCCGGCACGGTGTAGTGTGTAACTAACCCATTAAAGTCAATGAAATTGTTCAGAAACAACCTAGTAACTAATCTCTATGCTTGTTTGTATGAAGTCAGATTTTCGTTAAAATGAATACCTAGTTTTAAAGTTACAGTGCCTCAAATATTTCCATTCAAATCTTAATTAACCTTGGTATTAAGAGACCCTTCACACTAGCGTCTTTCGAGCGTCGTCGTAGAGCCAGCGTCAGCGCAGCGTCGACGGCTGCCGAACGCCACGCTACGCCAGCGCTGCGTAAGCGTTCGGCAGCCGGCCAGCGCTGGCGCCGCGTCGACGACCGAAGCTCGAATCGTCGCAGCGCGGACGCTGGTACGACGACGACCGACGCTAGTGTGAGGGGTCTCTGGAACTATACACTGACACTTTTTTAAGGGTATATTCAGACCATCAAACTGAACACTTTCTCTATGGAACCAACATCGACATTGCGAAAAAAAAATCAGCTGTCCCATACATTTGGCTCAAGTAGGTTTGCAGTTTTCTATGGAAGAGCTGATTTTTTTCCGCGATTTCGACTTTGGTCCAATAGAGAAAGTTGTTCAGTTTGAACTGAACTGAACTCAAACTGAACTACTTTTACTATAGGATAGGAACAACATCGAAATCGCGAAAAAAAAATCTGCTGTTCCATACTAAACTGCAATCCTACTCGAGCCAAATGTATGAGACAGCTGATTTTTTTTTTGTGATTTCGATGTTGGTCCCATAGAGAAAGTTGCTCTGTTTGGTCTGATCATCCTCCTAAAAAACTGTCAGCATATTAAGTTGGACCCTATACAGGGTGGATTTTTGAGACGGGGCAGTAAGGGCAGGTACCTTAACCGTTGTAGCTACAGCGAAACGTTCTTAGGAGACTATCCTTAACTTTTTGAAAAATTTCGAACTGCATTCACAGATTTCGAAAAAAATTTACAGTCAGCAAGAAAATTGACAATTTACACAAAAACTTTTTTTGATGCCAATCGATCCTGTTTCTTATAAGGATCAATAGACTCTATGGGACCAACCGAGGTTTGAGTACTAGAAATGTCAGAAATCGCAAAAAACGTTTCCCATACATTTGGTAGGAAATGAGACTCCAAATTTACTTTTATACATAACAAAACTTTTTATTAAGGACAGATTTGCCGCTAAGAAGACTTTGATAATAAAAACATACTGAAACCGTATTAGAAAGAAATGTATTTTTAAAATCATACAATTTACAATGCTGGCTATCTAGATTTTTGAACATTAATATTTTGATCCTTTTTGTTTATTTTCGAACAAACTTCTTTTTAGCGGCCAGTCTATCCATAATAAAAAAGTTTTGTTATGTAAGTATAAAAGTAAATTTGGAGTCTCATTTCCTACCAAATGTATGGGAAACGTTTTTTGCGATTTCTGACATTTCTAGTACTCAAACCTCGGTTGGTCCCATAGAGTCTATTGATCCTTATAAGAAACAGGATCGATTGACATCAAAAAAAGTTTTTGTGTAAATTGACAATTTTCTTGCTGACTGTACATTTTTTTCGAAATCTGTGAATGCAGTTCGAAATTTTTCAAAAAGTTAAGGATAGTCTCCTAAGAACGTTTCGCTGTAGCTACAACGGTTAAGGTACTTGCCCTTACTGCCCCGTCTCAAAAATCCACCCTGTATACAGTGTGTTTCATAAGTAACAATAAATATTTTAAACTCTTAAGGAGGTTGTTTAGACCGTCAAACTGAACAACTTTCTCTATGGGACCAACATCGAAATTGCGAAAAAAAATAGTTGATATCCCATACATATTTTAGCTCTAGTCGATTTGTAGAGTATGGAACATTAATTAATTTTTTTCGCGATTTCGATTTTGGTCCCATAGTGAAAGTTGTTCAGTTTGATGGTCTACACCACCCCCTTAAATGTTTGTTTATTGTTTATTTCCAGTTGTACCTAACCATTTTACTGTTACATTTTTGATCGGAAGAAGATGATAATTTACAATATTGTTCACAACACAATTTAGAACGATGTGGTTTTCTTACTTTTCCGAAACTTATAAAAAATAATCAAATTTTTCAAAGAAAACAGAAAAATTGTGACCGGAGCCACGCGTGCTCGTTCGCATCGATTAGTATGGAGAGTCATGGTCCAGGGCGGATACGCCTTAAGTTGGACCCTATATAATAGGTATATTTTAACGAAAATCTGACTTCATACAAGCATAGAGATTAGTTTTTTAATTGTTACAGATAAAATTCATTGACTTTAATTGGTGACTATTAAAAGTATCACCAGACTTCGTTTGTATGCAGCAGCGCGCATTAGCGGTCTTAAAACAGTTTTTGACAATATCTCCTTATTTTACGATAAAAATAGATAGGTATGTAACAAATTAGCCATAGCCACGTGGTCAATAAAATTGCAAGCCGACGAAACGTATCTACTTGTTACCCCCTTAGCCACGAGACTCCCCTCTGGGGTGTTTCTAAGCTCCAAATTAAGCGAATTTGTCTAGAGCTGTTGTGGCTGTGCTGTGCCAATCTGTGAATTTTACGACGAAGTTAGGACACCATTGATAGCACTAAAGCTCGCCATAGAATTCATCTAATAGAATCAACCTACCTATTAACAAGTATCACAAAAAAACTCCATTTCTATAACTTTTTTTTCAGTGGATGTTGAAACTTTACTTGCCATACTGGAGGGTACAGACACCATTGGTGGCGTAGATAATGGTAATCAATCACCAAATATTTTCTTTTATGTAGTGAGAATAAGAATCACTTAGTATGAATACAATCTGGCGAATTTTTTTAAGGGTGGTACTGTTATATTGAACTAAGTGATAATGTCAGGCCTTGTTTTAGTTAGGGATTGCCGAACCGCACTTCAAGCATAGGCTTGTACATAGAGTGGTAAAGAAAGAATCTGTTGTTTATTCTTTGAAATTAAACTATTTTTTTCCTAAAATATCTTGTATTTTGTATAATAACAACACTGCAAAGCGAACCGGATATCAAACGTGTATTTAAGAATGACAATACATCAGACTGGTCATACAATTTTGAGGCACAGAATCGTGAGTTCTAACTTGATAAGTTTTTAAGCATGCGTCGCTTTAGAATTTGTTTTTGTATTGTTTTTATATTGGTTTGTTGTTTAATATTTCACTTTCCAGCATTACTGATACCACGTGGCGTTACCCACGTCACAAAATTTGCATATAAGCTAGTGTTACCCATAAAAAAAATATACCTATATATGATAAAACTACTTACCTACTTAATAACGAAATGAATATTTTTTCTAGAAAATATCTAATTTTTGTGACACTCAAGTTTAATGCTGAATATGGTGGAAATTAAAAGCTTAAACAGTGAGCTTAGAAAGTACATTTTGCAAGTGTTTGTTATATTTTTCCTTAAAAATATTATTAAATATTAGATTTAAATCCATACGCACAAAATGTTACCTTTGTGAAAAAGAATTTAACTCAAAAAACACTTTGTAATTTTGTGATGAGCTTGTTTTACCCAAATAAAACTACTTTTATCAATTCGTTTTGATTCAGTTTACAAAGTAAGTTTTCCGGTGGTGTGTATTTAAGAAAGGGATGGAATAAAAATGAAATTAAAATATAACATAAACCATTTTATACCAAGGTTATTGTGAAGTGTAAAAGGCCCTAACTCAATTTAAATCATAATGTAACGTATTTTTATTAGTGTCAAAAGGTTTAATTCAACTTCTGAACGAAATATCTCCAGCACGGTAAGTATTTCATAGACTTAACCATATAATAATAAAAGACCATAAAAATATCTAGAAGACACAGTGATTTGCTTGAAAAAATATGAAACGGTTTTCGAGAAAATATTTTTTTTTACCAAAAAAATATGTTTTTAGTCTCTCCTGTAAAGTTGCATTTTTTGAGTTGGACCGTTATTCACCGGACACACAGAACTGTTTTATTAAGCATAAATCTTAGCGTCTATAACTGTGTAGGTAGGTACTATACCTACCTAGTCACCTTTTTTTGACGACATGCTAACGAAATTTTTGCATTAAGTATCTCATTGATCATCTTTTCCATAGATTTAATCTTAGAAGAATACTAATTACATATGTTTTTTAAAGCAAAAACTTAACAGTTTGATTTCTTTAAAGACTAATCCCATCACAAACAATAAGTTGTAAAAAAAACAAGTCTCGCAACACAAAAAGTAAAAACTCATCTACCGTAAAAAGTTGTGAGATGCATTTATTTTATTTTATTTTATTATATTTGGGGAGCTTACAGCTACAAAACAAATAAGTCTCAAATTTAGTCAGCTATAGGCCAATTACAAGCTTCCACATAAATAGGAATGTATGAAATGCTTCCACATGTCCAAGTCTGTTAATTTATTCAGTCCCTACTCAAGGATCCTTATAGTGACCATATCAATATTAAAAATCTTCGTTACGGACTGTTGGTCCTACCGCTTAGTTCCCCTAGTAGGACCAGCAGGATTTTAAAAACCTCGTGGTCCTACTCTTTTAGGTTTTAAAGAAATAGATTGACTTCGCCATCGCATGAAAACACAATGTATCTCACAAGTAATACAAATTATTTAAATTTGTTTATTTAGTGCGATTGCCAAGACAATCTATCTATTTAAAACCTAAAATATTTTTAATATTGATATGGTCACAACTTTTTGCGGTAGATGAGTTTTTAGTGATTCGAGACTTGTTTTTTAAAATTTAGGTTTTTGATAGGATCTCATTTCTTTTTGTGGATAGTCCTACTTTTTTACTGACTGCAAATGTAACTTAGTAATCCCATATACCTACATATTATGGGATTACAAAGTTATTTATATGCAGTTATGGTGTATCTAGAAAACTGGACCGTTATCTTTGAAGCACTAAATATAAGCCATACAAACATATTCAGAAAGCACTAATAGCCCAGTAAAATTAGACAAATCAGGAGAAATAATTCCCGGAGTTTTGGAACTTTTTTTAAACGTTCCTTTGGTACGTAAGATTGAAGAAAAAAAAAGTCCTGGCAAAGGGGGGGTGAGCTCGAGGAAGGGGGGGGGGGGCTCTGAAGGTGACTTTTTTCAGTTTTTCGCTTATTTCTCGGAATCTGTAAGTCGTATCGAAAAGTTTTGTAAGTACAAATTAATTCTCACAAAATTTCCTACAAAGTATGTGGTATGCACTTTTTTCATAGAACTTAACCTTTGAGGGCTAGAGGGCCAAGAATTTCAAAAATTATGAAATGTATATGGCAACCCTTATGAAAGTTGAAGATAACAATAAAATAATTCCATATTATTAATCAGCAACCCCGAAAACCCACGGATACAAATTTTCAGTCGGTTCGGCGAACCTTAAGAAGCTGCGTGGGCGTTTGAAATTTCCATGGCAGCCATCTTGGATATCGAAATTTTGGATTTTTTTTACCGACAACCAAATCTGACCAGGGTCCACTATGACATTTGTTAAGGTCCATACCCCTATCTATCATAGTTCCCGCGGGCCGTTGACCTCATCCATCAGGAGTTGACCTTCGGAGAAAGTCGAAATATTCCTTTTATCACCAGGGCATCCTTATGATGATTCTTAAAATAATTTTACTATTTCAATACTACATTAATCACTAACTAATCATTTACTAGTTGGTTGGGGCCTTGGGGGAGACCAGGTGAACAATTATCCAGGTATTTAGCTAATTCCATAGAAAGCGGTGGGGGGGATCGACCAGATACCTCTAATTGATCTCCGTGTTCCCCTTACGGTACAAAGATGACATTTGGGGATCATCATAAGGATGGCCTGGTGATAAAAGGAATATTTCGACTTTCTCCGAAGGTAACTCCTGATGGATGAGGTCAATGGCCCGCGGAAACTATGACAGATAGGGGTATGGACCTTAACAAATGTCATAGTGGACCCTGGTCAGATTTGGTTGTCGGTAAAAAAAATCCAAAATTGCGATATCCAAGATGGCTGCCATGGAAATTTCAAACGCCCACGCAGCTTCTAAAGGTTCACCGAACTGACTAAAAATTTGTATCCGTGGGTTTTCGGGGTTGCTGATTAATAATATGGAATAATTTATTGGTATCTTCAACTTTCATAAGGGTCGCCATACAAATTTCATAATTTTTGAAATTCTTGGCCCTCTAGCCCTCAAAGGTTAAGTCCTATGAAAAAAGTTCATACCACATAATTTGTAGGAAATTTTGTCAGAATTAATTTGTACCTACAAAACTTTTCAATACGATTTACAGATTCCGAGAAATAAGCGAAAAACTGAAAAAAGACACCTTTAGCGCCCCCCCCCCCCCCCTTCCTCGAGCTCACCCCCCCCCCCCCCCCCCTCACCAGGACTTTTTATTTTCTTCAACCTTACATACCAATGGAATGTTTAAACCAACTTCCAAAACTCCGGGAATTACTTCTCCAGAATGCCATTTTTCTGTTTAATTTTACTGGGTTATAAATGATTAGCTAGGTTTCAAAGCCCTAGGATCGAGGGCCCCGCTGGGCATACGCACACCTGGGATCGAAGGTGGTCCAAAAATTATTTTTAGATCCCTCACACCTAGGTGTATCGGAAAATACCCCATGTATGTTCCGCGATTTTTTGTAGTTTAGAAGTAATGATTTTTTGAACGAATATTTGAGAATTTTCCAGCGTTTTCTCGGGGTCCTACTATTTTGTCCTACTAGTAGGTCCACCATGGACAACTATTTCTGTTGGTCCTACTGATGCGCTGAATCAAAAATGTACTTTACCTCTGTGTAAAGAACTTAAACTTACTTTGAAACATCGGTTGAAACATCGGCGAGCTGTCAATTAGGTATGCTTTGTGTCAAACTTATATGACATCTTCGACGATCTGAAGCACTTCAGAAGCCATAGCATGTTACAAAATGATAAGGCTGTGTCACGTCTTTTACCTCGTTCGTTCGTGCGCAAATAGAAAGAGAGCGAAGGTGTGTTACCGCTATATCACGGTGCCATGCTATCTATGCAGGTCAGGAATGACGCATTATTTCTGTGAACATTGTTTTTTTCTGTTGATTTGTTTGAAGAAAAATATTTTTATTCATGTAATTGTGCACTTAGCTAAAAAGTACACAATAATATTTGTAAGTAATGTAAAATCTGATTATTTTACGTATGGAAGAGTGTTTCCAGACGATTATTTTGCAAAAACAAAATGTAAAAATTTCTTACTATGAAAAAGTTATGACAGTTTTAAGCCGCTCAGGTAGAAAATTCTCAAATATTCATTAAAAAAATCATCACTTCTAAACTACAAAAAATCGCGGAACATACCTACATGGAGGTGTGAGGAATCTAAAAAAAATGTTTGGACAATCCTGTATATAAGTAAGTACTCGTATTTCACCAAAAAGTTAGAAGTCCCAATAAGCTTTTCCTTCCGTTCTACCTTAATCTTTCTATGTCCAATCTTAAATTCAGTTCTAGTTCCGTCCGGCTCTGGATGAGGGGGTCCTTCATAATTCATAATTGTAAACCCTTAGCATCATGAGGGACAATAGAGGCTGATGATGATTGCAAAACACTAACACCACCACCATCATCACAGCCAATATACCTACGTCCCACTGCAGGGAAACCGGCCTACCCTCATGGGCCTTAGTCCACCACGCGTGCCCATTGGGTAGGCCGGTTTCCCTGCAGTGGGACGTATATCGGCTGTGATGATGGTGGTGGTGGTGGTGTTTTGCAATCATCATCAGCTTCTATTGTCCCTCATGATCGGTACTTCCTCGTGGACCCGCTAATGTGTCCCACCTTGTTCCACGAGGAAACCTTGTTCCTCGTGGACCCACTACTACGTTCGGTTTCCTCACGTTGTTTACCTTCACCGTTTGTTACGTACCTACATAAGTTGGTAGGTACATGTGGCATGTGGCCCGTGCGGATTTGAACCCGGACCTCAAGATTGAGTTTCGCAACACCACCTCTCAATTTCCACCATACTAACAAAGAATTATTATAAGATATTAATGTCGTGGGTACCAGGAGAGCAGAAGAGTACAAAAGGTTAAACCATAGATTTTTGATTCAGCACATAAAAGGCCCGTCACAGACACGCGCTATAATATGTTGCTGTACTCTTCTTACGCACGCAAAAATACATAAGCACGTCTCTTTTCTGCGTGCGAGTGAGAGGAAGCGATTAGCAACTTGCGTGTGTTAGAAGAGTACAGCAACATATTATAGTGGCCGTGTGTTGCGCCCTTAACAGGGATATGGTGGGTCCGTCACGATAATATAGCAGAGTAAAGTTTAATATCTTGTACTTTTCTGCTCTCCTGGTACTTCTCTCAATGCATTTTATATAATTATATAAACCTTATGTACCTACCTAAGTAGGTAAGTGTAATGAGAGGCATAGAAGCTGATGATGATTGAAAAAAGCACACACACATGCAAACTACCATACAATTTTAAAAAATCGTTCGCGAACTGTACATGACGTAGACTCGATGTAGAGGGAATCACTATTACGCGACGTGACGTAGCGCGACTCACTATAAAGAGAAGCGGCGTAGGGGGAAAGCGGCGTGCCGGGAATAATTCCAAAATACATACCTTTGTCTGACAGTTCGGTTTTTAGACATCCTTACAGATTATACCCCTCAGTTCCAGACCCCGGAATAGAGGAGGCTCTAAACGATCCAATACCTAAGGTAAACTACTTCGATGATGGCCAAGAGCTCTATCTTTTAATCTGCAAAGAGATGGAAGAGTGCCCGATACGTCTATTCCACAAACAATTGTTAGAAGAAAAGATCAATTTGAGTTATTATGGTATAAGTCCGCAAGGATTTCGACCTTTATCCATGGCATTGCGACTTAGCCATGGATAAAGGTCGAAATCCTTGCTGTCCAATATAAGTGGCGACGGGCTCACCCCCCGTCACACTGGACAGAGTTTCGGTACTACTGGTGAAACGTGGGTGTTCTGAGGTTTCAGAATATCTCTGACTACCCCCTCGGGGAATATAGTCGTGAGCATATGCCATGCCATTGCGACTTAACAAAATCGTAAAAGTATTGGATTTAACATCGAACTGGATTAGTCAGTACGGCTGTTTCCATCTCGGTGAAATGCTGGAAACTAATACCACCTTAAAGGAGCTCATTTTGAGTGGATGCAGGATCGGTCCAAAAGGTGCTTTGCGTTTGTCCGCCAATCTTTATATTAAAAAAGCACTTCGTAAATTAGATCTTGCTAAAAACCAAATGGATGACGAAGGAGTAGAATACTTAGCCAAAGCTATTTACGACGGAGCTGACATCACAGAACTTATCCTTAGCTACAACGAATTAGGTGCTAAATCATGTTTGCTTCTCGCCCAAGCGTTGGAAATAAACAATAAATTAACTCATTTAGATCTTTCATGGAACAATTTGCTTTCACCTAAAGCTTTCGAAACGCTCTGTTTTCAGTTAGCTGAAAGTAAAGTTCTGACAGAGTTGAATTTCGCTTGGATCTCTTTGGGACCTCGCTTTCGTAGTGGACTCGACATCGTTCTGAAAAGCCCTCAGCTACGTCGTTTAGACTTGAGCAACAACAAGCTGGATGACGGCAACATAAACGTTATAGCAAGGAATTTGCCCCTCGCAAAGAAATTGGAATGACTGAATCTCTCTTCCAATCCCATGACACCAAAATGCGCAGCAATGTTATTAACATGTTTAAAATTTCGAAGGGTTAAATTAAATACGCTTTTACTGAATCATGTAAGAGTGACAGCAGAATTCGTAGCAATACGGGAGCAAGTATTAAGCAAGTCATTTCGAAAAGATACAATCATTACATATGGGGATGTGAGCAGAAAATTCTTACCAGTGCTTGCTGACATGAGAGAGATTGTACTGAAAAGTGCAGTAAAACTTTGTTCACAGCCAAAGAAGAAAGCTGTGGACGTTGGTTTACTAATCCTTGGTATCCAGAAGCAGTTCAAGGAACCGATTCCAACTAAAGATTTCTTTAGGGCTGTAAAAATGGCCGGTGCTTTCCAGTTGAATGAAGACTTGATTGATGAGATGGCAGTGGCTTTTCCGGGACCTAGAAAGGGGACGATAAAGACAATAGATATAGAAGCATTGGTAGAATATTGTAAGCGTAAATGGCCAGATAAGAAACTTCCACCGACTCCACTACCAGAACCTGCACACGTGTTAAAGAAAGATGATAAAAAGAAGAAGAAGTGACGTTATTTGGATTCGATTTATTATCAAGTAGTTTTAATTCGTTTATTTTAATGTCGTTCCTAATTTTTAAGTGACTGTTATATTTTGTTGTTGTTGTATTTGTTGTTCAGTTAATATTATTCTTAGTTTATTTTAATGTCGTTCTTGTTGGCAACATCGTGTGGCGCCATCATCTCGCTGGACCGTGTAACGAAACGGGCTCGACACTAGCGCCGCGTGGGAGTTTTATGAAAACCAACGATTGACGGCGGTTGAATAAAACGGACGACAACGTCACCGCGCAGAAAAATTCTGGCATTGAATTTTGTGTCGTGAATATTGGCAGTGTATATTTTGTGAATACCTAATATTAATTAATCGTTATCAAATATCTGTTTTACTTGAGTATTCCGAAAAAGTTAATATCAGAAGTGTTACGTTAAATCCACACACCATGGGTAAAAAGAACAAACGCCGTGATAAAAAGAAACGTACTCGATCATCGTCAAGTTCTAGCAGTAGCAGCGGTAGCTCCAGAAGAACACCTTCCCCGCCACGACGAAAACGGAGTAAGGTATCACGTAAAGCTGATACCGAAACTGTGAGTGCCAATACAATTACTCTCCACAACATGATTCCGGAGTTTGATCCGCTAAAAGATAATGTCTGTTCCTGGATAAACATTATAGAATCCTATGCGTCAACTTTTTCATGGACCGATGGCATGATTCGTTATCAGGCTCTAAATAAATTAAAAGGTTCGGCAAAAACATGGTATGACTCACTATTGCGTAACGATAATTCGTGGACAGTGTGGGTTTGGAAAGATTGGAAGGAGAAAATTTCATCAACGTTTCGTGTCCAAAGAAATATGTTTGAATTACTGAAAGAAATCATTGATAAGAAACCGATCGATAACCAGTCCCTTTACTGCTTTTTCTTTGAGCAAAAAGCCAAAATAGACAGTTTAAATTTAAACTTCTCAGATTACGACATTATTTCGATAATACTAGGCAATATAGGTGACAGTAATATGAGTGCATCTGTGGAAGCAAGCAATTTTCGCTCTTGTGATAGTTTTGCCGCATTTTTACATAGTCGCGTTTATAAACCAAAAACGGTTAAGCAAATAGCCACGGGTAGCGGACGTGAAAATAATTCAAGATTTCTCGCTCAATCAGGCTCTCAAACGGCTACAATTATTTCAAATCAATCAGTCATACCCACCACATCTAGTCAACCAAACACGAGTCAATTTCAACCTAGAAAACCTATCGAATGTTTCACTTGCGGGGGTAATCACAAAAAAATCAATTGCAGTATTAAGTGTGAGTTCTGTAAGAAAAGAGGTCACACCGAATCTTCTTGTTATCATAAAAAAAAAGAAAAGCCGTTAAAAATAGATAAACCAGAGACAAAATTCGTTTCCTCGTTAAATAGCAAAGATAAGTTTTGTAAGAAAATAACAGTTAATGAATTCGAACACGAAGCCTTTATTGACACAGGAAGTAGTTGTTCTTTGATTTCGGAGTCATTAGTAAAGAATTTTAATTTCCAAATCTACCCATTATTTTCTCCCGTAACGTTGCAGGGTTTTTCAAAGGATAGCCTTAGGGTAGTCACACATAAGGTCAAGGTTAGTTTGAAATTAGACTCCGTCAAAATTGAAAACGTTGAAATGTATGTTCTTGATGAATTGTCAGGATGCGATATTTTATTAGGCCGAAATGTTACTGAACGATCCGATCTCATGTACTCTCGAATTGGAAATCTTCTTGAGTTCGACTATGCTGAAAAGTTTGATGAATTCTGCAACGTTATTAAAGGGGCCGAGTTCGAATTTGATGCGGAAAGTCGTCATAGTGAACTGTTAAAACTGTTCCATAAATACAATGAATGCATTGCAACTTCCATTGAACAATTAGGGAAGGTAAATAACCATGAGATGGTTATCACTCTGAATGATACGAAACCAGTACAGTTCAGGCCCTATAGGGCTTCCAACTCGGATAGACAAATTATTAGGGATATGGTAAATGAGCTTTTGGAAAATGAAATTATTCGGGAAAGTAACTCCGCATATGCCAGTCCAGCTTTGCTCGTAAATAAGAAAAATGGCGAAAAAAGGCTGTGTATAGATTACCGCGCCCTTAATAAAATAACAGACAAAGACAAATATCCGATGCCGCGTATAGAGGACTTGATAGACAGGCTACAGGGATGCAAATATTTCACAAGTTTAGACCTTAAAAGCGGCTATTATCAAATCAAAATGAGTGATGAATCTATTCATAAGACAGCTTTCATCACCGAAGATGGCCACTACGAATTCTTAAGACTCCCTTTTGGGTTAGCGAACGCACCATCCTGTTTTCAACAGATGATGAATAAGGTGATAGGTAACCTTCGGTTCGATAAAGTCATAATTTATCTGGATGATATTTTGATAATAAGTGAAACAGTTGAAGAAAATTTAGAGTTATTAGAAAAGGTACTTCAGATTTTCCACGACAGTGGCTTGACATTGAATTTAAAGAAATGTCATTTCTTAAAAACAGAGTTAGAATTCCTTGGTTATAATATCAAAAAAAATTCTATCCTACCCAGTGAAGCGAAGGTTAAAGCAGTAAAAGATTTTCCAGTCCCGAAAACCGTTCATCAACTTCGCCAATTTCTTGGATTAATCAGTTACTTTCGTAAATTCATTCGAGATTGCGCGTTGCTATCAAGTCCCCTTACAAAGCTACTTAAAAAAGACATCTCTTGGACCTGGCAAGAAATTCATGATAAGGCATTCCATACTTTGAAGGATAAGCTTTCTTCCGATAGTGTGTTGACGATTTTTGACCCTAACAAACAAAATGTTTTATATACGGACGCGAGTAGAGATGGATTGGCTGGTATTTTGATGCAGGTAACCGACGAGGGCGAAAAACCTATTCATTACTACAGCCGTCAAACGACAGAGGACGAAAAAAAGTATCACTCTTTTGAGCTTGAGCTGTTAGCCATAATCGCCTCTTTGCAAAAATTTCCATTATATTTATTAGGATCTAGTTTCAAAATTGTTACAGATTGTAACGCTGTAAGATATGCTCTTACGAAAAAGGAGATTATTCCCCGGATTGCAAGGTGGGTCCTTTCCACTCAAGAATTTACCTTTGATATTGTACATAGAGAAGGGTCGAGGATGCATCACGTAGACGCATTGAGCCGTAACCCCTTGCAAACCGGTGAAAAATCTGAGACTGAAATTATCTTATCCATCACGGAAGCCGATTGGCTACTCTCAGTCCAGTTGCAGGACCCCAATTTGGTTAAAATAAGAGAGGCGTTAGAATCAGGAGAGACAGATGAACATAAAAGTATATTCAATAATTACGAACTTCTAGGAAATAAAGTATACAGACGGACTGGCCAGGGTCGCCGCTGGGTAGTGCCAAAGAAATGTATCTGGCAGGTAATTAGAAGCAACCACGACGACCTTGGGCATTTCTCTGTAGACAAAACAGTTGAGCGAATTTCATATCAGTACTGGTTTCCTAAATTGCGCCACATCGTCAAAAAGTATATTCGAAATTGTCTTAACTGCATATATTACAAAAATAAGGGAGGCCCCAAAGAAGGGCAATTATATCCTTTACCAAAATATGCTCAACCTTTCCACACATTGCACGCGGACCACTTAGGCCCCTTTGTGAAAACAACTAAGAATAATAAATATCTCCTAGTTATTGTGGACTCATTCACAAAATTCGTATTTATTTCTGCAGTACGTAATACTGAAACGTCTTGTGTGATCAAAGAACTAGAGAATATTTCTAAAATTTTTGGGAATCCTAGACGAATGATAACTGATGCTGGTTCCGCGTTTACATCAAATGGATTCAAAGAATATTGTAAAGGAAAGAATATTCGATTGCACACTGTTGCTACGGGAATGCCAAGGGCTAACGGTCAAGTTGAGCGGGTTAACAGAACCATTTTAGAATCAATGAAAGCGATGGGTGCTAGTTTGACTGATAATAAATGGGATCAATGTGTTAAAACACTACAACAAGCTATTAATAGTACATTCCACAAAACTATCAAAGCAGTGCCGAGTGAGGTCCTGTTCGGGTATAGAATACGCACAGATAGTGACATGTTAGCACCAACAGAGCAGCATGATAACGAAAGTGATCATGTCACGGACGTGACGAAGTTGCGCAAATGGGTAGATAATAATATAAAAGTTAGCGCGGAATCACAAAAGCAAAGATTTGATTCGACACGGACAAAGGCCAAAAAGTATGGAGAAGGTGATTTGGTTCTAATAAAGATCCAAAGCCAGGCAAATGACGGGCAAAGCAAGAAATTGCTTCCAGTTTATAAGGGACCATTTCAAGTAAAAAAGGTATTGGGGCACGATAGATACGAGGTGGCAGATTTAAGGGGAAGTGAAAGAACAAATAAAACTTACATAGGAAATACCGCTGCCGAAAACATGAAGCCCTGGATCAGGATAGATAGTTGGGACACTGAAAATCTATAAGGTACATCGTTTATTTCTTTTTATTTTCTTCATTGTAATAAACAACGTGACGTTGGCTGCTAGGCAATCTAGTGTTGGCAAGGAATGCAATGTTATGCAAGTAATAACACTCTAAAACATTATTTCGATTGATTTCATGGCGTTATGATATCTAAAGCACAGCAAGGTGTTCATCAGCGGTACTATTGGTTTTCTGATCAGGATACATAAGAGATCTGGACAGGAAACCTACAGGTACTTACCACGAAAATTACTTAATATACTGCCTAAGCCTAAAGGTGTATATTGGGTTCAATGGTGTCGTATCCTAAGACTAAAGGAACGGAACTATTGTCGTGGTATATCAATCAGCAAGATAGTCCAAATTCTGATAGCAACGGTACCTAAGACTAAAGGTTCGAATGCTTGGGATGTGGAAAATGTTGCCAAAATATGCTTTCGCTTTGGTTATCATGATGGGCCAAGAGGGTTTTAATTTAAAAAAATAAAGTACAAAGGGAATAACATTTTAATTATTTATTCGCAGAATCAGCTATAGATGAGAGCAAAGGAATTCGACCTGCATGAGGTGTGCCTGGGGGCAGGCACATTGCAGCATGGCCGTGTTGGCAACATCGTGTGGCGCCATCATCTCGCTGGCCCGTGTAACGAAACGGGCTCGACACTAGCGCCGCGTGGGAGTTTTATGAAAACCAACGATTGACGGCGGTTGAATAAAACGGACGACAACGTCACCGCGCAGAAAAATTCTGGCATTGAATTTTGTGTCGTGAATATTGGCAGTGTATATTTTGTGAATACCTAATATTAATTAATCGTTATCAAATATCTGTTTTACTTGAGTATTCCGAAAAAGTTAATATTCTTAGCTTTAATTTGTAGGTGATTGTTAATTTATTGTTCCGTTAATAAATTGTGAATTATTCCCAGGGTTTTACATCTTACGTCGTGAGGTCGTTCTACAATGGTTTAAACGGGTGATTTACATCGGCAATACAAAGCGGAGCGCGTGATCTGTGTCCATTGTTGGACGTCACGTTATGTATTTTAACTCTGTGCGTGTAAAAGTCGTGCGTGACAGTGTTATGCGGCGAGGTATACCTACAATATGATTTACATAGTAATATCCTAGGAGTGTTGCACTGTTTCCAATGTTAAGTGAGACACGATATCTAACTTGGGTTTGATCTCACCGATCCCCACTACCCCTACGTCGTAGTGCCGCGTAGTCCCAGCAACGCCCAAGGCCGAGGTCCGTAGTCCGTACCCATTATGGGTGCCCCTTGGGCAGGTTGCTTAAGCTCATGCATTTGGCTCGGTAGACCATTCGTGGTCCCAGTAAAATAGTCCGCAGTAAAAAGCAGTGCTATATTAGTCAAACTTTGGTTTGAATATTGAGTTTGCCTTAAGTATGTTTTTATAATGCCATCTTTAGATCAATCTATATTTCGACGGGGAAGTGCTAACAACTCCTAACTTACAAAAACCAAATTTTACAGGAGGCGAAAAAAAACCTTTTTTTTTCAGAATTTTAAGAAAAAATGTGTAAATGGCAATTTTATACTTAAATGGACCCGCTTGTAAGGTAACAATCAACTTTTGTTTTGAATAAGTATTTAGCGAGATAATGTAAGATAGGAGGTACCTATCACCAAGCTGGTGTGAAAAAAATGTAAGTTAGGAGTTGTTAGCACTTCCCCGTCGATTTTTCATTTTATTTTCAAGACATGTTGACGTTAAACATGAACAGGAAGTCAATAGAATATTATTGTTTCTATCGATGATCATGACAGATAAAACCCTATTGTAGTCACCTACCAAATACATATTATTACTAGCGGCATGGGATTGAAGGTGGCAACTCCTGATTGGTCAATATAATTTCGCGCGATATAAAATTTGTCGAATTAGGTTCATCTGTAAGACTTATACATTGCTAGCTGCACTGACATATACTCTAGCGATAGACAGGCCCTTTCATAGAAGAAACATGTTCCACTTGAATGCGGTGGGCGCACCTCATTGATGTTCCCGAGTCCACTTCGTCACTATGGCAATGACAGACCGCAATGTGTCATTTTGTGTTGTTTTGTGTGACATGTTGTTTGTTTGAACGAGCTTGTCTATCGCTAGAGTATATGCCAGTGGCTAGCAGCGTTATTATAGCGCTATCACGCGCTCTCTTTCTATTTGCGCGTCAACGAACGAGATAAAAGGCGTGATATAGCCGTATCACGTGCAACATGCTAGGCCTTCTGGTAATACTGGTTAAACCGAACTCCATAAATACGCAATGCAAATATCCCGTAGGAAGGTGGAGATGCGCAAGCGCAGCCGCGGGCTGATCCCGCGCACGGTAGCGTGCGTCACGCAACCCAACCTTGTCTGCTTTATTATTATTTATTGCCTTCCAATAATCACCTCCTAGATAATATGTTGGACATAATAAAATGCTACTAAACTACATTCTTTCGTGTTATAAAGAATCCGAAAGAGATGTTGCTTGCGGCTGTAATGAGAGACAGTTTTATATTTTATATTACACACACACACACACACACACCCCCACACGCAGAGATATTCATACAGGCCTAGGCCGGATTTCCATGTTAAAATCGTTCCTTTTTATACCGAGCTGGTTTTTGCCTGTAACTTAGCTTTCTTGATCATGTAATTTGTATCCTATGTATTAAACTAGGTTTTGCTGTCGATACTTATAGGGTCCTTCTTAATATGCTGACAGTTTTTTAAGGGAATAATCAGACCATCAAACTGTATAACTTTCTCTATAGAACAAACATCGAAATTGAGAAAAAAAAAATTTTTTACTAAGGCTAACATAAAATAAAAGGTGATTTTTTTTTGTTAAATTTTCCTTTTATGGTGTTAAACTTAAATGCGTAACATAATTTAGGGGGTGCTTCGGACCGTAAAACTATGGGACCAATATCGAAAGCTTAATCTCCCATTTTCTGGAGCGCAGCGTTATGATAGTTTTCTACTGCTATTTTCCAAATATGTCACAAAATCTAACAAAGACGTTTGTTTCGTTCCAGGTAACTTTCCCGACGACGACGTTAGAAAGTGGGATGTCGATGCACTAACTGCATCACGGCACATGAAAGCTAAGTCTAGTTTACCTGATGTCTAGATAGCCTAGGATCGTCCAGCATCTTAGGTCTTATCCTACGATCTTTATTGCGTTGATTTTACACTTCGATTCACATGACTATTTTAGTATGCGATCGGAGCAACGCTAAAAGCGTGTTTGATCGATTGGTGAAGCTGAAGGTATTTTGTACGACTTTTATTCCAATTCAACATAGGAGATCACTTTTAATCTTTTCTTTTTTTACTCTAAATGGGTTTGCTCTTGACCTCAATCTAGTCCTCAGGACAAAGATGGGGTCGAAGATGAAGCGAGCTTACCCAGAATGGCACTGGCAGTCCTGCACATCGACGGAACGCAGCAAGCTGCTTGGCGCCAGACTCCGGCAGGAGGGTGCTCGTGAGCCAGGCGGCTCCTTACGGAGTTTACCACACCGCTTTGGGGGATCGTTCAGCCGCCACCACAAACTTGGTAGCTAGCTTTATTGGAATAGGATATGTCAGGATGGCCGTAGATTACTTAACAGTTAATACCACCTTACTACGCATGACCCTTTTCATTCGTCACTTCACTAATTCGCTGCCAGTTCCCTTGTCATTTCTCTTTCCCACCTTTTACCCAGACTGTCCCTAATTCACAGTCCGCTCATGAACCAACAGTTTGGTCAGTAGAAAGCGTTACCACGGCGCCTGCGCCGACGCATGTAAGATGCGTGGGCTCACTGATTATGAATTCGGAGGCCGTAGCTTTTCACACTACTTGTTTACACTTTTACTTTTGTGTTTTCTCTGATATGATATCGTATTGGTTTTGTTGATTGATTTGTAATTCGTTAGATTTTGCTCACTCACACGTATAATTTCTTATGCAGTTTCTATGTGGGTGAAAAGCTAGCCTCCTGTCAGGCTGGTTACATTTGGCATGTCAGGCTGGTTACATATGTCACGTCAGGCTGGCTACACAAAGTATATCAGGCTGGTTAGACATGGCGTGTCAGGCTATTTACACATGGCGTGTCAGGCTGGCTACACATGGCGTGTCAGGCTGACAAAACATGGCATGTCAGGCTGGCTACACATAGCATGGCATGCTGGCTATAAATAGCACGTCAGGCTGGTTCTGTGATTTAGCCTTGAAAACGTAACAGACACTTTCGCTTTTAGGTAAGTACTAGGGATTTTATATTTTCAGGATTTAAAAACAATTTCAACGAATCTGCAGCGAAGGTGCAGCGTAAGCCAATAAAGTATTCTACTTGCGGAATGTCAAATTCACCTTCCACTTATTTGATCAAACCGAAAACCCTGAAGCATAATGTTAAATCACCCATTCAATCCTTATTGGGTCACCATAACAGAAATCCGATAAGAAATTGAATTCTCAAGAACCTCGTAAAATTTTAAAGCGTTTATTTAAAAACGCCATTATTTTTTGTTGATTTATTATTATGATGGAAACGCGGCAGGTTGTACTCTGTTTCGGGTAAAGCGAAAAAAGTCTCATTACAAAATCATTACTAAAATGAAGCATCAATATTTTTTTGATGTTTCCAAACATAGCTGAGCTTGGAGCTTCGGGCATTGGAAACGATTGCCGAAGTTAAGCAACGTTAAGTCATCATCATCATCATAGCCAGACCTGATGCTCGTGTATTTTTAAACCTTTAATCAAATTTGTGAATGTGTCGTTGGTGTACCTAATAAACTATTAAACTATAGCTTATATACGTCCCACTGCAGGGCACAGGCCTACCCTCATGGGCGTTAGTCCACCACGCATGCCCAATGCGGATTGGTAGACTTCACATTCGCATCGGAATTTCTTCTTCGGCGTATGCAGGTTTCCTCACGATGTTTTCCTTCACCGTTTGAGAGCAGTACGTAGGTACATAAGTTAGAAAAACTCATTGGTAGGTACATGGCATGTGGTCCGTGCGGATTCGAACCCGGACCTCAAGATCGAGTTTCCATAGCTCTCCGCAACGCGCCGCCGAGGCTCGTTACCGCTCGTTACCGAGCAACGTTAGGTCCGGTCACTTTTTGGATAGGTGACCATTTTAGAATATAATTCAATGTTGTATTTATTGGTAGCTGTACTTTTTTTTTAAGTTTTTGTGTTGAGTTTCTGTCCGAATCTTCTCTACAACCTTCCGACGCGGTGGTAGAGTCAAAAAATTTACATCTAAAACCTATCCGAGTAGGTACTTATGTGATATTACCCTATTTTCAATAAGGGTTGAACTACACATGGCCGCACGCGATCGCATTTTTCCGTCGCTCCATCCTTTTCTGTCACTCAGGAACGTCATTTGTTAGAGCATATAAGATAGACGGAACGGAACAGCACGGAACAGCACGCCGCGTGCGATCGCGTTCCGTCTATCTTGTATGCTCTAGCAAATGACGTTCCTGAGTGACAGAAAGCGACGGAAAAATGCGATCGCGTGCGGCCATGTGTAGTTCAACCCTAAGTAATTAAAAGTTTACTGTTGCAGCATTTTTTTGAGCTTAAGGCATTACAGTCGTAAAGTCATATGTCGCTACTTCTAAATACCAAATCTCAGTGTTTGATTATTATCTATCACTCTTAAAGCCCAAACTATTAATTATTAAGATAGCAAACTTTCATGGCAAAATCGAAATATCACCGCGGGGGGTTTACTAGAAAACTTAAAGTTCCCACGTGCGCGGGCGCATCGTTTTCGCTTTCGTTCTGGCGATCATCGCGCTCCGAGCATGCGTGAGCGTTCACCTAAACGATCTTTTCGTGCTTGTGATCTTTTGTCTTGGACGTTTCGTTTTATAAAGTCAGTTGATAAAATTATCGATTTAGTATACTGATTGACTGATTTTGATGTTGGTTCCATAGTGAAAGTTATTTCGTTTGATTTACACCACCCCCTTTATTAATTCAGGGTGTAAACTGAAATGCATTAGGTACATAATTTATGGGTTCCTTCAAACCATCATAATAAAACATTTTTTACACTCAAAGAAATCTTTAACTAAATGTTTGTTAAATGTAACTGAACTTTAGTGACTACCGAACTGTTTTGTAAAATATAATCAAACATTTGGTTAAAACAGCTAAATAATTGGCTATTTATATCGATTTATCATAATCAAACATTTGGTTATAAATAGCCAATTATATTTAGCTGTTCTAACCAAATGTTTGATTATATTTTACAAAACAGTTCGGTAGTCACTAAAGTTTGGTTGTATTTAACAAAACATCTTTTCAGTGTATTTGGATCAACTTTGAAATCTCAGAAATAAATCTGTTGTTTCATACATTTTGGTATAATATAATAGCAACTGCTATTGACATTTTCTATGGAACAGATGAGATTTTTTTCGCGATTTCGATATTGACTCTATAGTTAAAGTTGTTCAGTTTGATGATCTGAAGCACCCTGCGCGATATGTAACTCATTCAATTTTACACCGGCCTGTAAAACACATTTAAATTTACACTCTGTATTTCTAGTTGCCCCCATTTCTAGTTTTTAATGAGAAGCAGTAAGCCGTCCCATGAAGCAACTAATAAATGGAAATGAATAAAATATTAATATCTTCAGATTTCAATTGATACTCATTCTACTTTAAACAGCTCAATTTCTAAGAGGAACTGAACTAAATACTTCAAAAAATCGATATTCAAATAGTATTCAGAACATATCCGGCTAAACTATTTCCCATACAAATTCCACTATAGATAATGAGATTCATCAATGTTCTATCTTTACCAATCAATTATTACAAACCTTTATTGCTTTCCGGAAACATAATAAACAATAACCTCTGTCTTAAATCGACGGCAAAGTTAAGTTTGTACTACAAACTTGTTTTTGCGGTTGGTGCAAAGATGGTTGTGTATGGAATAATTTGTTTTTGGAGCGCAAAGAAAGGTTGTATTCTAATAGTAATGAGAGCTTCGGATGGCTCGTCGACCTCGTTAGATCATCATCAGTCAAGTTACGTGAAATACGGGAGGCTGTTAAATTACTAACCGACTCTTAACTTTTTCGTCAACAAGGGTCGAATAAAGCTGTCGAAGAAATTACAAATTAGATTAATTTATCTATGTTTATTCTTTGGTATCTTTAATACCAAGATTTATGAACGTTTTTTAAGTTTGAGTTCGAACTCCTGTATGTCGAAATCCATACATTTTTGACCCTACGCTCACGGTCAAAACACGTCTCTGGATTTCGATCTGACTCTATAAAATACTCTTTTTTGTTCGTAAAATTTTCATTTCTATTTCGAGTAGGTATTTCCAATGAAAAGACTTTTTTTTTCTTTTTTAAACAAATATTCGATTTAGTTAAGACTATTAGGGCAAAAATATGGTTTTCTTGCATTCTATTTGCGTACTTAACTATTCTAAATACTTTCCACAAATATAATGCTTATAGTGCCATTAGTGCCATACAGTAGACATAGAAGACGAAGAGAGATGAAAGATTGTGCCATCAAACAGTGGGAAAAGGGCAAGAAAATTAAGATGGTGATAGGTTACTAGACCTCGCAGAAAAAGTTATCGAAAATAATTTCTTTTATTTTTTGCATAAGTTTACTTTAATTCAATCCAAATATTTCAAATGTACAAAATAATAATACACTGCTAGAATCGTACATAATTTATACAGATATAACGTACCTAGTAGTAATCGCTACGCTACCTATGTGACGTGCGCTAGCGCAATACCCATCCGTATGTTTTCACTGTCTTGAATCTAGGACACCTGCTATTTGACCCGAGACTTAGATAAGTACCTATACTTTAGTCACTCATTGCCATGTTTGGACTATTGATTTGTCAAAAGTAAAAGTTGATTATTTGGGACTACTGATTTCGATATTTCGTTTTCTATAGTGATGCTGATGATTCTGTCGACCTAGTTTATCATGATATATACTTAATATGTACAGGGTTATTTTTGGACCGATTTTCTTGAATTACTAATCAAATAGGTATAAAGGGGTGGTTCATACCACAAAACATAGTGCTCTGTGTGATAAAACTGAGCCACTCTTATACTTAAGGTGGTTGGAGAGTTGTCAATTTCATACATAACTTTGTCGTAGAACACTCGTAGACAGTATTAATTAATAAAATTAATGTTTTATATATAGAAAAATAACTTAGAAAATCTAGATTGCGCGTATCAAATAATATTTACAATTTACTATATAATTACGAAGATTTGTACGAGGCTTTGAAATTTTGTATGAATAATTTCAAAGCTTGATATCTTCGTAATTATAATATAAATTGTAAATATTATTTGATACGCGCAATCTAGATTTTCTAAGTTATTTTTCTATATATAAAACATTAATTTTATTAATACCGTCTACGAGTGTTCTACGGCAAAGTTTTGTATGAAATTGACAACTCTCCAACCACCTTAACAGACGTAAGTATTTCAAAATTGAAAAAGGCATTTGTTGGACAGTGTGATCCTATCCTGTCATATTAACTTTTTTTTTTTATCCGATTTAAAAAGTATTTTTTTACGTAGAACATCAACAATCTTTATAAATTTTTGAAGAGTCTTCAACAATTCTTTTAAGACGAAGTAACTAAATAACCTAAATCTAAAACACCATAAATACTTCTAACCGAACCAAATAACGAATTTAAAAAATGATTTAAAACACATTTAAAAGGTCTTGTTCAGGCACCGATTCTCAAATCGCCCCCCGGCGTTGCCAATTATCGACCGTTCGAAACTAATGAATTGAGATATTTTTCACTGTCTCCCATCTATCACTTGGCAAATTCGCAATTATCGAGGCCCGAGGTAACGGAGCAGTAGAGGTATTTTGTGGACTTCAAAATCTGTACATCTACTTTTGTGGTGCAGCTTGAAGGATCCTACTGCTGGCCAACGGCTTCCAATGAGGACAAGAGAAGTAAACTAAACCCCAAAATACAGACCTAATGAGGGGAGATGGAGGCAATTCCTATCTAGCACAACTGCTACTGTTCAACGGTGAAGGAAAACATCCGTGAACAATCATCCAAACGTGAGGAAACCTGTATACGCTGAAAAAGAATTTCTGATGCGTATGTGAAGACCAATTCGCGTTGGGCACGCATGGTGGACTAAAATCAATACGCCCTCCTTGAGGATAGGCCTGTGCCCTGTAGTGGGAAGTATATAGGCTCATGATAATGATCTACTTAAGGGTGTATCAGATACAAGCCGCTGAACCTATCATGATCCTGAAGACTGACGTAGACATACAAATTCCACGCAGAAGAAGTCTTACGGGGGAACAGGCTAGTATGTACATATAAATTCATGTTGCCCGTTTTCCAACAGTTATCTAAAAACACAAAATACTTAACATTTCAACAAATCCAGTACAAGATGAAGTAAACCCATCGATCCCTGCCTCCTGCCTCCATTACCGCGGTGATTGCGTATCGCGCAACGATTAGGGTGCGCGTCTGCGCGTGCTCAAGACCACAAAGGCGCCGACGCGGGATCTAATCCCGGATTAGACGGGATCAGGACACGTAGAGAGGGATCTTCTGGAGTGATTTTAGTTGGAATGACGTAGCGGTATAATTTGGAATATGGTATTAAAGTTATGGAAAGTAATGTGTTCTCACGATTAGGCAGCGGTCTTGAATCCCGGTTCGATCATAGTTGTTATTTATGCTGTCGTGTCTTCTATAAATGTCACGTCATCGCGGTCCTTTTTCCATCTAGCTAGTTGTTTGCAGACGCTACTGGGACAACCCATACCACTTCTCTCCTATCCCTGCTACCCAATCCGCCTCGTAGTCCCAGCGACGCCCAATGCCAAGGTCCGTACCCCTTAGGGATGCCCTTGGGCAGGTTGCTAAGTTCTTTCATTGGTTCAGTTGACAGGTAGGTCGGACCGGTGGGTGCTTCGTCGTCAAGGGTGTGGTATTTGTCAGTTTCGAAAAAAAAAACATGTTTTAAGCAGCATCTATTTGGATTTGACACCGACGTTCGTGGCTGTATAAGCCAATTCGAGGGCTAATTTGCGGCACTTGTGCCGAGTGTCGATTGATGCAGGAACCTATTCGTTTATGTGTTCTTTTGGCTCGCTTTACTTCATGTGATTTTAACCAGAATTCATTGTGCATCATCAAAGCCTGACTCCACTCATCCCTATATCTAAGTATATCGTTTGCAAGGCATCACACTGTGTGTGGGTAGTTTTAAAGGTCACCATGTCGCGCTTAGCATAGTCCTTCAAGCACAAAATGGGCCTCCTGACATTTCGTTTAGAGAATACTATTTGGCTCAGCGTGGTTATCTGTTTAAGCTTAGCAATAGCACGGGAAAGCTTTGCATTCTGAAGAATTCTCTCGTTCGTTTTTGTTACCCTGTCATTTTCAGTATAGGGGCATACTCAGACAGCGCAAAGTTCCTGCGACGACGACGGGGACGACGTTAAGGCTTCAGCACAGCACAAGAGTGTGCTCAAAACGCATATTGCTTGTTAAATGCAAATGTAGGGACACGAATCAAAAACATCTCAAATAAACCAGTCATTCACGACAAATTGTGCAACGCACTTCACGTCAAACGAGAATGCAGCTATCCAATAATTATGCACATTATGTTAAAACCTGCATAGTGCATACAATACTGACATTACTGTACAAGGCTGCTATTAAATTTAATTACGAACGATTAAACGATCAATGCGCGGGAGTTTCGGAGTTGCGCAAGAGCAGGTGCGCCGAAATGTCAGCGGTGAAGATGTTTAGTGCTGTTGTTTATACGGTTAAGTTGTCTTTTTAAACGTATACGCTCACGACTGTACCTATTTCCAGATGGGTTCTGTACATAGCATTTCAGAATATCCACATTGCAGTAGCAGTTGCTCAAACTCTGTTTAGTCCAGCGTGGCAGGTAAGCTCGCTGGGTACTTTACTTTATAACCGAATCAAAAAAGTAAATTCTCATCACAACTCGAAATTGAAGGGTGTAGCAAACTATGAGAAAAGCCAGTAAGGCGTACCGTGCATTTCGGGGTGGACTTCTGTCAACGTCAGTCTGTTGTAGCATGGTTCACTCCCACGGTTTATTTCTTTTGGCTTGTGTCTGTAGCACTGTATAGTGCGTTTTAGGAGTATAGAAAATCTCAAGGATTGTTTTATGCAAAAAAATTCATTTGAGCTAATGCAAACTAGTGGCCAAATCCTGGCAAGTCAAAAAGAAAGACCGGACACGACCGCCTACAAAGACTTGTCAAGCGACTCTTTTCAAGAATGTAATAAGAATTTGATCGATTGTTGATAAATGTATGCCCACTTTAACTCTCCAAAAGAAAGCCTTTTCCTTAATTAACTCATTCCAGTACCCATGGGAAGAAAAAGTGTATGTTCTAAGTCAAAAACTACACGGTAAACAAATTCTACCTATTTACTAAGTACCTACAACAATATAACCAAACCTAATCTTCCTTAAGCAGGAGAAAGTTCGCGTCCAAGACCCCAAAGGTCCTACCCCAACCTTGACCTAAAGGGGTCAGAACAGCGACTAAATAACAAACAATTTTCTTCTATCCAGCGACCTGTTCCCACGCGCAGGCGCACGATCCGATACATTCGATTGCGAAACTCTTGCCGTTGAAATGAAGGTCCTTCGCTCATAAATCAGCTATTTGGTTTAACGTGTAGTATTGTAAGGTGTTATCGGGTAATGTTTGTGCCATATTGCACACAGGGGCCGAAAGCGGTTATTTGAAACATTGATGATCGGTGCAGGTTCGGTTAAGATCAACTTAAGATTGCGTTTGTTTTGGTTTAATCCAGTTTCGATTCAGCTGTGTGTACCTATGTTTATCTATAAAACATACTTGAAATTGGCCGTTTTGCTTCTTTTGAAAAAGGTATGACGACGTTATTACGACGAAGTTTTGCTACCTCTATACTTCCTGTAATTTTTATGAGTCTTTCAGTCAGAAATTACTGGAAGTACTCTTGAACCGAAAGCTTAAAAAATTAAGTCGTCGTCACGGGACGCCTGGCAGATGTGAAACTCCCGGTTTAAATTTTGAACTTCCTTCACACAACAAGGTCGCGTTTCAGAATACCTAAGTAGTTTCACTTCAATAAAACAAACAAAAAAGGAAAACAAACATTTTATTAAAGCACCTGTTGAAGGCGACAAGTGGCAATTCTCGTAATTTCTGCCACCATTGAACAACACCCACATTACGTTCATACGCGACTTATTTGACACGCGCAATGATCCATACATGTACACGATATGTGCAATAAACTAGCTACAATTCGTATAGAATAGAAAGCAAAAAGTATTGTAAAAGGCTGATAATTGGGTCTGCAATCCTTTGGATTCATGGTCTGAATACACCCTTTAAGTTATGTTAGAAATTAAAAAGTAGAGGTGCATGTATTGCAAATAGTACCTGAAACTGAAACTTACAAATTGTCGAAGTCTTTTTACTGTGAAAGTGAAACATCCCATTAAACATGCTTGCGTCCACACAGCAATTCAGCTGTATTAGTGTACACAACATTGTACACAACTCATAACAATTGTTTCAGCCAAGTGCATAACTTCCTAGAAACATTAATAGTCTGGTCCGAAATAGCTTGCAATGCGTCTGCTATTGTGATTAACGCGAACAACTGTTGTCAGCTATTTGTTGAGAAAGGTCACTACGATGACGTATTTAATACGTGAGACATGTGTAGAAATTAATGCGAACCCATAATACTTACATTGAAATATTTCAAATACCAAACCATCAACCTAAAAAACTTTCACGCCCCGGATACTTATACCACAGGTCCGGCACTTCAAACAAGCTTCAAAAAACGTTTTTGATTTGACATGATGACGTTCGCACATGCGCACTTTTTGTAGGTAATTGTCCTTGTGTAGGCTTGACTTACCACGCATCGTATAAACATCATCTACATTTCGTGACTTTATATTGTTCGTTCTGTTATTAAAAATAGTATTTAAGCTAAAGAATTACTGAAAATGTGAATTCAGCCTTATTTTCAACGTTTTTTATGCAATGAAATGACTCATGTAGTCAAATCCAACGGGTGCGCGCGCCTGACTGCATTCCCTTGCTCGGCTTCCCTCAAGTTTCCCAGTGAGTGTAAGGGGAGGTGGGGTATCTGAAGTCAGAGTGGGCTGGGCTCTCCCCGTTCTGTATGTAGAACTATATACTTTACCTATTATGTGCTTATGCACATACTTACATACATAAACTCACTACCAGAATCCCTCTCTGGGTGGTCAGAAACCTTGCTACAATTCAACTAACAACAATTTTTGAAGCGTGCTCTTGTAGAGTCTCACTTTTAGCGTCTTAAAGGTTTCAGGCATTACTATAAAAGGTGTATTCTGTATAAATAATTATTCAATAGTTTCAGGATGAAATGACGTATCAGGTAGTGATAAGATCTGCATAAGAAGAAACCTTGTCCCTTAATTGCCTAGTACGTACACACGGCGACACATCAAGCTACGCAAAACCAAAATAAGCTGGCCGTGTGTAGGTAGAGTAATGTATAACGTCGGCCAGCTTATGTTGGTTTTGCGTAGCTTGATGTGTCGCCGTGTTTACTTTCCTTCTCGTACTCACGGGAAGAAATGGGATGGTTGATTCTTTGCCGGAACCACACGGCAAATATTGAATTGGCTAAAAATACTGCAATGGATAATTAGGTGTCCCATACATTTTCCCCAAACAGGTTTGCAGTTATCTATGGAACAGCAGATGTTTCTTCGCGATTTTGATATTAGTCCCCTAGAGAAATTTATTCAGTTTGATGGCCTGATAATCCCCTTAAAAAGGACCCATTTTTAGAAGGACACCGCCTAAGTAAACTTTATCTTTTAGTCGTTTCATTTTCGCAAAAACTTTCTTTATATTATATTCTGATCAAGGAACCACCCTCTCATATTTTCTAAACACCATACCTTTTATTACTCAACATACTTCTAACCAACCAGTAATCATTATTACGATCTATATCACTACATCATAGCACATGCGGTAGTTAGCTACCGCGCAGGCGCGATGAAGGCTGCAATCATTGCCCAAGACTTAGATCCTGAGCTATTTGCAGTGGGGTTAACGCCCTAAGGAACTTGCGACTGGTTGTACATACAACTTTATGTTTACGGAACTAGGCACTGTTTGTTGGTTAGTGTGTGGTTATGCGGAAATTCATAAAAAAACTTAGACTCGTTTTAAGTACACTGGAAAAGGATACAGGGACTTAGTACCAAGTTTATAAGTCTTACCGATGTACCTGCGCAGTTGACAAATTTTAATAGCGCCGCGTAATTATATTGACCAATCAGTATCACCTTCAATCCCCATTTTTTTCGCGCCCTTTTCGCTGCTATAAGACTTTGCACCCTTTGATTACTAAATGACTCCGGGTTTTGTCGGGGAGTCGGATCTGCTATGCGCAGACGAACATTGACGAGCGGAATTATTTTCCTGGTCGTACTCTATGCTTACACCTAGTCGATTTTGACAACAAAGACAGCCAACTTTATATTATAAGAGATAAGTGTACTTTTTGCAACCATCAGCAGCAAGGCTGATTCAGTGTTTATGGAGTTTAGAGCATCTCTGTGGTGGGGATGGACCAGGTCTGCCTGCATAACGTCAGTCGGTTTAAGAGTTACGGACGTTTGAAGGTCAGTAAAAAATTTACGATTAGATGCAATGCTGATCGTATGATATTATTGTAGTATGCACTGTAGCTATGTGAACAGTACAAAAACTGACATGGTTCATCTGTCGGTATAGGAGTTACAGCCTTTCAAAGGTCCGACCTTTGAACGGCTGTAACTCCTAAACCGACTGACGTTATGCAGGCTGACCTGGTCCATCCCTATCACAGAGATGTTCTACACCCCATAAACACTGAATCAGCCTTGCTGCTGATGGTTGCAAAAAGTACACTTATCTCTTATACTATTAGAACTCCGCGACACGAGCAGCAGCGACAAATGCCGCTGGTTTCTGCCATTGATCTTTCACGTTTTCTCAGACGTGACATGCTAGGCTAAACGAGACAATTAGCTGCGAGCGATTGGGTGGGGAAGAACGAAGATAGAGCTTTGTGACGGCCCTTGGGAGGCTTATGTTCAGCAGTGGAAGATGACAGGCTGATCAGGTGACTGCTTGATTACCAAAAAAAGTCATGTACGCAGGATATATTAAGTCCATAATGGTGTGCGTTAAACACAGATTTTCTCTCTCGTTCGTACCCGAATCAGATGAAACGGGAAACTGCTACGATTAAAAAACCGAGTGGGCATCCGATATTGACGATGCCCGACGAGATTGTCGTAAGTCGCCTCTTACGACACTTTACTAGTGATATTCTGAGTCGGACCCCAAATAACAGCTCAAATTACGATCTGAATAAAAAATATGATCGAACTCTATTACACAACACAATTATCTATTGATCGTGAATAAAATCAATGAACTTTCAAACAAAGTAACCTTCATAAAACATTAGAAATTTAATCCCCATCTACTCATACATAAAGATACCGCGATCATATTCCAAAAACCTCGAAAAAAACTGTATCAAACATAAAATTCAATCAAAGACCGTGTAATTATAGATGCGGCAATCATGTTACTTCAATCAAGTTTATGCCTAACAACATTCCCGAGTTAATTGTCTCCTATCTCCATTTTGTAAGGGACAAAATGGCTGCGCCCGTCTAATCCTTTGCCGCTAATGGTTTCATAAAATCTGGCTTGATTCGTCACGACCCTGCTTTGTTATTAGTCGATCTCCCTTCCGTAATGTAATCGGGACGATAAAGCTTGACTTATGGCCACCATAGATTAAGACTAAAGGGTCTCAGAAATTAATAGTTTGGGCATTAAAGTTTTCATATTTTACTGTTTATTTGACAGTCGGAAGTGTTTAGCAGCGGACGATGTTTATTGGAATAAGATTAGTAAATAAATATTGTAAGGTACTCGATATTATCTGCGATAGCTCTTCATGTTTGTATTCTATCTGCATTTTTGTTTGTATTGGTTTGACATGTGTTTACAGTTAATATACTTATAAGGGCTTGGGCGAGTGGATATAGGAGTAAATTAAAAATAAGGAAACAATTATTTATCATAAAGTGTACTAACAGATGATCTATATATATACATGCTTAAATTCACGACCATCATCCCTTTCAGAGTGGCCATATAACCATTAACCAACTAACTCTTGAAGAGTGCAATCGCAAGCAATAACCCAGAAACCCAAATACGAAAAGTATGTAGGATTCGAAAAAAAAAACAGAACGAGTCACTACCAATCCAAAATACAATTTAATGCCTAATGTAGGTTCTCTTCTATCGCTTCTTTAATCTATGCCAAGATAGCTCCCGTCTCCCGTAATTATACAGAGCGTATGATAGGATTATAAATTAACAAAACCAAAAAAGGACTGCTTCTGCGCACCGGACGCGTCCGGAGAAGCGCGCGCGCCGCCCAAACGCTGTTCATTACGAAATTTGCATATAAGTTTTATGGGCACGCGCAGATCTGAAAGGAAAATGACATGGGAACCTTATATGTCGGCAAAGATCTAGTTATTCACTTTCGTTTGATGCGCCCGTGATAGTTACATCGGGACTCCATTAACGAGTTTCTGCTTTTTAGGGTTCTTCGGGGCTTTGGGTCAAAGCTTTGGGCATCATTATAAAGAAAGACATACTGGCATATTCATTGTATGGTGGTTTTTCTACGATTTTTAAACGTTTCATATTCTAAGGCTGGCTTGCACCAACAATTATATAGGCTTAAACATGTTTAAATACCGAAAATTATTAAATTTTTGGACTTCTCATAAGAAAGTGCGAATTTGCTGATGATATTTAATGGCAGTTCCAAAAAAAAATTCAACCCGTGTTCCTCAGGGACTGTTGATTATTTTTATTTTCTGAATACACCCTTAACATTTTGTTAGTAATTAAAAACTAGGGGTATTTATTTGCAATGTTTAAGCATCTACCTATTTAATTACAAGTAACTCCAGGATTTTTAAGTCTCAGGATAAAGCAATCCAAAATAAAGAAACACGGAACGGAATACATACGGAATCCATGACTCTAGGACCATAATGTTAACCTTTATCATTTTAAATTGAAATTTACTTCTACACATTCGTTTTATCCGGCGTCAAATTGAATTTTAATAGAATCATATTGCATTACATTTTTCTCATAATTTTTGCTGTCTCCATCACCTCGCATTTAAAATGCCGCCATCTTTTAAAAGGTTTTTTATCATCGCCACACCACGTCGTGCGGTTAGATCGACTAGGTTGTGTAGGATCGAGTTCCTTGTCCGTGCTTTTTATTTCTTTCTTTAATTTTGCTCTCATGCGGTTTTCAAAGGAAGTTTTGTATAGGATAGGGTCTTTCAACGTACAATTTACAGGACTTGTGGTTTTTGATATGGATTACCGTTCCCATGTTGAGATCGTTAGAGACTTTTTTTAATTCTTTCTTTTTTAGGGTTCCGTAGTCAAACAAGGAACCTTTTTACTTTGTCTATTTTGGCCGTCTGTATGCCCTGCCTCAATTACTAGCTCATTTTTGCACCTATTGAATCGAAATTTTACATGAAGATGAAGACCAAAAAACAGAAATGTGGTAGTTAAAAAGAAACACTTTTTTTCGACTCGAGATTCGTTGGATAGGTCATGTAAATCATGCTTTTATTGTATCACGAGATATTTACGCTCACAGTCAAAGTAGGCTACTGAGTATGTGGTTAGCTGGAGTCCGCATCAGTCACTACGTAAGTGAATGATGTACGGAACCCTATAATGGGCGAGTCCGACACGTTCTTGCCCGTTTTTTTTTTGCTCATCGTTTGTTCACTCTTTGGCTCACACGGAGTTTTTCTGGTGCGTTAATTGTGATATTGATCCTTCTTGGAATCAATTACATTGCATCTTTCATGTACTTAGCGTCATAAAGATTTTACTAACTTTGCACGCTGCTCTGCTCTTGCCTGGTCTGTAATTTATCGCATGTCTTAATGTACCTAAGTTTTTTTAGAAAATCTGGTGTTATTATTATAATAGTTAGCCCCACTTGCGCCAACCTGGGTTAGCAATAAACTCCAGGTTAAGTTGGTAACCCATGATTTTTTGTATAGAAAAACAACTGAAAGAGCCATTTTATCCGGAGTTAATTGCTAACCCGTGGTTGGCGCAAGTGGGTATTAGTCTTCTTATCAAGGGACATAATAGTCCCGAAATCAACTCGTAGAGGCCGGGAGAGGAAAATTTGATATAAATGGTGATGTGACATCAATCGGCGATTGTCCCTGTATGCACCGTCGAAGTGTATCCAACGATACCCCTTGGCCAATGTCGGACTAAGGTACTATTTATAAGGAGTAGAAATAAAGATAACTGGACTATTAGGCCGGGACTAGACCACCGTCTAAAAGCACGGAAATAATTTCAGACTGGGACGCGCCTTCATTCAAACAGGCCTCCCAAAACAAACTCGCAAGGAGCGACATAGCGACACTTTTAAAACACATACTCTATACCCATCAAACTGAACAACTTTTACTATGGGAGCAAACCTATAAGAAAAAAAAATCTGCTGTCTCATACATCTTAGTCTAGTAAGCATTGCAGTTTAGTATGGAACAGCAGAATTTTTTGCGTTGACATGTTTGCTCCAGTTGTAAAAGTTGTTCAGTTTGATTGGGTAGAGTATGTGGTTTTAAGGTTAATGATACTTTTCCTTACGGGTAGGTGAACTTCGTCACTTTTCACTACTAGTTAAAAATCAAAACAAAAGACCTCTGGATGTCCAAATCACATTGCAAATTACGCAACAAAACAGCTAATAGAAAGCCGTCACCCAGACCAATCAATCATAGCGCCCAGTGATAAATGATAATTACAGTACTAGAGTTCATAGAGGAGTGCGTGAGGGAGGCGCGTGCGCACCGGTCACGCACCGCTCCCGCTTGATCGTGAACCTGATAGGCTATTTGTTTTGCTACGATACCTTTGTGGCTTATCTAGATTTTTTTTAACTGACAGCACGTTTCGGTTTTTTTATAGATAAGACTCACGAGTATAATCCATTTTGGTCTGGTCAGAAACTCTACTCCAACTACGAATATTTTCAAACTCGCAGTTGTAAGGCCACGGATCTGAAAAAAGACGGACGTAATCTCGTCTAATCACAAGTGAAGCACCCATTTATATTTGTGTGCGTGTTGACGAACTGTCACGCGGTACGTAATGGTGGCGGGTTGTAGGTCCTGCGCCTTGAGCTAGTGCATCTATGTGAGTGTAGGTCCCTTATAGAACCAACGACAATGTAGGACCTTGCATGCTTCACATCTTTTTAGTGTAACATTACGTCCGTCTTTTTTTCAGGTCCGTGTGTAAGGCATATTGACGTTTTCAGGGTGGTTTGGATGTGTCAAGTGGACATATACAGCTGGGTCCTTCTTAACATTTTTTTTTGCGGTTTCGATGTTACTACAGAAAGTTGTTGCTCGGGTTGATGGTCTTATCATCCTCAAAGTTATTGCATTAGATACCTTATTCCTTTCATACGTTACGGAAGAAATTGACTTTTTAAACCGTCGAGAGAGGTCCGAGGAGAACTTACCACGACCAAATAAATGGTCTTCTCCAAAAAGGACAAGTGCGTAGCACCCTTAATCGCGCGCGCCGGAAGTGCTTGAAGAGATATATGAAAGTGGATGAGGCGAGAGAAATATTTCAGAATCGAAGCGAGCCTTGTCTCTGCCTACCCCTGTGGGATAGTGGCGAATATATGTATGGATGTAAGGCACACGATCTTTTTCATATTGACAATCACAGTGTCATATAATTATCTCGCTTGTAAATCGAATTAATGAACTAATGATTGGGTTGATTAACTCAAAACGTAACATTTTTGCTTTGCCAAAGTCGGTTAAAAACCAAAGGCCATACAAAACGGATACGCCTTGACTCTAGAATTCACGCTCTAGTTTTATCCCTCTCTACTGTCCATTCCTAATTAGAATTCACCTGTGTCATTGCATTTCTATCTTTATGTACTAACCATAAGACAGTTGTTATGAGACTTTGTGTTTAAAAACAAACTATACTTAACGCCTTATTAATGACAAAGGGCGATGTCTGAACGTTTGTTTAACAATCGACTCTTGCGCACGATTCGTTTTAGGTTGAGGTGATGTCGTGATGAAGTGTATTGTTGCAAATATGGTCTGTGGATAACAAGTATTGCTCGTAATTGTTAATACACGGAACATTGTTGGGTTGCCATCATGGCTAAGCCTTTCTATAGAATGTGTAACTTTGCAACTAAAGAAAAAGTAAGGTATGTTTAGAATTTGCCTTAACTTGTCAGTAATGCTATTTTTGAATGTCAGACGTCCTAATTCATATTCGAAAGTGGCATAATGGAGTTTATGCCTTATATGATCATGATTTTGAAAGTGTAAGATTCACCAACAGTCAATATGGGAAATAGACGATTTGGATTTTGGTTGTAGGTACTATACGGCTTCAGGAAGCTGTTGGCTGCCTTGTAGCATACATTATCTAGCTTCTACCCTGCTTGTCATCATCAGAGCTATAAATCCCACTGGCGGGTTCAGTACGTTATTCCCAAACACGTATCATCTATACACTTCATGTATGACAAATAAGTGACAGAGCGGGCCATATCCCGGTGCTGATTGCTTGAGGCACGTTAGTGGTCAACTTGCTTGCAGAGTATTTTCAAGGCGCTTCGAATATAGGCGTTGAACCTGGTTTGACGAAAAGATGAACCGCCAGGTACTTGCTCATGTAAATTCTTGAATTTCCAACCGTATTCACTTTTGGAGTGACCACAACAGCCTTTCCTAAAGCTACCAATATAGTACCAATACTATACTTGCAATTCTACAATGAACTACCCAAAACGTTTCAAACTGTTATAGGTAAGGTAGCTTAGTATTTTTCCGACAAAAAATACAAAAGAAACCATACTAATCATGATGAATTCAACTGAAAACACCAACTAACAACATTTGGAGACAAACACGAGACAAATTATACACACACATTTGGAGACAAATTACAAGTAACTAAGTACACATCTGGTAGGAAAGTTCGTTGTCCCCAACTCCCGGCTGCTCCCGTCTTCCAAGATCCTGATCCGTTACAATGTAAACAGAGAGGACTGAGGTCATGAACCGTGACGTCAGAAGCGTGACTCTGATAACATAGTTTTTGTAGTTTTACCTACCGACGACGCGACGACGGGTCGTAGAATTTAGAAGGCCACTGTTTCAATAACCATTTATTATGTCAGTGGATGCGATATGGTTAGCCAGACTAAATGATATTGTTTATCAACTCGGCTCTACAAAGAGAGTTAGAGTTTTAGTTATTTCCCTAGTAGGTCAGAGATCGTCTGTCCGAAGTCAGAAGTTCCACATTTCACTAGTACCTAGAATCCTAATCCAGTTCATTGTACAAAATTACGATTTGGTCAGAAAACTTATAGGTTCGATCGATGTGTGGTTGCCGATTTGGAATATACTACCCGCAAGAGGCGACTAGGAGAGAAGGTATCTTTTTGTTTTTTTGTCACCACTTATTCACATCTCATCCCGAAACCGGTAAATGTGAATCCTGAACATTTTCGCAAATACAGAGTCCTTCATAACATGGTGAGGTGACGTTAAGAAGAAATTTTTTAAGTGGATAAATAGACCATCAAAGTCAAAAGTCAAAATAATGTATTCAATATTAAGCTTCAAGCCCATTTCTTTTGAAGCTACCACACCGCATCGGAACGTGTTGTCGCTGTGGAGAAGATTCGGCCAGAAACTCTACAACATACACAATTATATTTGGGTCGTATAGGTGGTATAGGTTTGCAGTTTTGTATGAAACGGTTGATTAATTTTCCTTTGCTATTTCGTTGTTATTCGCATAGAAAAAGTTGTTGATTTGATGGTGTGATCATCCCCTTAAAAAACTGTCAACATATTAAGAAATACCCTTTATACCAAAAAAATACGTTAATTTCTAAATTTTCTGTAATTATTTAGATACAGAACCCGATCCCAACAAAAACTACGAAATACCCCTAAAAATTATTAACCCAACATCTTTAAACCCGTGTCTAAGGTTCGGCGTCTCCTCGATCTTATCTAATGGGCATTCCTGCGCGGGCGCACAAATGGAGCCCATTTTTTAGGAACCGTGACGGAGTGTAATGAGACCACATTCGTATCCTGCGCATAGCTAAATACAGACTCGGCTTTCAAATTATAGGGTTCGGGTTCGAATCTGGTATATCGTTGGGTACTTACATACGTAGATAGTGTTGGTTATCTTTTTGATCATCGTCTCAAGATGTAAAATGAGTTTTAAGATATTCAGAGGAGATTTCTGGTAAAATCTGACCGTGAACACCTTATACATCATCTTATTTAAGAGCTACGAAATTTTCGGTGAAGTATTCGCCAATAGCCAATACAAGCTCTTTCCGTAAGTGCAGAATATTATCTGGATACGAAACGAGATCACTCTTTTGTTTAACATGCGCTCGTATCGACTTAACATATTTAGAACGGACATACGATGCCAATGGAAACGCAATTTCAGTTTCCGACACAATTATATCAATACCCGTTCTAAATTCAGATGACTAGAAGAAAAGAAGCTCCGGTATGACTGGAGTGCGATTTTTTAATCTCATTCAGTGAGCTCAGCAGTTGAAAATGTCAAAATTAGTATGGAGATATGCATCTTTCTTCTGCTGATATGACTTCCAAAAATCATACTTCAGGAGTCCGATTTTTTAAAGTCAAATCAGCAGTAGAAAGATGCGTATCTCCATAGTAATTTTGACATTTTAAACTGCTGAGCTCACGGAATGAGATTCAAAAATCGCACTCCTGATCTACAATATGCAAACAGTATGGAATTTGAAGCACACCACAAAATCTTAGGGATAGTTACTTCCTCGCTTTTATTTCAGTCCCCTTACCAGGACTGAAATGTGCTGGTCCATGAACCTCATTGGGTCATTAAAAAAATTCCACTAAACACTGTCAAATCGAAAACAGACAAAAAAGCAGTTTGGTTCTGGAGAATTCCTTGTTACCCCGTCTCCCCAGATTATTTCTGGAAAATCTTTAATGACAAAGCTCTAAGTTTTGTTTGTATAAATATTCCCATAATCTCTCAATTTTCTATCTAAAACTTTACGAAATCAGAATCTCTTCCCAACTCTTTCCAAATCCTTTCTCACTCATTAGAGTTTAATGCTCGGTAAAAAAACCTGGCTGCCAGTAAAAAAAAACATTTTTCTTTTTGTGGCGCGGTAATAAATTTGATGGAGCCACCTTTGGACACGCACCCTGGCGTAAATTGATCCTGGACATGAATTTAAGTACTTATCCCTTGATTGTGAATAATGGCCGACAATTTTTTTCAAAACGACTTCTTACAGAGATTTTTTGTTTATCCCTAACTTGGTTCTTTTAAAGTTCTTTGTTTCTTTTGCGCGTCTGGGCGTTCCGAAAACCACTAAAAGCCTTTTTGCTTCGGAAGGCATGTTAAGCAGTTGGTCCCCAGACAATACCATGGGGTAGGCAGGCACCCTTTAAGGTGGACTGACGACCTGGTGAAGGCAGCGGGAGGCAGCGCAGGACCGGTCGTTATGGCGATCCTTAGGGGAGGCCTATGCCCAGCAGTGGACGTCTATCGGCTGAGATGATGATGATAATGACAACTTGTTGAATGCAACTTCGATCGCATTTTTCCGTCGAGCATATAAGATAGACGGAACGCGATCGCCTGCGGCGTGCGATCGCACGCGATCGCGTTCCGTCTATCTTATATGCTCTAGCAAATGACGTTCCTGAGTGATAGAAAGGCATGGAGCGACGGAAAAATGCGATCGCGTGCGGCCATGTGTAGTTCAACCCTTAGGTACTCCCTACCGTCTATACAGGATGTAAGTGACAGCCTAGCAAATACTGAAACGGTGAACTCAGACCATCAAACTGAACAATTTTCACTATGGAGCCTACCTCAGGAAACGCGAAAAAAAATCAGCTGTCCCATACATTTGAGTCGGGTAGGTACAGCAGTTTAGTGTTTATTTTTCGCGTTTCCTGAGGAAAGGCTCCATAGTGAAAGTTGTTCAGTTTGATGATCTGAGTTCACCGTTTCAGTATTTGCTAGGCTGTCACTTACACCCTGTTTTAAACCTTATTACACCCTTATTTAGATACAGGATATGGTAAAACGCTGTAATTTTTCATTTAAAAACATTTCTTGTTACTCCTTTAACCAATTATTGGAGCATGACAGGGGATTAATGTTGTGTCGAAAATCGTAATATACTTCGTTAACTACAGTGAGGTTTTCTTCTTTAAATAACAACCAAGTTAAGGCTTTCTGTACTCTAATGAAACGTGTATGTTCTTGCATTTCAGACTACTGACCGTCTAGCTATTATAGATAGGACAGACAGACAGACGGTCGGCAGACGGTCGGCTTGTGAATACTGTCCCTTTGGCAATCTTTAGGTACGAAACCCTAAAAACTGGCGGTGAAGGAAAACAACGTGCGGATAAATTCATTAATGAGTAAAAATATGAGCGAGCAAGATATATCAGTTAATGGTCATTGTTAAAAGCTGCTGCTTCTACTCCCAACCATTTCTTCTTTGTTTTCTAAAGATATTCAAATTAGAACCTTTTGATACAATGTAAATAAGGTCCAGAACTGATACCCCTTCTATCTAAACGTCTTAAACCAATTCGTATCTCCCAAACTGATTGATAGACCGAACTAACAGAGGCTCTAATGGAGTTCTGACGTTGATTTAATAAAAACCCTTCATTATGCCATCAGACGTCAAGGTCAGTCGGGTTCCGTACAAGCATGATACTCCATAATTATAGAAAAACCTAAGATCACGGCAATTATAACGCATTAGAAATTAGAAAGTTCTAGGGATGTGGTGATAGGATGTGATTCAGTGACGCGATCCATTTGTTGAATTACGATCACTTGAGCTGACTGTTTCTTCATAAATTTTTAAAGATATCATATTTCCGAGGACTAAACATAGTGATGTTTTAAAATGCAAGCTAAATGATCTTTATTATATTTATTTGAAAACAAGAATAATTATACCATTAAGAAAGAAATATTGAACACACCAAATCATCAGCATCATTTAAGTGTTTCAATTTTTTTGATCTAATCACCAAAAAAGATTCCATCTCGCAGTCGATTTTAAATAAGATTTCGGCAAGAACAAGACAGGGACACTTGTCGAAACGAATTCCTGGAATCTTTCGACAAAAACATCATTGTCTGAATTCTGATCATTTATCAAGACCACCTCTCGTACGAAGCTTTATTTTGAGCAAAAAATCACTTCTCCGCCCTAAAGGTCAATGCACATCGCAATTAGAAGACGCCCGCAAACCTGACATCAGTAATCACTCACATGCGAAATGCTGGCAGCCATTTTGAAAAATTTTACAGCGTAAAAGTGCCCGCTGCTTGAGTACTTTGTTAGCGATGCGGCCCATAAAAGTCTCGCATTTAGCAATTCCTTTGATGGATAAAAATTCGGTAGGACCCTAATAAAATGCTGAGGTTTATTTGTTCGATTTGTACGTAAATTGATGGGTTCTTTCGCACTTCGGCCGATCATTGACGGTCGATTTGAATACGTGTTTCGTCGCTTTTCATTTAGTCTTTTTAAAATGGCATGTTGTTGTTAACGTGCGAGATTATTCTGAGTAGCTTTAGGGTCAAAACACGAGGACATTACTTCTTACGAAAAGGTGGAATGGTTCCCAGGATACGGGAATCTCAAACAGTCGCCAGACCAGCTACAATATATGGCCACTTACAAACTTACAACTCGTATTTTGTGTCCGGAATGCGCCACACATTCATTTTGACTTTAAAGATTAATTTGCCGCATAGCACCTTAGAACATTATTTATGTTTTTACTAAAATATTTGGACAACATTATGCGGGCACTGGCTTATTTCTTTGTGGTTTTAACAGGTTTGCTGCCAGAGAATGACTTATTGACGGCATTGTTATTAAGCTTATACAGAATATAGCTACGGTATAATTTTGTTATAGGTATAATTGCATCTCTTTTGAATTGATTTTTAAGACGCAGTCCCGAAGTTGCCTTAGGGTGCCCTGGTGTCCGCAAAACGTTGATTAAATGACGTATATTTAACTGGTGTAGCGGCAAATTATCCAAATTATACACTTAAACTCTCAATCTTCATTGAAACCAGTTTTGTCTCTTTTGAACCCTTTAGGGCCCAAAATATATTCACGTGGGTAACAGTTCTTTTATTATTCTTTCGTTTCTAAAAAAACATTGTTATTAGAACTAACATACCGGCTTGTTCGTTTAAGTGACAAATCGAGTTAAATTCTTCTTTTAAATTATCAGTTTTTACCAAAAATCTTTGTCCGGCTTAAACAAATAATCTGTATTTACATAAAGATGGGATTTTAAGTGCTTTTTAATCTATGGTTTTAAAATGGGAATCGTGTAAACGTCCGATTTTGAACCATCAGTTATTTATTAGAACATGTTTGGGTTTAAATCTTTTGGTAGAGGGAGGAACGACATTGTGTGATTATCTACATCAGAGACACAGCCGGATGGTTTTCCATTTATTAACTAACCTAAGTAACTAACCGCTGGTATAGAGACCCACAGAGAGTTTGGTCGTCTGAAACGACAGGAGCCCCTTTTCCCTATCCTGCGCTACCTCTCGCCAGTTGCTGACGAGACTGTCTGGATTTCTTCTTATACTTCTTCTTCTATCGTGTTGATGACAAGAGCCAGGGTACGCCGCGGCGTCCTCTTATTTGATAGTGCTATGATTATCCACTAATCTGCAGAAGGAGTGCTGCTGGAGTAAGACCCGCTCCCTCTGACCCTTTCACGCTCATATGCGTGAAGCCTGTGCTTGCAGGACGTACTATCGCGGACTTTTCCGCCTGACAAATACTAGGCTCATTTTTGCTTGCATACTAAAAGTAAAAGCGCTGTCTAGTCCCGCCCTATTGATCAATAGACCAATGAATGAATAGTTTCCAAACAATAAATTATGCGCGAAATTATGCGAAATTTTTTTTAAGTGATCAGGCTGAAAAGTCCGTGATAGTACCTATATACACACAGGCTGAGGATGAAATATCGTAAAAGTTCTCCGCCAATTTCGTAATTCAAATATTTTGTTTGTTACACCCTTTTTGTCGCATGGCAAGATTTGGAAAACATCTCTTGTATTATGAAAATCAAATCATTATTATTTTACCGCAGATTATCATGTTTGTCAATGATAAAAGAAAGATTGATATCACTTTGTCTATATAACATCACAGTGACTACAAAGTATAATAGTAACTTATTTATGAATGTTATATTCAATGGGTGTAATGTCCTTTTATTGTTTATAGAGTTCATTGTCTGGGACAACGGTGATTACTATTTTATATAAAAGTCATTATCAGCCTCCGCTGTCTCTAATTGCCTCGAAAATTGTTTTCTGTCACAATAGAATTGACTTTTTTATGTATGTTTTAAGTGTGTAGCCTCTAGCTATAGCTTAGCTACCCTTTATTACTCGTACCAAATTAATATAGATACCTAGACCACAGATTAATAATAGTTACTCGTAGACGGCCAATCTTTTCGTTTTTTTACTAGTTCTGAAATTTAGTAAAAAATCTCAGATTAATTACGTTGGTGGTATGGAAAACTTACAATGCTTTTCAATCATTATGCTATTGAGTAAAGCCTGATTTCCTTTCGTACCTACTAAAGTACCTATGACTTAAGTACCTATGTCACCGTCGTCGCAATAACAGCTTTTTTTTATTTTCTAGTGAACGTCTTATAGGTACATACCTACCTCTTAAAAATGAAAGCTAGGTCTCTATGTAAGATTTGAGAGTAAATAAAAACATTAGTAGCGACTGGCGTAGGATTTGGTGAAAAATAATCATTATAAATTACCAGACATTTTCGCCCTTTGCGTAATAATCTTGTTATGTTATACCAACTTAGACGACCATAGACTGTAATATAAAAACATAGATATTTATCTCTATAGATAATAACACTCATTACTTACTTTCATAATGTTAACCGACACATTATTCATAAAATTATACAGCCTAAAACAATGGTGTAAACTTTTTAATCAATCACGTGAGGCCCGTGGGCCTTGTCTGTCTGTTAGTTTTGTTGCGCAAGCGCACCCCGATTGTCTTGTCGACGTCTGTAACGCACTCGTTTTTGACAAATGATCCACCATATTGCACATGCTTGGTGAGGTTTGATTGAGAGATGTGTAATTGGCTTATGAGATTAATGGTTCAAGACTTTTTTTTTATTTCGTTACCTCCAAAAAAAATAGAAGTCACACATAGGACCTTCCACTAGATACTTATAGTCCAGACTACGAGTACTAAGGTAAGGGTGGCTTGCAGCAACAAGTCTTTAGCGTCAACCGACATGCTTAAATATGATGATGTCACTGAATTCTCAAACTCAAACTGTTTTATTCATAATAATATCCCATGGATAGCTTTCTGGCATCATTTTTGACTCTACCACCGCTTCGGAAGGTGTTCCTTTGTAGAGAAGATGCGGCCAGAAACTCTACAACACACATCTTTAAAAAAAAATACACAAAGTACACTTACAAATACAATATTGAATTACATAGTGTAACATTGTCAAGACCCGACATTTTGGTCATTCATATAATCATCGAGTTTATAGTAGCTTTTTTACAGAGGACTTGCTTTTAACATAGTCTGGCAAGTTTAGAATATCCTCCTTCGGTTATTCGATATGATTAGTATGAAAGACAGAACGTTCACTAACGTTTAAGCCTAAATACCGGATGGTGCAAGCTAGGCTTAGTGTCTAAGTTAGTCTACCTACACTTCCCTTTCAAATAGTTTCATTCAATTTTATCGAACATAATGTGTTACTCAACCAATCTCATTGTACGAGTATTCTGTCATAATACTCCGGAATGCAACGGCAAAAACTGTTCCATTCTCTACAAATGCTACATTGTATCTATCAATTTGATTCTCACACTCGATCTATCAAGGTCTCACTCGTGGTTCTCGCAAAAATCTACATCAAAAATGCTCAACAAACGAACCTAATCAATCATCACGCCACACGTGCGTCCGAACACCGAGATTGACATTTGCGCTGCGCTTGCGTCACGGCGCTGACAACGAAATGATGAAAACGTGTAACCCGGTCCTTGTTATGTACGCGCCTAACTCGTAACTATCAATGTTTTCGTGCACTTTAAATAATGGATAATAAGCTTGTTGTGAAATTTATTATAGATTTTGAACATTATATTGCAAATTGATCATCCTTATTCGAGATGGATATTAGAGTCCGGATATTGGTAAATGCATTTTGGGATTTATAACTGATGACTTCTGCGATCGAATTTACAATCATTTTGAACATAGGTAGGTAATGACGTTGTAAAGTGAATTGAATCAATTTGGTGATTCATGATCCAGTTCACTTTGAGCCTAGCTCCTATTTTAAAATAATAGTTTTCATTAACTACTTTTTTTTAATTTTCTTTGCAATACGTTAAAAAATGTTATACTTCTTTGTTCAGAGGAAAGCAAAGGCTGAAAGACCGTTCAACCCAGTGAGCTTATACGGTAGTAACATTGGTTAAACCAAAAGTAATAATTTCTCTACAGTTTCTCGAGTGACAGCAATTTCTTTTTAAATAATGAATTAATGAGTAATACAGTGACAATGCGATTGTTAGATTAGGAAATAACTACAACGCAAACAAAGTACTATAGAAATATGAAATGATTATTTGTAACCCAAGCAAGCCCCTTTTAATCAAGTTTCTAAATGAAATAAAAAAGGAGTATAACAAAATATAAGGACGGAAAAGATTTCCTCTAGCTGGCGTATGCGAAAATTCTTTGTCAAAAGGATTTCCTGGTCGTTGCGTGTATGGTGTTTACAAAGTATGTTGCAATTTGGAAAAAAAGTTCAACGCGTTTAATTACGTCAAGCTGTGTTGAAAGCTGGATCGGTAAACGATCTAACGTCCGAATTATTTAGGGGCATCGACCGTATGATTTCGTGACTTGATTAATTAGGTGCGAGCGAGATGTGTGTGTCAATTGTACAGTTTCATTTAAAGTCGCGGAAATTAAGTGATTTCCATACTTATAGCGTTGTTATAAGAATCATAAAAGGGACTTGGGAACTTTAGAAGTCCTATAGAGGTATGAAGCTGACTCATTTTGCTCAAGAGCAATTTTATAAAAGGTTTTTTGTAGGCATTTCCAGTACAAAGCATAGGTCAACTCGCACGTGTGTCCATGGACCAAATAAAGATTTTTTTTTTGGTATGTTAATAGATTATCAAAACTTCTGACTTTGTAAACTTTGCTACAATTACAAACTAAGTTTACATTATGTAGTTTCAGGATGTTATAAGTTGTGAGGTGATTATCATGGTTTAGCCTTACGCCCACACAACACACAATTATTGCGAAAGCAACCTTTCTCTTAATCGCTTCATGTGACATTGACAGAAATAAAATTTGTTTTTGGTAAACGATAAACTCACTGAGTCAATGATCCCCTGTAGATGAAAGCAATTTTTTTCCACTGCAGTCGAGAAAAAAATGGTTTCTTAAAAGTCTTGGACTCCAAACAAATTATGTAAGATACCCGCAATCAGTTAACGCGTTTTAATAATATAGGTACGACAACTGTCCTAAAATTACCGAGTAATTTGGTCTTCCTACAGAATTTTGTAATATACCTACAGGTTGAACTGTAAAAGTGATTAAGTATTTTGTTACAGTTTTAAATAGGTGTACCAATTCGTTAAATCCGCATTTAACATGAAAATACTCCTCCAAATTATACTACCTACTTAAATATAAATTCACAGCATAAGAAAACAAAACATAATATTTTCTTCTTTTTTACTGTCATCGTTTTTTAATAGAATCTTGTAGAATCATGCTTTTCGACGACGACGGTCTGGATATAATCTAGCCAAAAAATGCAAAAAAAATTTGCAGTTTGAAATTATCTTTTTCACTTTAAATTAAAAAAGCAAAGGGAAAAAAGTCCATAAATGCTATTTGTCTTTAAGATTGACATAAAAATAATTCTCTAAATAAACGCCCGGTTGTATGAAAGATGAGTTTAGAAATTTTACAAACATTATTGTGACTTAAGTACTTAACTAGTAGATATAAGTTATTTTGAATAAAATCAAACAGTCAACAAAATCATGTTGCTGCTTTGGATGTTAGTGATGTATGATATTTGTTCGTAGTGTATTATGATGTATTGACGAAGCCTGTCGTGGAAACGCATTTTGTATTTTTCTAAGTTAAATAATTTATCTTATTATGATCATAAAAATTTACTAAGTTTCAAAACACCCTGTAAAAGCTTACTTAACTCAGATAGTAATGACCCGTAACTTCGGACTGCGCGGAAATCTGCGCTAATGACATTTTAATTTGTTCAGACATTTAAATATTGTATCTGTGGCGTGTTTTAAAGATTTTTTTCTATGTTCCCAGGTTGGTCTCGGTTCAGCGGTTAGCGGTAACTTGCTGCTGTATGTATGTAATGTAGATAATATTTTGTCGTTAGTTAAATGTTTTTATCAATTCGTATGAAAATATAACTGACGGTTGAAAACTTTACAAAAGTTGATAAATTGTACAAAAATGTAGGAAAACAGTAAAAAAATATATAGGGTGCTAATTTAAATATGTTACATATTAAAAGAGGTAGGTAAACCTAACCTACTTCACACCATCAAACTAAACAGTTTTTACTACGGAGCCAACAATGAAAACGTGAAAAAAAAATCTGCTCGTCAATCAGCTATTCCCATAGACTTAAACTCTAGCGAAGACTTGCTCTTCCATAGAAGCAACATGTTCCACTTGAATGAGGTGTACGCACCTGATTGATGTTCCCGAGTTCACTTCGTCACTATGGCAATGACAGACCGCAATGTGTCATTTTGTGTTGTTTTGTGTGACATGTTGTTTGTTTGAACGAGCTTGTCTATCGCTAGAGTAATATGTCTATGGCTGTTCCATACATTTTAAGTTCGAGTAGCCATAGCATTGACGTTTTATACGACCTTAGATAATAAATTATTACTTGCATCCGTTATGATAAATCCATTGAAAAGAAAAACTAGGTACATAAAAACCAAGACGTGTAATTGAACTTAATTTCGGTTTCCGTACCATTCTAACCATAAATAAAAATAACAGCCCACCATTGTTCTTGCAATGATTTAGACATTAAATTAACTATCTCAAATTTTCACTTTCATTCGCCAAATGTATAATTTTACAAATTATTCGATCAACCGCACTACGCCTCATGAATTGTAAAACAAGAAGCGTTACGTAGTCCAAAACCATCCGTTTTTTATACAGGATGTACCTAAACATAAATGCTTTAGGTCGAAAATTTGAAATCACTTTATCGTGCGGTCACAAGCACACTTTTTATGGTGAGAAAATTGATTTTCTCAGGAATCTCAATCTACAATTTTTACTACGGAACTACGGAGCCAAGAATGAATTGTGAAAAAAAATTTAACAAAATAAAAATCCGTTGCTCGAGAAATCTACGGAAAATTTCCTAGTTTTACGAACACGACGACGTTTTACGGTTCCGAATTTTTTGAGTTAGGCTGGCACGGAAACCGAAATTATAGAATACTAGTGTTTTCCCGCGACTTCGTTCGCACAAATTATATACTTACCAGATTTTAAGTCAGATCATAAGCTATCAAACAAAAAAAGTTTCATCAAAATCGGTTCAGTAGTTTTTGCGTGATGCGCGAACAAAAAAACAAACAAACAAACAAATAAACAAACAAACAAACAAACAAACAGACAAACAGACAGACAAAATTTATAAAAAAGGTTGATTTCGAGTCAGGGATACCTAAAAACCATATCGTAATCTTGTTTTTTAGACCGATAGCGCTAGGTTTTGAGGTTTCAAAAACTCTAAAGTTTTTTGTTTTTTGCATATAGGTTCCGGACCATGTGTAAAACCTAATACATAAGTTTGTGTCATTTTAGGTACTTGCATAGGTAGAAATTTAGGTATTTGTATTTTCGATCAGTATTGGACGAAAAGAAAATTATGGATGAAAAGTTTACTTTCAGGATAATAACGAAGTAGTAACTGATGTACATAGGCATTTTGTGTCATCTCTGTCCACGGAAATCCAAATATTTAACCAGTACCTAACATGTCGCCCAACTAGCTCAAAAAAATATTACAATAGGTTAAATAGGTGTGACGCGTTTTAGAGTACTAATATCTGTTGTTTATAATATTTTGTGTCGAATTCATCCACGAAGTTTACAGATATTTTATTTTTTTATCTCAACACCCTGTAAAATCCACAAAAGAAAATGCAAGTTCTTCGAGTTTACGTGTTTTGATTATTATAGTGTAACAAAACACTATTCATAATTTGTGCTGTTTTTATCCACGAAATCTTATTATTTGAACAAAATACCAGACTTCTTCGCACGAAGGGCGAACGCGGGGAAGAGCACGGGCGCGGGCGGCGAGCACCGGCCGGCCCGATGCGCGGCGCGTGTTTTCTTCGTACTCGGTGCCACAAACTAATAAGAGAACTACCTCGGTGCAAGTTGTGACAAAATAAGTGCGTGCGTTATTATTAATTTAAATTAGATTTGAGATTTGATTGATTTAAAAGTTAGTTATGATTGTGAAGCTATGAAAGACTAAAATGGAGGTTGAATATAATGTGTTATTATGTGGTCTCATTATATACCTACCTATCTCTCTCTCTCTCTCTCTCTCTCTCTCTCTCTCTCGTCTATGTAATCTGAGGACTAGGTACCTACATACATAGCGACAATGCGGCTATCGTCATAGTGGTTGTTATCCGATTAAGCTTGTTTAGGTATCTATGGACCATAATCCACTTTGTGAATTTTTTTCAGATTTTTCTGATGAATATCCGCCGACTTAGATAAACGTGTAATGTATAATGATACTTTATTCCCAGTCGATAGTAAAAAAAATCTGGAATAGTATAAACACTATGTTTATCGCTAAAATATTTTTCATGTTATTAACATAACAACATCAAGCTACGCAAAACCAAAATAGGCTGGCTGCGCGTAGGTAGAGTAATACTATAGGTACAGGGTGTAAGTGACAGCCTAGCAAATACTGAAACGGTGAACTCAGACCATCAAACTGGACAACTTTCACTATGGAGCCTACCTCAGGAAACTCAGCTGTCCCATACAAAACTGCTGTGCCTACCCGACTAAAAAGTATGGGACAGTAGATTTTTTTCGCGTTTCCTGAGGTAGGCTCCATAGTGAAAGTTGTTCAGTTTTATGGTCGGAGTTCACCGTTTCGGTATTTGCTAGGCTGTCACTTACACCGACCGACGCGAGCTTATGTTTTTTTGCGTAGTTTGATGTCGCCGTGTGTACATTGCGTCTTTATTCCAGGGAACTTTTGTTGTAGTTTATAACAGCAATGATTATTTTTGTACTTAGAATATTATTCTTATGCTTATGCTATTTTCAACATATAATAATCTATGAATAATATCTATGAGCATATTATGCTCACGACTAAATTACCCGAATGAGCAGTCATAGATATTCTGAAACCTCAGAACATCCACGTATCACTACAACTTAGTACCTAGTAGTATTTTGGGATGTTTAACGGTTACCATTATTACAGTTTAATTCTCACAAAATTATCCTCGATGTGCTCACCGCAATGTTTAATATGCTACATATTTAAAATGGTATGCAAATTGCAATTAAAATATAGAAGAGGCATGTGTTATGGTGCAGTGAACTGATAAGTCTGTTTATTGATGATTATGACGACCCGCTTGGTGTAATGGTTACCATGCCGGACTGCCAAACCAGGGTCCTGGGTTCGAATCCCGGTTCGGTCATTGATGTCATATGTTCGTGCCGTTGTTGTATGGTTTCCATAATAAAAGCCTTTAGTGCTACTTTGGGATCATTACAATGTATCGTCGTATCCTACGAATAAAGGCACTCTTGCCGTTGTGCCTTTTTATTTTTATTGCTTATTTAAAATCAGCTACCCTTTTTACATCAACTTCATTCAATAAATCACCTCAAAATCAAATTTATCAACAAGAAAATCAAGGTTTAAAAAAAGCCACTATTGCTATCTCTGGAATTATCCGACGAAAATGGCCACAACTGTGCTAGTGACTTTTTTCTTCCCGGGAGCATGACGACGTGCGGGGGGCGGTGCGGACGCACGTGCCACTCCGCCATTTCTCCGCGCACTCACTCCCTGGCTGGTTTCCCGCGCGTAATGCGTTGTCGTCGCTGTTGTTTTGTAACAATAATTACTTCGCGATACCTAAATGATAACCGAAACATTTTAAGGGTATTAGGTTGTATAGTGATTTATTTTGAGCTCATTTGATGTTAAGAAATGTATTCATCGTTTTCAATGTACTTTTAGGAACTCCGTAGAAAAAAGGCGCTATTGCGTCAGTGGTTTTATTCCACGGAATTGTCTAATAAAGTGGTAAAATAATTAGTATGAAGAGTTTTCAGCCCTAATCGCTTTTGTGGCCTTATTCTACGTACTAATTTTATTTTGTATGTTTTTTGCACATTATGCAGTTTGTATGTATGAAATTACTAGTTTAACTAACATTTTACGATTGAAAATAATGTAAAATACAAGAAAACACATATTGTATAGCTTTGTTAATGATTTTTTTGAGAAGCCTTTGTGGTGGTTGGGGCTTTTTACCATTAGGAATTGTGTGTGCTGCAAATTTTTCTTTTAGCTTTACTAACAAATTCGAATGCATTTTTTTTTATTTTAGATACGAAAAAAGTCCCCGGTACCAAAAAGGTATAATCGGTTCTGTCCATAATCATATTCAGAATTACCCTTGACCGATATAATTTTAAATAGAAATCATTGATCATCTATTATCGGTAGAACTAAAAATTTCTTAACCGATACATTTTTATATAGACAGCACGGTTCGCCGAAAGATCTTTAGAAATTGTACATACTTGACCGATACTATTATGTATAGATAATTAAGTTCGCCGAAAGTTTGGTTAATCAAATTAGCCTTTCAGCGAAAGGTGGTATCGCAGATAGGGGTGCGTGCACAACTCATATTACAATGAAGCTAAAATAAATTGCCGCTATACTACAGTTGCGAAATTAGGCTGTACTATCTTGGTAAACATAAAAATACTAACTACCTACCTCATGAGTCATGACACAACATTCATTTTATAATTTGAAAATATCTGCTATACATACAAGGTGTAAGTGACAGCCTAGCAAATACTGAAACGGTGAACTCAGACCATCAAACTGAACAATTTTCACTATGGAGCCTACCTCAGGAAACGCGAAAAAAAATCAGCTGTCTCATACAAAACTGCTGTACCTACCCGACTCAAATGTATGGGACAGCAAATTTTTTTTCGCGTCTCCTGAGGAAAGCCCATAGTGGAAGTCGTTCAGTTTGATGGTCTCAGTTCACCGTTTCAGTATTTGCTAGGCTGTCACTTACACCCTGTATAATAATAGTAAAAATAAAAAATGATGAAAAAGTTGCAGGAGTTTTAAGTCGTTAATGAAGGCAAGCAGCTTGCTTCTAAAAAACTTTTACTTTTGTAATGATATCTTAACAAGATAATACCTAAACACTTCGAGAGTCAATACAATTTTGTTGCCTTTGCTGGGTTACAAAATAAACAGAATAGGAACATAAACAAACGTTCTGTTTGATTTCATACACATTTAAAACATTTTTGACAGACTAAAAAAATCTACAAAAAACATAAAAATGAACAATCACTTTGGTTGTTTATTTTGTAATCTAGCAAAGGGATTTTGTTGTTTTTTTTTAAATAAAAAACACACTAACAATAATTTATGTACCAACCTCATAATATAATATTTGTTGATTGTTATATTTTTGTTCATTGAGTGGGATTCATACAATTCTTATTTTGTAATTGGGAAACCAAAATGATTGTTCTTTTTTGTTTTTTGTTGATTTTTGTAGTCTGTCAAAAATGTCATGTTATTTCCTTTTATTATAAAACCAATTTTTTTATTAGAAAATCAACAAAATTGTATTGACTCTCGAAGTGTTCAGGTATCATCTTATTAAGATATCATTACAACATTACAAAAATAAAGGTTTTTAGAAGCAAGCTGCTTGCCTTCATTAACGACTTAAAACTCCTGCAACTATAAATCAGCGTCTTTCATCATTTTTTATTTTTACTAATTATTATATGTAGGTAGGTATAGCAGATATTTTCAAAGTATAAAATAAATGTTGTATCATGACTCATGAGGTAGGTAGTTAGTACAGTGAAACCTGGATTACTGGGACTTGAAGGGACCTCCAAATTTGTCTCACTTAAAGAGGTATTCCACTTACCCAGTGTCTCAGATATCCAGGTACAAATAAATATCTGTCTCATTTACAGAGGGTTCCACTAATAGAGGCGAGAATAGAGGTCATCTCAGTTATAAAGGTGCGATTATCAATACTGAGCCTTCGCGCAAAATCTTGTGCCTTTTCTTTACTCATAGGTCCACTTATCGGAACGGTTTTGTTACTAAGTTGCTTGACCCATGTTAGCAAACGTTCAATTTCAGGATATTCTGATAAACGTACACGTTTTAGTTTTCCTTGTCCTTCAGAACATTGCGACTGAATTTTATCTTTATTCTGAATGATTCTACAAAGAGTAGATTTTGGCACATTAAATTCGACACATACTTCATCGCGTGTCTTCCCACTTTCATAACGGATATTAATTTTAGTTTTTCACGTACTGATAAAGATTTGAGCCTTCGTTTCGGCATTTTTCAAATAAGCATACGGATGATAGCAAAAAAAAACTAAAACTGGAGGTCATGAGGCACAAAATTAGCCAAGTGTGGAATTTGCGGGTAGACTAAGAATTAGTGCGAGTAAACATAATTTATAGTGCCAGTTAGAGAGGTGATAAATTGATTTATCTCAGTTACAGAGGTCAGATAGAAAAGTATTCTTTAAAATGTAGTCTCAGTAAAAGAGGTAAAATACACTCGCTGTCTCAAATATAGAGGTAGCTAAGACGTCAGAAATAGAAAAAGTATTCTTTAAAATATAATCTCAGTAAAAGAGGTTAAATACACTCGCTGTCTCAATTATGGAGGTAATTATGGCGATAAAATCGAAAGAACGAATCCCAGATATAGAGGTTTGCTTTATCCCACTAACAGAGGTAATTCAGTGCTAAAGTGTCGGGACCTCAGCATGAGTTCCAGCTATGGAGGTTTCTCACTTATCCAGGTCCCACTTAACCAAGTTTCACTGTATTTTTATGTTTACCAAGATAGTACAGCCTAATTTCGCAACTGTAGTCTAGCGGAAATTTATTTTAGCTTCTTTGTCATATGAGTTGTGCACGCACCCTTATCTGCGATACCACCTTTCACTGAAAGGCTAATTTGATTAACCAAACTTTCGGATTATCTATACATAATAGTATCGGTCAAGTATGTAGGTACAATTTCTAAAGATCTTTCGGTGAACCGTGCTGTCTATATAAAAATGTATCGGTTAAGAAATTTTTAATTCTATCGATAATAGATGAACAATGATTTCTATTTAAAATTATATCGGTCAAGGGTAATTCTGAATATGATTATGGATTCTTTTTACATTTGTTGTAGTAATTACTTACATAAGTGAACGATAAATAGCCCCTAATGCTCTTACGACCTGGCATATTCCGGAGAAAAAAGGCATAACGTTACTTATGTCTAAGAGAACACATTTTACTCCAGAGAATAAGGACATAAGGGACAAATTTACCAGAAATCATGAAATAATAGTCTTAGTTGCAGTTTCGTTAGAATCCCAGAGTAGTTTAACATTGTTTTAAAAGCTAACATCTCAAAAATATCTGTTAGTATTGAAATAAAATACAAAAAACTTCCTACTGAAAAGTTGTCAATTTGCAGTTGCGCCTTTATTCTTAGGATACGACGGATGTGCCTGTGAGCGTTATTTATTTATTATGAAACAAAAAAACTTGGTACTCGTAAAATATTCTACAAGGCTTCTTGAAGGCATTGTGTTATACAAGACTAGTATTGAAATATTTATTTCTTCAATGGATATTTCGGTTTTATTCCAGGGAAATTTAATTTCGTTTATGACGTCAATGTGTATTACATAAATTATTTCGGAAAATTTTTTACGGTTATCGCTATTGCAATTTTATTCCATCAAAAACATTCTTAAAGTTTTGAAGGACTTTACAAGGCTATTAAAATGATGATAGCTCTCTCCATAGCTCGACTTTGAATTGATGAACTAGTCCTATCGTCAGGGCCCACGTTTCCACACCATAGGTCATCATTGGCAGGATTGAACACTTTCGTTTTGTTTCATGAAAGCAGCCCATTCTAGTTGGATACGGCTAGCGGCTTCCTTGTCGAAGTTGTTTGTTTCTACCTAGTCTTATAGTCTGTCCAAGGTAGATAGTCTTGCAACTTCTAACGCCGCCTCACCGAAGTATAGGTATTCCGCCTCTGGTTCGGCAAGATAATTAAACATGAATTTCGTTTTGTGTTCATGCCGTGACTGACCCGTCGGGAAGCGGCATTAAGGTCGCTAAGCAAGCAAGCTAACTGAGGTCCTGCAGCGATTCTACCATGACGATAATGTCAGCGGCAAAACGCAGGTGTGAGAAGTACTCGCCATTCATACATAATATGCCCCGTCCTTTACTTAATCCGTACTTTTCCTTAATGAACTGTAAACCCTGTGCAGAAACATTTCAATTCAAAGCTAGTCATACTTAATAAAAGTCTGCGGGAACTTCGTACTCAGTCAACCGCTGCCGACCGGGTCCGTCCCCGTTGTTCGATATGATCTCAACACGAAGTTCGTACGCGTGCGTGGGCCGTCATGCGCCTTTCATTGTGAAAGAAAACTCGGAGACGATCACTGTCTAGAATTGTGTTCCAAATTATTTTCAGGTTTATCTGGAGTATGTGTTAAGTAATGTGATTGAATTTCCAGGGCCTTATTCCTGGTATCCCTAGAAAGGTTCCCCACATAATTGGTGACCCCGACCTGATCAGTCAATAACGGAAGATAACCAGACGCCAGAGCCGCATCGTGCAAATGCGACACCATCAGCAAGGCCGCACTCATCATCGGGGGCCCCCTGCCGAGTTAGCATAAAGGTACCCAAATTCTCCAATTCATCCTGGCCAGGATAACTGAAGAGCGCACCAAGTTCTACCACGTAATATCGCAGCTGGAGAACCAACAGCTAGGCGTTATAATGACGCCACCAGAGACGGACAAATACGGCAAGCTAACTCGGCAACCGGAGCGCAGCCGGCGCCGACTGCAGACTGACTGACTTTCGATACTCGAAAGAACCTGGTTTTAATTCCCGAAGTACCGGTGCTAGGTAGATTAATATACAGAATTTCCGGTATTTTCGGTACTGCGATTTCCCGGAAGCATCAGTGATAACAGTAGCTCATTGCTGTTAAGTTTGACTGTCTTATACAAAAACATTGGCTTGTCATGTCATTGGGACAGGCATATAAATTATATTCATTTTACTTAGATAGGTACTATAAGTAGACTCTTAATCTTCTTACCGACAATCTTTGGGTTTAATCAGAAATAAATTATTATATTTATTATTTTATATAATTTTAAGACGTTTTAAAAGTGAATTGAGTCAACAAGTCAACATTACAAAAAAACGTTACAACGTTAACGTTAGTAAAATACAGTAATATTAGTTGTATGCTACTATTGCTGAAACAAACTTTTAAAAATGTTCTGGGAATAAAACCGCAATGGCATGGCGCGCTTTCCGAAATAGTTATAGCGGTAGTCAAAAATTACTGCAAATGGTATTAAAAGTATGAAAATCAGAACGATTGATCTTTAGGCCATATAAATCATTTGACCCGTAGCACCAAAAAAAAAATTAAGAAGGAGAGGAGTTATGACGTCATCTTTTTTTTGCCTGGGAAAAAGTTTTTTTTTGTTCGGAAACCTATCGTGTGTGGTATCAAATGAAAGGGCTTTCTGCGCCAATTCTAAAAATATATCTCATCATTACATTTCAGTCACGTGTTTTAAATTAAAATAAAAATCATTTTCAAAACATCCCAAGTTCCTCCTCCAAATACGATACGGATGATTTTTTTTTTTTTTAAATATACCTCAAATGATAACTGATATCCTCATATCTAACACTAAGAAAGCAATTTTGAAAATATTAACATTTAGTCGAATAACATTTCCTCAGCCTGATCTTGTATCTGAAGAGGAGTTATAAGAGGAGTTAGTTCCTGAAATGTTATGATGAAATATATTTCTAGAACCTGCGCAGAAAGCCCTTTCATTTGCACACGATAGGGTTCAGAACAAAAAAAAATTGTTTATACAAAAATAGATGACATCAAAACTCCTCTCCTTTTTTTTGGTGCTTCATGTCAAATTGATTTATTTGTACTTAAGATCAATCGTTCCGATTTTCATGCTTTTAACACCATTTGCAGCATATTACTTAATTTAGCGGTATACCGCTAAGACTTAAGCTCGCCACGCTACGCCACTTAATGATACAGCAATGTTGTTTTTAATTATTTCTTTCAGATTCGTTTTATGGTTGATTGGGTAAAAAATAACACATCTTTTGGCATATAAATTTGAACTACTTTTGAACATATTGAGTGATTTTACGTTTTTTTTTTTTGGCAAAACAGAATTTGTCAATTGCTGTTTTATTCCACTAAGCCTTCGCTAGGTACCTATCAGAAACTACTCCGTCAGACTGGTCAAGTGATCACCCTCACCGCACATAACAAAAATATCGAGTAATTGTAAGTATTTACTTCGTGTATATCGTCCCCTTAGAGGGAAAAGTCACCAACTGACACATTTGGCCAAAATGAGTTATTAACACCACCGTACTCAGAATAACCTATTCTACGTTCCCGTCTCACTCACGTTTCGATATCTGCCATACTTTCCAAGCTAAAAAGGTGGAAAAGTCACTAAGTACAGCTTTTGTGTGAATTCAAACCTGAAATAATAACTAACTCCAGCTGCATTATCATCCAATATAGCTACAAGCAGTTAGTGACTTTTCCAACGTGAATAAAAATCACTAACGGCACTTGGTGACTTTTCCCTGACAAAAATAATAACTAAGTGCAATTAGTTATTTTTTCTACGGAACTTTATTTCATTTTAAAAATGAACTAACCGCATTTAGTGACTTTTTGCCTAAGCCGTATTTCCGTAAGGGCCGTTAGTGATTATTTCTCCTGAGAAACCGTTGAAAGCATATTGTACTGAAACATACCTCCCGCGCCCACCACCCACTTCACCTGCACCCTGCGTGCGCCCACCGCTCAGTGTTGCAAACTTAGTGGATTTTCTGCTAAACATGGTGGTTTTGACCCCCTTTTAGCGTAGAAATTTTGCTTTTAGTAAGTGGTTTTGCGGGTGGTTCAATAGACTAAAATTGAGTTACAAAAGAGCTATTTTTGAATTTCGTAAGGCTTGATTCGTTTTCAAAAATGTCTTAAACTTTTATTTAAGTTTATAAATGCATTATTCGATCATGTTTTTGAAATTGTCCGATTTAAAAACAGCATTCCAATTAGTAGACAGACGAATACTCAACCACTAACCTGATTTACTGATTATTTACATAACTAGAAAAATATTTTGTCATACAACTGTTCGCTGTCGAGACACCAGGGTCATGGGCATTCGAAGCCAAACTTTTCTTTAGGTACCTGGGATGTCCTTAACGATAATGATAAGATAAAGGTTGTGACCTCCTCTGTCCTGAGCTGTGCAGCGGAGAAATGCCGCAAGCATAATTGTCACTTTTGGTCTACACATGTACGGACGGCCAGAAGCAAATAAGTTTTTCTTTGTGTAATTTCAATACTTTGTTTAGTTTAGTTATATTTTTGGACTTTCAAATAAATCGTAAGAAAAAGGGCTCACAACTATTTCCCGAGGGGGTACACAGAGATATTCTTAAACCACAGAACATCCATGTTTCACTATTATAGTACCGAAATTCTCTCCAGTGTGACGGGGGTGAGCCCGTCGCCACTTGTTATGGACAGTGGGTACAATACATGCCAAAATTGAAGAATGCAGGTTTCCTCAGGATGTTTTCCTTCACCGAAAAGCCAGTGGTGTTACAATCGTACATAAATACAGAAAAAGTCATTGGTACGAGTCGGCCTGGACAAGGATCGAACCATCGCCTACTACATGGCAGGCAAGGTAACTCGCCACTGGACCACCACGACATGGCACTTACAGCACTTACAAGTAAATGTTGCACAAATGTATAATAAAGGTAGCAAATTACCAATATTGTTACCCAATGTTTTCTTGTTTAGTGCAATATTTTGTGATTATGAGAGTAGGGCCTTCTGTTAGCGGTTTTCCGGTTCAGTTCAGTGGTTCAGTTTTGTGGTTTTGAATCTGGTGGAGAGCTAATTTAACTGTTGGCAACACTGCCCCCACTTCAGTCAGATCGATCGAGCTAGCCGGTCGATGAACACCGTTGCGTTGTGTTTTAGCGTGATTTATACATTATTTCATGTGACATCATTATTTAAAGAGATTTTGATGAACAAGAGGAAGTTAAGCCCTGAACTTAACCTTCACACCGCGCTGTCACACCAGGAACAAAAATTCCTGACCTTCACACAAAGGTTCCTGAATATTCCTGATACCTGACTGAAGGTTATCTTCACATGAATTTTTGTTATTCTAGTGGCGAGTAACCTTGCCTGCCGTGCAGGAGGCGATGGTTCAATTCCCGTCTAGGCCGATTCGTACCAATGAGTTTTTCGGAATTTATGTACGATTTGTAACACCACTGGCTTTTCGGTGAAGGAAAACATCGTGAGGAAACCTGCGTGCTTCAATTTCAAGGCATGTAATGTACCCACTGTCCATTATAAGTGGTGCCGGGCTCACCCCCCGTCACACTGGACAGAGTTTCGGTACAACTGGTGTATCGTCGATGTTCTGAGGTTATATAATATCTCTGACTACCCCTTCGGTGGATATAGTCGTGAGCATATGCTTATGCTATGCTTAAATAACTTTTAGTAATATTAAAGACACAAAATAATAGTGTTAGTTAAATTGGACACTCATAAACCTGCATTTCCAAATTGCATAAAGTCACCAACAACATGACAAAAGTCACTAACGATTTATTTGGCAAAAATGTGTTGGATGGAAAACTAACTATCCTATTTTTCGTCTTTCGTGTGATAATTAGAGATCTACACTTTACTTTACAAAATGGGGATTAATTCAACGATTAATTTGTACTTACAAAAACTTAAATAAATCAAAATTTGACGTTGTTATGACGTTTTAAACTTAAAACCTCAATATCTCAAAACTATGCACATGTCAGTTAGTGACTTTTCCCTCTAAGGGGACGATATTTTGTTTTGCTGACTGTAAACTAGGTACCTACTCGAAGCGGGGCGCGCGCGGGACATCGAGAAGCGGTATAGCGAAAAAGCCGCTAGTACCTAAGATAAGTAGATGCCAATATTAGTTCAAATTCGAAGCGCCAATCTAAAATAATATTGACCACATTGACCTTTGATATTCGTAGATATTATTTTTATCTATAGGTAGTTGTGTTAGGTATGACATTTTGTCATTACGTTAGCGGATATAAGAGTCAATCAATACTCAATATAATACGTAGGTAGTACCTATATAGGTAATTTGACGTAATTTGTTTAAAAACGCTTCGCATCGAAGAAATCGTAACGTAACGAACAAACACTGTGCGTGCTTATGCCCCCCGCCTGCCGCCTCCGCCTGCCCGCGTCCGCCCGCTTCGACCGCAAGATTCTTTTTGTGATATATTCATTTAATAAAATATAAATATCGTGCATGAAAATGACACAAATTTAAAATGTAAATTTTTCATGCATATAAGATATTGAATATGTGAACTCTAATAATTGTAATATTTTTTTGAAGCGATTATAGCTTGAAAACACGAAATAATTAAAAATCTTAAAATTGCGTGCACTAATTTGGCACAAATTTGTTAAATAGGCATATCTAAGTGATCTGAGAAAGGAAATAGCTATTTCACTAATTTGGATTTTTTTTTGGCTCTGTTTTTACATGATGACCGGGGGGCAGTTTGCACTGGACGAAGATGACACAAACTGGGTTTGCACACTCCGCAGGCTACCCTAGATATGATACCATAATTATTTTAAACTTTAAATCAATTTTGCCAGTTTTGATTTGAATAAAAAGAATCAACCACAAATCATCAAATTACTGAAAATGCAAGTGACAGATGTGACACAAAACTTGATAATAAGCTTCATATGTACAACTGTATCCACAGGCAAGAAATAAGCAACTTTAGAATTATTGAAACTTATGACATCAAAATAAGCCAGCGCTATCGGACTATTTGTAAATATCTTCAATGTACAGACACACTTCAGTTACAGTTTTATAATAGTTTAGATTTAGAAGTTACGAAGAGAAGAATTTGCCGGTTTTCTTTTTTCAAAGATTATGTACTTATGACAAATCAAAATTCCTTCCAGCATTATCAAAATTAGGTTCATCAGCCTAGGAAGAATTTTATTCTCACCTACCAATAGGAGACAGGCGTAATGATTTCTAAACATATTCCAACAGGCTTTATCGATGCGCACACGCACGCAAACCTTTGATCTCGCCGCGAAGGAAAGTCGAGGGCAATTTAGTACCTAAGTGAAGTGATTTCTGTCTATCGTTCGTTACTACATGCTATAACAATGTCTGAAGTAAATTGGTATAGAAATGTCTTCGCGGGCCCGCCGGCGGGACGCACACTAGTCAAGTTTCTTAGCGAAAGTTGACAGTTGACGATCTATTAACGTTGATGAAATGAAAAGTTTCTTGTTAGTTCAGTCGCCACACATTTTTTTCCAATGAAAAGTTAAAGACGGATAGTCTCCACTCTCCAGCGCGCTCCATACAAACGAAGTTTCGTCCTATTGTCAATATTAACCCATTAAAGTCAATGAAATGTTTTAAACACGTATTATTTTATTTGTGTCTTTATTTTGTCAGATTTTCTTTAAAATGCATAGATTCAATGCTAGGAATTAGGATTAATTTAAGATTTGTATGGAAATCTTTAGGCCACGGGTACCTAGTTGAAACTATACATTTAAATGGAAATCTGACCAAATACAGACTAGTTGCTAGATCTTATTTAAAACATTTCATTTACTTTAATTGGTTGATGTATAGGTTAGTTGGTTTTATATCAGTCATATAAAAATTATCGTAATGGCTACAAAGATATTATAACGGACGATACGATATTAAACTCGTGCTTGCCGTGTCGTACGTAACGCTCCGAACGTAACTAATTCTAAGTAATTATAACCTATCAGACAATCACTCAAGCGTTTAACGTTAGTTAAAATTTGACAGCTCCGTTATTGTTTCGCCTGGGAGATTAGTCTTTTTTACAGCACTTCCAGGCGTTCGATATACTTTGATAAGGAAAAAATCCTGTTTTATGTACATACTTTTTACACTGATTATGTAGTATCTAATTAATTTTAAAACAGAATCGAAATTGTAAATGCATTTTTTTCTATTAATATTTTTGATTTATTTTGATAGAAATTAGCTTGTAAGAAAGAATAAGTAGTAATTTAAAAACATATTCCAGCCATAAAAAAATTACACGCTCTCCATTCCGGCCCATCAGGACTTTTCAAAATCATCTTATATTAAATTTAATTACGTCAATTACAAACAGATATAAGTATCATAATCCTAAATTCGTAATAATTTGTTTTTCATTTAATTTACTGTGATCTAAAAAATCTAAAATACTGAGGTATACATAGCAAAATAAGAATTGGTTGTGAATGTAACTAGTTAGGTAATACATTAAATTTTACTTTTAATTATCTAAGTATGTAAAAGTTACTTTATCAAACCAATATCAATTAAACAAAAATCTATTCGAAAGATTGATGCTAATAATCGAAATCGTAACCGCAAAACAGAACCAATAATCGTAACGGGCAGATAAATCTCAACAATCGATTCCCTAATTAATTCTGATCGATTGCGCTGCAAAGGCGTCGATTTGACAAATAGCTTCGATCTGATACATCGTTGTTTTGATTTAATTTGAATAAAATAATCGTTCATAATATGTGTAATGGTATAGTATAGATAGGTAGTAAAAACAATACCTACCTACATATTATAATATAGTATCGTTTTTATTGTTCTGCAGTCTACACGACTAGAAATGTCCAAAAATTAATGCACTTTCGCATCAGCACCCATTTTGTCACATGGTTTATGTATTGACGACCCGGTTGGTGTAATGGTTTCCACGCCGGACTGCCAAACCAGGGTCCTGGGTTCGAATCCCGGTTCAGTCATGGATGTTATATGTTCGTGCCGTTGTTGTATGGTTTCCATAATAAAAAGCCTTTAGTGCTTAGTTTGGGATCATTACAATGTATGTGCCTGTGAGCGTTATTTATTTATTTATTGTGGTTTATATAGGGTCCTTCTTAATACGCTGACACTTTTTTAAGGGGCCGATCAGACCATCAAACTGAAAAATGTTCTCTATGGGACCAACGTCGAAATCGCGAAAAAAATATCAGCTGTCCTAGGGTTGCCAGGTCCGATTTGTTTTAAATCGGGGCAGAAGGTAAAAAAAATCGGGATTTAGGGTTGTAGATCGGGACACACAAAAAACAAGGTATTTTGAAATTAACTGCGTTTTGCAACTTAAATTACTAGTGCTTACATCTAAATGTAATCCTACATAATAATAACAAGTCAGAGTTAGACTAGAAGAATAAAAAAATAGGTATTACAATAAAATATTAGTTTAAGTATTAATTAATGACGCGGTTAATTGCGTTGATTCCATCTTATTGTAACATCTTTTTGTACACAGTTTGAACAATAAAATATTCTTATTCTTATTCTAATATTTACATTCATATCAATAAACCAACAAAAACCAACTCACTAACATAACCGAAAATCTTAGAATCTTAGACAATAATAATCTTAATTGTCTAAAAAATAACGGTGCGAGCGAAGCGAGCTCGAAATTTTTTTGCACATCTTTCGCGTTGTGGTCAGACATCTTTTGATTTATTCATGCAAAAATAGAAAGGTAGAGCGAGCGAAGCGAGCTCGACTTTTCCTCTTAATACAAATCGGTTAGAGCCAGAGCTTTTTTTACGTACAAAACATGTTCGAAGTAACCTAAGTAATAATAGCTATGGATTGAGCGACGCATGCTCGAAAATGTTAGCACCACCACATTTTTTAGCTGTGGTCAAAACTCTTTAGGATTATGTTTATTAAAACAGATAATTAGAGCGAGCGAAGCGAACTCTACTTTTATCCGCTCTACGAATTTATTGAGATAGAGAGATTATATCAATCGATATTTTTCCCGAATTTCGCCTGGGGCATTTGATTTATCGGGACATTTAGTGTCCCGATCAGGTGCAAATCGGGACGCGTCCCCTACCCCCTGAAAATCGGGACGTCCCGCGCAAATCGGGACACCTGGCAACTCTAGCTGTCCCATACATTTGGCACAAGTAGGTTTGCAGTTTTGTATGGAAGAGTTGATTTTTTTTCACGATTTCGTTGTTGCTGCCATAGAGACTTTGTTCAGTTTGACGGTCTGATCATCCCCTTAAAAAAGTGTCAGCATATTAAGTTGGACCCTGTATATTAGGGGTGATAGATCCAAACACTTAATATGGATCTAATTTTGAGTGACAATAAACCCCTGTAAGTAGGTACCTATTTCTTAAATCATTTGACATTAACCCATCCATATTTTAACATCTGACAAACGATCGTACATAACAATTTATGTTATGTTACGGATTATGTAACGTCGTGTCATTGTTTTAGGTTACGATTACGCTAAATCGATTCGGAAATATTCGATCGGAATAGGCACCCCGCGTTCTGTGGAGCGACTGCAAAAAAAGTAGATTTATAATAATTAATGTATTTTTTTATCATAAATCATAATACATACGTACATACCTACATACATAAACTCACGACCTTAATCCCAATACAACATAAATTATTTAAATAATATTGTTATTTTCATTCGTCCATGCTACAGACTCACGTTACCTCATTCTGAAATCTATAATTATATGAAACAGTTCCGTGACTAACTCAATGACTGACAGACGACGCCAAACCAATGAAGGTAGAAACATGAAATTTGAAATATAACCTAAGTACCTATTTTACAGAGCATGTAGGGGAGCATGATTTTTCGTAAATCAACCCCTAAACGGTGTTGAAGATTTGCGAAATTCATGCGGACGAAGTCTTCAATAAAGAGCAAGGGCATTATTCCAATTGTGTGGAGTTTACGTATTATAAAATTTTACTCAATTTAAGTAAAACCACTTCTGGCATATAGTTTTTCGTTTATAAAACTTTGAATTTAGTGATTTAGAATTAACTTTTTTTGCTACCGTTAGAGAGGCGCTTCTTTCATTTGAAAAAAACTAAGTAAGTACATACAGAAAATATTATAAAAGTTGATTATTGTCGAAAACATTTTATTATGACGTAGATTTAGGAGGATTAGGCAATTTTCTGTAAAAATGGGATACTTATAGAAATATTTAACGGCAAGAGTAATTTCGAAACTAAAGCTACTTATGAAACAAAACGTTCAACGCTGCAACTTAAGTAGGTAGTCATTTCTTCCTCAATAAGTTAAACGTTTCAACACCGTTTTCATCATAAAACACTCATTTTCTCTAACACCACACCACCGTCATAACAACTTTCACTAGACATAAATAAAACAGACTTTATTACAACCGAGGAAAACACTTAATCAATTTGTAATCTTTATTTTTATAGTGTGAAATATTACACAATGGAATGTAACTTTTAATTTTATTCTTTTGTTTTTGCTGACGGTCCCACAGATACCAGAATATGCGACCTCTTTGTAACGAAGATAATTATTTTAATATGCACAAGAACGAAGCAAGACAACCACTTTCACTGATATTTGCATTTTCTCTCCTTGTAAATTGTTGCGCGCGCAAGTTTAGTTTTTGCAATGCCAAACAATGGTTAGGTTGACAATGGGTTGCCACATTTTAAATTAAGTTGTCGTATTTTTAATTTAAAGAAGTAAAAAAGGCAAAATACAATTGCTTTATGTTTTACAATAAATAATCGACATAACGAATTTCTTTTTAGTTTTTTTTTAAGTATATTACGAAACAATTTAAAAATCCTTGTCATCAAAAATAATTTGTTTTCTTAGATGCACTAGCACGATAATCAGATACAAAAATATGATATCACTGCTACTAATTGGGACCACATGCATGATGCCACCAAAAATAGCTTCAAAAAGACTCCGGCGGAAACGACTAAATACTATTCAGCCAGGAAATGTTAAACACATCATTAGAAGAATTTGAGCGTGTAATCGAGTGTTCGGATCGCACTTTGAATCGGCGCGAAATGCTCTCGTGATCTGATTGGTCGATTGCGCTGGCGCGAATCGTTCGCGTGATCTCATTGGCCGATTTATGGCGCGTGCGTTCTGAACATCCGTTTTGTATTATTCGTAGAATTTGGTTGAACGCAATTTGTGGAATGTTTGAGATAGAAATTTTGTTTTATGACGGATACTGGCCGTTTTAACTAGGAAACTTTCTCTGAAATTCTTGTTGATTAGTGTCTTGGTCTAGATTTGTTTTCACTTACAATCATTTTCATTAGCCAATGAAAGATTTTCACGAAAAGTACCAAATAGTTTCAACTTTCTATAATTGGCGTGATTGAGCTGACTGTAGGTATTTTTATTTCAGTGTGTATTGTATTGTCACAATACAATTTAAGTTGTAATTGTCACGTTACAAATATAAGTAGGTATAGATAGGTAGTAGGTAAGTACCTATTTTGTTGATTGCCTACTTAATAACTTTCAAAATACCTACTTAGATTAAAAAATTGTTTATTACAACGCCATCTGTCGTAAAAATGTCAACAATATAAAATCCAATCGATTTTTTTCACAGCGAAAACACAAATTTAATCTTATCAAAATCGGCCATTATCTCAAACAATGTAGTAGGGTAAACGTGCCAATGTTCGGTCACTCCAATTATTAGCGCCAAAACACCTATAGCTGGTCAGCCGGTGGCGGTGGCTAGGCACTAGCTAGGCAGTAACTAGCGAGAGATAATGGCAATCTTATCTGGTAGTTGTATCATGCCCTGCCCGGGTAGGCGTCCCATTAGCTGGCGACCGACTTTCCCCTGAGGGTAACTGCGATTGTTGACGATTGTCCTCCGTGCGGGAGTTAGAAATGTTAGGAGTTGGTTTCGAAGATTTATTAATATTTTGTGAATTTTAAAGGTTCGTTTATTCAAAATTTTCAAATATCATTAAACATGAATGTAAAATATTATACAAGGTGTTACAAAAATACAAATAAACCTTTAAGGGGGTGGTGTAGACCATCAAACTGAACAACTTTCACTATGGGACCAATATCGAAATCGTGAAAAAAAAAAATTATGTTCTATACTCTACAAATCAACTAGAGCTAAAATATGTATGGGAAATAAAATTATTTTTTTCGCGATTTCGATGTTGGTCCTATAGACAAAGTTGTTCAGTTTGATGGTCTACACCACCCCCTTAAGAGTTTTAAAAATGTATTGTTACTTATGAAACACCTTGTATAGTAGTGACGTTATATCTCTTAAATACTGATGACAGTGACATATTTAAACCTGTTTAAACCTAACCCCTCTCGTCGGCAATTCCAGACAATAGAAAATATATTGTTCTTCGTGCAGATCTGCACCACATCAGTTAACAAGTTAAATATGACGTGGTTCAATTCGGCCTAAGTGTGTTGATTGATACATAGACATAAACATATATTTAATTTTGTTGTGTGTTGATTGATTTTGTTTTTGTGTGATTTTCTGTGTGTTATTGGACCAATCATACTTCTTCACGTTGGTTGCAAAGGGATATAAGCTTTCTGTCGGTATTCGGTCAGCAAAAGGTCAACCTTTTCATTTCCTGAAACTCAACTACTCGCTAAAAGACCCTTTCCCCCATTTTTTTTTTAATTTGCTTCTGTTTCTAACCACCATCCCTTAGAACACAGTCGTCAGTTTATCTAAGTTAATTATCGCATGTATTTAATGCCACATCCGCACCTAACATACGAGTTATTAGTTTAGTAGCTCTCTCCAAGTAACTATGCTTAGTAAAGTAGTTGTTAATGTAGGTACCTATGTTACTTTCCAACGACAACGACACTTGCGCTCGATGTCGTCGAAGAATGAGTACAGCTGACTCATTGATTCTGTTTGTTTGGTTTATTCATTGACACAGTAGCATACCTATAGGTACTACCATAAAGAAATAACACGCTATGGGTACTACCATAGAGAAATTACACGCTCCCCTGTTACTACACATTATCCTAGCTAGTTCCATAATTTAAAAAACCGGCCAAGTACGAATCGGACTCATGCACCGACAGCTCCGTACCACAATATTTACCAAAAAAAAAAACAGTTTTCTCCGGGATCTTTAACGCGAACGCGACACACACTTGGCCGGTTTTTCATGTCGGTATTGCCGTTTTTACGATAGAGTATGAAAAAAAACTAGTTTCTTGCATGAGGAGGGAGGGGGGACCCCGCTTAATTTTAATTTTTTGTGTAAAAACACAAAAATATTCAATAACACACAGAAAATCACACAACAACAAAATCAATCAACAGACAACAAATTCTAAAAAGAATAGAAAAAAAACAGTTCGATGGTTCCTCCTCCCCTTAAAATAGTTCCAGAGAATTTTGTTAGACCGAACGTTATCCCTTTTTCTATAACAATAATGACACAACTATATTTTGCATAACTAAATATTACCATAACGACACAAACAGATGATTTACGACGTTATTCAGCAAACAGAACACTGCTGATTATAATAATAGCGAACGCATAATGAATAGCGTAATTTCATTGTTTTGTGTCGTTTTAAACGCAAATTTATGCTAGATTCGAGATTAGAACGTTCATACTCACCTTCTTGTCGCCCACTGTGTGTTACTGTCTACTTACAGGGTGTTTACACAAGATTTATGGCCCGAAACTTCTAAAAAGTATTTTTGGTTCCGATAACCAGAAAAGAAAGACCCAAATTAAACAAAATATTCAAAGAAGAGATACGAAAACATGATCTTATAACAATCGTTATCATATCCGAGTTTCTTCTTCTGTTTGAGATTATAATTATACACACTACGAGAAGATCTATCAATAGTTATAGTTATAAGTTTATAGCACAACATAAAAACCACGTCAGTGGTCGTAAGGCGGTTTGAATAAACTCTGAGGGCTTGCTCACACGATAAGAAGAAGATTGCACAACTTGGCACATCTACCTCAACAGACTAACATTTTTAAATTAGCTAAATACGATTAAATTGTTTGTTTAGTACATTTCGTCAGTCTATAAGAAACGCCAACAACTTAAAAGGATGTGAAAAACGAGTCTTCATCGAAATATATTTTTATTACTAGCTATTGTCTTTAAAGGAGTGAAAATATGGCATGGAAGGAAGACTAACGAACTTTCAGAAATCGAACCGCGTTACAACATTATTCAACTCAATAATGTACCTTCCGGTTCTTGTAACATCAATTCTAGAGCTTTTATTTTTTACTCTCAAACTATGGCTGGCTCCAAATCACCTCCAAATAATCCTTTATAATCATCCTGTATATAAAATCATAACAACATCCATCAAGCGCATGCACCCGCATCTGTTTAGAATTGTCATCATTATTATTACTGCGGTAACCTTGTGGCTAGAAATACATGGAAAATATTCAAACATGGAGGTTGGCTTCTTCTTTAGGTTCCTTTCCATTCTTCCAACTTTTCTATATCCGCCAGTCATCTTTTAAATATAAATTAAAAAAATGTGATATACCTTTTCGTTTATGCCGTCTTTTTCTATAGAGTCATGGCATATCATAGAGTTTCTACTTGCCATTGTGGTGAAGGTATGCCGGAGTTAGATGCTAGCTGGTTGCCCAGGATCCGCCGGTCGTATCGGGGGCTTACTGAGACGTGTGGTTCTTTTCTTGATCCTCATTTTCTTTTCGTCGATTTCCTCCAAGACGACTAAGAACTAAGATTTATTTTTAGAATATTTGTGTTCGGAAGGCTAGCCACGTAACACCAATTAAAGCGTCGACTTCGGACGTCGTCGAAGATTTCAAAATTATTGACTTCAATGAACTAATTGACAAAGAAATGGCTTCCGGAAAAGTGTTTCTACAATATCAAGGAATTCTTGGAGGCAAAGGAAAATTTTTACACGAACATATTTCGTTTGGAGAACCTAATAAAAAAATGTGACTAACTGCAAGTGTATTTACCCGAATTCCACATAAACACAACAAATCATTTTTACCGTTCATACCTTCAATATGCTAGAGTTATGCCTTGCTACAAGATATAGTTGCTAGTTTCAGCAATTTTTTTGACCATACCCAAAGTTATTGCGATCCTGAGCTAATGTACGAGTATTTACCTACGTTTCATTCATACGTCCACAATCGTTCCTCAACCACTCCACAACACAATTCATTCCCCTCAAAATGAACAGTAATTATTTCATTTACCTATCAATTTCAAGCTCGTGTACCTAAATGCCAATAAATGCCACGGCATATCGGGCTAACATCTACATAATTAGGGTTTTAGAGCTCAATAAGCCACTCCTGCATGCTTTTACAGCATTTAACATGAGATTGAGAGATTTTGTGAACCTGTACGTGACAATAAGCACGATTGAAGTCCAATGTTAGGTTTATTCTAGCTATAATGACCAACCACTGGCCGGCGTGGCATTGGTAACACGCGAAAGAGTACAAACTACCTGTTACAAGCACGCTGTCGGCTTTGCAAAAATTTATCATAGAGATAACTAACTTTATATTGCCTTGCCTAATTATGTCACATTGTTGATTAGGAGGTGAGAAGTGGGATCCTTAAAAATTTTCTTGTCAAACTTCAGCTTTTTCAGTAAATTAGGTTAAAGTAAATCCCGCAGGAGATGGAGGAATATTATAAATCTTTGATAATGATTTTTGTAACATTCATCACTCTGGCTTTTTGGTGAAGAAAAACATCAGGAGGCGTGGGGCAAACTTATTAGTAGGTATGTACTAACTTTTTTCCATGGACTACCGTCAAACCGGAGTGAGTTTGCGCACTGCTAGTCACATTATTTTAAATAGTTACCTCTGGTAATACCTATGTGCAGCAGATTGACAGCAGACAATCCTCACGGGTCTATATTAGAATCCATAATTTAAAATGTCAATATTAAAAACTTCTAACACTTAAAACACAATAATCATTAAAATCCATAATGTTGAAATGTAGGTATACATTTAAAAAGAATATCTTTAATAAGAATAACATAAATATGTATAACGTTAAAAAACAAAATTAATAATTTTAACACTAATAAGTACTAATAACCCCCTTTCAAGGGGGGGGGTGAAAAATCGTATATCTTCGGGTGGACTAGGTAAACAGTAGCAATTCTGTTCTGGCACTCGCCGGCCGCTGCCGCGGCACGCTCGCTGCGCTCGTTCGGCTCGTGCGCTGTGGTCGCAAGAAACCTAACATGCTCGTCGCTTTGCTCCTCGCTAACCAAACCGACTGAGTTAGATAGAACTGGGGTCTGAAAACGCGTTTTTCAAAGTTATGGAGTTATGGCAAGTAATGCTATATATTTTCATATTAAACATTTTAATTGCTATACGAATTAACGTTATGTCATGTCTGTTATGGATTTTCAAAATATGACTTTTAAATGTATGGATCCTAAGGGACACCCAATCCTCACACGTACAGGGTATAAAAGAAGGACCCTGTATAGTTTATTTAAGTTACATAAAAAAATTTAACCCCTCAACAATACCGCGAAAAAGAGTTACCTATGTGTTAATTCTGTTCTATTCTTAATTAATGGCGTTTCCTTGTTAGATTTCGCCAGTGTCAAGTGTTGAGGATATACTCAATAGATATTGTACGGTAATAGGATATGGCGATCTCAAAGCCCCGTTTTTAACAAAAACACACACTCGAAACCGCCATAAAACGGCGGAGCCACGTGGCTGTCAAAATTGCAAGCCGACGACACGTCCACTTGTCACCCTCAGCCACGCGACTCCCGTTAATTCTGTTATAAACTTTCCATATCACCCATACAATAAAAATATTCACACGATCAACACGGAGTGCGGATTGCAAAACAAACTAGCGCCCAATACAGGCCTCTACTCTATGGCCGGCGGTCATCGCATCTTTGGCTAATTGTCCACAATTAACCGTTTTGTTGGCCGTTCTCACGATTAACTTATTGTGTTTAGTTTTATTTAAACGGTTAACGATTTGGAAATATTTATTGGTTATTCTTCTCCTGTCGAGTCGATAGCATGGAATAACATTGAGTTTGAAGAGGGTGCGTCCATAAATCACGTGACGCATTTTTGGTTGAATTTTGACCCCCACCCTCCTTAGTGTCATCTTGGTCCCGCAATGTCATGTGACTTTTATCATCATAAGTATAAAATTATGTAGTATCTTAACTATTATAAAACCGTAAAATCATAAAACCGTAAAATCATGAGGAATAAAAAAGTAGCGGTTCTCTTCATATAAATTCAAATAACATTCGATAGCGCGATTTAAAAACGTGCAGCGCCATCTATTGACAAAATTGTTAGTTTGTTTGTTTGTTCGCGCATCACGCAAAAACTACTGCACCGATTTTGATGAAACTTTTTTTTATGATAGCTTATGATCTGACTTAAAATCTGGTATATAATTTGTGCGGACGAAGTCGCGGGAAAACACTAGTGTAGTATAAAATTAAAACGTCGGTGAACGTCGGTGGCGCGTTGCGGAGAGCTATGGAAACTCAATCTTTAGGTCCGGGTTCGAATCCGCACGGACCACATGCCATGTACCAATGAGTTTTTCTAACTTATGTACGTAATACCGACTGCTTTCAAACGGTGAAGGAAAATATCCTAAGGAAACCTGCATACGCTGAAGAAGAAATTCCGATGTGTAAGTGAAGTCTACCAACCCGCATTGGGCACGCGTGGTGGACTAACGCCCATACACCCTCCCTGAGGGTAGGCCTGTGCCCTGCAGTGGGACGTTTATAGGCTGTGAATCTGTGATGATGATGATGAATAAATTAAATAATCAATTATTTATTTTAATAATATAGAAAAACTAGCTGTTGCCCCCGAGTACCTATGCATTGACTTTAAAAAAGTATCCTATGTGTTAATACAGAACATATTCTATCTGAGTGGCAACTTTAATCCAAATTATAGCTTATGCGTGATTGAGACACAAACATACAAGCATCGTCACAAATTTTTCATTTATAATATTAGTGAGATGTTTAACTTAGAACTCAAAACGATCGATCTGCTGTCTCTGTCTACCCCTTCGGGAGAGAGTCGTGAGTTTATCAGCATTAAGTAGTTGTTGGGAGCGTAATAATATCAAAGGTCCAGATAGGTTAATTGGAGTGACATTATAGCTCTAGTGTTTGTAGGTGCTGACTAACACTTACTGAACAAGGCTTTAGCAGATAGATATCTGGTTTGGTTTTTAGTTGTTTTAACAAGAAATAACATTTCCAAGTAATATTTTTTGACCCATTATTATAAATTGTGTGTCTTGCGATTTTGGTCTCGTTGATTTTTCAGTTTAGATGAAAGGACGTATATTCTGAAGCCAACATTAAAATGAAATTAAACTGCTTTCTCTATGCTTAAACATAAACATTGTATGATACCTACCTAGGTATACAGGGTGTAAAGAAAAGTATCATTAACCTTTAAACCACCCATCAAACTGAACAACTTTTACTATGGGAGCGTTTGCTCCCAAAACAAAACAAAAATCAGCTGTCCCATACGTTTGCATCGAGTAGGTATTGCAGTTTAGTATGGGACAGCTGATATTTTGTTGCTCCGATCGGTTTGCTCCTATAGTAAAATCCCATAGTAGTAGAGCAGTAGTGAGTATGTGGTTTTAAAGGTTAATGATACTTTTCCTTACACCCTGTGTAAATGAACCTAAGCACTACCGTTTTAAGAAATAGTATTTCATAGTAATTCTTATCTTATCACCTTGGTGGTTTCTTCCTCCGGTTTTCTCCGAAGGCATAACGAAATTCAGATACGTACTCGTATGAACAATCCGCGTTAGCCACGCGTGGTAGATTAACGTCCAATACACACTATTTGAGGCTAGACTTAGTGCCTCAGTACAGGCTGATGATGACGATGGTGAAACTAATAACAAATATTTTAGGTGCCACATTTGTTGCCCGATCTTGTCCAATCCAATCCAATCTTTTATTATGGGGGTTTTAAGGGGCTGATTAGACCATCAAACTGAACAACTTTCTCTATGGCACCAACATCGAAATCGCGAAAAAAAATTTGCCCCTCCATACAAAACTGCAAACCTACTCGAGCCGAATATATGGGACAGCTGATTTTTTTGTCGTGATTTCTATGTTGGTCCCATAGAGATCGTTATTCAGTTTGATGGTCTGATCATCCCCTTAATAAAGAGTCAGCATATTAAGTTGGACCCTGTATAGGCTAGAGATTAGATTTTTTTTATCTTGCCATAATTTAATCCACTCTTCTTCAAACCTTACATTTATAAACGACTATACTCTCTAGTTTACCTTGTAACATAATGTAAAGACAGTCTATTGTTTTAAACTCTCTTCCATTGTATTACGACCTATATTAACTCGTACTTAGATAATAATGTGGGTCATTGTATAAGTTTAGGCCTCGTTAGTGCAATGTTTTTTTTTTTGCTGAATTATGCGCATAAATTAGTTTTAGTGTTTTCCGGTGAAGGTGAGACCGCTACAGATTATTTGATTGATCCTAAATAGGATCCAATAGGAGCCAAATGGCTCAAAGATTTCCAAACAAATATTAAATTAATAGCATTGAAACTATTGTATATTTAACGGAAATTTAACAAAGTACAGACTCAGTGATTAGTTTCTAATTCTTGTTTAAAAAAAATTCAATTGGTTAATATTGAAAATAGGAGGAAACTTCGTTTATATGCAGCGCGCTCGGGCGCCCGCCCAGTTATCCTCTTAGGTCTTTACCCGTGAGTGCGCTCCGTACAAACGAAATTTAACTAAAATATTATTGATTTGAATTTTAATTCTATTTTGAATAATGACTCGAATAAGTACCTAGGTAAGTAGGTACACATACATACATACATATTCTCACGCCTGTCTCCCACTGGGGTAGGCAGAAACAACGGAACGCCACTTGCTACGATCCTGACAAACCTCCCTAGCTTCCTCCACATTCATTAGTCCTTTCATGCATGCTCGTCGGTTTCGGGTAGATCTGACCTGGCCCTTCTTAAGCACGTCGCCAATTTGGTCCGAATATGTACGTCTAGGCCGTCCCCTTCCAACATTTCCACTTACGCTTGCCTTATAGGTTGCACTCGTCAATCTGCACTCATCCATTCTTTCCATATGACCAAACCATCTCAACATACCTTTCTCTATCTTTGTCACTACATCCTCTTTCAGACCACAACAGTAGGTACACTAATATGATAAAAAAATGAAACACGATTGCGATTTGTCAGTATGTCAGAATATGGAACCCTCAAAAAGAATGGTTTACAAGTTATACAAAAATTATCCTGTAAATTGACAACATAAAAAGTAGGTACATGATTTTTAGCGTGTTTCATGAAGGGTATAAGCCATAAAACGCCACGCTGGCCAGTGCATCGTGGCGAGTTTTCCTGTCACGTTAGCCTGTGGGCACCACTACCAACGTAATGCAAGCATTCTATCGGTATTAGTGCACCACAGTTACCGGGAGGGACCGCGTGGAGGTGTGAACTCGGAATTGGATGTCCCGATCTGTGACCTTTGTATAACGTCAATGCATGTATACATTAACGTTCTCTGCCGGCAACAAATCAAGACTCCCTTCCCCTCCCAAATGAATTTTATGAACTTGTTAAAAACTAACATTTATTTGTTTGTTTCAGCGATGGCAGAGGAGGTGGTTCGTTTTGTATGACGATGGAGAGTTGACGTACTCGTTGGATGAACACGTAAGTACAAATTTCTCACAATTTTAAACTTCATTCAAATCAAATTAAAGCCTGAAATCCTCCTGAAGCCTGCAATCTTTAATTTGATTTGAAATATAATTAATAATTTTTTTAATTATTAGTTTGTACCTAACTATAAAATTCAGAGAAATCCGGTGTTTCAAGCTTTTTCTTTTAAATTTTTACAGATTGCAGATATAATTTTAAGAAAATGGCATAATTTTTTTGCCGATTATTCGAGTTTATTATTGTAATTATAAAGTTGACCTGTGATATCTCAATCTCAATGCAGTTCGCGAGAAAATCCTTCAAAACAATTGAATAGATAAAATAAAAAAACCCCGGTTTTCTCATAAATTATCATTTTTATAATGTACCTAGGTAGTAAAATAAACGAATAAAAAAATGGTCTAGATAATGCACTATCATTTCGAAAGTGATTACAAATTTGACCTAGTAACAAAATTATCTAAAGCGACTAGATTTTTCTCTTCGTGTTTACTAAAGTTTACTAAAGGCTACTAACTACTGTAAAACACGTAAATAACTCACTTCTCACTAATCTATTGCCAGGTACAAATTCAGAGCTGTCTCATGCCTTAGCGGGCCGCATTGAAAAGTCCTCGTAGGGTAGCGGTGCCGGTAATTGACTCGTTAGCGGAAACCTTCCTCTGTGTGACTGTGACATTTACCCCGGCCGTTAACGAGTGTGATGTTGCTTTGATGTATTATATTAAGTAACTGATCAAAATTTACTGACATTAAAATAATACGGGTAAAGAAAGAAATAGGTAAGTAGTTATATTATTAACTGTTTTCGTTCCTTTTTTTTAAACAATTTAAACTGTTATACAGAGCCGTGTGGTTTTGGCTTAGAATGGACCACCACATATCTTTCTGTGGATGTCGTACAAGGCGACTAAGGGATTAGGCTTCTTTTTATGCCGTGGATTTGTGGGAAAAGGCTAGCCCCTATCACTATTAGACACGTCATTCCACACTGATACCTTTAATATGCTCAAAGAGAGCCTTGCAGCTTGCTACAACTGCACGCTTTATAATATGATTAGTAGTGGTCCCCGCAAGTGATTCTACTTTTCAAATTCCAATATTTATTGTATTGTCACAGACTAGGTACATTCATAGTAATAAAGTATCGTACAGGAACTTAATAATCTTCACAACGTAGCGCCTCATCATGACATATTAATATAGAAAGGACTTATTAGGCATTACATCCAATCCAATTAACATAATATCAAATTATCAAAAAATAACATGCAATCTTCGAAAACAACACAATAACAAATCAAACTTAGCTTGTGTCATTACCACAGGTGTAATGGTAATGACATAAGCCACTAGACCGTCGATCAATATGAAATCTTTCACATATTTCCTTTGCACTAATACATATTCATACTTTACATCGTTGCTATTTCAAGTGTGCGCATGCATTTTTAATACGCTCCTTATTTAGACGTATCAGGCGCGCCGTGAGTGGAAAAAAGTTGACATGTTGTCGCACTGGTGCGTTTACCCTAGCAGGAACAAATGCAGGAAGACTGGGCTTACAGATCTTATTGCTCGACATGATCAAGAAAAATGATACGGTATATACTCACGCTATTATCCTAGTGGCGTAGGCAGAGACTAAGCTCGCATCAGGCGAAGGAAACATTTTTGAAAAATGGCTAAGTAATTTACCTACTGAATTAGGGTAAATACTAAATCGATAACATTTTATACCTACACCACTAGTTTTTAATTAGTAACGAAATGATAAGGGTGTATTCAGACCGTGAATCTAAATAAAAATCTAAGGAACATGGGTAGAAAAACGATAAATTTTTTGGACCTCCCATTCAAAGTGCGGATCGGCCGTTCGATTTTCTATTTTAGAGGTCCAAAAATTTACTCGTTTTTCGACCCATGTTCTTTAGGGAAAGTTATTCAGATTCACGGTCTGAATACACCCTTAAAGTTTCGTTACAATTATATTTGTGGTGTATTATTTATGAATTTCCTTCCTCTAACTGACTTTTTGCCAAATTTTACTGAAATCAGTTCATTTTTTAAACCGCGACGACCCTTAGCGCCTTATTATAGGAAGAACATAAACTTAAAAAAAAACCTTCGTTTGTCCCTTTAGGGAAACAGAAACATAGAGCACAAAAATAACAGAAATTAGTTACCAAGTATACAATACAATACAATACAATACTCTTTATTTGCACACCAAAAACATAAAACGGACAAACATAAAGTATAATTTTATTACTCATAAATAGATAACTACTTAAAAGCATCTAAACATACAAAAGTAATTCAGCACAACCATAAGGGGTAAATATACCAGTCGTGGGCCAGACCGGACGGGTTGGGGCAAAGTGGGGCACTCATCAAACATTGTACTATTCACATCCACATCATGTCACGCGTGTGGACTAGTCTTGCCAGCTTCATCCGTTAACCCCGTTTCGTGGCTGAACCCCTTTTTTAACTACTTTGAAAAAAAAATGAATCACGTTCATAATAATTTATTGTTGTTGTTACATATAAGGTCTTCTAAAATATTTACAGATCTTAAAACTAATAGGAACAAAATTAAGATAAAATAATCTACATCGATATTCGATCATCCATAATTAAAGACAAAAATACAGAATTACAAAAAAAAATTATAATCGACATTTTCTTCCAAATCATCAAAACATTTAGTTTTCATTAAAATTTTAATGCTTTAAGAAATAACGTCTTTTCCTTATTTTGTTTTGTTACGGTAAAGTCCAAAACTTTAGGGTTCTGGCGTCTTGACCTTTGTCTTGACCTTCGTTTTGACTAGTAAATGCTAAGATTGTTTTAATTATATTTATATATTATTCTAATATTTAAAGAAACATAGGTAATAACTGGGCCTTTTTAGAGCGATCTTACTTGAACTAGATTAAGGTAAACCTTATACTGTACTAAAGTACACCGTAACAAAAATCGTGTCATGTGGTAGGTTAATTTTTTTCATACGATCTCTGTCGTCTTTAGACTCTCTTTTAAAGCTTAATTTCACTTGTGTAATATCCTCTACTTGCCAACTATATTCAAATAATCTCGACAATGCTTGCTGGTTGCGTACAGTAATTATTATTTCTATTCATATCGTAACACCAGTAGTATGATTTACCAAATTTATCACATTTACTGGCACAATCAACCCCATAAATAGTTTTAGCTTGAACATATTTGTATTCTTTCTTTGGATCGCAGAATCCTTGGTTTTTCCAAAGAGTTATGCACTTATGTTGTTTGTCGTTAGCATCTTGTGTGCACGGTGTGCTGCAAGGTTCATCTTTAATCGTAAACTGTCGTACAACTTGTCTGTTATTTGTCTCCGAGCTGCAGTAATCCCAATCTCCTTTCTCATTCACAAAACACCATTCGAAATCGTAACCAAATTTACCGCACCTACTCCAGCATATTGGGATTTTCTGAGTTTGCGCTGTGTAGTACAATTTTGCTATTTCGTTTCCTTGAACACATGGCTTTTTGATCATTTTCCATCCTGTAAAACATTCGTTGTTAATGCACTCACTCATACACAGTTCTTTTGTGTACGACTCAGCTGAGAATCCTAAAGGAAAGCGTTCTGTTTTTGAATCGCAGTAGTCCCAATGTCCTTTGTCGTCGACGAAGCACCATTCGTATTTAGAACCAAAGTTACCACAGCGGCTCCAGCATTTTGGTTTCTTTTCGTTTTGTTCAGTGTAGTACAAACGGGAGGATTCTTTTTCTTGGACGCAGGGCTTTTGGACCATATCCCATCCAGTGAAACATTTGTTATCTCTGCACTCGCTCATGCATAGTTCTTTCGTGTAAGATACTTTTGTGTACCCCAAAGTATAACTTCCAGAAGATATCTCAACGAGTATACTAGCAAATACACTTTGTAAAGTACTGAACACAACTATGATTGACGAAAACTGCATTGTGAGGTATTTATCAATGAGTATCCGCAAATGTTAAGAAGAAGTGTTGTTACTAACGGTCGAATTCACACTGTTCCAAAATCAGGCAAGGTATAGCCTTTTATTCAGTAAAGGATGACTAATATAACAAATATTGAGTTAGACATCCTTATTTCGCACATGATTCAGTAGGATCTTGTGGGATGTATCGATGTATGACGTTAAATAGTTGCGTCACTTGCGTCATAACCGTTCGATGGCGTACTTTATCTTGTTCAAAGCTTGTTATCTAAGTGACATGTGCTCAATGTTGTACAATACCGGTATTCTTTCCTCGTTTACGTTTTAAACATACATTTGGTAGAATACCGTTGTTAAGGAAAAACTGTATCTAAATTTAGGATTGGAAAGTCCCAATCAAATTGGATTTAGTTGCCTATTGTTGTAGATCATCGCATATTTTTTCCGTCTACTAAATTATAAATGATTGTCAGTTCACTTAAGAGTCTTCGAAGAACTGAAATCACGACATAAAGACTTATGGTAAATTGGTAATTACTAATTAGTAATAAATAGATCGTTACACTCATTATTTGTGTGGTTTCTCTTAGCATAATTATGCTCAATTTCTATCTTGAATTATGCTATGCAACTAAGAGTTGCAAAATTATTTTGCAGTATTGTACCATTTCATCTTCAGCTAAGGTTAGCTATAGCAATGTTTCTGACGAGCCCGAAAAGAAATGTGATCGTGAGTATACGAGTGTGATTAATCATACTCCGATGAAGGCTGAAGCACCCACACTGTAACAGCATCACATTTGCCATTCGGTTCCGCATTTTCCGCTCTCATATTATTTATTAGTCTAGTTTGCATATACAGGCCATTTCAAACCACGGTGGGTTGGAAAAGCTGTGGGCGTACGTTCGCGTTATAATTATTCAACGTTGGTCTTGATTAGTCGCATGTATACTTTTCTTAGGTAATTTGTAATCCAAATTGGAAATCAGATAGTAGCGAATTACAACTTCTGGCACTTTTGCTGCAGTATGAGCACAGAATAAATTGGTATGAGGAAACTACCTGAGTCTATGGGTGTAACAAAACACCCTATTAATATTTAAAGTTTAGACCACTAAATTAGACAAATTTCACTATGGAAACAAAGATGATATTTTTTTAATATGTTCTACCATACATTTGAGTTAAGTATGTACTAGGTGGTCTTAAACTTAGACCATCAAACTTGTGGGTTAGACTCTAAACCACCCCTTTAATTATGACAAGGGTGCATTGCTACAATACAACCAGAACCTGGATCCAGACCTACGGCAAAACTAGTTTCGGAGCGAGAGCTACATTGTATTATTTCTAATCTAGTTGCAATAAAGAAATATATTATATAAAAAAAAGAACCTGTATTTGGTACAAGGATAATTATTATGTACAATTACATAGTTATGACAAACGGGATTCCCTACTGTGAGCAGGTATTTCATATTTAACAGAAACATTCCCGGGTCAAAAGTTATCAATCAGCAAATGATATAAAGCGTACGCTTCTTTTGATCAACTTATTACTAGTCTATCACTAAAGCCGTGTAGTAGTGTTAAATTCAGGAAACATGCTTCGAATATTACTTATTCTCACTACAGCGGTTGTAGTTTACGGTGATTTATCGTATACAAAAGTGTCAAGAACTTATAAAGGGAAGCCGTGTATTAACGATTGCGTAAATAACAAATGTATTTCCGGTCGAAATTTTGCAGTTGAAGCTTGCAGTGCTGGGTGTAATCCAGCACCTCGGTACCATACTGCCCAGAAACGATCAACTAAGGAACTCTGCTTGAGTCGCTGCGGAAAATTCGGATTCTCCTACGAATGGTGCTTCACTTCTCAAGGAGGCGACTGGGATTATTGTAGCTCAGAAACCAGGACCAGCTGGGTTCGTGATCGGACATTCACGTACGACTACGGTCCCTGTTCTACCGACTGTACCTTTTACGACCTAACTTTCGGGTCACCCTACTATTTATGCGATACATACTGGGACGATCGCAGCATAGATCGTTGTGATCCCGAATCAGTTCAGAGTTACATTGAATCAAAGACCGTTGAAGAGACTAACTGCGTTGGCTTGTGTCAGAAAGAAGGTACGTCTTACTATTGGTGCTACGACGCAGATCGCAATTGGAATTATTGTGCTCCTCCAGCGAGGCCACCAAGCTTGTCTCACTTTGCGGATAAGTTCTTCGCGCGTGGTCTTACTTGCAGTGATAATTCTGAGGAATTTGAAGTACCCGATGACTTTTCGGTAATAACTGATTGTAGTTTTCATGGTGTCAATCAGCCTCTAAGCGTTGTCGCTACAGTTGCAACGATGATTGAAGAATTGGATTCATTCAGAACCGTACATTTGAATATTCCATCGAATCCAGTTTACAGTTACACAGTCAGAGAACCACAAACCGATGGAGAGATTATAGTGCCTCTAGTTATTAAAGCTAAGTTTACATCTAGTAATACTAAATCTAATAACAATTGTGTTACTAATGAAATAATATATAAGTTAAGAAGTGTCATGACACCTGATGATATAGCAGATCAATTAATTGGATGTAATATTGGAGGAACGAAAGCAGAGTATAATTTTGTGCCACACCATGAAAGGGCTAAGTGTTCTTTACTCGAATATGAGAAGAAAATCAGTGACTGGGTTAAAAGACTAGGAAGATACGCACATATGACTATAGTTGTAATTTACAAAGATGACAGTTTAAGACCGATCGGTTTTGGTGTCAATTTAATTCTCAAATACGCAAATGGTTCAGTGCATGAGAAGCAAGAAGACAGAATTATTTGTAATAACGGTATTGGTGTTCAGAATTTACATGCACATAATCTGACGGCTACTACAGAACCTTTAAGTAATTGTTCGTTATAAGTGGTATAATCTCTTTCCGTTTCTAACGCATTGCAACGATCAATGTTGACAAAATGCAATGGTCTGAAATCAGTGAAAACATTTGATGCGTCCTGGGACAAGTGTTAGTTAACCTTCAATAAATTCTAATCAAACAAAATATACCTTACGTAAGTCCGATGAGCCTATTTATGGACTAAGAAGAGAGGAGAATTTTATTCATAGCAGCAAGAAGCGAAGTCTACACAGATAGCTTACGTCAATGGAAAGTAGAAGTGACTTATTATTGTACGTTGACTAACGCAAGTTCAAGAGTAGGTCAGGACAGGAAGGGTAATAAACATCAGAATAGATATAAATTAATATTGTTTTACTAGTTAATAGTATTTGTAACTAGGCATACAAATGAACATACATGTAACAGGATAAATTTTTAGTTAATGCGGAAACTGTGGCCAACATCAGTTTGATACGCAGAAAGCATGATTAGAGTTGCCTCACTAACTAAAACCTTATCCTGTAGGTATATTAATTAATACATAAGGAAAAAAGAAAATTGGACGGAATTCCCCTCTAGCGGGTTTTCCAGTCATGTACAGATAACTGATACTATGCTATAGGGTGAAAAGGTTATCAATCCCCGATTGATTAATAATTTCTTTACTTTCAAACTCTAGAATAACTCTAGATAAGAAAACCGCCTCGACACTATCGTTTATAGACATACCTCAAATGTATTATAGGTGTTAATTATTATACAAATAAGAATTTTGTCTGTTTTTTTCTTCTGGTGTCCTTATGTTTTGTACCTTTTATAGTTACACCGCGAAATTCAGTAATTTGTTGCAAATGGTGTTAAAAGCATGAAAATCGGAACGATTGATCTTTAGACCCGTAGCAACAACAAAAAAAGGAGAGGAGTAGTACCTACGCGTCATAACAATTCATTTAAAAAAAAAATTGTTCTGATACCTATCTATCTTGTGGTATCAAATGAAAGGGCTTTCTGCGCCGGTTCTAGAAATATGTTCCGTCATTACATTTCAGGCACTTGTTTTAAATTAAAATTAAAATAATTTTCAATACATACCATGTTTGGGCTCCTCCAGATAGACCACCAGTGCCACTTAGACCATCGCTAGTCTTTTGTGAACGCCCTTTTTACAGTTCCCTGCTAATCCCCAGTGCAGAAATCGTAGTAGGTTTTTGATCGGGATGGTTTCTAACTCATCTGGTGTCAATTACTGTCTACCTAGATGAGTACCTACTGCGTTTGAACATCAGGGGGCCACAGTCACATAGAAGGTGCAGAGGAGTTTTCATCTCCTCCTTGTAAAATCTGCCCTTTGTACCTAATCATGCACACAATAGATAACGCGATTTCTTTATCTGGGTATCGTATAAGGTGCTATATAGTTTTAACGTTAATTTTGGGGCAGTAATTTTTTTTCTTGAACTACTAACTTTTAAAATAGCATCAATCACTTTTGACAACGTCTTGGTTTCAAAATTGATGTTTATGCCAAGTGATAGCAATAAGCCTGACGGGCTGTCACATACAAAAACTCATCTGTTCTGCGAGCAATGTCCCCACCTCGCCCATTCCCACTTTAGATTACCCATTCTTTGGGCTATGTCAGCTACTCGGGTAAACACCTTATTAAATAAATAAAACTAGCACCTTATACGATACCCAGATAAAGAAATTGCGTTATCTATCCGAAGCTGGGAACTATTAGATTGTTCAGTGAAGTAATGTTTAGGTAGATAGGTACTTGAAATCATAAGTCCCAGTAAAAAAAAAATAATGACTTCATAATCCATAATCATTGTTTGCTTATTCATTAATAAGTACCTACTTTCCAAATGTTAAGGATAGGAAAAAAATACGCTTTTATTCCATTTTTGATGCATACATAAAATTAGTAAATTACTAATGTGCATTAACCGTTTATCAGGCTGTGGCCACCACATTAACATTCAATAATGACGCTTGTTATGTTATGTGTGGTCAATGAAACGCACTATTCCTAATAAAGAGTTAAAATGCATACTGTAGTCATACATAATCGCTATTTATAACGTTTTTATTTAACCCGCTGTCCCAGTTCTGGGAAAAGGCCTCCTTTTTTCTTCTTTTTCACCGCAGTCCGCAACCCTTCCAGAAGATATCCAAGTAATCACTCCATTCTCTTTAGACTTTGCTTCAACGTCGGCATCGCATCCATCGAATCTTGTAGAACCCATTCTGTAGCTATCTAGGTCAACCTTTCCTGCAAACAGCAAATATGTCCTACCTAGTTCTACTTCAACTGTTTTAAAGTCTTCAGATGATCTGTTTCGCTGCATATTGAATCGTAATCCAGCGTCAGTAGGACCGAAGCCCCATTTAATATTGGATTAGAGAAGCCACACAAAGCAACGGCTATCGTGCACCTAGCCACCTTGTTTGCTATTGGTAAACATTGCAAATCACATGAGAATATTATGGTGCTTCTGCCAATTAAGTTGAACACTGAAGTTGTACATTAGTTCTGTAGTCTTCGTTTAAGCAACTCTTAAATGTCAAGTAGTGTATTGCCTGCGTAGAGCCAATTTAAATTTTCTCACCATTCGCTTGAAACATCTTGAACTCAATACATCAAACAAGTAGTAGTGGCAATGGCAATACGTATTACTCATAGGTACTAATAGACGGGATGCACTTTACAGATGCGTGCACTAGACAGCGACTTCAATGCGCTTATCTGAACACTGTCATCGAGCTTAGGTCGTTTTTTCGATAGGGTTAGTGTCGGTCCTGCTTGATTGGGATAGGTATGGGTTCTAATAATGTATGTAGATCAAAACATATTAGGTACCTATTGTATTTAGATGCCGATTTTTATTCAAATCCTCGTATTTCTGGCTTATATTTAAATCCCAATGGACTCAAAACTACACCATTTTTTTCAGATGCATTATTTAGATATTCTGGTGAGTCGTGAGATGACCTATTTAGCCTTCGAAGGGTTAACATTTTTTTACAGGACACCCTGTTTACGAAAGCCTGGGCCATTCTCTTCATCCGACGCTTATTTCTGCTTGGTTTTAGGAATTTATCATTAACAATAATCTCATTCCTATGAATAAATTAGCAGAAATAGAAACCATTTTTATATTATCTAATTTGAGATATTTACCAGGATTAATTTAACGGTTGCCAGTTTAATTATGCCTTCAGGAACAAATTAGATGTCTAAATCTACAGTTCCGTTGAAACCATCAATGCATGTCACGTTCCGAATAAATAACTGTCAAGTTATAAAACGTAACATTTTCCCCCAAGCTTGGGGCAACTGGCACGTGCCAATTACTGGACAATTTACCCTAATCCGGCCCTAGGGGAATATTTTAACGAATAGTCGGGGAATTCTTGGTAATTATCGATCTGGTTAAGGTGCAAGCCGTTTGTATGGGTCGCAGTTTCCTCTGATAAAATCAGTTACAAATCATTTTCGTAATTGTCGATGTTGGTCAATTAATGTTGTTGCATTGTTTTATCATAGGTTGCAATTTGTACGATTTGAAATCTAGATATTCGAGATAAGCATCAAGTTACTAACTATATTTGCAATCAGTAGGTTTAGGTACGCATAATTGGTTCCTACTATGACAGTTATTTAAAAGCGAATGGTGCATTTAGAATTTCGTAAAAAAACGCTTTCGCTTTCGGAGCGACAAATGTGATAGACATTGACGATTGTACAGCAAAAAAAATTATTACTCCTTTTTATTTACATCACAAAGTATTCTACAAAGATGAATTGCATTTTATTTTAAACCAGCTATTAACACCGCTTATCTCTTAACATTAAACTAAACATTACTCAACCCATCAACGCGTGCGTCCGCTCCCGCGCTCGCCGGCGGAATGCGGCCGCGAGTTGTGCAAGCGATGCGCCGGCGCACCCACGGCGATTCACCTGCGCCCGCGCTTCCGTGTGTGCTTGGCCAATATTAGGGGCGGTTTAGACCGTACGATTTTGTTTATGTAAATCATGCACAGAGGGTCAGCGAAAGGAAAAGTTAAAAGAAGAACAAACTTCCCTAGATGTTTCTTATTCATTTATGCAATGAATATCTCTCAAGATTGGACCTAACGTCTCTCGAGTCTGGAACTCCGACTATGAATTTTGATTATATTATAACAGAACATATCAATGTAGGTGTGTCAAAAATTCAAAAGATAATGGTTCCACCAAACCCCTTTTAATTAGGTTGTCTTTTCTGAAATGCATTTAATTTCAACAGTGCAAAGAAAACTTTTTTAAATATTATTTCCCTGTATTTTTCAAAATAATCGTACCCTTTAAAACGAGACGATCGTCATCGATTGCCGATCGCGTATCACACGAACTGTGCCCCGGCGTGATGTAACCCGGTCCCCAGCATACGACGGCAATCTCAATTATCTGCGCCATTTCGCGCCGAACTGAAAATTCCTGGGAGAAAAATTTCGTCACAACGCAGACCAACTATTGTTACATGCACCCTACTTTGTTATTGCTTTGTCTTAGGTATAATTTTACTAACTACAGGTGGATTCGCACGTATTTTCTGCAACTTGTTTCACAAAATATCGTGGTTTTGTTTTCTATTGTTGGCATAGATGTGTTTGTCTAAAATCAGGATGCTTTTATTTTGTACATACATACATACATAAGCTCACGCCATTGTCCTATGGGGGTGGGTATGTTTTATTTATTCTCGAATTCACTATTGCACTAAATGAAGCTTAATTGTGGAAATAAGTGACTAGCTACTTTGATCTTCATACCTACGCGACGAATTGATAACCTTTTTGTAAAGTCAGTTAAAAATGTTTAATATATTCAAGTTTTAAAAGAAAAGAGAGATAAATACAGATATATAACACTTTTTAAACGTCCCCCAGAAACCAACTATCTAATTTGTCTCAAAGATCTAGCTGTACCTAAGCTAAATGTTCTTATCACAGCTCATAAACAAGAAGATAGATCGATCATCAATACCGTTTTATGCGCTTACGCAACATCGAATCGTTTTCGAAATCGGAATTCGTTCATTCACTCAATAGCGAGATCGTAGTATAATTTTCGCGGCAAACCGTTGAAATGACATTTACGGTTTCATACGTAGACATAGGGTTGCCACACCGTTTGTAAAAGTTTTGAATATACATCACTTGAGAGCATAGTCTCTGACACCCTTAGTTAGCTGATTCTGCCTTGCATAGGGGTTTGTGTATTATTAACCTTTTTATATATTGCCTGAACTATTGACAAATACACAATACTTATTTATAACAAAGTTATCACGGTCTGCCAGCATTTGACAAAAAACGAAATACCTACAATTTTCAATTAAATTTCTCTACAGATATTTTTTAGTTTTTCGAACTGAAAGTTGTTCAGTTTGATGGTCTAATCCAACCCTTTAAATATTTCTGAGGTGTTTTGTTACACTCTGTATACTTATCTTAAAAACAATCTTTTGGCAACCCTAAGCTCGACCAGTAAATACTTATTTCTTGTTATTGGCAGCAATAACACGTTACACGTCTGCTGATGAAACCGAACCGTTCTTAATACGCCGCCGCGCCGTACCCACTGACATCAAGACTGATTTCGTCTTATATTGAAGTAGTGACTTAACACCTGTTACGTTGTAAATAACACAAGTGCTTTAATTGATAGTCAGTTACTTACATAATCGTAAGTACGGTACGTACGATTACGGTACGATTTTCTTTCGGTGAAGGAAAACATCGTGAGGAAACTTGCTTACGTTTTGCGATGAAGAAGAAATTCTGATGGAAGGAATGCATTACATACTTAAGGGTTGCTTCACACCATCAAACTGAACAACTTTCACTACGGGAAAGGGAACATTAAAATCGAAAAAAATAAACAGCTTTTCCATACATTTGGGTTGATTAGCCATTGACGTTTTCAATGGAACCAAAGTTTTACTAGGAGCCAATAGTGAAATCGTGACAAAAAAAAAATGTTCCATAGAAAAATTCAATGGCTAATTAATAAAATATCTTGGACATTGTCACACACAGTATCTAGTCACATTTAAAGTAAGTACCAGAATCTAGCCTGGACTTGTATTATGATGACTGGATAACGATATAGAATACATACATAGATAGAAACAGCCATGACTCGGGTACAAATATTCATATGATGAATCATACAAATATTTGACCTTTACGGGATTCGAACCCGCGACCCTCGGCACAGCAGGCAGGTTCACTACTGACTGTGCTATCGGACCGTCTAACCCAAATTTACCCAATTAACCCAAATGTATGCCACAACTGATTTTTTTCTCGCGATTACTATTTTCATCCCATAGTAAAAGTTGTTCAGTTTTATGGTATGAAGCACCTTAAGGTGGTTGGAGAGTTGTCAATTTCATACAAAACTTTGTCGTAGAACACTCGTAGACGGTGTTAATAAAAGTAATGTTTAGTCTACGAGTGTTCTACGACAAAGTTTTGAATGAAATTTACAGCTCTCCAACCACCTTAAGTATGTAACTCATTGAAGCTTCATTATCATCATCATATCAGCCGATAAACGTCCACTGCTGGACATAGGCCTCCCCAAAAATGGGGGGATTTGCCATAATCGCCACGCTTGACAGGCGAGTTGGCGATCGCAGTTGGATTGAATGTGTGTATTCAGAGGATGCTGCTGCCCATCCTCCGGTAGATCCCTTAGTCGCCTTTTACGACACCCACGGGAGGAAATGGGATGGTGCTACTCTTAGCCGACACCACACGGACAGTGCGGAAGCTTACACTCTGTAAATTATGTATGAAGTAATCAAGATCGATTAAGCAGTTTAGCCGTAGAAATGTAACAAACATTTAAAAACATTTCTGTATTATTTATTCGTACCCTGATCAATAGCAAATAAAGATTACTTTACTTTAAACAGATACACTTTCGCGCATTTATATTATGTAGACTTCTAGAGTGAGACCCACATAGATTTTTCAAAGACGATCCCACGTTGATGACAGATGGGCAGCCGTCCATTAAAAACTTCAACTGGCCCCAAGCCATCAAATATAAGGATTGCACCCATTAATCTACCCACCAGTGGGTTAACGATCAAAACACCCTTATTTGGAAAAGTAGAGCCTCAAGTAAGACATTAAGACCTAGGCCATGGAATGGATGCACTATAGAAATGTCATTGAAGAAATCTTGATTAAAAAACATGTAAGCATTACAACTTTGAGGCTGTTGGTGTTCCAAATAAAGTCGTGATTAGGTTAAAAATATGACGTAATGTCTCGAAAATCAGTTACATAGAACTCAACAATCTCTAAATTATAACATTGAAAGCCACCTATCTGATCACTTTTGGAATGTTTTCGGATAAATTTAGCATTTGGAGATGAAACACAAGAATTTTCAGGAAGATTCGATTGTACTTATTTATTGCTGAATAGTTGCTGTTGTTGTTGTAGTTGCAGTTTATTGCTGAGTATTTTTTTCTCATATTGGGTTTGATTTTGTGGTCACAATAAAACCGAAATTAGCGCCATACCCAGGATATGATAACAAATACGCAATGGTTGTTCAACAGTTCTACAGAAGAAATCGCTTGTTATTAATATTTATAAATGAGTTGCGGTGTTGGTCTGCTATTGGGCGGTCACGTGCGCGTGTCGCTTGTCGGTTGCCCCATCCCCGGCCTACAGTGGAACTCCAGTGGTGGCTCAGGATATTGTTCTTTTATAAGAACAACCCTTGAAGTCACCAAAATATCAATATAACCGTACAACGTCAAGCACTTTTGCTATAAAAACTCGACATTGGCAAAATCATCAATAACAGCCATATTTTTAAAAATAGAATAGAATATTTATAAATAGTTTTTTTGGATTTTGATGTCAAATATATAATAGGTATTTATAAACAGAATGTTATTAGCAGCAGTAACTAACCTACCTAGAACTTTATTTGTAGTTCCGGTTCGCAAATAATATACCTATCTAGAAATAGGGTAATAACTCTCAGATCACAAGCATCGCCACACCTGTCATTTCTACTTATTAGGTACTCTCTCCAGCAACTACCAAACATCAAATCAAATATCAGACCTCAGTATAGAGGGTATGTTTAGTAAAATAACAGAGGTAGGAGGTATGTAGGTAATAAATAGTGATTTGTGTCGGCATTCGCTCTAAAACGTCGCCATGGAAACGGCATAAGGCGGGTCCGGTGCCCTGCGCCGGCGCACCTCGCCCGGTGGAAGTTACAGACGGAAATAGAGTGGAACCTATCGCATTCCGTGTCTTAAGTTCAGTGTGGTGTTAACCTAAAATATTTAAGGACAGAGGGAGGCATGCTTTGCTTAAATAAATATATTACCTTTTTAACCTTTTTTAGCGTGAATGGTGATGATAATGAAGGAAGTTGCACAACTAATCATCAGCCTGTTTTATAGCCTGACAAGTTAGTGCGCAACTGTCCCGCGGTGTACAGACGTTGGGGGGGGGGGGGGGGGGGCTTTACCCTAGATGTTGCTGGGGGCGGGGGAGGTGTAGCAGGGAAGGGAAGCGAGCACCGCTCGTAACGGCAATCAAATTGACCGCTGAGGGGTAGCGTTTTCGCCTACAAATGTTGTTCTGCGCAGGTTTTTATCAAGTTGTTTGCTGGCTATTATTCTCCTTATCGCAAAATCTTATGTTTTGTGGCACAAGCTACCAATCATTAGCGCTCGCGGCAAGTCGACACGTATACAGGCTGTTCTAAACATGCAAATTTACCTTAATCTACATAACACATGTTACGGAAATATGAGGACGGCATGTATAACAAAACTGGGTGTCTTTCCTGAAAATACCGATGTACGATGAATTTGTTTATTATGTGGGTATCAGCAAAGGCATACAGGGTCCATCTTAATATGCTGACACTTTTTTAAGGGGATGATCAGACCATCAAACTGAACAACGAATTTACAGTACTTACTTCAAAATTTAAGCATGGAGGTATGTTTCAAGATGTTTCTCTCCACCCAAAAACCTCTGTGCTACAAATGGTAAGGGTAACCTACAAAAAAATGTACGTTGTATTTTTCGAACCACACACGAATAAGTTTATCTCAACGATAGGTGACGATAGTTTTGTTCTAAAAGCTTATTCTTATCAACGTATATAAGTTCAAAACGTTTGTAAAACTAGTAAGAGCCCAACCCTTGCTTTTAAATACCGATAGAGAAAGAAGTGTTTTCCATTTGTGAAGAGATAAAAGAGTTCAAAATTTCGTTTTTCGAACAAAACTAACGAAATAGATTAAGATCACGTTAAAAGTTTTTTACAGTCTACACCTATGCAGGCAGTAATAATATATAATCCAGTGGAAGCCATATTTTTTTGAGGATCCTGAAAAAATAGGGATGCCACCACCGTCGCAAAAATGTTATTCCTAGGTTGTCTACACGCTTATTTGCTCAGGCCACTATGAGGTTAGATCCATTGAGCAAGATTTACAGTTAAAAGTACTGAAAAAAAAAATTAACTTATAAATTTATATCTACGTTTTGTATTTAGCTAATAAAATTATAACTTACTAACTTCGTCTGAGGTTTCTTTAAAAATCGTATCCTATGTGTTAATCCAGAACATTTATATGTGTGCCAAACATTAAAATCCGTGTATCTGTTTCTGCGTATTCACTCAGTTGCAGCAATCGCTTCTTAGCGATAAGACCGCCTTATTTTTGTGCCTACTGTTTTTTCTTTCTGTATTTTACTGTTTGTATTTTGGTGTAAAATAAAGTATATTTGATTGATTGATTGATTGCAGAAACGCTCGTTAAAGTGAATCCTCCGTTAAATCTCTTGCTGTCACTTTTTGTCTTGTTGACGTAGTAAAAGCTAGCAAGAGATTTAATGGAGGATTAACTCTAATGAGCGTTTCTGCAACTGTGAGTCACAAACATAAAATCATCGCGGTCGTTACAAGCTTTCAGCATAAGCATGCTCACGACTATATTCCCCGATGGGGTAGTCAGAGATATCCTGAAACCTCAGAACATCCACTTTTCACCAGTAGTACCGAAATTCTGTCCAGTGTGACAGGGGGTGAGCCCGTCGCCACTTATAATGGACAGTGGGCAGTGGGCGGATGTACAGCTTTCAGATCTATAATATTACTAGTTTCTGCCTGCGATATCCGCATGCGGTTCCCGTCATCGTAGCGAGATTTATATACCTGTTTTAAGTCTAATCGTTAGCTTTTAGAGACAAAAAGTTACATCAATATCGGTCCAGTAGTTTTTGGGTGATGCTCGAACAAACAAACAGACGGATAAAAAATCCAAAAGTCTATGATTAGAGTCACGTACACTAAACACCATATCGTAACCTTCTTTTAGTTTTCATATTCACATTCATTTATTCGCATTCATGTAGGTACCTACAAGTTTTATGATAATGTAGAATGTAGATAGTAGAATTTACCGACCCAGACGAGTTATGTCGGTAAACAACGGTTCAAAAATTCCAAACTTACTAAAATTCCAACCCAGTTTTCCCGGCACGAGGCCTAATTTCGTCTTATCATCATATCTCAAAGTATCTAAACAGTAGTTTCGTCTCGGTAGCCCATTAGGGATAGTGAACTAGGCTAGCGGCGCGGGCGCAGGCGACGCCCGTACTAATATCTTAACCGGAGGTGGGGGTTTGGTACAAAATATTGATTGGAGCGATGGGGATCACAAATAAGAACATACACAAACAAGCACAGATTTCCTGTGATTGTTGATAGACTTGAACTAAGAAGGGTTCGCCGAAATACCCTTCGCCCTAAGTACGGGTCGCCGAGGGCACGGTTCGCCGATTAGCTACTCGTATACTTATCTCCTCAACCTATAATTATAACATCCCACTGCAGGGCATTGGCCTACCCTCAGGAATGGGGCGTTAGTCCACCACGCGTGCCCAATGCAGATTGGTAGACTACACATACGCATCTGAATTTCTTCTTCAGCGTACGCTGGTTTCCTCACGATGTTTTCTTTCAAAGTTTGAGACTATTTGAGAGCAGTCGGTATTAAGAAATCTTGAGATCAAAGGAGACCTCATGACATCTTCTAGGCAACAATAATAAAACAACTAGATAATAGTTAGTTGTTATGCTAGGCTGCAAAGTTGTTTTTTGGCGCGAGTACTTGTATTGAATCCTGAGCGCGACGAAGGTTTCAAAGGTACGAGACGCAGAATAACTTTGCTGCCGAGCGCAACACACAACTTTTCACCTCACAACGGCGAGGAAAAATGCTGGCTGGATGAAAGAAAAAAAAAAGAAAAAAAACATTTTGGCGATGTTTTAGCACAATAAGGCGGCATAGAAAAATATGGAATAGAGATTCGAATTTTAAAAACTCTTTCCACGCTAGCGGATAAAATGCACTTTTGCATTCAGATTTCGAATGATAAACAGATTCTTTCCGAGCTTGTGAGGTGAAAAGATGTTTATTGGTTGAACGATGGTAAAAGAGAAAAGTCGATGACTTGAACTCAAACGGCTATGTTGTGAGTGTAACACATTTTATGCTCTGAATGATAACCACAGACGGTTCGGTTTTTGGTGTCTCCGGCCCTAAAACTTTATAGGTATTAGTTACCAACAACAGTCCATTGGGAAATTAATCCATGTACTACTAGCTAGCTTCTAGTAGCGTGATTTTGCAGTGTAGGTATTTGTGGGCGAAATGCTGGTCACTTATCACTACTTGTCACGCCGTCATTCCATACTAGACCTGTGATAAGCTAAAAGTGAGCCTTGCTACAAAATATCGTTAGCAACTGTTGCAAAGTTTCTGTCCACCCCGAAAGGGATTTGGAATTGGAAGTGCGTTCATACAGGGTGTACCAAAACATCGAGAAAAAATAAAAAGTCAGCTTATTCATTTACATTTTACAGTAGGTACTGCAGTTTTGTACTGAAATGAATTAGACAGTTGTTTTTTTTTCCTTTGCACGTTTTGTCTCCGTAGTGAAAGTTTTTCTTTTTGACGGTCTAACTAAATCCACCACTTTAAAAATATTAATAGGGTGTTTTGTGTATACTTACTTATATGTATTGGATGTTAGGATAAACAGTTACATTACTTTAAGGGGTGATTGTACCCATGATACCTGAAAAGCTTTCCCAAAAGAACATAATTATGGGAAATTCGCATTATAAAAAATAAATTTTTCATTCAAACGTTCCATCACCTGTTTAATTTTATACTTTTTTGCGAATTTCCTAAAGGTTTTTTAGGGAAAGTTGTTTAGTATAATAGGTAATAATCCCTAAAAGTAATGAGACTGTTTATCCTAACACCTTATGTATTAGATATAACAACGTTTATTAAATTTTCGTATAATGAATTAACGCAAAACTAGAAAGTAGTTTGTTTTGAAGCGAGAGGAGAATCGAATTATCATGATTTCAACATAGGTATAATTTTTTCAAAATATTTAATAATTTGATTGTAAAATTAAAAATTTATTGAACCAGATGTCAACCCACCGCACGATCACACTCTCCCACTTACTACCAAAACAAGATTCTTAAAATGTATCCATGAGTTCGTTAGCGCATTCATTCATTGTTGAATGAAATGATAACGAATCATTTTTGCCTCAAAACTTAAAATTTCAACTATCAAAATACTGAAATTAATGTTTCAATCTAATAATTTTTTTATAAATCAGATGGGGTGTATGAGGTTTTGCCCTTATTCATTATCACGATGTATAGGTACCTACAGCGTTACGTTTATGTTTGTATCATAATAAAACAGTTCTATTGGAACATAACATAAATCAATTCGGTTAAGGCCCTCACAGTTATCTAAACGTAAGCCGATTATGTGGGATCAGCTGATTGGTGCGACGTGCCCTTAAGTACTCAACTAGTATTACTATGTATTTGAATGTCAGACCATGTTTAGGTTGATAAGTGTATCAGTGGGGCGTGTGACGGTACGTAGGTTCTTGTTTTTAATTTGACTTTGACCCATAATACTTTGGGTATTTAATAAACATGACAATTTGTTATTGCCAATGAGCTACCTACATGCATGTTGAGTGTCATTAGTAATCAGCAATGTACAATAGAATAGAATTTCTTTATTTTCTTAAAAAACACATTACAAAAACAATATATTACACTGTGAGTACTTACAAATTCATAAAAACACAACAAAAATAAACAAGACAAAATGGTATGAGACATACAGTATACGGTTGTTTGTCCAACCACTGCTATTATTGTTACAGCCGAATTTAACATAAAAACTAATGAAAAAACAACTGAAAAACAATTGAAAGAGACACAAAAAAATAGTTCAAATAACATGTACCCCGTTTTTTTGTTGTGTTAAATTAAATGCGTTACATATTAAACATTAAACGGGGTGTTTCATATCACCACATTGAGCAACTATTATTATGGAACCACTTTGAAATCGCGATAAAAATTCGAACAAAAAGGGTTGAGCGTTGTATTTAGAAAAAGGACGAGCATCTTTTATGTCTCAAATATGCCAAAAAAACGCGTCAAAATACTTAATTGCCAAAGAGAATCCATCATCCATCACACACAGCCTATATACGTCCCACTGCAGGGCACAGGCCCTACCACAGGAAGAGTGTATGGGGCGTTAGTCCACCACGCGTGCCCAATGCGGATTGGTAGACTTCATAATACGCATCGGAATTTCTTCAGCGTATGCAGGTTTTTTCACGATGTTTTCCTTCACCGTTTGAGAGCAGTCGGTACATAAGTTAGAAAAACTCATTGGTGCATGGCATGTGTGTGGCGGATTCGAACCCGGACCTCATGATTGAGTTTCCATAGCTCTCCGCAACGCGCCAACAACGCTCTAAAGACTACGCCAAAGAAAATAACAGCTAATTAACTTTTCGGAACCTCCAAATCATACCAACAAATCTAAATGAACTATGTACGTAGGCACACATCGGTCGGATGCGCAGACGCATCCTGCATGCAGAGACCGGAAGTGTCGCGGATTGTCACAAACAATGCCCTATTGTGGACAATAATTACCAACCGGATACTACGTCATTGTGATGCGTTCCAATTTAAATGGACATCATTACAGACTTTCAAAATTATCATATTATGTCTAGTCGGTTTAAAAAAGTTACGACACTTTTGAAATTAATATCTTTTGTAAGAAAGGAGTGAGAGAGAGAAACACATGGAAGATGACACATTGAGCCAAACCATGGGATAAGGGCAAGAGAATGATGATGGCATTTGAAATACTCTTACAGTGTCCTTTTTAGTAAGCTAACATGCTAATAAGGATCACATTGCGTTGCGTTTGCATGAACTCGGAAGCGTAGTGTAGGACCCTGAGGACCACTGGATTGACGACCTGAGACTGGTAGCAGGGAGCGACTGGATGAGGAAGGCCGAGGAAAGAGTTTTGGAGCGCTCCTTGGAAGAGGCCTATGTTCAGCGGTTGACGATGATAGGCTGATGTTGATGATGTTGCCTTGAAAATATCTTCTAATATTTGATGACATCATGAAATTGATGATCAAATTAATGGTTTTTCTGTAAAGGAAAACATTAGGAGGAAACCTAAATGGCGACGTGACGATGGGCTCACTATCTGATTCCTAGACTTGGACAGTTTGGGCACTGTTAGTTAGTGATATTCTGAATATCCTTGACTATCCCCTAGGGGAAAATAGTATTGATCATATACTTATGCTGAGGATCGAATGAGACGTAATATACTGCCATCGTGGACCATTCAACATTTTTAAAAATTCACTACAAAGTACCTACTTAAAACAGGCTTTTTCAAAAAGCCCCAACCCCAATATTTCGGTAAACATGACATGGTTTAATGCTATACATTACCATCCTCCCATTACAATACAATAAGCAATCAAAAACGTATAACAAAAGGGTTTTGTGTTTGTCTGCTCGAATAAAATACTCTTTATAAGCACAGAATAAAAAATGAGACAGTATTTAAACGACATGTTTATATTCAAGAGGATAGTTGGTTCAATTCCGCTTCGATAAAATTTCATTTAGTTACTATTTAATTAAAAAATATTATTGGGTAAAGAATAAAAACTAGGTATCGTTTGTGTTAGATAATCAAGTTTCTAAAAAAAAGGATACAAAAGATTTTTGACAATGAGACTATCGAAATTAGCTCATAAAAACTAGGAATTAAATTTAAATTACATCAGCTACTTTCACTGTCCGTAAACTAAATTATCTCAACGAGAGTTGTAAGACATAAAAAGAATAAAAAATAAATCATAGCCGTCGTCTGGACCACAATCAACGCCCATATATAATCAGAATCGATTATGAATCGAGTTTAATTAATCAATACGAATTTTCGCATTCGCCAATCGATGTAATCGAGATCTCTATCTAGCGGAGGATGATAAACGTTAATCTGATTCATTCGGTTTGTTTAAAAAGAAATTTTTGAAAATCGCTTTTGTAATTTATGACCTTATTCATGTTTTCTGATTATCATATTATTCGATTCTTTTTTAACAGTCCAATAGTATCTTAAATTATTGTTTTAATTAATATGCGAATTTAAAATAATAACTAAACGAAAATTTAGATTTTTTTTTTATGAAATTAAAGTAACTCAACAGAGAATGACCCATAGGGATATACTATGAATTCTAAACATTTTCACAAGCCACTATTTTTAACAGTAAACTGAAAAACATGAAAGCAAATTAAACAAAACAATGAAACAAAACGTGCAATCTGCGTAAATCTAACCGCATCCCGGTGGAATGGAGCAGAATCGTTGCCCCGGGCGGCACCGCTATCCGCTATTCGATACAAAAAGCATCGGTATCACCGCAATATAGTAGTAATGCAAACAAAGCCGCAGGTAGGAAATGCACGTCTGATGGACGATGGTGCAAGGGAAGAGAGAACGCTGAAAAGCATCAAAATCACGGCACCTTTTATCATCGCTGGAACCAGAGAAAGGTGTGCGTATTTAATCCCATGGTTGTGAATAGGTTGGGTGTCATCTTACCTGATGGAAAGTCTGGATTGAAAATGATTAATTATAATGTAGAACACTCATTCACATAATTTCTTGGAAAAACTCTTGATTTGTCAATTGGAGAAGAAACACTATGCAATATTGATAAATAGAGGTTCAATTTTAACAGAGGAAGAAATGGTTGGAGACTTATTTGAGACATGCAACCCTCATCGTATCTCATACATATATTATGATTTATGATGCATAAATTCTGGATAATCACATGGAGCCAATAACAGCTACTGGATTAAATATAGAGCTCAATTGGTGCGCCTTGGTAGGCATACGTTCTCGATTGGCGTGATCTGATGATGAAGACACGTATTTCCTCGAAATATCTATCACATCCGCTGCCGCTCATGCCTTCCACATTCGTGATAGGCGGTCATTCCGTCACAGATTGTGACTACGGAACCGCTATCGATAATTTTTGTTGCGCCCGACCATTTCGCGCAAAACGCTTCCATCCGACCGCTTCTTGTTCCGAAGAAAGTACTAATTCAGTGATTTTCCCTCGTAAATCTCGATCGTACCTTCACAACCGTTTTGCTGATTGCTAGGTGGAAACGAGATCATGAACTAAGCATTGTTTTTCAACCGACTTTAATAAAAAGAGGTTTTCAATTCGGTTGTATTACTCGAAGATATAGCTAGGATGTATATCTGATACTCACTCTGATGTAGGTATACTTGAAAGCCAGATCACGGGCCTTTGAGATCAGTTTAGAATCCTGGGTGCCTGATGCTCTCAGTCAGCTTTAGAGCATACACCCGATATAATTTCAATCTTTACCTATTATGTTTATTCAATAGTAAGACATGGACCATCACAATGTTTGGTCTTTTGCTAGCCTTTTCGTCCTCATCCATTAAATCGCAAACTTTTTGCCTGCCTACGTACTGCGATGCCTACATACGTTGATTAGCGATCACGTCAGATATCTGGTTGATCTGTCTTTTATTATAACCTTCTGTAGTTCAAGCACGTGTAATACGCCTCCATGGAGTCATGACTTATGTGGTCTAATTACACTTTAGATGCCATCCTCTTCACCGTATCATCGGTAGACCTGACATTTCCAAATAAACGTCATTTCAACAAACAAAACTGTTTGTATTAAAATTCAACAGACTTGTTCCATCTCCAGCGCTAACCTTTCCTTTCTCTCTAATAAACACTTTATATTCAGTTCAGAAATCCTTAAGACTCCTCTTAGCGGACCTCGAAGATTGGCGTCTTAGGCCCATAATAAACCGCATATAAAATTGTACGTAGGTACGTCAGTACGTCGTGTAATGACATACCGACGTGTGGTAATGCGTTCCACATACGTCGCCGACAAACGGAGACACGCCCCTCTCCAGGTTCACCATGATTCTGATGTTGATGGGATATGATAGGACAGGGGGAATTCTGGGATACATCGACAATATGGGGAATATTGTTAGGAAAACCGGTGAAATATGATAAATACATTGCAGCTGCACTGAGGCAGGTGCAGATAAAAATCGTGTATGGTATGATAACAATAAATAATAAAGTTCACCAACCAGCATCGGACCCACACATGGTGGAGTATAGCCCACTCCCTCCCCTCACGCGTATTTGTGAGAAGAGGCCTATAGCTATGTCCTGTTATGGATCGTTAATAAAAAAATACAATATCGCTACATAAAATTTACATCCATGAGTTCCATGACCGAACAGGGATACGAACCCTTTAAGAAAGAAAGGCCTAAGATAGAAAAATAATTTAAAAGGTTGATAGGATTAAAACATACATAAACTTAGTACCCTAATCCATTTTGGAGTGCTACAACATCCAATTTGTAAATTGTAGAAAGGACCACGTTTTTTTGGGAAGAACTATTTTCCATCATGGTAACCCTACGAAATACAGGACCCTCATGCAAATCGGCCGAGTGACACCGGGCGACACCGCAATCTTGCATTAACGCGGAACAGCTAATCTGCAAAATGCGGACAGTGTTGCCAGCTAATGGATTACCCCGCGAATGGGGTAACGAACCCAATTATAGGGTGCGGCGGTCAAGTCTGCTTGTTAACTTGTTTTGACCTCGTTTTGGAGGATGATTAAGAGGCGGTTGTTTAGATCATTCTAAAATAGCATTTATAGCTTGTTTACTAGCGAGAAAAATTATATCATCCTGTTAGAGAACTAGCATGACTGGAAAAAGAGAAGTAGGTACCTATATTAGATTCGTAGCATGTGGCGGGCCATAGTCTCTGCGTACCCTCAAGTGATAATGGCGCGAGTATATTGCATGCATACACTATCACTAATCCTGTAAACCAGGATCAAGTAGGTAAAACCTTAAACGGCATACAACAAAACAATTATAATTTAAATGAGTTCAACAATAATATCCGCTGACCTTCCTGCCCGGGGTGCGTGCGTGGGGTCCATAACTCTCTGGATAACATGCGACATGCGCCCGCGCAGCGTGCCCCGTGGGCGTGACGCTAACTGTTCTGTTCTCTATTTAACGGGTCCGAGGCTCAAATTCGTGGAGATAATAAGCTTCACTAGCGCTCGTGTGGTTCTCGGATAAGAATAGACCAGACCACCGCATTTCTGTGGGTGTCTTAGGAGGCTGCTAAGGGATTTTTTTTTAATTATTGATGGGTTTGCTCTTGACCTCTATCTAGTCCTCAGGACAAAGATGGGGTCGAAAATGTAGCGAGCTTACCCAGAAGTGCACTGGCACTCCTGCACACTGACGGAACGCAGCAAGCTGCTTGGCGCCAGACTCCGGCAGGAGGTCGCGAGCCAGGCGGCTCCTTGCGGAGCCTACCACACCGCTGTGGGGGATCGTTTAGCCACCACCACAAACTTGGTAGCTTGTGATGCCGTTGCCCGGGGTGGACCGCTAGGAGGTAGATCCCCAATCACCCCATAAATATGGTTTCTCTTTGAGTGTTTTTGCGGGCGAAAGGCCACTTATCCTTGAGGTCATATCGTCGTGAGTTTCAACTGGGACCATTATACGACTGTACGCTTAGTAGGAGAGTTAGTCGCTGTGGCGATGTTTCTGGCCACCCCGAAAGGTATTATGGCCGTGAGTTTAAATATGTGTGAGTTTCTCCTCAAGGATGGGATTCGGATTCGGAGATTCGGACCTCTCGTCCGAAGAGAACAAGAACAACAAATCCACCCTCAAACGACGGGAGTCCATGAAAAGATGTAGGAATGTGGATGAGGCTAAAGAAGTTTATCAAAAATCGTAGCCTGTGGCGGGCCGCCTTAATTATCTCTGCCTATCCCCGTGGAACTATGATGGCATCCACAACAACCAAAGTCTATGTCCATGTATTTTATGAAATTCAACCAATGACATGAACGGGATCTAAACTTCTGATATACGCGACAGTAAAATATAATAGTATAGGGCCGACAGTAAGTATGTTTTCAGTTAGCCTCGCATTAGTACGGTTGACGACCGTGCGTCGCCCGCGCACCCATGAACCGTTTCGAAAATAGAACTGCGCCCGCGCATCCAACTGCAACGGGACTCGGATTGCTACGGTGAAAACATACGAGTCCTAATGACAGTTAGTTGGAAAGAAAATTGTTTTTAATGGGAGAGCTGTAATGTTTTCCGTATAATATACAGACAGAATAATCCATGGATTTAATTATGATATAATATAAATAAAAAAGAAAATATATAAACATAACAATAGTTTATATGACAGCAAGCCGATACAGGCCGATAAGCGTGTTAAAAATGCCCTTGTGTATGTGTCTCACATACTATGCTCTTTCTTTTTCGAATTATGATACAAAAAAGAAAAGGCAGAGTAGGAGATATTTAAATATGCCAATATTTCAAAAGCGACGAAGGAAAAGATGTAGAAGAAAAATTTCCAAAATTCATTATTTTATTGTAAGAATGTAATTAATAGCCGATGGAATCCCTGAAAGCCATGCTGAACAAAATCATCGATTGACAAATAAAATAAAAAGTTTGTATGTCGGTGTCGCTTATTATATTATTTACAAATGACGAGGAACAAATATAAGAATGTAGACACTAGATGTACGAATGAGCTTTCTCGAAAGCGATTTCGCAGCAGATCCTCAGTAGCGAATAGCGATACCAAAATGGAAACAAACACAAAAACGAGTAAGTATCTTAAAAATGTTACAATCTTGTCAAAAAAAACGATTTTCGAATGATGTAAAGAAGTCATGAATGAATCATGAGGAGTTAGGATCGGTAACTACATTAGACAATTGGGTCTGGTCTGACCAAAGTCCACAAACTTAGTTACACGTAGCGTAGGTAAGTTGTAAGCAACTTTGTATTACAACCACTTGGCCTTGTCACCACGGCAATTATAATTAAATTAATTTCCTCATTGAAAGCAAGACAATGTAACTGCCCCGGGATTTATTACAACTTTCCCTGTCTCCGAAAAAGGTCTAATTTGACGTTGGATGGAGAATGCGCTGCGCTTGCGATTCTAGATTACGCAACGGTAGGCGTATTGGTGTAACAGACATTCTTTGGTAACAATAAGTGATAATTTGATAAAAGATAGTGTAAAATGGTATGTTGTTCATGATAGAATAAATCATACACACTAAAAGAGTACCATTTAAAGGAAAAACTTGACCAAGGTATATAAATGATACAATTAATTTTTATTTTTTTATTTTTTAGACACTTTCCAAATTTTCAGGGGTGAAAAATTTTACTAGGCTAGCAAAACTGAGAACGTCATAAAAAAAAAGATGTTTCACACATTTGAGTCGTGGCATTTCAATTTAGTTTGAAACAGCCGATTTGTTTCTTTTGCGTTTTTAAGGCTTGCTCCTATAGTAAAAGTTATTCAGTTTGATGGTCTGAACCACTCCTGAAAATTTGAAAAATAAAGTGACCTAGTACCTATCTATACCTTTGAGGGTAAATATTACGGAGACGAAGGATCTAGATCTTATATTCAAATGTTAAGATAAGTAGGTTTTGAAATAGCTTACCAAAGAGAAACTATTTTCAGAATCAGAATTTAGACATTTTTCGGCGTCTTCTTAATTTACTGGAAGCAATAATTACCCAATTTACAACAAGACAATGACTCTGACAACAATAACGACAAAAACAACTTGACGTAAATTAAATAGTTATATCAATTTTCTCCCAAACCAATACCAAAACAAAACAACAGCAGCGCCCCATCAAAATGGAATTTCTCTAACGCAACGGTCCCAAGTCCCGGTCGTCCATAATTTTGGCCTAGCGGTTCGACAACGATTACAACAGTGAATAGAACATTCCTTGAGGTTGTATTACTATTTCAGGACCCACCACTATTCAGAGAGTTTACTAAACTGTTACGTAACTGGTATTAGAGAAATGCGAAAGACCAGTATCAGTTTTTATTATAGTTTGGTCCTTCGAGCCGGATTTCTGTGAATTCTATTTTTACCATGTTTAACCAATTTGGTTTTTAATACAATCGTGTTTCAAAAATAATTGTGTAAAAAAGTATTTATTTATTTGTAAATGTCTAGCTCACAAAGAAAAAAAAATTGGTCCTTCGAGAATTTAGAATCTAAATTATTATTAAAATACAGGCAATTTCGTAGTTAAAATTTTAGATTATTACCATTATATTTTTATCTTCGTTTTTTTTTTGCACTTACAAAGTATGTTTATAAGCTTGTATCAAACTCCTTGAGTCCACTGAAGTATTTATAAGAGTATCATAGTTAATAGATCAACCGGCTCTCACCGACATGCCTGTTACCAACTTCATTGCCCCTTCATCGGATACCTTACCTTATCCGTACACTTTATTAAACGATCCCACTTCTAAATATGCAAAATTGCAAACCCTATTTACAACCGCAAGTTTTATGTAACCGTTAGCCGTTTGAAATTTTATTGCGCTTGCGTCGACATTGTGTATGACCGTGTGTAAGTTTATATTCTGCAAATGGTTATACTATGGAAATTGAAACTTGCTTGTAAAGGCTTCGCAGATTGTTGTCTCGTTGGATTACTGCCTAAGAACTGCCATCAAGTAGGTAAAGTGTGACCAGCTTTTTAAAAATATTGCTTTACTATGAAAATAAGAGTTGATTTTCATAAATTGTAACTCTACACTCAACATAATGTAAACGTCCTCTATTTTAAAATAAAGTGTGACCAGCTTTTTAAAAATATATTGCCGTGATACTATGAAAATAATAGTTGATTTTCATAAATTGTAACTCTACACTCAACATAATACAATATTTATTTGTTAACCCTATTAAACCCCAGCCTAGGTTATTCCACAATACGACACGACATCAGAATACTAAGGATCTTATTTAAAAAGAAAATAAAGCGAAGACGAATGCGGAAGTCCCTCAAATCGTGACGTCATAAATCTTAAGGTAGTGCACAAAACAATTAGCTTTGCACCTCTTAGGAATCCTGGCCATTATTCCTAGATCCGTCAGTTGAACCCAAGCCTCTACCCGGAGGTTCCAGAACGAAGGTCAAGGGACCTGGTGGTGTTCATATTACGAATTTGTCACGGTGAGGCGTACCGTTGGGTGTCGAAGTCAGATGTTTATGTGTTGGATCCATGGCTGTTCCAAATGAGGTACCGTTAATTTTAATTACTTTTAGTAGCTGTTATTGAATCGAATATTTTGATGTGATGTCAGGATTGGTTATTGATAGTCGTAAAAAGGTATAACTCATAATTAATAACGTAAGATGAATTCCACAGTATCAAATAGGATGATCATGAAATATTTTAGAGTAGAAGGTCCATTTTTTTGAAGTACACTTTGACAGAACTGTCATCACTTTCTAAAGTGATAACGAGTGATTCAGACCCAGTTTTAGAGGTAGGTACCGTACAAAAATCAAACAATACGCTTTAGGGTACAATACAACTGGCATAACAGTTAATTGGTTGTAACCTGCAGAAGTGGAAGGCAAGGTCTCCCATGATACCTTTTTCTTCAAGTATGTGAACATAATATCTTTTCACAAAGTCTACTCAATCTTCCATTCATAGCCATAGCCATATGCTCACGACTGTATTCTCCGAGGGGGGAGATCTTCCATTCTATTAAATCAGTTAAGGCTATAAATGTGTAGATGCAGCAAGAGTCACTTATATCGAATTTAAAGTAGACGAAGTCCTCTGTCGTTATCGTTCATCGATACAGAAGTCTGAGAGTGACCAGATGCCTTCCTTTCCCATACAACGAGATAAAGGACAATACTACGACACGAATAAATTAGCACAAGAAACTAGCGGAGAAGAGACATGATTAGCAAATACTTACCGACAAGAGAGCGTAGCCCTTAAATAAAATTATGATGATGCCAAGTAAATTGTCCAATATATGGTCACAAATTTAAAGCTCTTAATCAAAATGTGATAGCTGTTTTATGATGACTGATGCTTCAATCAGACAGGATTATAATATTGTATACCAATAAATAGAAGGACACCTATAGGTAAGAGATACAAGGATAACTGTCGCGGTATTAGCATACACCGCTAGAATAACCACGGGTCACGAACACTGATAAACGTTGAATTATAACGTGCGACGATTTAACTCGTCCAGTCGGGTTCAAGTTTATAAATACGAGGCTGCGATCGTGAGCTGAATGACTTTGGCTTAGTGATGATGAAGATTAATCATTATACAATTTTGAATGAACAGCTTTATTATAAAAGGAGAGCAGACGTGTACAAGAGGTCTAACTTCCATAAGGTCGGCACCTAATGACCTCTTGTACACATTTGCGCTCCTGGTACATATCTATGCTCAAACGTGTAGGTACAAGCAGGTACACATGATAGTCACGTCACTACTACAGGGGTATGGTTGAGTCCCACCCTACCCCCAGGGGTATGGTGGGTCCGTCACGTAAAAGCTAAGTGTACCTACGTAGGTCATCTTATCATCTGTGCATAATATGCTGCATGTGTGCTGCATTAGAGTACGCTCTAAACACAGATCCACTCTCTCGTCTTTACTATGTATTTACGCACCTGAAACTGATAGAACGGGAGACAGCTACGTTTGGTTCCAGGACCTACGATCAGAGATTGGGTTGAATGTAAAGACTAACCGGTAGCCACGATGAGAGCATCAGAGATGTTGACGTTATCTGGAGGAATTCACCGTAGTCGGAGATTTTATAAAGGTAGACAGTATATTTTTCAGGATATTCTCATTTCATCAGCAGTGCCTTTAAACTGTGTCGGTCAACTGTAGCAGGCAGTGTACCCGTAGCCACTTTTCATTAAACACCTCGAAATTTAAGTTACCACAACGTAGCTATCTTTTATTTTTTTTATTATTATATCAGCCGTGATATCATTGTTGGGCAAAGGCCTCCCTCCGTTCTCTCCATGCGTCCCGGTTTTGCGTTTCGTTAGGCCAGTTCTTCAAGATGCTATCTTTTAATTTGTGATTCTAATTTTCGTCGTAATTTTAAGCGTCATATTTTTAGAACGTTCTATATCTAGAAGCTTTTAAGACTTCAATTAATTCACGACCACGTAAACTATCAACCTCACAGGAAATCACTTTAAAATCTTAGATAAACCTGCGAATTTAATTGCGGGAACTAATGAGCTGTTAAAATAATCGCCAATGTCGTACTGAAGTATTACTGCTAAACTAAGTGGACGCTATAAGCTATAATTCCGCTATTTAAGTGTGACATTGAGAAAGTGGTTGGGTTATACGACCGTATATCAAACCGGGCGGTGCTGGTTCTGCTTACGCATTTATTAGTTTGTTTATATACAATACAAGTTGGCTGTAAATTGGAGTCAGGAGGTGGAAGAGAAAAAGTGACCTAAAACGTCATTGCGAAATGTAATTCAACAATAGGTTACTTCATATCATTCACCCTCATGTTGAGCTTGTAAAATATTAATTTCTCCCCTCCGGACGGAAAGCGTCAATTTTCGTCCCGCTGCGCTAACCGAAGTTGTTGCTTTCCACCTCCGTCGAGGAGAAAAATAGTATACTAACCTCGGACAGTAAATAAGAAAGCCTCAGACCTTTCTTACTTTCCTGTCATCGGTGTGTAATCTACTATAAACGTACAACGAGATTTGGCAACCAGCATTATTTGGCTTGCTGATTGCTCAGGTTGCGCTGAACATATCCGTTACTTTGATAACTTATATTGACATACAAAATGCGGGTTGAGAGATTCAAAAGTCCCATTATCTCGGTCATGGGCTCATGGCGCATCGCACGCTAAAACTGTACATGATCAAAAGTGTTTTCGTGGACGAATTCTACACGATGCGTACATAAAAGGCCGGGTCATGAAGACACAAAAATCAAGTCCTTGAGCCACCAGTGTTCTGCTACAACCTTAATTCACATTATTCCATTAAGTATATAGGTAATATTTACAGCCCGCAAACGTGGCCGCAAACTATAAAATTTATTAATAAAAAGTTACATACATAGGCTGATAAACACATTACCCTTCCTTTGCGTCGCGCAGTCGGGTAAAAATAAAATAAAAGATGTAGGTAGTTTTTAAAATCTGTTTTTCAACCCTGCGTGTTATAGGTACTTCAGTGTCAACCTTTGTGTCAACTCATGTCGTGATAGGCCTATTGTACGTCACTGAGTTACGCTTTCTTCGTGTAGTCACAAACCTAATGTAACCTTTTCTTCTTCCACAGCCCGACACAGTCCCCCAAGCCAGTGTGGACATGACAACAGTCCTGGAAGTGAGTGAGGCGGACAGCGTGACAGGCCACGCCCACAGCCTGGCCATCACCGCGCCTGAACGCGTCACCTTCGTCAAGGGCACCTGCAGGGAGGAGGCGAGGTGGTGGGCTGATGTGCTCAGCGTCTATCCGAGAAGCAAGGTAAGTGTTACTGTGGTAGTGTTTCTATACTTAGAGTCTTCGCAGACCACAGACTTTCTATCGGCCGATAGTTTAGTCGAGTTTGCATTGTGATTGTGTGAGTAGGACTACTGATTAGCAGTTGTCCCAATAGTAAATAGTCGTGTGGATCAGACTTATTTATCGGCCGATACCGAATCGTCGTAATATGCGCACTTGCATCTTCATACTGATAAGGAGCCCTTCTAAACTGTCGGTCGTTAGAAAGTCTATGGTCTGCGGGGGCTCTATGGTCTGCAAAGCCTTGTAAAATGAGTATGAGCATTTCTTCGGGTTTAAGAATCTTTATTATCCTCATAAGAATTAACTACAATAATTCACTTACATGAGAACTTAGAAAAGTATATAGATATAAACTATAAAGTACTTAATTAACGAAGTAAAGCGCATGCTTAGCTAGTAAAACTTAATTTTAAACTAGGTAGTTACATAAAAATGTGAGTAGTTTGGAAAATATCGCACGATGACAAAAACATTGTAGTCAAGTACGCACCAAGTTAAGAAAAACACAGATCAATTACAACTAGATATGTCTAATACAAATGGAAGCAAATATTTTTTGATTTTGCTTTGCTTGCCACACAAACAAAGAATCACAAATTCACGACTGCCATCCCTCTTGAGGTGATTTCTTGAGGATTTCTTAAGCTTAAGATCTGCGGAACACATCGTTAAATGGTTCTTTGTAATTAACTACCTGTCGTTTAACCGCGCACGTCTTTACTAACTACAAAATGCAAATAAATACCTGTAGTTAATCTCAGTCGGATGCAAGGCACAAATCAGTGAGGTTAACGTGGAAGGAAGAGAAATTTAACGGCTCTAAAGTGGCAGTCATTCTCACTTCTTCCTTACGTGCACGCCACGCCATGCCTGTCATAATTGTAGACTTAGATGTTTTTTAAACAGGGATGCCTACCTCACTTGTTAAGTCTTGCTAAGAGCTTATGTCTACCGTGGTTAGACAGGTGCATGGATGCCATAAAGGATCATAAAGGATGCCACTCCTCCTTACAAGCATTGAAACAAGAAATTTTGCAATGGAGGTCGGTAATATTTAATCTTCTTTCGTACTTCTCCGTCGTCAAAGAAAATTTACCGTCGTCAATATTTCCAATTTTAGGTGCGTCCCGTTCTATCCAATGACGTAACAACGAAAAATTGAGTGACGTTGATTTCTGACGTTGGTTTAGAAAGGGACAGTTAACGTCGCAAAAAACAACGACGGAGAAGAACGAACCATGGAGTATTATCATGTTTCACCGCTTGTAAGGAGGATTGGGATCCATTTCATTCTAATATTCTTGGACAGGTGTAAACTTAAAAAGTTTACTGGTAGTTGTAGCAAAAATTCCTACTACCTCGAGCACCCCGGATAAAGCATAGATTCGCGACAAAATATCAGCTATTTCCATACATTTTGATAGAATATTTTAACCTAGAATATTTTAACGCATTTAAGCTTACACCCTGTATGTTTCTGAACATGTTTCCCCACAGATGTTACCCTACGTGTTGCCATATAGCACCAACCCAGTCGGGTGTCTAAAGAGGCGACTAATTCCTTCGACTATAATTCACATTTATTGACGCCCAAACCGTGTGGCTACCGGTTATATAGGCCACAGCATCTGACCCCACCTCTGATCGATCGGTCTCCCGTTCCATTAGACATAGGAGGGTACGGACGAGAGAGTGCATCTGTGTTTTCTACTGATTTTTCTATTGCGTACTGACTTTTCTATCAAGATTAGCAGTTGCCGTAGTCGAAATTAACTAGGAATCCATCATCATTACCCTCCGTTAGGGGTCAATTAGTTTCCACTATCATCATTTCCTCATTCAGTTACTTTACCTGTAACTATAGTACACTTATACCACATTTTACAGCCCTGCAAACAATTTCCTTAGAAGTGTAAACTAATAATTTATGCATGTCCGCGTTACGGTTACTAAGGAAACTCAAAGAGACCAAAATACAGTGTTTACATGTCTAAACGAACAGCAAGTGACGCGTAATGACGACGTGCGAGTCTTCCTGCGAGAGAGCGGCGCGTGCGCATCGAGTCTGTCTTTTTGTCGACGGGTTAAACTTAGTACGGATATTATTACATGTTTCCTCTCATTTCATAATATTGAAAACAAATTCACTGTCACAAGACACGATTCATCATTGACCAAGAATTTTTCGCTTTACTTTCATCTTTCTACGCATTACATGCATAGTAATTACCTTTTCTTTTGTTAGCCTATTTCGCAAATGAAAAAGGGATAATCAAACAGAGATGGAGTAAGCATTTCTCTGTGGATATTATTCATAGAGGTCCAAGGTTCGAATCCTGGCTCAGTCATGGATGTTGTCATATAATTTTTGTTTTTGTTTTTGACTGGTTTCCATAACAAAAGCCTAGTTTGGGATCCTACCACTATTAACTCTATTGTTATAAATGCACTATTTATTTGCTGAATTTACAAACTGGTCCCCAGAAGGTAGACCGATGACCTGGCGAAGAGGGCGGGAACCCGCTGGTGGATTAGGGCAACGCATTTCGGCTAAGATTAGGGTGATGGTGAAATATATTCTGAAAATCCACATTTCACTAACAGTGCCCAAAACCTTTCTAGCGTAACAGACAGTAAGCCCTTCTCAATTTTAAGGACCGTAGAAAACTAGAAACACTAGAGAAAATAGTTACGGAAATAATTCAAAGGTGACATGACAACTTGTAACCATTCTTAAAAACTATTATGGGACCGTAGTATATTCCTTGATGGGACCGGATGAGTCATTCAAGACAAATGTTCACCGCCGATCAACTAACGACATCTACCGCCAAAACTGCCTTCCATCAAACCACCTGTGCCCAGTTTAATTATAGAACAATTTAATCGTAGGATGCCTGTACCAGTTTTTGTCGTGGACAAGATGAAATGCAATATGCTCCAGTACCACAATAGCCAACAATGTGGTCGTCGGCGTGACGACACGCGCAGTTCTAGTTCTCGACGCCCTTGACTTTAATTATCCTGTTTGAAGTGTACTGTCGGAAAAATACGTTTGAAATATGTATTGTTAACGAAATCAATACAACATAAACGACCATAATCGCATTCGGTCAGAAGCTTTTCTAGATCTGAATAATATCATTTTCAACCGTGCAGTTGTAACAAGATCAACGTCTATTCCATGACCTCATGGATATTCCATATCCTATGACCAGCATATGAAAGGTTTGAAGATGGAGTGAAATAATGTGTAGGTAAGTGGTTATAGACTGACTAGCTTTCACTCGTAAGAACACAACAATATCAACATCTATTCCAAAGTGCAGGCCTGCTGAAAAGTCAGTTTTAACAATTTCTTTGTGAACTGAATGGGTCTGAATTTATAACCATTACCACTTGCTTATATTATAAGTTATAACTAACTAGATATCATATTCCTCGAGCGGTTAGGCAGTAATAGTCTTTATGACTACATATTCAGAATATCAAATAATTTTATAATAATCAGCAGTGCAATTCTGTTTAGTGTGACAGGTAATTATGCCTGCTACACACTATCGGAATTAGGATTTGTATAGGATTTGATGCCTCCGTAATTCCGAACGGAATTCTGGAGGCGGCACGGCACATCCATAACATTTGTATGTGCCGGGCATAATGTTTTTTTTTTTTCAAAATAACCAAGTACTTACTTATACTAAATACCTAAGTACCTAACCTTGCCCCCGATTAACCTTTAAAAAGAAACCTTAACTCATATGAGTCAACTCTCAAAATCGTGACTGCTTTGAACTTCATACGGCGAAACGAGCTGAATAAATCTCTCATATCAAGCCCGTCATGATGTTGACCTGGAATTATTCGGCTGTTCCTCCGAGATCAACCTAATTTTACCAATTGCTTGTAATTGCCGCGATCGATTCCTACGAATTTGTCTGTCCCAAAATGGTCCCGTTTTTATAGGGTTATCAAACTGCAATTTATGAGTCGAGAATTTTTCATTAAAGGCGGAATACAACGGTACATAAACTCACGACAATAATCCCTATCGGGGTGGTCAGCTACAACTGCCAACGTGGTCTTTGTAGGTATGTTCACATTTAGCTATTTAGGAAAGAAAGAAAAAGGAAATACTGTATGCGTTAAATCTAAGCAGATTCTTTACCTGCTAGTTCCGGTTTCGTTAGTCCCTTGTGGAAACCACGAATGAATGAATGGTTTGAAATTAAAATTAATTAATCCAAAAAGATCAAAGGTACTTAAACAATCAATCAAATGCGTCATTTATCACGATCCTGTGTTAAATTTAAATATGAAAAAAGACAAAATAATTTGTAAAGAAATCCTTAATAATGTTCAACAACAAAAAGGTCTTTTGAGCTGATTTCAATACAACACACATATAACAAAGAAGTAATGATGCTAACTGTACATTCAACATAAAATAAAGTAGGTACTTGAACTCATAACTCAATCGTTTAATGTCCTTAAAGGAATCGCCGTCGTATAAAAAATATAAACACATGACTTAAAAGCATTTTTCTCCGAAAACGCAGCAAAATGACACTAAATAAAATTCGCATTCAAATCTACGTTTCCGTTAGTCCTCTACGTAGTCAGACATTAGCTATGCTATGCTATGACTTGTTAATAACATAACATATAAACTCTTTATTTGCTCGCCAAAAACATACATAAAAAATGTAATCTGTTTTTTTCAAAGTAATTTTTATGTGAGATGTGAACAAAGTGTATTTCTACCGTTTTCAATTCTATGCTAGTCTGGCCATGGCCAGCCTGCAATTTAAAATCCTTTTTCTCATATTAATTTAATTAGTACCTAAGTAAAGTATTTCCAGTCTAGAAGGATGCAGCCCTACCTCGACCGCGGCCGGCCCAGTTCGACAAATGGGCCGATAAAATTAGCGCAGGTTCAGGTTACTGCGCGCGCGCATGTGACTCATACTTAGTTTTTACGCATATGACCTGAAAACTTCGCAAGCTTCAGATTCTTAGTATTTAGAACTAGGTTTAGATAGATATTCTAGGAATTAATTTGTGGCAATGGGCACAATACCGTTACAAGGTGCAACGAGTGTAGAGTATAATTTATAGTTTTATAATTGTACTAGGTACATCATACAACCATAACCTTTCGGGATGCAAACGAGAGACATGAATAAGAAAAAAGAGTGGCTAGTAAACACACGGAAATTCTGATCCTGGGGGTCTACCCGGACATTCGAACATCGCAATTGCGTGAACGGTTCAATGTAAACTCTTTTCTGTTCGGACCAAAACGGTCGTGCATAGCTTATGATCACGACTACATTCCCCAAGAGGGTAGTCAGAGATATTCTGAAACGGTCGCGATTTATATAAAATCGAAACTGCGGGCACAGGGGTTGATCTTAAAGTTTTGTAGTAGGTTCGGCATGATATCCATAAAAATCCGAGTTACAATCTTTTGGGTTTATATTTTGTGGGTTAATGCAATGTGGTTGCAAAGAAGTTGCTTTTATGAATGGTAGCTTAGTCATGACTCAGTGTGTTCTTGATGTCTTTTACAGCACACTGCCAGTAGATATATCACTTATTACAGGTTTTCACACTTTAAAAACGCTTTAAAACCTTGTTTTAGGACCAGTTCGCAAGGTTGACATAAATCTCGACTGTCCGCCAAGATTTAGGTAAAGACAATGAACTTGTTTTTGCAAACATGACCTACGTCTTTTTTCTCTTTTTCAAAAGTGTATTTGACTGACTCATCATAAAGTCAAACAACTGGACATAAAACATGAAAAGTGAACTACAGCTTTCTTTTCTGATGCAGACATCTACAAGAGAGTTTCCTAATTTCACCCCTTTTGAATTTAAAATCTAGATTTAGCGAGTGACGCCAAAAGGGTTATTGGGTTAAGTATATTACAAGGGTTATATTACATTAAAATTTAATTGTTTCAATTACAATACCACTACCGACGATTCTTCGGCGAAGTAAAACATCGAGATACCATAAAGAAGCAATTGCACAGTGCAGCGCTGTGAGATTAGTTCGCTACCACGGTTCTCACCGTGTGGTTCTGGCTTAGAATCGACCACCCCTATTCTTCCAGTGGGTGTCGTACGAGGCGACTAGGGATTAAAGGTTTCTTATGCTGTGTTTATCTTAGCGAAAGGCTAAGCGACACTCTCCCCTATGATAGCCACCACACTTGACACGTCATTCCATCTTGAAACTAAAAAAATTCTTAAACAGAACAGAAGTTGTGGCAATATTTCTGACTACTCCGTGACAACATTCGCAGACGGGCACATATTTCAGAAACAATATTTTCTTTCACGACACAGTTCGCATGATATTTCATAATAATCGAGTGTTACTCATATTATTCAACTTGAGTGTTTTAAAATACCTTTTGTTACCGACACTGGACCGACGAGTTTATGTCATTAAAAATAACATTAAAACCGACATATTTTCACCTTTTCACCGCAAACATTTGTCTTGCGGCACATCAGACTCTCTGTCCACGCCTAGTTTACGTAATGTTCATAAAACTCGTTTTAATGTGAACAATATTTCGTGCAGGAGATTTGACTCACTTAGGCAGATGATTCGATTCATCAGGGGGATTCATACTCACATTATTCAAGATTCTTTTGCATCGTTTTTGTGGGTGACTGGTGCTGAAACTTTATACTTAAATAGGTATACAAAAATGCTATCTGGGTTAAAAGTTTAGCACTTCATAATTGTACTTAAGTTACTCTCTAAATCTGAAAAACCAATGCACCAATCAAGAATAAGCTGTGTTTTTATACTAATAACAAAAATGTTTTATTATAAATTTGTATGTCAATACAGTGCACATTTGTGGATTTTATCTCCTTCTCATATCACACTTATTCGTGAGGAGAGACCTGGACCTGGGTCCATAATTTTAATACAAATTACACCTACCGAACCAGTTACGACATCATGTCGTATCTTAATGTCGGAACTGAAGTTCGACTGTTAGTCAGCTATTATTATTTATATTATCAATATAGCAAACAATTACAACTAATTTATTTGGGGTTTTAAATTGTTATCAGTTAACCGTCACTGTCATGAAGCAAATCACTCAAAAGATTCAACTCACTGTGTCGCATCACTACACCACGTAACCGGTAGTGTTTCTACTTCCATATTATCATTACAAATCTTGATAACTATTTTTTTCTCCATACATCAACTGTTGTCAGTCTGTCCGTCGGTTAACTGAACTTGACAGCTTTAGTGTTAGTTTACATGGGCTTGATGAATTGCTGTTGTCGCTTTTTAGAGTAATAAACATATTTAAAAACATTTTGTAATTATTAGGGCTTGAGATTTATCTCTTGATTTTATAATGTCTCATTCCTCAACCTATATCGCACCTTTAAGCTTAGATAGCACGTGTTTAAAAGATGACCAGTTGAATGACAAGACAGAACTAACAAAATGCATAGGTACACACAACAGCATATAAAATATAGATAGGTACCTACAGTTAACCAATTTCATCGTAGAACCTTTTCACAGCAAACTATTTGCAGTTATATTCCACAGAAACTTATTGTCTTCAATACAGGTTATGACAGGGCCCAAGGTTCTGAGGCCGGTTCCAAGTTTGAAATTTCAAATTGGTTGACTATATACAGGTATACACCTACCAAAGTATAATTTTAGTAAGTCATGTTTAATTCCACTCATCTTTCAATCCTCACTCCTTAGGGCTTCCTATCACAAATTCACAATCGTCTGAGTTTAAACAGGCTAGTGAAATGTGCAGGTATATTTGCTTATTTCCAACAATCTACGAACTAAATAATACCATACCACGGAAAGGGTTATAACTACATCCTTTTAATGTATATCCGATACAAATAAATTAACCCATGTAAACCAACTAACACCCATCAAAGTGTCCGACCGTACGCGTACCCAACACGTTTTTATTTCAGCCTCTGATTGTGAACACTCACACTTCTCAACTTATGCCATATTTTGTTCCTAACACGCTATGACAGGCTGCCGTGCGTAGAATCCTAATTTTGTATGGGAAGTTTAAGTTTTTTCGATACTAATAGGTGTTGAATATTTGATTTGTTTGGGGAAAAGAAGTTGTTACGAAAGTTATGGTAGACAGAAAACAGGGTATTTGCAATGTGCTCAACTCGTTCCGACGCAGTGGTAGCTTCGGCTTCAAGCTCCTATATTGAATAAATTATGTTGACTTTAACTTGCTCTTAGAAACACTCTCAATCAAAATTGACGAACTGCGTATTGGACGAAATGCGTATTGGACCAAGTGCTACTAGGTCACTTATTTGACTTTCAGGAAATGCACTAAGTATATTGAGAAAAGCAATTTAAGTTCTGTATTTTATTAATGCTCTTTTATTGTACAAAACTGCAGAATCTTCTCTACTCAAATGCATTCATCATCATCAGCCTATTTTTTTAATAATATATTTACTAGCCTGGTTTAGGCTAAATCTTATTTTATTTCAATTTATCTTCTGTTTTCACGTTAAAACGTTGGTGTTCGATGTTTTGACGCTTTTTTGGAGTTTTTGGAGACAATCGAAAGACGCAGGAAACGCAGAGAAGTTCACAGGAAAGAGGTGAACCGACCGCTTTGCCGCGCTAAAATCACGGAACGCTTTTCCTGTTTACGACCCACACACCATCGTATTTCACTGCACTGTATATTGTTCACTTGCACGACACTTTGTTACGCAAAACAACACAAATTTTACGAACCAAAACTCACTATAAACAATAAAAATTCGATGAAATATGAGGACTCCAAACGTCAGCTATCAAATCCCGCCAAAAACTCCCATCATCAGCCTATAATACGTTATACGTCCCATTGCAGGGCACATACAGGCCTACCCTCGGGGAGGGTTTATGAGCGTCAGTCCAACACTCGTGCCCAATGTGGATTGGTGGACTACACATACGAATAAGAATTTCTTCTTCAGCATAATGCACGTTTCCACACGATGTTTTCCTTCACCGTTTGAGCGCAGTTTACGTACTGTAAGTGAGATATATAAATTCATTGATTGGTACATGGCTTGTCGTCCGTGCGGATCCGAACCCCTATGATTGAGTGTTCATAGCTCTCCACAATGCACCGTCGTGAAAGTTGTTCAGTTTGACGAGTAGAATGCGTAGTTAAAGTTTGCGCACTGACTAAAATATAAATCTTATATTCATAATACTTACGCTAAGAATACGTCATATTCCCATCATTATGCCCACTTGTGAGTAACTTTCTAACATGTTTATAAGATCAGGTGTCTGTCATCACGCTAGCTAGTTAGTTAGAGTGCCAGCAACTTGTCATTGCTTTCCTAATAATTGCTACCGTGAATTGTAAGGCATCATCCGTTGGGTTAAGGCTGAGAATACATGATACAGACGGTTACTTTTTTAAATGCTAATATTCAGCTGCTTAATACAGGGTGCAAAAAATACGTTTATATTTTAAAGGCTTTCTTCAAACGATCTGACTGAACAACTTTCACTACGGGACCAATATTGGACTTGCGAAAATGCCAAAGAATTAATTCCCCGAGGTTAAACCCCAAGCACTTCATAGAACTTTCTTACGACACTTAAATAGTACTGCTACAGAATCGAGTTGACATCTAGGCACAACACGCGCTAGTACCGCACGGACGCGCGTGAAGCAAAAATGATATGTATAAGTAGTATAGTTTATTGTGGGCTGGAGATCGTCCGCCAAGATTAAGAGGTGTAATCCTAGATTACAATAGCTTATGTACTAATTAGATACTACTTTAATCATAACTATTAAGTATCGGACGCTGGCCCAGATTAATAGGCAAAGGTGCAAAGTGCTTCGTGTGCATCAGCAGTTCCGTAGTGATCTACTTTACTTGAACTGTATGTCGGATGCTGGGTCAGCATCCTTAACTCGTGCCTTCTGCATGCGTTCTTGTTCGCCACCTCTAAAATCTCCCCTGAAGTCCGGGGTGGGGTAGGGTATCTGAAGGGACATTCTGATTATACATTCTGTGCATTCTTATCATGATACCTACTCAGATCAGAATATTTCACTAGCAGTGCCCAAAATCAAATGTCACAGACCAGTGGCGAGCCATGCATCCACTGTCCTTAAAATGGCGAAATACCTAATACATACCTCGATATTGTTGTTTCCCACAATAATTATTTTCCACTCTGAGATGTTTTTCTTCATCTAAAAGCCAGAATTTGTTTCCTTGTTGTATCTATACCGATCAGACAATATATCCTATCCTTTACAAACCGGTAAGCAATTAACTGTACTTTTTTACAATCACACGGAAAGGCATTGGACATCACATTCTTGGGTCTAGAGTCGATGGTCGCCATACATGGTCGCCATACATGGACGGCGAGGATGTATGGAAGAAATTCCCGATCGGTCGATCATTAGAGAAACGGGAAGTAAAGAATCAATTAGTTCGCGCCAAGTTTTAATTGCTTTACAACATTATTTTAGTGGAGATTGATCGAGTTTATATTTTTATTTTTTATGTAGTCTTTGATTGTTCTTTGAATAATATGGTTTTTATCAAAGCTTCATCCTTCATGTGACGAGCTCACATTCTGGGTAGAGTTATATTTCGACTATTTGACTACCTCCAGCGATGAATATTAAGTTTAATATTTCTTTTAAATTTAATTTGTATACTTTATTTCATTTGCCTAACTGTTGATGCATACGAAAGCTGTGTATACCTTTAAGTGATGTATTCATAAGACCTAATGCTCGTGTATTTTTAATCCTTTAATCAAATTTGTGAATGTGTCGTTGGTGTACCTAATAAACTATTAAACTAATATAGTCAGTACCTAAATTCGCTTCTATATTCTAGTAGAGTCTAACAACGATTTTTTTTTTAAATAAATTTTTTTAAAAATTCGCTTCATTGTACCTACCTACATAATTTTTGGGTAAAGAGTTCCCTTTCACTCTTCAAACATCCCAACTCTGGACAAAGTCATCAAAAGTATCAAGGTCGTCAAGCCACCTCTTTCTTGATAAACCTTTACTCTTAAAACCATGCTCTGAGATCCATTTATGTTAATCCTATTTAACAATCTTTGGGATTTTACAAGAACATTATGTACTTACCTAAATAAAAACCACAAAATTAATGAAACATTGAGTGTACCACATTTAAATATACCTATTGCATGTAGCAGGCGTTTCTGTCCAAAATAAGGTTCATGTCAAAAGGTCGTTGACCTCGGATCGTCAGAACGAAACCCGCATCACGGCGGTCGAATTGTTACAGATACCACACGACATCGACGATAGAATAATATGGACACGGCTTTATTAAAATGTATACATGTACATAAACTATATTTATTTTATTTATTTGGCACACAAAACAGGAAACAATCAGTGTCGCATTTCCGTTTAACCCTGCATTCCTCATCCCATATCATAGTAAAGTTGACTGTCTGTTCCCTGGTCAAACTCTTTAAGCCTTTGAACGCCGTCGATGCTACAAAAACTATAGATATTCTATTGTTTGTCAGTCAATTGGCAGTCGAGTTTTACCACATTATTTACCTGTCCTATTTTGACATAGAATATTGGTCTAGGTACTATCCTAGATGAAGGTAAGAATACCTCCCTAGACAATCTATAATCGGAGACTGCACTACAATAAAATCCTGTCTTTAAATTTTGCTTATTCCTCCAGTTTCGGTGCAGTAAAATTTTTTTTTCACGCACCCATTTATTCAATGAGTCACTTTCCAAAACAGCAGGTCCACATTAGTCGCAACGTCCGGCATCATGTCATGACGCAGCATCTCGAGTCATCACCTACAATAGGGGGGCGTTCAGTCACCAAGGGGCGCCATAGAGATAGCCCCCCTCCTTGTAACTAGATTACTTGTTTTGGTTCAAACTTTATTAGTCATTTCCTTATTCATTTGTTTGTTGAGTTCGAAGAAACTGGTTCATAAGAATAGTTATTTATTGTTCTTGTGGTACGTCATTTAATTCTTAAAAAATTTAATTTTAAATGATGGCTAAGAGATATATAGGGTGTCAAATTAAGTGTGTTACATACAGGGTGTTCCCACATTTTCGACTCAGTAAGGTCAACACATCTTTCATGGGGCACTGTATACGCTATTATAATAAGATACCAGAGGATATTCTAAACTTGCCAGACAAAAAGTTTAAATCCCATGTTAAACATGTCCTCTGTAAAAAAGGTTACTATAAACTCGATGATTACCTATTTGAATGACCAAAATGTCTGGTCTTGACAATGTTACACTATGTAATTCAATATTTGTACTTTGTATATTTTGTTTTGTTTAAAAGAAGTGTGTTGTAGAGTTTCTGGCCGCATCTTCTCTACAACGGAACACCTTCCGAAGCGGTGGTAGAATCAAAAATGACGTCAGAAAGTTATCCATGTGATATTATTTTGAATAAAAATTTTGACTTTGACTTTGACTTTGGTGTAAAATTAATTGGGTTACATAACGAACCCCTGTTCGAAGCACCCTTGCTTCAGACCATCAAACTGAACAACTTTTACTATGGATGGAGCAAATATCGAAATCGAGAAAAAAAATCTGCTGTTCCATGTAAAATGTCCGCAGTTGGGGCATTTAACCCACCTAGTTAATAATTCCATATGATCATGCGACTGATCTTAGATGTTGAATCTAACCCGACAACTGGACCCTTTTTGCTTGGACGGTGCGGGTGGGTTGGGCTGGGGGTCTCAGATTATGTGTCTAATTCACATATAAAACGACTTTGCCGCGAAACCTCACCAAGCATCGATAAACATCCTGATCGAAATATCAATTTCATCAGAAAAAAAACAGTTCAGTGACCTGATCCATCAGTGTACGTAATCAACTCCATCTCATATGTATCACACACATAGTCCCACAAATCAAAACATTTTCACCTTTATTGCAAAGGCGTAAGTATCCTGGCTGGTGACTAAAGACTTTGATACGTTAACGGGACGCCGGCGCCCGCGCACCAATTTTATTATTGTTTTATGCCAAGAGCAATTAATTTTATATTCTCACTCTGATCGAGAGCTAGTGAATCATGCGCTTGCGCAATGACGCGAACGTCGCCGTGAGCTGAATTTTTATTGGGGTCGTAAAAATTCATTAAAGTTGTTAATGGTCATGTTGATTCCTAATTTTATAAACATAGCTTCATTAGTGGCCAAAACAGTTATCGGCTTAGCGCAGCTCTTTATATACAATACATACATGCATAAACAGATAACCCCGATCCCCCACCGGTGTGGTTAGAAGCCTTGCTATAACTACCCACTGTCTTTTGAGGCATGCTTAGTTCTTTATAATAACCTAATAATTAAATGTTCACCCATCAAGTAAAACTGACAGCCAATGATTCGATCCAAGAGTTCACAAGGGCCAAATAAAATGTACCTGAACCTACCTTTAAATTCTCGACTGTCCTCCACTCTGGGGTAGTCAGAAACCTAGTTACAACTCACATGAAACTGATGAGCATGTATAAAGCAATTCATAAGTTGAAGAATCAGGAGAAGGTGTGAGTGTATCCCACTATTCCCACTGGTAGTAGGTATGGTAGTTAGGTAACTATCATTTTTTATCATACCTACGTTTGAATCGATTATGTACTGCAATTTTTTTACGAAACAACAGATTTTTTTATTGTATCTCGTTGTTGACTCCATAGTGATAGTTTCTAGGATGTTTTGTTATACCCTGTATATATCCAAGAAAAATCAAAAGGTTTTTACTATACTGCACTACTAGGAAAATGAATCAAAACATAAATAAAAAGCTCATACTTCCCAACATCCGTTGACAAACGATTTAGCCTAACCATGTTCAAACTAGCTCCATTACTGGCAAGTTTCACAGCAATCCTACAATTAATCCATTACATCAAACATAGACTGTCTATCTTATAGACTTCTAATGTGAGAAGGGAAAATCCCAAGAGGCAACAAATCCCATGTGTTATTTTCTTAGCTAGTAAGATAAGTTAGCTGCTGTAAGTGTGGAAGCAAGTAGTTAAATCACCTCACTGATCGATCCGCCTCAGAAAACCTTTTCGGGCTTAATTAATATTTCCTGAAGTTAAGATTGCAGGAAGGCTTTTTATTAATAAAAATATCATAATATAGAGAGATATAGTTGGTAAACGCACGCGCTACACAGAATTGAAAGCCAAAGATTTGGGACTGTGTTTCTTTCAAACTACACCTTTTTCTAAATTCTTCATCCTTTATACAGACAAAACAAGCTTTTGGGTTGTTTTCTTTATACGTATAAAGCTTTTTTAACCTTTCGTAAACTTAAAAAACTGCACGCCTTAACCGCGATAATAAGACCCGGATAACTTCTGATAGTAACAGATACCTTCTTGGCTTGAAAATTGTCCTGCTTCCTACCTAAATCTCCTCGTCATATTAGAAGTCTAGAGCAGTCTACAGTCTCAAGTATCTCAACTATCGACAATAACGCCGGCGATTAACTCCGAGTTATGTGCTTTCGAACAATTAAACGGTTTCTAATCGGATTTCTAGAGACTAGTCAGTCCCGTGGGCGAGAAAACTCGTACGTACACCTATTAAAATAGACAAGCTATGGATTGATGGGAACCGAGATGGTGATGTGATATAAACCAATCTACTAGTTGTTAGTGTGCGAGCAATCGTCGCGATTATCTTGTTTTTCTGCCCTAGAGGGCACCTAGGGGGTATAGATACCTACTTATTAATGGAGGGAACGTACGATGTGGATGTCTAAAGCCTGTGTTCGAGGCGCAGATCATCGTAGAATCTCCTGGATAATATGATCTTGCAATGGTGGTGGAACGCCAAAATATGGTTATCATATCACGCTGTCGATTTCATTGTTGATAGCCAACTGTTATAACATCTATATACACGCCAATAGCTGACTTATAAACATCATTTCAGTTGCAAAAAAAACACGAATAGACCCTGAGTGCAATGATTTCCACAATTTTGTGCAGCGTCCTGCAACGTTGCCTCGGCATCCTCAAAATAAAAAATCTCTCACTTACAACCAGACACAGCGTTATAGATTTCTCACAGTATACCATTATTTTGTCCACAGGGTCGTCACAAGCGCAACGCAACCTTCCCTGGAGGTCAAACGGGAAGTTTATTGCAGTCATCTACAACACGAAGTAAGTATTAATAGCTTTTGAATCACACATTTGAGCCAGAGGCGAAAATTAATTTGTCTTGTCAATCTACCTTCTATGTAGGCCTGGTTGAAATGGACTTCGGACTTGCAATGGAAAGAACAGTCCGAAATCCTTAATACCTACTTAGATAAATCAGTCGGTATGGACACCTACTTCATGCCCAAGACAGGCGTTGTCCAGGATCCCACTAGCAACTCTCTGGTAGTCAATGAGACAACTGCCTAGTGTGGGACGCCCTGCACCGACGACCTCAAAAAGATGGCGGGGAGCGACTGGATAAGGAAGGACAAGGATACAGTTTTGTGGCGCACCTTGGGAGAGGCTTATGTTCAGAAGTGGACGATGATTGGCTGATGATCATGATGTGCCGTAGATGCTCCCTTAATCTAGGACCATTAAGAATACACTCCTGCCAACAGCACTAACCTATGAACCCTTGCAGAATACTCCGCCGACGCGTCAACTCTTCGCGACGTGGCTGACGGCTGCAGCCCGAGCAGACCCAGGTACTGCCCTGGGGGTACCACCACCTGGCCCGGGCCGAGGGTGCAGCCACCGCAGCCCGAGATACCGAGCCTGGCTGCTCCTACGCCTATCGACACCAAAGGTACGTTGATTTTAATGGCTTTTATTATGTCGTTTACTGAAGAAATCTGACTTCTTTTATATTCCTGCCCAAAACTTGGCAAGAGATAATGCCGCTGGATGACGTTGGTGATCAAGCCAGATCAGAGGTATATTGGTGGAAGAAAATGCTCTGACAGAAGGTGTCCACTGCGTCGTGAAGCGTTGTCCACTCCCTCTTACACTCTTTACCGATAGCCTTTGTTCTGTTTTGTGGATCCTACAGACATAGCCTTCTTACCAGTTGTATAGTAGTATAAGTATTGCTTATGTTATTACTATCCCACGATAAACTTCTAAAAAAGGTTTCTTAAAGAAATTTTATTGGGTAACATTGGGTTTTAAACTGTCAACACTTCTGAAATACACCACGTATGGTAGACCAGCCTGGCGCCAAACACCCACAAATCTATGACAAGACCCTATATTACCCATATCATTACGAAATAAAAAACTTCATTATGTCACAAGTTAAACTCAATTCACAAATTATAGATCTGTGATCAATACGCCAACGTTGCGCTTGCGCATAATAACTGGGTGTAAAAACGCGTGCGCGGGCGGCGACGCGCAACGATTTATGAACGATTTTGCATAACGAAATCATATTCCGATATCATTCGGAGAAACGAATTCAAGACAGTAAATTGAACTGGGTGGAGGCAGGGGCGGCTTCAGGGTCTCATTTAAAGATGTTTAAAATGATGCTGCCATGCCATAGTCAACAGTTTGAGCAGTGTAAGAGACGCGCATTACTAAATTTTTGTTGTAGTAAGCTACACTTAAAGTAACTAGGAAAACGCATGATATTATTGAATTCGAAAAACATCTAAGAAATTCTTTCGAATAAGGAAAATGGCAGTCGGAAATTCTCGAAATGTTGAAATTGTGCCAGGAGTGAATGGCCAATTAATAGAACCCTATACCTTCTGTCAATCAGAAAACTTTTAGTAAATAGATTTTCTACATCTACTGATTCCGTTTCGAATTAAAACAAAATCAAGACATCAGATAGGTACAGAGTGTATCATATAAGTGTACTTACCTACCTACCTACTTAATAATTTAATGGGTCATGTCATGTAATGTCCCTAAATCCATCCCTGGATTCAACAGGTTAGTTATAAAGTAAGATGATAATATCAAATGATTACAGGAATCGGAACAACACAGTTTATTGGATGCCCCGTAAACTTGTCCGTGAATATTTTGAGGTTACACTTTTGTCAGGTTGCAATCCTGATGACTTTCAGTCTCTTATCTTTAGGAATATCTATTCTTTTCTTTGAGCCTTTATAAGAGCCTTATCAATCACTCAAGTTATTTTTGGGCGTAGGCGATTTCGCAACTGCACCACCGCGATTTTTACAGAACGTTGATTTTGCCAACATCTCGGTGCAATTTTGCTGCCATACCACCGCGACAGGCGGACTCGGACTTTTGATTTTAGATATATCGCAGCCATTTCTGTCCGAACCTCATTGGAATAGAGTTGATATTGGAGCGTAACATTCACGTAATTGCGAAAATCTAATTTGTGGTAGAGCCCCAGATTGATCTCAGAAATATCGCATCAACGCAAACAATCAAAAATCGTTTGTGTCATATGTGTCTAAGTAAAAATATCGTGACTGTTACGTCAATATTTCGCGAATAACGTCGGTATTTTAATTTTGCCCGGTCTCTTGCCGCTCCCATGTTTCGTTTCGGCGTCAGGTCGTAACTCAAGCGCGCATGCATCTGATATCGTACTGCTTTTGCAATAGACTGACAACCATACCTTCTCAGCCATCAATTTCGTAGTCAACGTCCCACTGTATATGGTGGCACCATAATTTGCATTTCAAATTTTGGCCGCTATTCTGTGGCCTTATTAGTAAGCCAGCAGGATTTGCTTTCATTAATAGTAATACGCCCACGACTTCCCTTCACACCTATTTTAAGGGTTTCGTGACACGATTGATTGGTAACATGATTTTGGTTTATGTTTGAACCGTGTAGGTTACCTTCTGACATTTATGCTGATCTTTCTTGACTGAGGTACTTATGAATTACAGTACGATGAAGAAAATAATTTCCCTCGTCAATCTTCGCTTGCGCATGCGCAAATTCCCCCGAAAAAAACCGAGGTCATTTAGTAATTAAAGGGTGCAAAATCGGATAGCAGCGAAAAGGGCTAGAAAAAAATTAGCCAATTGTTTCAAGGGACTGAAGGTATAACATCCTGATTGGCCAATATAATTTCGCGCGATATTAAAATTTGTCAACTGCGCCGGTACCTACATCGCATCGATGAGATTTATAAACCTGGAGTGCGATTTTTGAAACTCATACGTTGAACTCAGCATTAGAAAATGTCAAAATTACTACATATATAGATACGCATCTTTCTACTGCTGATTTGTCTTTCAAAAATCATACTCCAGCCTAACGCATTTAATTATTCACCCTGTATAAAAGACAAAGAAGCATGAGAATGGAAGGAAGGAACATTTAAGTGAGACTCTACCCAAAAAGGAATTCAAAGAGGTAAAATGCGAAATATCAGAGAAATTAATTTCTTAACTTAGCACAATCATCACAGATACCGCATGCTCATGAAATCTTTTAAATCCATTGTACAGCGAATATGCTGGACAACATTCTAAAAGCCGACTTGTAATTAATAATTATGCACATCATCGACTTGCTGTAATCCATTAAGGTCCATTACAAAGCAGATAGAGCTTTATAAAGGATCCTAGATAGGGTTACCATATATCAGGACTTATCCAGAGATTTCCGGATTTTTAGGATTGCGGCGGAAAAAGGTGGAGAGACAAAATGGGTGGCTTCTTGGAAAGTCGGTCAGTAATTGCACACAATAAAGAGGATTGGAGAATAAAAGGAGGCCTTTGACCAGCAGTGGGACACTGAAAAGGCAACATAAAAGAAAAAAGGTTTGCGGCTGGATTTTGGAAATCTCGGGATTTTTCGACTTAATAAAATACAGCAAATCGTTCAGATTTTTTTTAAGAAAGTTACAATCTAAATAAACAAAAACGTAATCTTGTTGTAACTTTCTTTAGATAGCATCTCACAAATCAACGTAATTAACATCAACATAAGCAAAAACATAATCTTATTTATTCTCCTTGGCTTCTCAATCATCATGCGAGACAATCTCAGGTTTTTTCTGTAGAAATTTGGCTTTTTGTCAGGACTTTTCAATTGAGCATCTGGTAACCCTCTCCTAGGGACCTGTCCTGTCGCAGAGTTCGCTGGAGCCATAAATCCAACCACGAGCCGCGTCCGGTGACAACACGTTAGACCTAATTATAGTCCGTTAGTTGCTGGAGATGCTGTAACCTTCAGGATGGTGCAATTTGAGAAGGGCTAGCGATTGAGCATTTTCATAGAAACGACTGTTTATACAGGATGTCAAACTTAAATAGGGTACCTACGTTAAATATTTTTTTTGGAAGGTGTTTCAGACTATCAAACTGAACAAATTTTAGTATGCGACTAATATTGAAATCGTGAAAAAAGAACTGGTGGTTCACTTGTTCCATTAAAATGTCTATGGATACTACTGGACCCAAATGCAAACAGCAGATTTTGTTTCGCGATTTCAATGTTGGTTCCATAGGGAAAGTAAGTATAGTTGAAAAAGTATCTTCATGTGTCAAATAGTCCGTTTTATAGTTGTATTGAAATAAGATTCGGTGTGAATTATTATTTCAATATTATTTCAATAATAATTCACACCGAATCTTATTTCAATACAACTATAAAACGGACTATTGACACATCTCATCATCAGAATTATAAATCTGAAAATGCACTTGCTTTTGCTAATTTCCAATACCTACTTAAATATTCTTTTGGGAAAAGTTGTAAAGTATCATGACTATCATGAGTACAATCATACTTTAGTTTAAAGTACCTAATGAAACTGTCTCGAATTACAGACGAACGTATTTTCTCCTTATCTAGCTAGGATACATGAAAAGGATTTTTCTGTAAAAAAAATCCTCCTATACCATACGTTGGTAAACTCTCTCGCCTATGATTCACGTTGGAGCACCTCCAGTTAACTGGCCGGCTGGATTCTTCGCGTCAATTAAATCTAACACCGTTAACGTCGTAAATAATTCACGGAACTCTCATTTACTAACTAACCTGGCGACCTTGACGTTTGTAGCGTTTCAAAGAATGCAGGCATACACTCACGCCGATGTCCTATTGGGGTGGGCAGAGACAATAGATCGACACCAGCTTAGCCAGCTGTTTTTCTTGATACATATCCTACTAATGTTATGAATAAGTTTGTGACGATGTTTAGGTAGAGCATCGGTGGCGCGTTGCGGAGAGCTATGGGAACTCAATCTTGAGGTCCGGGTTCGAATCCGCACGGCCCACATGACATGTACCAATGAGTTTTTTCTAACTTATGTACGTAATCAACTGGTCTCAAACGGTGAAGAAAAACATAGTGAGGAATCCTGCAGACGCTGAACAAGAAATTCCATCCAATTTCAAAAAATTGTCCACCAATCCGCATTGGTCACGCGTGGTGGACTAACGCCCTGAGGGTAGGCCTGTGCCCTGCAGTGGGACCTATTATAGGCTGTTATGATGATGATGTTGTTTAGGTCAATCACGCGTAAACGGCTGAACAGATTTGGGTGAAATTTGATACACAGATAGAATAATATCTTGGATTAACGCATATGATACATTTTTAAAGTCAAATCAGTCTATGTGTCGCGGGCAGAAGCTAGTTAAGTTAGGTATTTACATATTCTTACACTTCTGTCACATTTGTTCTTTTCGTTCGTACGCAGTCTATCCCTTCAACAACACATGCCATTTCTGTCCTAGCTCTTTCTTATTCAAATAATAACCAGCACATTTATAATAAACCAATAAATTCCAGCACGGTTCGACCTAGGGCACCAAGGCCGCCCGCGCCAGCGCTCTCTAGATTTATACCTGCGCCTACGCAGCCCAGTGAAACCGCACGCACCTGGTCGATCCTAATTACTGATCTAACGGCGTTAGGGTTAACCTTTAATTACAGATAGCAACTTACACGCGCTGTGGTACTATGGTTTTAAGGAAACTCACTTGGTTCTCGGCCTTTCAAATATTGTTCGTGAAATTTGTCCTTTAAAAACTGTGGTTTGATTGTTATTTTTCTTTTCTGATATTCCTGATTTATTTTATTTTTATTTTATTTTATTTTATTTTATTTTATTTCATGACTGCCTTAAGATAAGGTCTTACATGTTTGTCGGCGTTGAGATTTACGAATTCGTTAAGATTCATTCTCAAGAGACTCGGTTAAGTGAGAAAATCACGAGTTTCAGTTTTATAGTAACGCTTCACAATACGCTACGATATTGTACGTGAGAATTAAAGGAATGCTTAAAGTATAGATGTTGTTTACGATTATAAATCTATGCCATAGGAACTTATTAGGACCCATGCTTCATTTAATAGACTTGTTTTGTAATTAATATGGTCCACACTCATACACGAAATCTCTAAAACTGTAGAACCGTTTTTATTAGTAAGAATGTTTCTCTTGGGTTGCCAAGAAAGGATTTTCGGAAGTCATTAAAAGAATATGCCCTCTCTCTAGGGCCTTGAGTATGATACTCGTAATGGGGATGACAGTTTGTTTGTGAATTCTGTAGCGAAGGACGGAAAATATACCTAACTAGTTATACAGGGTCCAACTTAATATGCTGACACTTTTTTAAAGGGATGACTAGACCATCAAACTGAACAACTTTCTCTATGGGACCAACATCGAAATCGCAAAAAAAATATCAGCTGTCCACACAGCAAACACCCTGTATAGAGTTATAGTAATAAAAATAACGCTCTCATGTAATGTAATTTTCAAATTGAAGTTATTCGATCGGCTTTTATTATGGAAACCAGAAAATACAAATACAAATAAAATGACACAAACATAACATAGGTAAGTTCCACATCACTGGACCGGGTTTTGAATCAAAGTCCTCAGTTTTTTTATTATATCTTTGAGTTCCCTTTACCGACACCAGAAGCATTGCTTATTGACGCACCTACCGATAGCTCAGTCACGCTTTCCCTACAGTTCGTTAATAATGGCGTAAACTTAGCATGAACTCCAAATAAATCAAAATATCTTACACATTCCCACAAACCAACAAGCATGTAATAGCAAATGATATTTATCACCCGGCGATTTGATAAATAGCTGTTAAAATAGTAAATACATAGTATTTACCTACTTACTTGGGTAACGCTTTATTTGGTAAGGTTAACTATAATTCATAGAATCGTAAATTGTGATAAACTTAAATGTTAACTTCGTAAATTAGGGTTGCGTTATGGGTTACGTTTAGCAATCGGATTAGTTGTGCTAATATGTCTTAAAGGTTTAGAATAAGTTAGATTATTTAGGATTTAAGGCTGCTGATAAATTTAACTGTATGGCACAAGTAGGTACAGCTGAAGGAAATTCAGTGAAAAAATGTTGGGAAAGTGTAAACTTAAATGCGTTATGTAAGTACTTAAGGGAACAACTTTCACTATAGGAATGGGACCAACATTGAAAGTGCAAAAAAAATTAAAAAAAAAACAGCTCTTCCATAGAAAACGTAGGTAAATTGCGATTCGACCGCGATCGCGATGCAACCAATATGTTTTTGGGATTTCAATGTTGGGTTGCATTGCATAGTGAAAGTTGTTTGCTGGATGTCTTGAAGCACCCTCTTAAATACGCAACGCATTTTAGTCACACCCTGTATATCGGAAGTTAAGTAACCATTTGTTTATAAACAAACCAAAAGACTGAAAGAAAGTCAAGACAAATTATAAAGTTAAACAGACAAACGGACAATAGCTAAAACTTTCTTTCATTTAACAGTGTGATTTGACAAAAAGTTGTAAATGTTTAAATATATTTTCACCGTCACCTCGAACACGTTCTGAAACTATTCAATCGTAAAATAGCAAAAAATGTGCGCTTGCGCACTTCTTCACCGTGTTTCTATAAAGACTAGTTTACATGTACTAAATATTAAACAACTACAAACACGTATTTGTTGGTCCATAGAATAGAGAAACAAGCTCAAATAAATAAATGCTGAGATCAGACCCTCAAACAGAACTGAACAACTTTGTCTATGGAACAACCAATAGTGTTAAGAAAATCAACATTTCTACGAGATTTTCTCTCGAGTCTCGATGAAGCACCAATTTCTTGAATACAGAGCTAAGACAGTTCAAAACTGAAGATCAAGGACGAACTGAGGGTTCACAAATATAACTGGTTCAAAGACAGTAAACTTACCTAGCATTAGACAGTTGTACGGCTAACTAAAATAAGAGTTCAGCGTATGTGACCCTCTACGGATTAGTTATCAGTACAGGGTGTAGGAAAAAGTATAATTAACCTTAAACCACATAGTATCAAACTGAATAACTTTTACTTTGGGAGCAAACCGGTCAGCGCAAAAAAATCAGCTGTTTCATACTACACAGCAACACCTACTCGTCTCAAACGTATGTTAGAACAGCAGATTTTGTTGTTGCGCTGACCGGTTTGCTCCCATAGTAAAAGTTGTTTAGTTTGAGAGTTTGCGGTTTAAAGGTTAATATGATACTTTTCCTTACACCTGTATGTTAAATTTTTATGGCTTTGGTATTATCATCCACTGATGAACACAGACGCCACTTTCGACCCAAGACGTTGGTATATTAGGTAGTAAAATACTTATTTTCCTTTTTCATACAATTGCACAACAATGATGTAAACCAGCTCAACAGAAAACAATGCCTACCTCAACCAGGTGGGCAGGAACTCAGCGGTTTTTGATTCACTTTCGTTACGCGCAGACCGTGACGCCAGATTTAGGTCCCTGCGCGTGCGCCTATCGCTTTTTGGCGCCGAAAATTTGCGGTTACTCTTCTGATTTATGTTATTAGAACAGCTATGAGGCAGTAAAACATACATACAGGGTGTCCCGTAAACCGACGTCAACCCGTCGGATACTGGTAGGTTAAGTCATGACTAAGCAGAAAATCAGAAATTAGCTTTAGTAAAAGTGTCTCAGTTTTCGAGATATTAACAGTTTAACACAGATACTGCATACAACATTTGTAGCCGTATGGCACTCAAAATAGTGACTAAGGTAAAGAGTTTCACGAATTTCATAAAACTGTCCTTATCTCGAAAACTAAGAACCTATTCCTATAGTAAAATGTTGACTGATTGATTGATTGACTGTTTTTTTCGTATATTCTGGTTAGGCATGAACTAACCTATCATCATCCAACGGGTTGACGTCGGTTTACGGGACACCCTGTAAATACACTCACGACCATAATTCCCTTTCGGGGTGGTCAGAAATATTTATTATGATGATGACGATGACAGGAAGGGAAAAGCTAGTTTTCTTACATTACCTATACGCGATTCCCTCCTAAATAACCAAGTTTAGATTTTTGTGTCATGCGTGTGGAATCGAACCCAGACCCCCAATATCGAAAGCTGCAGGTGTAAAAACTAAAAATTGAAAGTGACTCCAGCGAAAGTCTTTCGGAATCCATTCAATGGGCGTCCGAGCAATTATTGGGATTATAAAGATGCGAAGAAATTCCTCAGTAAATGTTACGGGAACGTTTTTGGTCGTGTATTTCTTCATTCGCCACGGATAATTTTACTTTCAAATTAATCTTTCTTTTTCTTTTTTGCTGCTTCGCTTTTTTGGCAATACAAAAACTAAAAAAAACTCATTTAAGGAGATGCGTGTGTTCTTCATGGTTTTTAGTTACGAGTTTACAATCAGCCTGGCGAATTTTTAAGGTTCGTGAAAAATGAGTAAAATGTGCCCCATTTGCTAATGCAAATGTGAGGTAATCCTCACAGATTTAGATAGGTTAGGTTAGGTTTCACATCAGGGGTGCGATTTTTGAATGTGATTCGCTGAGCTCAGCTGTTAAAAATGTCAAAACTGCTGACAAACTTTCACTGCTGATTTGACTTTAAAAAATCGCTCTCCTGTAGAAAGAGTCCGTGTCCGAGTCTGTGTCCTCCTGTGCTCTCCTCTCCTCTCCATTTTTGAAAGTCAATTTAGTAGTAGAAAGATGCATATCTTCATAGTTATTTTGACATTTTCAACTGCTGAGCTCACCGAATGAGATTCAAAAATCGCTCTCCAGATCAGAAGTGTATGGACGAGAGAGTGTATTTGAGTTTAGCGCGTAGGTACACTCATGCACTTAAATAAATAAATAAATAAATATCTTGGACAGTGTCACACAAATTATCTAGTCACATTTAAAGTACCAGAAACTAGCCTGGACTTGTATTATGATGACTAGACAACGATATAGAATACATATATAGATACACACATCCATGACTCCGGTACAAATATTGATATTCATCATACAAATATTTGTCCCTTACGGGATTCGAACCCGCGACCCTCGGCACAGCAGGCAGCTTCACTACAGACTGTGCTATCGGGTCGTCCTATACTGGTAGTTACTCGATGCGTTTCTTTTGAGGTGATGATCAGACCATCAAACTGAATACCTAACTTTTTCTATCGGACTAACATCGAAATATAAAAAAAAACTGCTATTTCATACATTTGAGTCGAGTAGTACTGTAGCCTACTGCAGTTTTGTACGGAAAAACTGATTTTCCAATTTGGTCCCATTGTGAAAGTTGTTCAGTTTGATTTAATCATCTTAAAAGGAACGCATCTAACTACCACACACCCTATTATATCCTGCGTTATTCTGACTACTTTTAGGACTAAATATAGTCAATGTGGTGGTCGAAATGGACTATAAGCGTATCATCATGTTCAATGGTCAAAAACCATTACCCTCCTTCGAGTCCGTCGCGCAGTCGGGTAAAAAAGCATTCCGTGAGGCGCGAATCAACTTAAATATTTAACACCCGATTGAACTGTACTATCGTATTGTAAAATACAACATACGTTTTAACAGAAGCCATTAGAGTCAATGACTCCCATCATGTGCCATGCCTACTCTAAAAATGCCATACAGAGAGCAAAGCAAAAAACAACTGATGGATTCGTGACTTCAGTTGGCGAAAGCACCATCATCTCGGGACTTACTATAACTCATGTATGACTAATGATTGGGTCAACGGCCTGTAATGGTTTTTTTGGTTTTAAACATGCTCACGACCATTTGGGGTGATTAGTAACTCTGCCATAACAAACATCTACTTACCTAACTACTTTTTTTTATTTCGCTAATAAGCAGTGGTTTTGTGTAAGGTTTGTCGCTTAAGGGTTGAACTACACCACGTAGCACAGCATCGCATTTTTCCGTCGCTCCATCCTTGTCTGTCACTCAGGAACGTCATTTGCTAGAGCATATAAGATAGACGGAACAGAACAGCACGGAACAGCTCGCCGCGTGCGATCGCGTTCCGTCTATCTCTTATTCTCTAGCAAATGACGTTCCTGAGTGACATAAAAGGATGGAGCGACGGAAAAATGCGATGCTGTGCTACGTGGTGTTAGTTCAACCCTAAGCATTTTATTTACTAGCTGATGCCTGAGATTTTGTCCGCGTGGACTTGTGATTTATACCATGTTACTCAGGGAATAGTGTAGCTTTCTGTTAGTGAAAGAATTTTAAGAATCGGTTCAGTAGTTCCAGACATACAGACATACAAACAATTGCCACTGTTATCAACTGCTCTTCTAACAACTTTGACTATAGCATCTAACATCTTGCAGCACATTTCTTGTGTTTCTCTACAACTCAATCAACATTTTGGTAAATGACATGCTTTTCATACAAATAGGCATATTTGAGCGTCGAAAAATATTACACATTTTAAAAAGATGCATTTTCTTTTGTTAAACAACAATCACGTTCACGCAATATCATGCATGTAGCAAAAACTTCTCTTCACTTTGACATTCATCTGTTTAAGATGCAAGCTTCGCGAATTCTCATGAAGATATAGATCTTTTAACATAATTGAGTAAGAAGGGGACAAACTAAGAGAATCTGTATTTGAAACATGTATGATTTCGCAACTTTCGAAAATCCGCTCAAGTGTTATATGACAATGCGCCAGAGACATTAATTTAAGCTCTAGGCTAGAAGCTAGGGTTGTAAACTGTTGGAATCATAAAATAAATTCCAATAGTTGACCACTTTCCAATAGTTGAGAGTCAGATCCTCCACGGAACTGAGGTGGAAGGGTCCTCCATTCCATTGAAGAAGATTGCGGGAAGATCTTCCGCCAGGCTAGGTGTGATACCTAGGGACCGGCCGTGGTCCTTCGGATGTTAGTCGGAGTATAAATAGTAGGTATAGTAAGTATATACGTATTTCGAGTCTGTGATAATTTTTCTTGCGCGAATTATGCCTCGCATTACATTCGATTGTGAACCTTAGTAAAAATTGTTTTTGTCATAGATTTTAAAGAAATGGTTACCGCCAAAGAAAGTCAATTTCAAAATAACATCAGTCTATAGACTATTTGTTTGTCTATAACAGACAGTGACCACTATCTGGTTTTTTCATCAGGAATGAAGGAACCAAAAAAATAGAGTTTGCCATGTTCAATCCTTATTCAATTTTCCTCATCCTTAAGGGGCAACCCTGGGAGAGGCGCGGCACGTTGCGCCCGCGCAGTGGGTGTCGATGATTTACGCCGGCTTGTCTACGGGCTCCTTCATTCATATTTATTAAACTTGGCAATTTTTTCAACACTAAATCTTTAAAGAATGACGTATTTGACACCCAACATGACGCTATTCGTAAAACTAGTTTTTGCATTTCATAAAAACTCGATTATTTTCTTTGTGAGGTTTACTTTTTATCGTTTTATTGAATATGCCAATTGCTATTACGCTGAGGTTCGATTTGTTGATGGCATTCAGGTCCGGAGATAGGAGGGCCACCGTAAAATAGATTTTAATTACAAATTACCTTCAACCGTTTCATCTGCGTGAAATAAACTGAACTGACCTACCTTACAAGAAATTTAAATAATAAATTACATATTTAATAGACCAATAAAGAAATCTTATAAATTAACGTCAAGCTCTTAATGAAATGCATTAAAACTTAATAGAAAACTCATTAAATCGTATGCTAATGACACTTGAATCAATATGCAAAAATATTACTTCGTTATGCACCAAAGGATACCTATAAATGGCCACATTTAGTGCCCCCAGTAATGATGATTTGTGGCCACCACAGATAATAATATATCTCTATAAACGTGGATAAATTGAAACATATCTGCGCTTGCGCCGACAAAGCGCGCGAACTCGTTGACGCCATCCGGTTTATTTTGTCAATTAATATCGCCCTACGCTACGATATGTGGGACCTCCTTTATACCTGTGATTAAGATTGTAGATTGCAAACGTAGATATCGTAGATTTAAATTGAGGATGGTTTTGTTGGAGTCTGAAATCGAAAGTGGATATGATTATTGGCTTCTTATTATGTAGGTATTGTGAAGTGGTCGGTGTTCAGAAAAGAAAAGTTTTGTCTTTTACATGACTTACCTACGTTCATTATTATGTGCGCAATTAGGCATCAGTAGCTCTGATGAAGCTTTGCTCAGTTGGCGAATGGGAAATATACAAGTCAAATATAGAAATTCGTTTTTGTCTGTATAATCTATTATACTCACTTCACTTTTCTTTTTTTGACTCAATTCTAATTGAGCACGATTTTGTAAATACTTCGTGTCATCTTGCAGACATTTAAAGATCAGCACACAGAAGATTTTGCTATAGAACTATCAGAATCATCTCTTGTATCAAAAACAACAAGAAAATAATAATTCCCTCGTTCGAGACGGCATCTAAGCAAATCAGAAGTATGCATTCTACATTTACAGAAATGTAAATGTAAGTTGAACAGACACACGGGGCATGTAGGAAAACTGTTTAATAAGTATACTTATATTAAGTGGCGATACTCCGCTCGCGTGCTCCGGCATACAGACTTAAATGGTTCTAAAGAAACACCACTACAATTTCACATAATGACAGGTTCATTTGTATTATTTGATCTTCGGACCGCCGAGATATGCATCGATAACCAGGGTTGGATCGAGGAAGCTTCGTGGTGGTCTAGAGTCTATTTTACTATTTATTGATCAAAAGATTTTACTTTTTATTGAAGGATCGCTCTGCTGTCGAGTCGAGATTTGCCAATCAGCGTTAGAAGCTTGCTGATTACCCAGGGTACAGGACGGACGTATCACGGCTACAGATCAGAACGTTACTCAGGAAAGACTGGGATGCTCTCTTCATGTACCCAGAGGCACCGAGGCTGGTCTATAACAAAAGAAGTCAATTTTAAAAGAAAACGTTGCATTGACAATTTCAATCAGTACCTTTTCTTCTGACTCCATAAATACAAATCGGAAAAACATTATTTTCATAAGTAACAATAAATATTTAAAACTCTTAAGGGGGTTGTTTAGACCGTCAAACTGAACAACTTTCTCTATGGGACCAACATCGAAATCGTGAAAAAATCTATTTGATATACCATACATATTTTAGCTCTAGTCGATTTGTAGAGTATGGAACATAAATTTTTTTTTTCGAGATTTCGATATTTTTCCCATAGTGAAAGTTGTTCAGTTTGATGGTCTACATCACCCCCTTAAAGGTTTATTTGTATTTTTGTAACACCTTGTTTGTATAGACTTTTAGGTATTGAACCACACAGTACCTACATATATAACGTTTTCCAGTCATATACAAACTCATATTTTTCAAGCGTCCACTTCCTGAATCCGCCCCATTCCGATAACCGAACGTTAAATCGTAAATAATCGACTAAAGGGCGCATATTTTTGTTATATTTTGCTCTTGTTGGCGACCTTGGCGCATGCGATCCAGTCGTTACGAGATCCGCTCAATTATCTGGCTCACTTGCAACCGACGATTAACCTTTTGCACTTTTCTGACAGACTGCATTCATTATATTTTACAAAAGATCATGCTCTACAAATAGTCTGAAATGTTGTGGTGAGTAATTGATGACATTGCTGCTCAGAATGGAGATGATCAGTGTACAGTGACCCTACAAGAAAACGATTAGTTATTTCTCTGTTTCTTCGGGAGTAACTACCTATGCAATCATCTTTGCACCTTATTTTTATAATACAATCCACACTTTCTATGGAAATCCACGAATGCTTTGCTCGGACATGGTGTTTCAAACTCTCGCGCAAAACACTGAGTCTCCAGCCTTCCATAAAACTAAACAAAAGAAGATAATTATGCAGATGAGGATCCTCACAACCTCTCGTTATTACCACCACGTAAATCTAGTCTTAATACTCGTAATCAACCAAATGATTTCCTTGTTCCAGTGTACACAGACCAGCCGGTTTCATCAGCATCACCTCCGACCAGGGACAAGATTAATGGAGAAGAAAAGGCGAGGTCACGACGTCGAGATACGTGGGCTGAACCTACTACTACGCCAGCTACTGACGATGGTACTATTTATTGTTGACTCGAGTTACTTTGGTGGTCGCATGAGAATACCAAGTCTCACCATCAACTACCAAAACAACATCTCATGCTATTTAATTGAAGTGGTATATCTAAAGATATTATACCACTTTTGCCTGGACTTATTTATCCTCATCAACTTTATCCTTCCAGCCAACGTAGGCCGCTCCCCGTTACTCCAACAACAGCACCAGCAATACGACGAACAACTCCGGGATATAGCAGCCTCACTGACCAGACCTCGGTCTCGAAGAGCGCTGCCTCCAACTCTTGAACGACCCACGAGGCTTCCACCTGATCGTCTACCGGTATGTATTTTATATTTTTACTAAATGAATAAACACCAAGGAATGCTCGTCACCATTGTCGAGGCTAGAAAAAACCTATCGTTACCTACTTATATTGATTATTAAACTAATTATTTCCAGGCAAGAGGATCACCAGACGGTGGCGTACCCCCCGAAGAAGGAAACTCTAGCTCAGCAAGCGAGGGAAGCGAACCAACAGACGTTGTTGAAACAGCTGAGAACAACGAAGGTGGAAGAGTAGAATTGCCTGCTGAAAGACTACTCCACGCAAGAGCTGGGTGGCTTCAACGCCGTGGACCAGCCGCCTGGTCTCGTCATTGGTTCGTTCTTCGTGGAGCGGCATTGCTGTACTTCAGGGATCCACATGCAGAGCACAGAGGGTTGATGGATGGTGTCATAGACTTGAGTGGTGTCGCCAGAGTTGTGGAATTACCAACGTCAGCTTCTACTAACGGATATGCTTTTGAGACTGAGGTAAGTTACTGAAATCTTTTGGCTTTATTAGTAGCAAGCCTTTTTGTAGATCAATGATTAACAGTTTATAGTTGTTTCAGACTTGGGATGGCAAGCATATAGTCCTGTCAGCCGTGACAGCAGGTATACGAGCCAACTGGGTATCAGCGATTCGAAGAACAGCTGGCCTACCTGACTCCGGATCGTTATCGCTAATATTGCGAGAGGATTCAGTCGATCAAACATCAGAATCATCAGCTTCACCTGTCACACCAGTAACTCCAATCACTGGTAGATCAGCACCATTTTCTTCTGATGAAGAATATAGGACCGCTTCTGAGGGTGGACGAAGAGATAGCGCAGATTGGGGCGATGTGGCACCACAACCACCCCCGTCTCCGATTCTGAGTCGCACTCCTATTTCCAAAGTCAAAGAAAAAGTCCGTGCGAGGGGCTGCCATCAAACACCTCCTAAAAACGATCTACCCAAAGGCGATAAGGACGAAATTGACGCCACCAAAGAAAAAGAACGCCCGACTGAAGAAGTAGATGAAAACGAAAAACCTAACGAACCGAGAAAACGCAGCTACATATCGACTATTGATAAACAATCTATCGAAATCGATGACCTACGTAAGCAACTTAAACTCGCACTTGGTGATGTCAACGCTGCTGAATCAGAACTCGCTAGACTTCGAAAACTAAAGTCCGAAGCAGCTCTCAGAGAAAAGAAAATGGAAGAATTGGTCACAACATTACAGAAGAAAGAGGAAGAACTTTCTGTGAGAACTAAAGAAGCTGAAAACTTAGATGCAATAAAGCAACTCTATAACCAAGACAAGAATCTATGGGAAAATAAGTTGACAGAAACGCAGAACTTCTTGAAAGAATCGACACAGCATTGTGAATTGTTGACGAGGCAGCTGACATCGGCACAAGAAACTGTAAAACAACTACAACGAGAATTAAACGAACTTAATGATAAACTACTAAAGAGTGTTAAAGAAAACGAAAACTTGTATACGAGAATCAGAGAACTTGAGGGTCGTGTAGTCGCAGAATCACCGACTAGAGAGAAAAGGAAGAGCATTGGGTCCCTTAGCGATCTCACGAATTTCAATCAAGATCTAAACCCAGAGTCATTAGATAAGACGAGACTCATCGAAGAGTATGTGGAATTAAGAGACAGATTCTTAAAAGCTATTCAAGAAATAAAAGCTATGAAGAAGGAGCTTCGTGATTCACATAGTATGTACGACGAGCTTGAGGTGACAAACTTAAAACTGAGGAACGAGATGAAGCTGAGGGAACAGTGTAGTAGATCCGAAATAGACCTCATGGCAGCTCGCATTTTAGATTTGACACAGAAGTTAACAGCCTCGGACAAGCAAGTGAGAACTCTAAAACATAAAATCCAGAAGTCCGAATCTAGAGAAAAGAGGCGAAGCTTGTCTTTGAAAGGAAGAGAATCGTTTACGCTTGGAAAAGAGGTGGAGGAAAAATTAACGGAACTGGAAAACAAAATCACAATGTTAGAATCAGGAGAACCAGTTCCTACCATAAACCCGCCATCAAAAAGCGCTTCACCTGCCAAAGAAAAAGCTACCAAAACTGATAGCCTTTCGGACGAGAAACGAATGAAAAGATTAGCCGCTCGTCTCAGAAGAAAATCATTGGACAGCGCAACAAGTTCAGAGCCAATGAAAATGTTAGTCCGACTGAGTTCTCTAGAAACCAAAGTAGCTTCTGCCTTGGAGAACCGTCGGGACCTTACTAATTCCTGCGAGTCTTTGAGCGTCGCAACCAGGTCCTCTGACAGTCCGATCTTCAACGACAGTCCAAGAATTGAAAGTGAAAGTCCTAGTATTGGTACACAATCGCAGAGACATCTCTTAGATAGGCTTCAGAGCCTAGAGAATGTAGTCATACATTCAAGGAATAAAGTTAATGAATGTTTGTGTCAAATGAGTGCAATGAGGGCAGCTAAGTCGAGGAGGTCACCGTCTCCTAGTCTGGAGAAGAAATACAGTATCAAATCTATGGAGAAATGCTTGACAGACGTCAGCAAAAGACTGCAGGATTGCTTCGACAAATGCGTAGTTGATTGTGAGCATGCTGCACACGACCAAGAAGTCAACGATAGTGTAGCACAAGTGGTCGTGCAATTAGAAGAGCAGCTCAGAACAAAACTTCTGGAGATATCTAGAAAGAAGGCAGCACTGTACGAAGCTGGAGAACTAACGCAAAGAAAAAGCCTGGAAATTCTTGCAGAAAAATTGGCGTATGAGGCAGTTCTCATCAGCAGGATTCAAGAGGCTCTAGAATCGTCCAACGGAAGTCGGTTCTTCGCTAGGTTAATAAAGTCTGAAATAATCGAAACTAGTCAAATAATCGATAACCTTAAGTGTAAGATAAACGGCGACAACTGCAAGAGTATCAACGGCACGAGGAGCTCACTCGACTATCTCGCCAGGATATTGTCACGCAAAATCGATATCATGAACAATTCTAGGGAGACCAGAGATCTCAGGAAATCTGAGCTCATCATACAAAGCGCAGATCTTGAAGCTCTAAAGGCGTCACAGAAAGAAGTCATTGAGGCCGTCGATAAATATAAGAGGGAAAAATTGGCTGAACTATGCTCAGCATTGGCATGCGAAACTTTAAGTTATGTGACGCCGAACGACGCTGATTTCGAACAACAAAGAGCAAACGTAGAAGCAGCAAGAGTTCGCGAAGCTTGGGCAGCCGCTAGGGATGCCCTCGGTGCAGAACTAGTCCAAGCCGAAGTGACGCGAGCGTTGAGCCGAGCCGCTCAACTCTGCGAGGACCAGCTAGACGATTCTCGTCGATGCCGATTGACGCTGACTGCACAAGACCGCGCGGATCTAGAACTCTGGTGGCAAGCGGCTCATGATCACCTTCGTTGCGAAATGGATGTCGCAGTCCGAGACATAGCCTCTCAGTACAGGGAATGTCTGACTGTCGATCGTCGCACGAAGGAAAGCTCGCCTGGCCTCGATAGTCGCGTTCTTCTACAGCAATTGGCCGAAGTCCTCGCGCAGAAGGCGTTAGTGGACGCCAGGATTGCGGTCGTGGAGGGCACGTACCGGGCCTCCTCGCCACAGGACAGTGACAGTTCTCAACGATCAGACGCCATCTCCTCGCTGGATACCGACCCGTCGCAAGAGGCGGAGTTCGTGTACTTATTCCAGCACTTCTCGAACGAGTGCCGAGCGCTCTTCTCTAGTGACTGTTCGGGTAACAGTGAAGACTCGATGAAGATCGGCGAGAGCCTCGAGCGGGTGGAGGCGGCCGTGGCGGCGGTGCAGCGGCAGCTGAGCGGGGAGGGCGAAGGTGAAATCTCCGTCGGCGCCGCCAGCAACGTGATGGACCGCGTGGAGTCGCTGCGACGCCGCGTCGAAGCTCTGCAAGCGCTGGTGCCCTGCCAGCACTGCAAGCAGCTGCAAGACGCGTTTGACAGGTAAGAGTCATGTGATATCACTTCCACCAAAAAATTTAACACATTTTTACGTTATTCGCCACTTTTTTTAAACAAATAATTTAACACAAATATTAACTGATGATGATGTTGGAAGCAGGCTACAGGCGGAGCGTGCTCGCGGCGAGTGCGCGCTGGCGCAGCAGGCGGGCGCGCTGGCCGCGGCGCGACGCGCGCGCGCGCAGCTTCAGGCGCAGCACGAGCGCGAGCGCGCCGCGTTACGCGAGCGAGCCCGCACGTTACAGCGACGACTCGCCGCGCTCGACTCCGAATACTCGGCGCAGTTGGATAGCTTACGGGCTGCATATCAGGTGGGTATTGAGGTAATACATGAAGGTTTATAACCTTTTGTTATTCTACCCTTAAAGTTTAGCCTCGCTTTCTAAATCAGACCTTTTTAATACTAAAACCAAAGTCCAAAAAACTGTTAAAAAGTTTTTCCTCTGTTTTATTCAGACATTAAATATGGACAGCTTTCATGACTATAATATTTCCTAATTACAGAGCGCAGTAGCAGCGGACACACACGGCGACGGCCTCAGGGCTCGCTACCAGCAAGAGATCGAACAACTTCGCGCCCTCTGCGAGAAGGGACTGATGGCTATGGAGAGCTCACACCGACGCATTGTGAGGGAGATGGAGGAGAAACACCGGGCCGAGAGGGAACAGCTTAGGTTAGTACCTACCTACCAAGCAAGACTACATAGTATTACACCCTGAAGCCCTAATAGCCTATACTAAAAGTGAACATTAAAATAAATTAAAATTATTATGCAAAATGTTAAAATTAAAATAAGTATAGTAAGGAAATTCTATTTTCAATTTCGTCTTTACATTTCAGGTTGGACAAGGAGCAAGCCCTAGCCGAAGAAACCCGTGCAACACTAGCCGCATTAGATGCTATGAGAAAAGCACATGAGAACGAAGTGCGTCGCGAAGTCGATAAGTTCAAAACGGATTACCTTAGCCGAGGAGTTCAGAGCGGAGAACTGAATCAGCTTAGCTCTAGACACCAGTAAGTTACATAATTATGTAAACAAAGAATAGTTCAATCCAAGAAGTGACCCTTGATACACTACAATAAATATTCTTATTTTTATTAGAATTAACCAACATAAATAATTGTTGCTTGGAATTGACCGATAATCAAATTTGTGACGATTGTTATTTAATGTACAACTTCTACAAGTGAAATGTGGATATTCTATACCCCTTCGGGGAATATAGTCCTGAGTATATGCATGCATGCATAATTTAATCTTGTCTCTACTAATTGTAGATTGAAATGCAACCTCTAACAAGGCGGTTTATCTCAAATGCATTACTGAAATCTATCACTCTATTCACATTGCCTTGCTTTCATAATCTTCTACCTACCTAACCTAAATTCTATCAATCTTCTATCTTTTTTAGACTAATCTCCAATTCACTATGCAGGCAAGAGATGGAAGAGATAAAGCGCGAGATCCTATCGCTGTCAGAGAAGTATTCGGTGAAGTGTGTGGAGTCCGCCGCGTTGGAGGAGCGGCTCGCCACTGCGACAGCGCAGCTTGCGCAGGCGCACAGCCACATCATGCAGCTTGATGCCAGGTTAATATTCACATTTTTATTACCTTGTCATCACCGCGCGCAACTATAATGTAAGAAGCCGAGGAAAGCAATTTTGATCTCAAAAAGTACAATATCAAATGCACAATACAAGCAAATGCATATCGCTAATATATCTACTCAGTTATTGATTCTGCAGATTTAAGCATTACTTGCCCGACTCTTCAAAATCAATGTACACTTTGGAATTTGAAGCAAAGTAGGTATCTAACACTACTTTAGTCAATAGAATTGACACTAAGTACTTAAATTTTAATAAAAAGCTGTATCACGCTGTATAAATAAATTCGTTGTGTATTTGTATACAAACGCTGGAATATTTAATCTTACAGAAATAAGCAACTGCGAGCCCACATCATGTCAGAAGCGACCGAAATGAAGAATGCCGAAGCATCGTCTCTCTCGCAGCTCATCGAAGAGACTGGACCGGTATGTTATCTTTAAACATTTTAAGCCAAACTTTTTTACACAATAGACCACGGTACACGCTTTACGGCCAGGCTTTTAGCGCTTGTATAGACATATCACCATTTCAAGCTATAGAACGCTCACGCTTGCATGAAATCATGCGTCCCGCACGTAACAAGTCATTTTTAACGTTCATTTCCCATGGAAGTTTAAATTTTACGTCAGTATCCTTAAAGTTGAAAAGAAATCAGTGATTTAAGTCTATTACCTAGTTGTGTTAAGATGTAGGATATTTTTTCGTTTTAATATTCACGATCGCACTCTTTGTAAATATTATTAGAGTTTCTCTTGATGTTATTTTCAAATCTATGTTGAATCTATTGGATCGAATGAATTGAGCTAATTCAAGTAATTATTAAATTATTTAAAAATTTGGCTTAAATAATTGAAATGCTGGCAGAATGTCAACGGTGAATTTCACTTGAAGATCTACAGTGGACACAGCACAGAGTAACTGGCGGACATTTTGGTTCGGTAAAAATATAAAGGGATTGGAGGGGTGATTGTAGCCATGATACTAAATAACTTTCCACAAGAAACCTGTAACATGAAAAACATGAAATTCGTAAAAAAATTTTTGGACTTCCCATATTAAATTCAATCAGCTGATCGAACGTTTGTATCAAAAGTCAAAAAATTTTTTTGCTACCTACTCTCCTATGTTTCTTGGGTTAAGTTGTTCAGTATCATGGGTGCAATGACCCCTTAAAGTAATGTAACTGTTTAACCTAACACAAAAACATTTATGATATAAATTAAATAAGACTATGAAATAATAAAGACGCACATATTCTACTAGAATTCCAAGACGTGTGCGTCGGGTTCTATGCTGGCATTTTCAGCCAAAGAAAATCAGAACTCAAAACTTAGGTAGGTATGAAATTGAAGAGGCAATGTAGGATAGTGTGTAGCATATTTTAATCTTTCAATATGGATAGCTCAATTCACGCGACCCTAAGTAGTCAGTTAGTTTGTCACTGTGTAATATTGCAATCGGCGGTTGTCGGCACTAACAGCATGGGAGGGCAGAGGCGCCGCTGTGGACGCACCTGCGACACCTGGCGGCGGCGTGGCAGCGTAACAACCCACAAGGTAACAGGACATCACACTATTCTGTAGTACTCCGGACAAAATATCTGTGGACTTGGGTGGGTAAATCTAGGATGGTTTACTTTTGGATTATCAGATTTTGACTTCGGTATTTAAGATAAGCCGGACCCCACTAGGGGAACTAAGCGGTAGCACCAACAGTCCGTAAGGAGTCTTTCATATTACATTTTTCACTCGACAATGACACAATCAAACACTACGATTATTTTAAACACATTGGAATCGGAGTCGCTTTGAAGCCGATACTTGGTACCTCAGACCATCAAACTGAACAACTTTCACTATGGAGCCAATATCAAAATCACGAAAAAAAATCTGATGTTCCACAGAAGAGACAAATGTAAATACTCGTAGCTTCTCGACAAAAATGTATGAAACAGTTTATTTTTTCGCGATTTTAAATTGGTCCCATCGTAAAAGTTGTTCAGTTTCGTCAAAACGTCCCCAATTCCACGGTGTATATTATCTGGACTGTCATGGCAATAAGAATATTATTATACAGCACGTTAATCTAAATTAATTCCTTTTGGCACGTAGATATGCAAGACCGTAAAGAATAAGTTTGATGTGCCGTCGACCAGTTTTTTAAACGTTCAAATCACTTTTGAATATCAATACGCCTATTATAGCAGAGGATAAGATGATGCGATACGCTTACATAATGGATACAGAATATGTAGGTACCTAAGTTGTTGTTTTTGTTATAGTTTAGAGTCAGTATAATGATTTATGAAGTGCACAGACATTTTCGCCGGAGGTTTACGACCGTAATATAAACGTTTACGTATAGGAAGGACTAAAATATTCACAGACAATGTTATATTTCTTTTTGGTTAATTTGCTTCTTTTTAATTGTAGTTATTAATTTTACCCTAATGTTAATGTAAATAAACTGTAGAAATTGTAGAATTACTGTCTTAGTAGACTTCACTATCTCGCACAATTTACTTTTATTTTTATTTTATAAGTTGATTTAGGTTAATTTTAAGCTTACATTTTAATAAAGTAACAATTATTCGATTTTACCATTACCCTAAAACTGTTATAATACCAATGCATGAAATTATTAATTTTCAAATCGATTCGAACTTTTTTTTTAATTTTTATTTTAATAAATGCACACTTAAAAATATTTATATTATTAATACGCTTTTGCTGGCTCTACAAATAACCCATTAAGTATTTTAATTTACTTTTGTTTTATTATCGTTTTCTGGCAAAGTGTGAATGCACCAAATAAATAAACTACAGCACAGCGAGCGTGTGCGCATCGACACTTCAATGTTATTAATACTTAGTTCTTTCGAAAAGGATGAGGACGATAAGACAAATCCGAAACGCTTTTACAAGATTTGAATAATATTGACAATTTCCTTTTATTTCGAAAGATCTATGAAAATAAATTGTTCTTCAATTTTCCGATTTGTATCCTACTACCATGTTGGTCTTAAAGTTTTCTCACATACTGCAGTCATGAAAATGCAGGGAGTATAAAACACAAGAGGAAGGGATATAGATAAAAGTTTCGAAGCAGTGTCGCCAATCTCTCTCAATTTACAATATTCGCTACATATCCTATAACATATCGTAACGAATGGGCATTATTTTTAAAAACAACAAAATAATATAGGCGTACGCAAATGAAAATAAGTCGTCTTTCTGCAAAGTCTTTGGCCATATAATGATTGAATTTCCATGGTAAGTATAGTAGATTACACACCGAGGGCAGGAAAGTAACAATGGTCTCAGATCTCTTGTAATTATTCAACAAACATGTGATCTGAGGCTTTCTTATTTTCTGTCCGAGGTTAGTATAGGTACTATTTTTCTCCTCGATGGAGGTGGAAAGCGGCAATTTCGTTTAGCGCAGCGGGACGAAATGCGTTAGAAGCTTGCTGGTTACCATGGATGCGTCTGTCGTATCGATAGTTCATAACGTCACTTCGCTTCGGGACGCTATCTTCTGGCATCATTCTAATTCACATGAGTAACCACCAAAGAGGTTAAAAATTTGGTAACCACAAGCGAAATTGTTGCGTAGCTTTTCAACGGTTTGCTACAATCGATCCGTGCCTATAAAAAGGACATGGCTGCAGTATGCGAGATATTTTAAACTCAATTCTAGCTGAATAAGATATGTTTCGCCACGGTACAATTTTGAAGAATGATAACCACTACACCTAATCTTCAGACCCCTGTTACAATAAGTATGTGGTCTTCAGGGGAAGTCGTCCAGGTCGAGCCCACTGCTGGAGGCGAGGCCGTCGCGCGCCAAGATCCAGTACGCCAAGACCGAGAGCACCAGAAATCTGCAACTGTCCCCCGTTCAGGTACAATACCCTTACGTACCTGGTATCGTTAGGAAACCTGAAGAAGAAATTCTGATGCGTATGTGAAGTGAAGCCTAGATACACTGAAGAAGAAATTGCATCAATGCACATTTTGCACGCGTAGTGGACTAACGTCAATACAGCATCCTTCAGGGTAGGCCTTTGCCTTTACAGTGGGTACGATGATAATTAGTACGTACGTAAAATCGCTCACGACTGTGTTTCCCCAGTGGGGGGTTAGAAACCCTGCGACAACCGCACTTTTAGGTTTCCGAATGAAATGTCGTGTCAAATGATAGGTAGCTTTTCATATTGCTTTTCACCCACAAGCGCTTCAAAAAAAATGTTGTCCCTTAGTCGCCTCATAAGTCATACACGGGATCATACATTCACGCATATGTCCCATTAAGGTCATCAGAGACAAATTCATCGTCAACTGCTGAAGTACTCTTGTCTCTTCAACATTCATCGCTTCATACGTACCTACATACATTCAATAGATCTTATTATTTGCTAAGTTCTAAATTCAAAACTTCTGTTTTTAATTTGCGATGGAGGGAAACCTGTAGGCCATGAGTTTTCACTGAACTTTATTACTGTAGTTCCGTTGCTAATTTTGTATGATAGAAATTAGTTCTCAAGGAGCACTGTACGAAATTCAATACAAAATTGGTGACGTAACTACAGTTGTAAAGTACGGTTAAAACTCATGGGCCTACGGAAAGTTTATCCTCAACATTCTGTGTTAAATAGTCAACCAAAACTAAACCTTAATGTCTTGTCCACAGAACTGAAAACAAGGCGCTGCTCGGACAGCGGCCGTGTGACCATGGCACCTCTTGTTGGAATGGTTGCTGAAAGAAAGAAACGCTTCGAGCTGTAGACGAACATGGCGTTTTGTTTATGCTAAAGAAATATAATTTAGCGGGAAAGTTTAGCTGTTGCTAAACGCATATAATCGTTACGTCACACCCACCACGCCACCACCTGGCCACTTTGCTTTGTTATATACCCACATAACACAAATATACCCATATAATAGCAGTATCACAAAATTACTATAACATTACGTTAGTAAGTATTATTTATGTGTGTTTGTGTTCATGACAATTATACAGAGTGTAATCCTAAATGCGTTACATACTTTAGGGGGTGGTTCAGACCATCAAACTGAATAACTTTTACTATGGGACCAACTTTGAAATTGCGAAAAAATAATCAGCTGTTTTATCTTCTTTCGTGACAGCATGGCAATGTCTCATAGAAAATTTCATTTATTAGATTTTTTTTAAATTACAATTTTTGTCCCAAAATAAAAGTTGTTCAGTTTGATGGTCGGAAGCCTGGTTAAGTAAACACATCTAATTTTACACCCTGTATTCATCAAATAACTAATTTTAGTAACATAGCAGACGTGAAATTAGATAGTTCTTAGTAAATAACTAATTTCATATTTGTTTTTTTAATTTATATGACTATATTCATGTTTTTACTAATTTATATAACACTGACATCGTGTCTCAATATTTAGAATGTATTTGTAAGACCAAATAACGTTTTTTTTCTCTAGAAGTGGCCAGATTCTTACCTCCCACCTACTACACAAATGTATATTACTCTATCATTGTTTTTTTAATATTTTTAATTAACTGTAGATTGTATATTAGTCTTTTATTTACATTTTTCTGTTATTTTTTTTCCTTTATTAAAATCTTTTGTTTTACTTAGAATGAAATTGATGTTTCCTTCAATATGTAACTAATTTCTTAAGTTAGCTTTTAGAACATTTGGTTAGTGACGCGTAAGTTATAACTTGTATAAATTTTTTTGTAACATTTTGTGTAAATACTAACTTCTTTCTTGTCTTTTTCCTGCACAGACTTCTATCAATTTTTAATCTTTAAGGAATTGTTACCAAATATTTCGTATTTATGACTTTTTGCACTTCATTGGGCACTTTGGTTGAAACATTACGAATACGTTGCCTGTAGGAAGCAATGTAGCGTGCCTTAGTTCCCCACGTTTGTCTTTTTTTGTAGATTTATACATAATTTAGTGTCTATTATACATATATACGGAATATGGGAGATATATAAATGTACTAGAGTTTTTAAATAGCCGTTTATAAAAGCGTGTTTTGCATGGCTGCAGTGTGTTAGGAGACTTTTTAAACTCGACTTTATTCGTACGCGATAAGACATGTTTTTCTATACGGTACTACAATTCATGATTGTAGTCAGCCATATTGAGAAAAAATATATTGGGTGGGTTTTTGATGTGAATACATCAGTCGAGTATAAAAAGTTAAATACACTGTTTTATTTATAGAGGCATATTATATTGTTTTTTTTAAACATTAACACATTATTTAGAGCGTTGAAGTTTGACATTTTTTCAATTTATATCTGACACCTAACTTTTGTGTGTTTATTTGTTTGTTACCATGTTTTTTCCGAACTGGGCATTTGAAATCTGTCTTCCACTTTATTTTCACTTTGTTGTGTATAGTGTGTCACCACCCTTAATTAAAAAATTAAAAGTCGCGAATCAAAGCCTTGAGTTTTCAGCATAAAGGTGCTGTTACACTTGGGCATCTATTGTATCGTATTGCTCAATGTTATCTAGTTGCATTAAATTAAAAAAGTTATACCAAAACGATGTATCGCATTGTAATTACGCGCTTGGCTGAGTACTATGATACGCGGCTAAATTGAATTAACTTATGTTACGATTCTCCTCCTTGTCCGAGTTGACTTTGTAAAGTGTTGGTTTATATAACAAAGATTTTTAAAATAAACTACTTAATACAATATTTTTGTTTTATTATAATGTATCTAATAGGTTTATTTTAATGCTATAAATAGGTTAATAAAAAAAGTGTTGACGCCGAACGTTCGGTTGAATACGCGCGCAGCACTATGGTTGGTTTTCGAAACAACAGAACATGGCTAATATTGCAATATTATACAAGGTGTTTCATAAGTAACAATACATTTTTGAAACTCTTAAGGGGGTTGTTTAGACCGTCAAACTGAACAACTTTCTCTATGAGACCAACATCGAAATCGCGAAAAAAAAAATCTCATATCCCATACATATTTTAGCTCTAGTCGATTTGTAGAGTATAGAACATAATTTTTTTTTTTCGCGATTTCGATATTGGTCCCATAGTGAAAGTTGTTCAGTTTGATGGTCTACACCACCCCCTTAAAGGTTTATTTGTAGTTTTGTAACACCTTGTATACTCGTACTAGCTTTTAGGCTATTATAGAAAGTTAATTATGAACTTTTTTCAAGATTTTATTCAAAATGATTGTGAAATATTAATTATGAAGAAACCACATCTTTAAAATAAATTTTTCTAATAAATATTTATAATAAACATCTGTTCCTGATATCATTAAAGTGTGCAAACAAGACCAATCTTTAATTTCACAAACAAATACGAAAGATTATGAAATTTACTAACGAATTTGGTGAGAGAAAACGACTAGCCTTATTTATTGTCAAATAAAAAATACATAAAATATTAACAATAATTTATTTAATACACCCGGCGAGTTATTTCCAAAAATATGCTGATTTCCATTTTGATTACTAATTAATTCATATAACATAACACTACATTACTAAATATTTACACTGATAATAATTGATAAAATATACGCAAGAGTATAACATTTACGTGACGATACACACTAATACTGATACAATACTATTCTACATATAAAAAGTAAGTTATAGCCTGTAGAATCCCACTGCAGGGCAAAGGCCTCCTCTCACGAATAAGGGTGAGAGGGAGTGGGCCATACTCCACCACGCGGGCCCAGTGCGTGTTGGTGGAGGCAAGTTAGTGGTCACCTTGCTGTCAGAGAATTTTCAAGCCGCCAATAGGCCTCTGACTTGGCTTAAAGAATAGTTACGCCATCTGACGGAACTATCCGAGACCAACTGCTTAACGTTCCTTCCGAAGCACGGAAACGCTCGAGATGAAATACCACTAAACGGTCACCCATCCAAAGACTGACCGGACCTGACGTTGCTTAACTTCGGTGATCGTTTCCAATACCGAAGCTCCACTACGCCAACGAGCGCTCCGGGACTAATAGTTCTGTTAATTGATTTTCGTTGTTATTTCAATGCGTGCAAAGTCGATTAGGTTTAGCAGTGAAGAAATGCTCGGCACTGCGCTCAGCGCCCAGATCGCGCAGGGTCGAAAATGTATGATTTTGACATAAAGGAATTCAAATGAAGACTTAAAAACTTCTCTGAATCTCGACCTAAGATTATAGTCATTACCTATTGTTGAGTAGTCGGTCCATACATGAAACTTTTGAAACAATGGATACCGACACCGAGTTCCCACCGCGTTCCAACTAAAAGTTGAAGGCTGGCCGCGCGTATCCGATACGCAGATTTACACGTTCTGATACTGGGGTATCATGGGCTATGGCCTCAAAAACATCCCTGCAAATATATTTGGTTACTTAAAACTGTATGAGAGGTAGCTCCATCTCTCGCTGCTTAGTAACCTTAGCTCGCCACTCACTCCGGTCCAGCAGTATCCGACGTCCGTACGACGTGTGAATGTCTCGGAACGACACTTTCTTGCGAAGGGTTTCCGGTTTTAAGTTTTCTTTGTCTGAAAAATAAATTTTAATTGTATGGATTTCTGGGATGCCACAAGCATGTATGAAAGTCCACCGAGATAGGGTAATCGCTATTGTAAATCTTTTAATCTTTTTGGGAAATTAAATAATATTTGGTAGGTATCTTTCTTTTTCTCATTCTAACTGTGAAATCGATAAAACGCATAAACCCTAGTGTCCCTATTTCCCACTAAGCCCTGCACATAATGAGGAAGAGGATAAAGCTAAAGAAATGTCATGTTATTCTTTATGATTCAATAGAACATTTTTCTAAATCATTAAAGTTATTGAATTTTGAACACAACTGCTCCGTTCCCGAAAACAGAATACTCCACGGATACGCGTGACGTTACCCAATTGTTTATATGTAAATAAATAATAATATACCAAACTAATCCTAAAAATGTGTGATATCATCAAACTGAGTTCAATAGGGTCATATTGTTGTATATTCATTGAATTAGAACACTATGGAAGATGGGTCCACGCTCAAAAGTGTCCGAACCAAAAGAAGTGTACAATTCAAAAAGGCACTGTAGTCTCTTGCTTGCCAGTCTTTGTTTGGTCGTCTAAGCACGCGCGAGTTCATGATGGCGTACTGTGTTGTAAAAACATGTAAAAACTACCAAAGAAAAGTGAAAAAATGTGATGGTGTATCCTATTTTCAGTAAGCAAACTATTATTTTATTATTTAGAAGCATTTAGTAGTATCATTTTGTTTACGAACATAATATTTAATTTTTATTTTATTTATTGATTATCTGTCATCGCGTCCGCCATTACGTCTGTCATGTTTGATGTTCATTTTCACCTCCAGTCGAAGCTGCATATGGTGTTAAGCAGGTGCAAGCAAAATTAACCCTTGTGACTAGCTTCATACGATTTCAATTGCAATGTTTTCAGTTTGTTTACATTACTATGCATACCTACTTTTTTATAAGGTTAGTTCGGGACACTTTTATCGAGAATTTTGTACTAAACCCTGTGTCCATAGTTCTAGGTTGATGTGTTGAATGTATCCAGTAATACCAATCGTCAATTACAACATTTTCTCTACATGTAATAAATACCTACGATAACTTAACATCATACTATTCTCACAGCTAAGTAATAAACCTTGCTAGGTATACAACTTACGGTGTCTGCTCCCCGTTACGGCCTTGGTCTCTCCGTCCGGAACTCTGTTGAAGGGATTGTACCGCTGCCCTCGCGGAGGCACCTTTGGCTCGTCATCTGGAGGTGTTATTGTGACTAGGGCTGCGGCCGCTTCTTCTGCTGCTTCCACTGTGGATGGTCAATTATATTTGATTTGATTCTAATCACTTCGAGATTTGACTCCGCGCCGCAAGCCCTGCATGACTAGGAGCTTAGGTTGGAACAATTAAACAACATGAGGCAACAGGCCTCGGCAACATGCCTTGGCTCGGGCCACAAAATATCCCAGAACTTCCAGGCTTGATATGAATGAGCGAAACAGGCGCATGCACACATAGACGCGCACGTACATGGATCTCGCATCAAGTCGAACGACAGTACTATCTAACTATGTATTTTGTGCCCGTATGCGCGTGTCTAAATGTGCCCCTGTTTTGCTCGTTGCGTGGAGCCGCCTACTGGGATGATAATCAAAATGAAGCCAGTCGTCACAACTAAATTGTAGTTTAAACACAACATTGCACCTACCACAATACAATCTAGGTGACGACAAATTGAGAATCTTCCACCAAAATATTGCTGGTATCTGTAATAAAACTGACTTACTAGAAATAACCCTATTAGACCTATGTAATAAAAACAAGGAGGCTGATATCCTATGTTTTTCTGAAACAAATGTCAAACGGGGCACAGAAACAAACGTAATACTTAAGAACTATAAATTAGCAGCATCGTTCTGTCGTGACAATAGCAAGGGTGGTTCCTGTATATTAGTAAAAAAGACAATGGAAATAAAGAAACTGCAAATTGAGAGTAGCTTACCTGTGAAATTCTATTTTGAGTGCTGCGGGGTAGAAATCATAGGTTTGAACCTTATAGTAATCTCTATCTACAGGACCCCTAATCATACCAAGGCCTTTGTTGGCGTATTCCTTTACAAACTAAACAAATTGTTGTACAATTTAAATAACCAATATAACAAGAAAAAAATAGTGATTTGTGGTGACTGGAACATTGACATTCTGAAACAAGACTCTTCCTCGAAAGAACTCCTTACAATATTGCATAACTATAATTTTAATGCCCACATTCAACTTTTTACTAGGAAGAAATCGTGCCTAGATCAAATAGCAAGTAACATAAAAAACGTTGAAGCCGAGATACTGCAGCTCAGTCTCTCTGATCATGAGACAGCACAGATGTTAACTCTGAACCTAAAGAAACAAAGAGCATTTACTACATGGTTCGAATACAAACGAGACTACAGTAAAGACAATTTAAATAAATTTATAGACTGCATCTCTGCTCTCTCTTTTACGGAAGTTTTATGCAGTCATAATATTGTAGAATCTTTCAACATCTTCCACGATACTATATGTCTATTTTATAATCTATGTTTTCCTACTATAAAGGTTAAAATCAACAATAGACCCACAAAACTAAAGTGGATTACCAAAGGCCTAAAAAAGTCCTGCAAAACAAAACGCAAACTATACTTGACATACAGTAGAGCATCAAAAATTAAAAATAGTGAACTAATTGATTCTTATAAGAAATATAATTCTATCCTAAAGAAATGCATGTTTGCTGCTCAAAAAATTAATAACAATAAATTCATAAACTCTAATGGTAAAAATCCAAAGGCGATATGGAATACTATTTCATCGACCATATCAAGCCATCAATACATGAATGATATACACAGCATTATAGTTAACGATAATTTATACACTGACCCTCAAAAAATTTGTGACAATTTTAATAATTATTTCATACAATTGACAAATCAATTAAATCTCGATGGACGACAATATAATGAAGCATCACGTAATCTCGATATTAACAGTCATACTATGTATTTGACACCTATAGATAAAAATGAAACATTTAAGATTATTATGAATCTGAAAAATAGTAATTCCAGCGGCCACGATGAAATAGTGACGAAAGCCCTGAAAGCATGCGCATTGGCATTATCTCTACCAATGTCACACGTCATAAATTTATCTTTTGAGCAAGGTTGCTTCCCAGAGCAACTTAAACGCTCCGTAGTAAAACCCTTATTTAAAAGGGGAGATAGGTCAAACCCGGGGAACTATAGACCTATTACACTCATCCCGATTATTTCCAAAATTTTTGAGAAAGCAATGTACAAAAGACTAATAGACTTCTTCTCTAAATTTAAAATATTACATCCACAACAATTCGGTTTTCGCAAAGGGAGCTCTACAGTACTTGCATGCTTTGATCTGGTTAAGACGGTGACCGAGAGTATAAACAGTAAAAGCCCTATTTTATCAGTCTTTCTAGACATGTCGAAGGCTTTTGATTTTGTGGATCACCGTATCTTGTTAAATAAACTGGAAAAGTATGGAGTCAGAGGGATCGCGCATGATTGGATATACAACTATTTAAAAGACCGCAAACAATGCACTGAAATTTCAAAAATAACGAAGCATAAAAACAGTCAAGTCAAAAATCGATACCGATCACCCTTCATAGTAAATAACACAGGTGTTCCGCAGGGAAGCGTTCTTGCCCCCCTCTTATTCTTAATATATATAAATGATCTCCCTAACGCCTCATCTCAAAAATCAATATTATTCGCAGATGACACCACACTAGTAATTAAATGCACGGAAACTGACACATGTGAACGAACGGTAAATAAAGCTCTTGCTGATGTTATTGAATGGCTACAAATAAATAATTTACATATCAATATAGAAAAGACAAAGTTTATGGAATATAGATCCTATAATACGCAGGCCCTAAATTTACAAGTCAGTTACAATTGCTTGAAAATTGGCAGAGTTGACACATTCAAATTCTTAGGTATAATTATTGACCAGCATCTTAACTGGAAAGGACACATAGATCTCATTTGTGGTAAACTACAACGTTATGTTTATGCATTAAAGCGATTAAGACAAACTATTTCTAAAGAGGCAGCACTCACGGCCTACCATGGATACGTATCATCTGTACTTGGCTATGGTTTATTACTTTGGGGAAATTCTGTCGAAATAAATAGAGCGTTCAAACTCCAGAAGAAGTGCATCCGTGCCATCAGTAACGCATGGTTCCTGGAGAGTTGTAAACCTCTGTTCCAAAAGTTGAATGTTCTTTCTCTGCCCTGTATGTACATAAGAGATGTTTGTTACTTTATTAAACAACATCCCGAATATTATAAAAAGCGTTCAGAAGTCTACACTAGGCAAGCTAGATCACAATACTTACACCAATTATATCAGCCTTCTTGTCATAAATATATATACAAACATAACGTGTATAATATGAGCATACTTATATACAATAAACTACCCAATTGTATAAAACTGTTACAGGGAAAGTTTTTCAAAACCAAATTAACGAAATGGCTGTGTGAATTGTGTTTTTATAGCGTAGAGGAATATTTGAATTATGACGAATAAGTAAAAGTAGAAGATAGGTAGTAAACTATATTAGATTTAGTAAGATTTTCATCGACAAACTAAATTTGCACGCCTGCAAGCAGGCTAAATACAGCTACTGAACAATTTTGTAACACCCTTTTAACAAAGTATTTTGGCAAATAAACTATTTCTATTTCTATTTCTTCTATTTCTAACTCCCGATGGTCAGGACGGTCGAGGGTTGAGGCATGCCTCAGGCTGAGATGAATGTAATGATTTTGTATCATAATACGGCTTTACAAAATGGACACTTTTTAATTTTAATTTCTCGCTGGTATTACAAAGTACCCATAGTCAGACGACATTGTAAGGGTTGCGGGCCACACATGGATAAGATTGGAAAAGGACCGTGAGGAGTGATGCAATAAAAAGGAGGCCTATGCCCTGCAGTGGGTTGATGTGGGCTGATTTGATTAATTAAAAAGTATCCCAAATGAGTCTAATTGCTAAAATTTCTAAAAATACGTACCCTGAGCCTCGTCCAACTGCCGCTGCAGCTCAGCGACCATCAGCTTCATGTAGTCGTAGCTGGCGCAGGCGAGGGCCTTCATCCACGCCTCCATGGAAGCCTGCGTGTTGGTGCACAGGTAGTATGTGCGACCATTCTCACAGTGGAACACTATCTTGAAGCTGTACGACTCCTCTTCTGTTAGCTCTGTGCAATTTATGAAAAGTAGTATTTGAGTGTGGTGTTTGGATGGACCTGGTTTTTGTACAACAACTTTTACATAACACAAATATTGATCAATGAAGTTGTTTATTGGTGACTAATAATTTATAATTTATATTACCTAGCTGTTGTAACTCGTCTGCATGGACTTTTAAAAGTATCCTATATCTTAATCCAGAACATTTTATCAGCGTGCCAAATTTATAATAATAGGATAATTTTGGCAATAGATCTCTATAAATAGACACCATTTGATACAAAGATAAAAAATAATTAAGAATACTATTTAATTTTATCTTAAAATTAACCTTGTTTTTATTTTGTAATTTTAAAGCAAATGTCACAATAAAACTAAAATCTCCTAAAACTAAAATATAACTAGACGAAACAAAAAAACTAATATAAGGAGGGAAAGATTATTCTAGAGTTTCGCTTCTGGCCGTACCTGGATCAAAAGTGTCCATTACGCTGGTGGTGTTTACCTGCCACACAGCTAAGGACTCTTGTTGGGCCAGATATAAACCAGAGCGGGGGTCGCCCCCATTCTCTCATAATTTGTAAACATTTTGTTAGGAGTCCATCACAAGGCTCAAAGATTTAATTCACACAAATGGCATGCCATGTACCAATGAGTTTTTCTAACTTATGCATCAACTGACTGCTCTAGTTTGGGGAAATGTGGTGGACCAACGCCAACACACCCTTCGTAAAGGTAGGCCTGTGCCCTGCAAGGGGACATAATAGGCTGATGATAATCGAAACTATTATAAAACTGTAACTGAAGTGTGTCTGTACATTGAAGATATTTACAAAAAAATGATTACGATATGGTTTTTAGGTATCCCTGACTCAAAATCAACCTTTTTTAGAAATGTTGTCTGTCTGTTTGTCTGTTTGCCTGTTTGTTTGTTTGTTTGTTTGTTTTTTTGTTTGTTGGCGCATCACGCAAAAACTGCTGAACCGATTTTGATGAAACTTTTTTTGTTTGATAGCTTATGATCTGACTTAAAATCTGATATATAATTTGTGCGGACGAAGTCGCGGGTAAACACTAGTGAAACATAAAAGGCCTTTAGCCAGCTACCAGGACGGGACACTACGAAACTACATAAAAAATCCTTAATCAAATAAACCAACTCACCAATAGTGCATCCCTCCAATATAACAACACCGACCGGGTCCTTATCGCCCTTCTTATCGAAGTAAAACAGTAAGTTTCCCTTCAATGTGAACCATCGCTTCTGATAGCTCTTCCCCACCTCGCCCCGCATGTCCAGCCACCCGTCACGGTCCACCGGAGTCGCTGAGCACGCGAAAGCGCATAAATTCTTCTCATTTATCTTCATTTTGCGATGTTTTTTTCACTTTATTGTGATGCGAAGTTGAAATGAGTTTCGCAGCTGGGTTTTTTAGGTAATAGGTAGTTTGGGTAAGGTGTTAGAGAAAATTATATCAGATATCTTGGAAAAGAAACATTTTGATGATTTATTTAGATAAATGAAAGGAAAATTGAAGAAAAAACTGATCAAAATAAGCGTAGCGTGGATAGAAAAATTCTGTTCAGTGTGACCAACTTCAAATTAGAGATCCTGCCCCACTTGGGCAAGAAAACTGACAAATCCTGCCAAACTCTAAAGCACAAAATGCCGAAAAAATGCCAAATTATTAGAAAAGATCCTGCTCCCACTCTACACGATATAATCGTTCATATTTACGTTTCATGATAAATCACGAATGGAATACACTCACACCGCACGAAATTAGAAACAATAAATGTGTCTCCGAAGTTTTTCTAGTCAGACTAATCACAGACTAATTAGAAAAACAAACAACTGACAAACAAAGATACTATAATAAACATTATGCTCAGTACTATACGGTTTACAATGGAAATGGAATGAACTACAAATTCAGCCATAGATGTTATGGGAAATTCCCGAACCAACGGTCTTTGCGTTGCCAGTGTTGCCATAGGCATTTTAAAATTCATACTTAACTACTGTTTTTTTCCATTTTGGGTATTGCACCCTCCTCCTTTTATAATACTGCCAAATCTGCCAGCTTATATTGCTAAATACTGCCAAATACTGCCAGATTTCTAAAAAGTCACACTATAGTGCCAGAGAGTAAAATAAAGGGCTAAAACTGCCAAAAAGGCAGGATCCTGCCACATATGGTCACACTGATTCTGTTCGATCGAGTCTGTTTCCTTTTGGTATAATTACTATACTCTTTGGAGTCTGTCTGTCTTCTGTCAGTTCTGTCTGTCTGTCTGTCTTTTTTTTTTTCAATGTATTTACTAGCCTGGTTACTAGACCTTTTGGCTAAATCTTATTTTATTTTTCATTTTCTTCTGATTTCACATTAAAACGTTGGTATTCGACGTTTTGATGGTTCTTTGGAGTTTTTGGAGACAATCGAAAGATGCAGGAAAAGCAGAGAAGTCCACAGGAAAGAGGTGAACCGACCGCTTTGCCGCGCTAAAATCACTGAACGCTTTTCCTGTTTACGACCCATGCAACATCATATTTCACTCTACTATATATTGTTCACTTGCACGACACTTTGTTACGCAAAACAACACCAATTTTACGAACCAAAACTCACTATAAACAATAAAAATTCAATGAAATATAAGGACTCCAAACGTCAGCTACCAAAGCCCGCCAAAAACTCTCCTGTCAGTTCTGTTTTTTTTTTTTTTTTTTTTTAATATATTTACTAGCCTGCTTACTAGACCTTTTGGCTAAATCTTAATTTATTTTTAATTTTCTTCTGTTTTCACATTAAAACGTTGGTATTTGACGTTTTGATGGTTCTTTGGAGTTTTTGGAGGCAATCGAAAGACGCAGGAAAAGCAGAGAAGTCCACAGGAAAGAGATGAACCGACCGCTTTGCCGCGCTAAAATCACGGAACACTTTTCCTGTTTACGACCCATGCACCATCACATTTCACTGAACTATATATTGTTCACTTGCCGTCTTGTTGCCGTCACTTTGACGGCCCGACAGCACAGTCTGCAGTGAACCTGCCTGCTGAGTCGAGGGTCGCGGGTTCGAATCCCGTAAGGGACAAATATTTGTATGACGAATATGAATATTTGTACCCGAGTCATGGATGTTTGTATCTATGTATGTATTCTATATCGTTGTCTAGTTATCATAATACAAGTCCAGGCTAGATTCTGGAACTTTAAATGTGACTAGATAATTTGTGTGACAATGTCCAAGATATTTATTTATTAACTTATTTATTAACTTTATTAACTTGCACGACACTTTGTTACGCAAAACAACACCAATTTTACGAACCAAAACTCACTATAAACAATAAAAATTCTATGAAATATAAGGACTCCAAACGTCATCTACCAAATCCCGCCAAAAACTCCTTCTGTCTGTCAGTCAGTCAGGGTTGCCAGATGTGGTTTTCCCCAAAATGATACGTTTAGAAGAAAAAACCCCCAAATGACTTTTGGTAAGAATGAAAACAGTCGATCAACTCACATACAGACTTTGCGTATGAACTTAGTCTTCAGTCAAAACGCAGTCAAGTCAACAAAATTGTGATCTAAAATGTGTCCTATTGTCAGTCAATCCATCCCTAAAAGGGGCCAATCACTGCATTCCAACGTGCGGGACTGCGAGACCACCATCACATAGGTAGTCCTGCCTGCAAGCCGTCCATCACCAGTTCACCAGTAAGTACTGTTTTTTGTTCTCACTAGTGTAGTGTATTCTAAGGAATGAGGAGTTTTCTGACAGCCACTCAAACGTAGTTCATCATACCGGTGATAATGGTGTTGACCAGATAGGGGTCCGAAGACGAAAATTTTAGGCTAAAAGTAAACAAAAATGCATATCACTGAGTCAGACGCATCCGTTGACGAAATATATGCTCGTATTTTGCTGCTTACTTAAAAACGAAAACTCTTACTATTTTATTTGTATTTTATTATCTGCAAGGTCGCTCGCCCCTGTCTGGTCAACGCCATCTATCGAGCCACTAGGAACTACTTTTTCTTTTTTAATGGCTTTCTGAAAATCTCTCATTATATTACGTGATATGTATAAAAAGGAAATTGCTATTCTGCTACGTTTTTTGGCTTAGAAAAAAATAAAAATGTTAATAATAAACTTTTTTTTGACGGACTGCAGTAAATGGGCCTCTTAAGTCAAGTTGAAGTCAAATAACAGGTGAGGAGAGGCCTTGGGAGCTAATCAAGATTAATGCGTCACTAAAGTGTAAACATTTTGAGACAGAAGTATTTAGCCCTTATTTTGTAACATATTACGGTGTTAAAATTGGTTGGTTTAGATAAAAAAAACCCCGAAATTCCCAACCTTTATAAATTTTCCCCATTAATTTTCCCAACGATTTCATTTCCCCAAAATCGCGTGAAAAACCCCCAATCTGGCAACCCTGCAGACAGGGTTGTCACCTTGTATTAATTGATCTGAGGTTGTCACTGTAAATGTCTGTCAGTTGTCACAACTTTGATTTGACAGTTAAAGGGATTTTCGTTTCATTGTTTCGTCATTTTTATGGAATGCTTCGACCAATAAAATAAAAAGCAAACACTAAAAAACATTGATTCGAAATAGCAACAAAAATGTTTGAGTTACAGTCTGTCTATAAATTCATGGCAAAAAATGAGGGCGCTGTCTCCACGCAAGAACGTCAAAATCAAAAATAACCTGGCAACACCACCATACTAAAATGATTAGTTTTCTAATATACTTATAGGTCCGTGGGTCCGTGTATAGCTTGGCAAAAAAGTCATGATCGTGGTGACAGGTGGAACTAAAATTTTTGTATGGTGGTGTTGCCAGGTTATGCGTGATTTTGACGTTCTTGCGTGGAGGCAGCGCCCTTATTTTTTATCACGACTTTTTTGCCAAGCTGTACTTATATTACTCTTTGGATTAGTTCCTCAAACATTCATGCCACGACTTTATAGACAGACTATACGGCACACCACGCCTCACGATTTCATTATTTCAAAATGTGAAAGTCTCTCGGAATACAAATACGAAAGTGAAAAAGCATACCAAGATATGTATGCTAGAGTGAGATAGACAAGACAGACTCCACGAATGATTTTTACACATTTTGAAACAGAAACCAAAAGTGCACTGGTAAACCGATAAAACGAACATGCATTATTTTGTTTTTTTAGGATTCCGTACCCAAATGGCTGAAAACCTACGGATCAGCTCGATCAATACGATCAGTCAGTTCAAATCGTTCGGCGCACCCTCCAAGCACCCAACACCAACGCTGAATATTCCAACCATGTTTGCCACGATATCAAGTTTTAAACGAGATTGCGATTTTTGTAACTCATACGCCGAACTCGGCAGTTGAAAATGTCAAAATTGCTCACCCAATGAGTTTCAAAAATCGCACTCCTGGCAGGTGGCATAGTTTCATCAGGATGAACAGGATACCAGGGTATTGAGTCCTGACATAATACCACAACATTGGTTGTGAAAAACCCGACTGCGTCAAAAACTAATAACTGAAAAGATAAAAACAAGCTCCTTTAATCATCTATGGTAACTTTGTTTGAGAAAATTAATAAAATTTGAATGTTATTACTTATTAGGTAGGTATCGCAAACGGGGACAAAGAAAAATTACAAAACATACCTTACCTAGGTATTTGTTGGTTATTAGTTTGTCCCCGCCTGCAATACCTACCTAATAAGTAATAACATTCAAATTTTATTAATTTTCTCAAACAAAGTTACCATAGATGATTAAAGGAGCTTGTTTTTATCTTTTCAGTTATTAGTTTTTGACGCAGTCGGGTTTTTTTTGTTTTTCTTAATAATTTAGTTTATTTCGTACTTTTTAGTCTTGTGTCAAAACGGTAGTATAAAAGTACTATAATATATATATATTTGGAATCTACTCTTAACCAGCTTTCATTTGATACCCATATTGTAATTTTTTACGAAAAAAAATTGATTCATCCCCCTCTCTTTTTTAATTCGCAGACGCCATATTGAAATTATGTACCCTATGTCACTCTCACAATTTTTACGAATCTATCGACACCTCATACGTTAAAATCCATCAAGCCGTTTAGGCTGTAGGGCGTGCCAAAGAAATAGACATACAAACATACATACATACATACGCTCGAAAAACATAACCCTCCTTCTGTCGCAGTCGGGTAAAAAATCATTATAATATGTGTATGATCTACCCTGCCATTTGTGGCAACCAGAATGTTCTCTGTTAACTTGTCAATCCAAGTTTGTCCAATAAAACAATTGACAATTACTATAACATTTATAATATGTTTATTATGTTTGAAAAATAGGTAGGTACAATAATAATTTAGTTATGCAAGTAATATTATTATCTACATAAATAAACTCTACACATTAAGTAAATAGTACAATACTTACTACTGAAATCAAGTATACCTAACTAGGTATTTTAATGATCTGGGATTTAATCCCGTAAATGACAGAAAATATTTTACTACATAAGTAAGTATCTAATTAAGTACTTAAATAAAATCTAGGTAGACAATAAATAATCGCTCTTTTAATTTATTGTAAATATGTTGCTTTGACTACCTACTTCATTTTATTACAGCTTCAGTACAGGCTGAAACCTATGTGGCGATTGGCTTGAAGTTAAATGAATTTTGGTTTACAAACCGCTATAAGCCTAATACCGCTAAAAGATAACTCCCTAACCACATGGGAAATGTCTTAAATTAATTTTTGCACAAATAACTACGTGTTGGCGGCACGCATTCTAGATCAAATGAGTTGAACTATTGAGCCTATCGATTATTGGAGTTAAAAAAGTTATAGGACCTACCTTAAGTACCCCAATAATTCATGCAACTTCAAGCCATGCCCTGAAAAGTGTCAGCGTAAGCTAACTGCACGACAATTTTTATTATAAAGTTCTTTCACAGCCGATGCAAGAAAAAAGCTGTGGAAATACTCAACTCAACTACTTAAGTATATATTAACAACATTGATATTGTTTTCAGTCATTATACTTTTTTCTTCTTAAATACCTAACTACCTAATACATTATTTAATAAATAATTGATTTTATCTTTAAATAATTTTTGTGCTAATAATGTGAAATAGATATTTGAACCTGGGTAACACATGTTATCTCCTTTAAATAATAGGTAATAACCGTTTAATCCAATCAATTCCTTCCTCTTACAACCTTTAGGTAGGTAGCTATTATAATTCACAGCCAGCCACTAACTACGTGACCAATCATTTTCCATCATCACACGTCATATCATTAGAAAATATTAAATTACTTAGTTACACGAAGACAAATGAATATTTCAATTAACCAATTTGTTGCACTACAACTGTAAGGGTTGAACTACATCAGCACTCGTAGTATGCTACACGTGATACGGCTGTATCACGTCTTTTATCTCGTTCGTTCGCACGCAAATAGAAAGAGAGCTAAGGTGTGATAGCGCTGTATCACTGCGGCATGCTAGCTATGCAGGAAGCACGGCATCGCATTTTTCCGTCGCTCCATTCTTTTCTGTCACTCAGGAACGTCATTTGCTAGAGCATATAAGATACACGGAACGGAACAGCAAGGAACAGCACGCCGCGTGCGATCGCGTTCCGTCTATCTTACATGCTCTAACAAATGACGTACCTGAGTGACAGAAAAGGATGGAGCGACGGAAAAATGCGATGCTGTGCTATGTGGTGTAGTTCAACCATAAGGCTAGCATGCCAAGCACTTTTGCATGCGGAAATAAAAAAAAATACATGAGACATGTCTCGATTTTTGTCGTTTTCACAGGGGTGGCATGCTACTCCCACAGGGCGCGACAAACGCGCGCGTGTTAGCAGCGTGACAGGCGCGTGTTACCGCATAGCAAGCGGTATGACAACCCACACACGAGATCATTTATCGATCAATCAAGATAGGTACTTAGTTGTTATAGCTTTAAATCAAGTCTTTCTCACTCAGGTGAAGTTCATCGCGCTGCGGTTGAAATAGCCCCACAGAAATATTATCTTCCTTGTGCGTTATTTTATGTAGATTTAACTGAGATTCCCCTTTAAAAGTCACCCCACAGTATTCACAGGTATTATGAACCTGTTCTTTATGTAATGTTAAACCAGACTTAGTAACAAACGGTTTCAAACACACATCACAAGGGTAAGAGAACGTTTTCTTACGAACATGAATACGCGTGTGCCTGTCCAAGTCGTATTGTACGACAAATTTCTTTTTGCAATGGTCACAGGAAAATGGTTTTTCTTTATTATGCCTTCTCATGTGGATAGTCAAGTAAGATTGTCTGCTCAGTGTCTTGTCACATATGTGGCAAATGTATGGCCCAACGTCGGCTATAGTTCGCTCACTAATCCCAAGCTTCCTAGGTTTCTGAACCTTAATTTTAGGGGCTATAGGCTTCTTTTTCCTCACGCGTCTCATCCAGCGAATTGTACCAGGCATTTTCTTGGATTGTCTCATGTTGCGGGGATGTTTTTTGATAGTAACAGGTTTTGTGTCACTATTGTTGTGAAGATCATTCGAAATATTTTTGATGATTGAGGACTCGTAAGGAATGTCAGGTAAATCGTCAATTGATTCTTCGATAACACAACCGTGTGTGTATAATTCTTTATCTATAAAATAGCCTTCGCAACTGTCGCATCTGTGGAGGACTGCATTTTCTGTTTCGGTGTTATCTTGTATTCCAACATCTGTTTGATAAAAAAAACATTAGGTAAGTACTTAGCTGTTTTAAAAAAGAAAATAGACTAAGGACTTTATACCATAAGAATAAATAAAGAAATTCCTTTAGAGAAATTAGGAACCTTAGACTCTATTTAGGGACCTTAGACTCTATTAGGGACCTTAGACTCTATTAGGGACCTGAGACTCTATAAGGGACCTTAGACTCTATTAGGGACCTTAGGCCGAGATTCAGAGACGATTTGTAAGTCATAGTTCGAACTCCCGTATGTCAAAATCCATAGACTGAAAAAATCGTCTCTGAATCTCGGCCTTAGACTCTATAAATGACCCTCGACTCTATTAAGAAACTTACGACTCTATTATAAGGACCTTAAACTGTATTAAGGACTATTATAGACTAGATAAGGATCTTCGACTATAAGAAATGATTATAGCCATTTATAGCATTTACAGTCCACTTTACAGAATAGTGTCTCCTAGTCGATTTTTAAATGCTCCAACAACATGTATGCTCTATTTTCTAGTGTGGGAACTAGGTATGAAAAAAGCTTACCATAATTTTCACCCCATGATGGTTCAGTCCATGTCCGTTTTGGCTTCTTTGTAGGAAACGTAATAAATTCTTCAAGATTAAAATCCACATCTTTTTCTTCACTCAATGTCTCATTTTCGTCTAATATTGGCGTTAAAATAACATCGTCTAAATCTGTTTTAACTCTCGACTCTTCTGTATTTACGTAAAACATTTTGGGAACTTCTTTTTAGGTAAAAAACTAGGTTGTGCGATATTGTGTTATTTTTACACTGTGCCAGTGGGTGTTTTCGCTAAGCACCTAAAATCAATAAACAGCTGTTGGCCTTGACCTTTTGCTGACGTTTTCTGGAACACCTTGTATCGACAGGTTCTATACTCTCTCTCTAATTCTTAGGAATAGAAAGAGAGGTTTAGTTCTGTGATTTCTGGGAAAATCTGCACTGCAGATAAATTAGTACACAATTAATTGCAAAAAAAAAGAGAATTGCACTTTATTAAAAATTTATGCAAATATGTACTTACTAACTTACTACTTATATTTTAAAAACAAAATTAGGAAAACTCAAGGATAACTGCAAATTTTTCCGAGTTCTCCTAAGTGACATTTTACTTTTTAAAATTTCATACGGTCAGCCCGTAAAGTGCGCTACAGTCAGGTTGTGAACTTTAGTACAAGCCAATAATTTTGAGATTGGTATATCAACCATCATTGGCAGGTTGGATACAGAAGTATTGTGCAAAATCAATGATATTTGTTACTACAAAATGCTGGTATCAGAGGTTTTTTAGCAAACGCAGCCTTATCCCATTCATCCAGACTTCTTACGTATAAAGAAACGGGATTATTGATTATTTGGTTGGGTATAGGGCGTGGTTGAAACATTGAATCAGGCCCCGCCCTTTCGTTTAAATTTTTGGCGCCAATGCATCTTTTCCACTTTCCTCTTGAGGAAAAATTTAACGCAAACAACGAGAGTTACTTTAAAATATTTAGGGCCTGTTTCACTACTCTTGGATAAGTTCTTAAAAGGTTATCTGACAGATCCTAAGACTTAAAAGATAAAAGGTTATCTGACAGATCCTAAGACTTGAAAGATATGCCATTAACTAAATTATCAAGTAAATAGGTATAATGTAGGCAAGTTTACATTATGGTGTGTGTGTGTGTGTGTCATGTCAAACATACATAATATGCAAATCATACAAGGAAATGATAAACAATAAAACATTTGTCATAAATATGTAATATTTTATTCATAATTATTATTACCTATTTTCACAGTTATTTATAAAGTTATATTAATATCAAGTATTACACTAATTTTGTTTTACGAAACGAATGATTGCTCGATTTAGAAAATTTGATTTCCACGCAATCATCAGATTCGACCGCTTACTCTTACATCTAGTATATGACAAAACGGTGAGCTCTATATACAGTACGATACCAATTCCCTAAAAAAATTGACGAATTCACAATAACAAAAAAAGTCAAAAACGAAATCCTACAAAATAATACATTCAACTACGAATCTCGCTTAACAACTGTACAAATATGTTAAGAGTGGTTTCCTTAAAACGTGCTCCGTTACATCGGCAAAGTGGGCAAATAACTAACGGTATCCAAAACTACTACGATCCTATGTACAAAATGTTTTACAAAACAAAATATAAACTATATACAACATCATTAAATATTCTCAAATGCTGTAACACATTTAAAACATTTCATATTCAACTAGGCATAATTCAGTTAAGTCGCGGCGAGCCGCTGCTATTCAATAATTTACGCGAGCCGCGGCGCGAGCGCACGCGCCCTATCATACAAACCTGTACAAATTGCCTACGTTCGTCGGTCACATCAAAGTGACCAACGATATTACGACAAATATTATTAGGTACTAAGCAACAAAAATTTACAATCCCTTCTACGATTTCCAGTCGTTTTGTTCAGATAAAAAAATTATTTTCACAAAGTTCATTTCACAGAAATACCGGTTATTATATAAAAATGTTGGGTGTTTGTAGACTACACAATACATGATTATCGTACGAGCAATAACACGCCTCGGGACATATTTACACGCTTGATTTCACAGCACTCCCTAACTTACGTTTTAAATATATTAAAATAAAAAATTTCATATCTACTTAATATTGGGAGATTCGATGAAGCAACACCGCTGTTGGATCAACTCCTAGATTATAAAACGACGTCTAATTATAAAATGCTACTTCAAACATGATCTAGGGGGCTCTCATTATCACTATACTGCTAACCGTAAGCTATTGGTGTCACTAATTTTATTTTATACCGGAGGTTTCATTTCTCATAAGAAGACTGTATTTTCTAGCATATCTTGAATTGTTAATTACTGTCATTTGTTATTCAGAATTCTTATTCTAAACATTAAAGTGTGGTTTTAGAATGGTTCACCCCTAATTATAGGACTAGTTATGATAAAAATCTCGGTGCATTAATGAATTTTGATCCAACTTTGAGCTTCTTGTTCCCTCGTATTAAAACTGTATTTCAACAAAATGGTGCTTACTTAAAATGTGACGAAACCATGTCACTTATATTAAATCCAGCCCCAAATGTCAGTGGCAAAAAATAATTTAAATCGAAACATAAAAAAGCTTATAAAAATAATGTTTAATATTATTAATGAGTAAATTATTGAGACAAAATATGAACCCTGTGAAATGAGACGGTTTGTGAAAAAAAAGTCCTAATCCAGATAATAAATATTATTTGAATTGCCCAAATAAAATCATACAAATGATGGTAAAAATATTAAAAAAATCTACACATAGCTAACTCCTTTGGTAATGCATACCGGTTATACAATAATGTAAAATAAAATAAAATATATTACACATAGCACAACAAAGTAATGAATAAATTACGGAAATATATAAATGTGACTTTAAAAATTGTAATTTGGTATTCAAATCAAAAACAAAATTAAATCTTTTAAAATACTCTAGCCTTTACCACAAAATGACGGACATTGTTTAAAAAAACTTTTGACATTTGTTTAAATTTTCTGTAAACTGTTACAGTTAAGTCTTAGTTAAATGTAGTGACACATCTGCGGAACGTACGGCGCCGAACGATCGGTTGAATACGCGTGCAATGCTTTTCCCTATATCGGCGACACACCAGGGCCAACAGACAAAGTAACATTTCTATTGGCGTTGACGCTAGTAGAAACGACAGAATGTATGGATTTGACATTGGCGATCGAAACATTTTGACGTTTGCTTCTGTCATCGTACGTCAAATCCATAAATTTTTATGTTTTCTACTGTCGTTAACGCTAATCGAAAGATAATTTGTCTAGATGCCCAGTTCGCGCTATTTTTCCTAGTAGACGCGTATTCAACAGAAAGTTCGGCGCCGTACGTTCCGTAGATGTGTTAGCCACTAAGCCAGGTGTAAGGTTGGTTTAACTTGTGTGGTCACGCAGACGATTATAATTACATTTAAAACTTGCCTGCTGGCCGTGGATTAAAAATCTGTATAAAAGTGTATCTTATTTATATATTCGTAAGCGGTAAAATGGTTGCTAAGCTACACAAAATGAGGTTCATGTTAATTCATAATGGAGTGAAAGGAAGAATGAATTGCGAAAGACAGAAATGGAAGTTCGCTTGATTACGAAATTATTGTAAAATGAAATGCCCTTATCGAGAATACGTCTCGGATATAAAAGTACCTATGATTTTTTAAATCATACGCCGAATTGGACCTTCTTTAAGTTTTTGTAGAACTATACAGACGCGGATCGAGTTTGGGTCACGCCGTACAAATATGATAACAGTGAAAATTATCTATAATTTATCTAGCATAGTCCCATATCTAATATAATGTATAGAAGTGTTGGCGTCCGCGCCTGCTGCTATAATGATCTAGATTCCCGGCTTTTTATCTTTTAATTATCTATTTATTACAACGTCCGATATTAGCAGTGTTTTGTGCGTGGTAACACATCTATCACACTCCGATCCTTTTAAGTCGTCATCGCAAACGAATCTCAACTTTATTGTATTATATGACAACTTATAACAATTTGAGTTACCATCATATCAATTACCAATCAAACTTGTCCAACGTTTTTGACAAGTATACGCTGACTACATAGTTTGCCCTACAATTTAAGACTGTCGCACATACATCGGTTCGGTATCACCTCTCCTCAAAATTCAACATTCAAATGTGAACTTTAAATCCTGTTCCATTCATTTTATTTTAAAGTAACACTGGCGCCGTCACTTTTGTCATTGTTACCTATTGCATAATTTTTCATTTCTAGGTGAGGCGAAGCCCAGTCGATATAATTCTGTGAAAACCTTTAATTCCCTTACACTCAGTTGCAGAAAAGCTCATTAAAGTTAATCCTCCATTAAATCTCTTGCTAGCTTTTACTACGTCAACAAGACGTGACGTGACAGCAAAAGATTGAATGGAGGATTAACTTTAATGAGCGTTTCTGCAACTGAGTGTTTGAGGGAGTGTCGCGGTAGGTCAGTTAATTCATGGACTTAACAAAGACTAAGTTCATATAACACAAATTTACCGACATACCGCAACTCTCAAATTTGCATTTATGATTTCCCTAATGTTAACGATTAGGATATTAACGAAATCATAAATGTTAGTAAGTCTACCAGCCAAAAACAAGTTGACAGTTTAACCATAGACATCACTATCCGTAATAGACAACAGATTCGACTTGAGACAATTTGAATCTTCTAGCATTATTTTCGTATTAGTCTCTTTCGTACTACCTGTACCTAAATAATAAGGCGTCTTTAAGCTTGCACATTGTTCGTCTATTTCTATTACGTTATACTATGACTATTTTAAAGCGGCAGGTACGTGAAGTGGTACTTATAGTCGATAAACGAGATTTGATAACACAAAAAGTTTCCATTGAAACTATTTTGTTTTCTCTATTATCTCTTTTGTTTCACAAACAATCAACAATCAAAGAACATTGCGGGATAAGTAAGATTCAAACCAATGCCCTGTCACTTTAAAATAATCAAACTATAGTAATATATACGGCTCTAACTACAGGAACTAGACGTATCGTTACCCTATAACCAAATCCACTTATCTATACAATTACAATTTATCTAAGTACTGTCACCGTCGGATTATATCCAAACGCTGCGTTTTATAGTTAGACAAGTTAGCGAGATACCGTCCCGCGGGGCACAGACGTTGAGGGGGGCGAGGTAGAACGCGCGACTTTCCTTTTCCCTCCCCGCTACACCACTCGCCCCCCGCTGTCATCTGCGACGTACCGGGACTGTCACGCACGAATTTGTCTTACTATAAACATTAATCTTTAACATTCGAGCCCTGTGGAGTGTCGACGCGATCGTAAATAATTATTATAAATAAGTTGCTTGCGTACCTATAGCATAAGAATAATAAAAGACTCTTCTAATAATAAACGTAGTAATTGTCATCCAGAATCGACATGTTTACCGTAAAGTTGGCGAGATACTAAAACCATTGTGCACTCAGAAATTAGTTTACGATCTGCTATTTTTGGAGCGTTGAATGTGTATCTTGTTGTATATTATTGACCGAAGATGATGCTACATGAAACTTACGCTTCCCAAAAGTATATTAATCGTGGCTGACGTATTAGGGCGCCTTAATTCTTTCTAGTTTTAATTCTAAAAGGTTTCATTCTTCTTTCGCGTCAGCATGACAAATAACTCATGCTGTAGTAGAAAGAATAGCAATCTTCGTATCGAAGCTGACTGCCCATTCGTCTGTTGATAACATATCATTGTTGGATTTGTCAGCGTTACAGGCGTATCGGTGGTTCAGTACGTCAATCGGGGAGGCTCTCTACGTATTGTATAATTCATTATTCTTATGCCTATAGACACATTACGCTGTATATATCTAGAATGGTGGGGAAGGTACCTTTTATGAGACATTGTTGAAGTAACAACAATTAATAAAAGAATAAGAAAACCAACAAATAAGTGAGAAGCGACACTCAATCGCTGACCCGCAGCGGCATAGCTCGTTTAAAGAGAAGAAGGATTTTTGCTTTAGAACTTCTGGCGCGCGATCTCTTAGGGTCGCTTTATCAGTTTAACCCGCCATTTGTTATTGATATTATGTTTATATTGACAACAAGATAGTTTCGCCACCGTTCTAAAGATTTGCGTAAAACCGCAAATGATATTTACTAACAATGTCAGCCTACGACTTTCGATCCAAATATATTTATAAGACGTAATATTTAACGTATAAAAACAGCCTCTATCGCATGGAAATAAGGTCTTGAATAGCCAAGAAATAGTTAAATTAGAAGAAAATAAAAACAAAATTATAAATAAACGTCAAATATTACGTTTTAGTAGTTTTAAAGTCTGGATTTAACAGGTCCCCATTGACGCGTAAAAGTCAAACTTTCAAATAACGTTCTATACTGATTTAAGGCTCATTCACATAGGTCGTTACGCGGCTTTCGGGGACTCCCCGCATGCGGGCGCCATTGAAAACGGTTCCACGCATGCGGGCTCAATGGTATGCCCTACAGAAATATCCCGCTCCGCATCGCTTGCGGGTGGTATCGATCAACGAAAATGAGCCTTTACACCCATTACACAACTTGGTTAACGATATATAAGCCATATATAGGAAAGTTTGACCGACATTATTCTATGAAGTAAACATTTATATATCACCATGGTAACGGTCAGCTGTAGCAATTGGATAACTTCCAGGTGGGTAACCAGGGTAGAGGTTCCATTCTTGATCTCGTGCTTTAAGTGTCCTTTGAACATCACCTACCCAGACTGGTATCTGGCAAGGAGACTCATTTTTTCAGCCATCAATATCTATGATGCCCACATTTAGGCTACCGGCACAGCCCTGGAACCATTATTCGAAGTTGAGGGCCTTGACAGACTTGCGCCTGTGCTACTGTGACCATCGCTGGTCTTTTGTAAACGCCCTTGATTGGTTCTTCTGTCGATCAGATCATTCAGTTTGACTTGTCATCGTAGTAAAGACATGCCAAACAGGGATGCTTGCTAATCGCCCAGGATGCGCCGGACATATTGGTGAAGAGGCTCTCATGTGCTAAGGTACAATGTGATCTAATGTCAAGGTTGTAAGGTTGTTTATCCGAGCGCGGCGGCCGTGTGGTAGAGCTGCATGAGTACTTGCACGTGTAGGGGGAGGCAGGAGAGGCGGTCGTGCGTGTTGCCGTCGAGCGTGAGCCATGAGAGCGCGTTGTACCCTTCTAGCACGTATCTGTGGGGCAAATGTTTGAATTGTTTACATAAGGTCTCGTAACTGGCTATCTCGCTCTCTCATTTCTTGGCTCCATCTCTCAGCGTGAGCGAAAAGTTTTGTCGGGACTGGGATCGAAACGCCGTGCCTTATACGGCGTGCTTTATTAGAACTTGAAACATTTGTCATCTCACTCTACAGTCAACATTATACTCTGCTTTGACAGTCAATGTGTGCAATCTCATTCGGTTCAGCACTCATTGTTTGGACAACTATAAGTTTCGCTGAAGATGGATAGATACTACATGAAGCAATGTATGCCCGATTACCAACATTTACAGTAGTCACAATATGTTTTCGTCAATGTATACCCGATATGAAAACATTAAGGGCGCCTGTCCACTGATGCGGAGCTAGCTGGCGGAATGGAGAAACTGAGTTTTATCAACCAATAAGATTGCATGAAATCTCGGAGCTCAGATTTTATGCAATCTTATTGGTTAATAAAACTCCGTTTCCCTGCTCCGCCAGCTAAACAACAATCACATGTTTCTGTAAGTATATTCATGGGTGAAAGACTAGCCCACTCATCACCACTTTACCATTTCATCTTAAAACTTTCAATACGCTGAAAGTGAGCCTCGTTACAGCGGCGTGCAAGACAACTTGTAGTCGTAGCAACCTAAGAGTGTCATTTGTTAAAAGAAGTGTTGTAAACAAACCTCAAAACATCAGTGGTGGTCTGTGAGTCGAGCGGATGTGTGTTGTGGTCCCTGCGCTGGGTGAGGGAGGTGTAGTCGTCGGAGGACTGGACGCTGCCCGAGTGCAGGTGCAGCGCGTTCTTGAGGAAGGCGGGGCACGCGTCGCGCAGGTGGGTGCAGCCGGCCCACCACCACGCCGGCATCGAGCCCAGCGGCGCCGTCGACACCATGTAGCCCAGCGCCAGCGGCTGCTGCAGAACTGTGCCCACTTGCTCCTGGAACGTGACGGGTGAAGTGAGGTAAGGTTTCGTTGCAGACGGGGAACAAACCTTTGTTGTGCTGTGCTGTGCGTGATGTACTCGACGTTTAGAATGAGAAAAGTATTATGTTATTGGAGATTGTTTATTTCATAGTACAGATGGTTTGAAGCCAATTTTATAGTATACTAGTGTTTTCCCGCGACTTCGTCCGCACAAATTATATACCAGATTTTAAGTCAGATCATAAGCTATCAAACAAAAAAAGTTTCATCAAAATCGGTTCAGTAGTTTTTGCGTGATGCGCGATCAAACAAACAAACAAACAAACAAACACACAAACAAACACACAAACAAACAGACAAACAGACAGACAAAATTTCTAAAAAAGGTTGATTTCGAGTCGGGGATATTTAAAAACCATATCGTAATCTTTTTTTTGTAAATATCTTCAATGTACAGACACAGTTCAGTTACAGTTTTATAATAGTTAAGATTTTGTTGTCATGCACATTGAATTTACTAAAAAATTTCTAATAAATACGACGCGAAGATTTATATAATAACTGGCTACGTATAACGTAGTAGATTCAGTTACTCCCACGGACGCGATATTATTGAGCAACACATTGCTTATTAATTGTTATCTTTAAACCAGGTTGCGAGAGGTTAACCTTATTTTCCCCACGTCATTAGGGGGAGACGTCTTCATATTTCAAATGTAGCATACGTAATATCAGCATTTTTCTGGTAGTATTTAACATATCCAATGCGACAGGTTCGTCATATTATGTTCGTTCGTCATACATATCCAATACCACGTCTAAAATTAGATTTTTGGTTTCATCTCGATGTTTTTATTCACCCGAGGAGTATGTATTACAAATCGTATACTTACACCATGGAATCAGGGTTGAATTTAATGTGAGAAAGTCGTGTTCGAAAACGTCTCGAACCCGTAGTAACACTAAGGACGCAGGCAGGCGCGATGCTTACTAATGGTTCTTACATTTTCGTGCCAATCACCGCGCGCGCTGCACAATTAATCACGAGCGCCGAGATACATAACCGTAGTAACAGTCTGATGAAGCATGGAATCGGCGCGCCGTACTCCTACATGAAATAGCTCCAAGCTACTAGACAAATAACGTCATAGTAAACATACCTGCGCGTGCTCCTGCGCGTGGTGCGCGCTGGAGGGGTGGTGCGCGGCGCGCGCGGGGCTGCCCTCGCGGCTGTGCTCGTCGTCGTGGCCCCGCTGCTCGCGCGGGGAGCCCTGCGCCCACATGAACATGTCCCCGATGAGCAGGTCCGTCATGTTGTCCTCCCCCATGTCCTCGTCCACCATGTCCACGCCGAGGAACATCATCTCGTCCTCACCGTTAGCCATGGGCGGCTCGAACGGCATTTGGTTCGACTGTAAGAGAAGACAATGTGGGTTAGATTTGAAACTTGAATTGTAAATGTAGATTAAATGTAAATGCTAATGATATGATACGCTGGTTTGAGTGCAGAAGACGGATACCTCTTCTTCATGCTGAAAATTATTGCTAAACAGACAAATATTCGAGCACTGATTGTAGTTGTATAAATTGATTTCCCACTCGGCATGCGGCTTCGTTTGGCTGGCAGGTTGACCCCGGAGACCAAGTTCACCAGGATCGCTTCGGAGCTTCGCTCCTACGCGTAGCTCGGCCTACGGCCTCACGCTTAGGTACATATTAAGCGCCCTATCACAGATTACTAAAAAGTTACTACGTAACAGTTACATCACACCCTTAGAAAACGATAAATTCCCACTTGATTCCCACGCTCTAATTAGGTAAAGCCTGACCAGGAAAATAAAAAACCTCGCCATGTTGCGGAAAATCATTGGAACTAATTTTTGTACTTGGAACTCTAACAAGATGACAGTCGATTGCAGCGCCCCCAATCCAGGTTTTTCATATTCCTGGTCAGGCTTTACCTCTCTTTTTCGCTGCGACATTTTGTTTAGCACTCTCGCTTACGATTGTGGCAATCGATTAGAGAGGGAGTATCCGGTACTAACCGAAAGTGTAGGCACATATCGAGATAGGTACGGTCAAGTGACGGAAGCCTGGCCCTATGCCTTTATTAGGTCACTTAAACTGGGCGTACAAAGTTCAAATACAGTCACTTTGTGTTGCGAAATAACTTCTACAGATTGACTGCAACAATTGATTTACATACTTCGTAAAATAGATTTTGAGCTTTGAAACAATATGATAATCGTGATTCGTTGATATTTGAAGGCATTTGCAAAGGAAATTTAATTTTATTTAGAAAACACTGTACATAAATAAATGCATCAAAAGACCATTCTTTGAGTTCAGTACAGATAGCACGTGTCGCGGAGACCGATATAAAATACATCTCGAAAACGAAACGAAAGAAACAGCAGGCAAATATTAAATCTACTCGATTATCGATTAGAATGAAGAACTTTATCTTAAAATGCTTAATGCGAGCATGGCTACTTTCTTAAAGAGAAACATGACAATTTCAGCAATAGAGATATTGCCCCAAAAGGGTTTGTAAGTTTATGTATGTATAAAACTAGTGTTTACCCGCGACTTCGTCCGCACAAATTATATACCAGATTTTAAGTCAGATCATAAGCTATCAAACAAAAAAAGTTTCATCAAAATCGGTTCTTTTTTTTGTTGTTTGCGTGATGCGCGAACGAACAAACAAACAAACAAACAGACAGACAGACACCATTTCTAAATAAAAAAGGTTGATTTCGAGTCAGGGATACCTAAAAACCATATCGTAATCTTTTTTTTGTACACAGACACACTTCAGTTACAGTTTTATAATAGTTTAGATAACATACCTGCGTAGTAGCAGACGTAGGAAACACAAGTATATGGGTAGCGGTGACATCCCTGGGCGTGTGTAGGTGAGACTGTATGGAGGCCTGACTGAAGCGCTCGTCGGGCGTGAACCGGTCCGCCATGAGCCGCAAGCACGAGTCCGGCTCGGTGGACACCAGGCAGGCGGACATGATGCACGGCACGCCCGACGGGTAGAGCACTGAGCACGAGCCGCAGATCTCTCGGAGGACTGACGAAGCTCGGACGAGGTTCTTGCGGGATAGTAGCCAGCTCCAGCCTGCAATTGAAAGGTTGGGAGTTAGTTTGGTACTATGTTTGGGGACAGTGCGTTGAGGGTTGTGAGGTGGCTAGGGCAGGAGTAGTGATACGAGTTGAGTCTCAGTGCGTACAAATTTTTTGACCCAATGTTCGGTCTTATATGCAAACTCGGCGGTTCCCTATTCGCTGGTGAACCGCCGAGTCAAATGTAAATGTGGGTACCCCACACTATAGATATTCGTAAAATCTTCCGAAGCCTTTTTCAGATGTAGTTTCGCTACCGTTTGACAAGACTGCATAAGTTAGTAGATAAATTATATTGTACAACAGTTTACTGCAAAGGGCAATCGAGAAGATTACATTTTTACAATACATTTTTTAAATAGATTTCTTAACAATGTTTTTTTTCTATATGTATTCATAAACTAAATATTCCTTTTATTTTTTTAAATATACATCAAAATTTGCTACACCAACAACGATATGAAAACCATATAGTTTTACTAAGTTTTCTGAAAGGCATATATTATAGGCAGTTTAAAATCAAATTAAAGATAGGCAGTTTACCAGTTTCACAGTGTTACTAAAAAGTATATCGACAGTCCTTACCTAGTAATTCTGAAAGGACTATAGCCAGTTTTTCCCAGTGTATCTAAAAGACAACCTCCACAATGCGTGGCAATTCATTAGGTACCTTTCAACTCTCCGTGTCCTATCCGTCCGACGCGTCCTACGACGAGCCTCCACGGCTGGGCGGCCTGGCTCATCACTCCGAGGGTAAAGTCCATCAGTTTGGTTAGACCGAGCCGCCGCGCCGGCGCGCCCCTCCTTCGTCTTGATCTGTCGAATTCATTCAAACAAGAGCTTTAGATAAGAACCACTAGAGTCGTCAACGTAAACATTTAATCGTTTCGTATTCAGTGTATCTGTTTCTAACACTTGTTCATGCTGAAAAGACGGCTGGCAATAGGCACCCCCTTTTAAGTTTACACTCTGATATTATCTGGTACGCGGTCGCCACTCGAGATCTCTTCAGCCCCACCGGCTGCGAACTTTAGTGTAGGGACACACCTGCGGACCGTTCGGCGCCGAACGTTTGGTTGAATACGCGCGCAACGCTTTTCCTTATACCTACCATACCGGCGATATGGTATGTCGCCGTACGCGCCTGTTTTTCTAGTAGACGCGTAATCAATCGAACGTTCGGCGTCGTACGTTCCGCAGCTGTGTCACAGAGGATCTCTGTGGCTGTGTCATTCATTACACTTAGTTAAGAATTTATTTGGGAAAAGTTTGCTATAGGGTGGACCGCCGACCTGGTGAAAGCGGTGGAAACCCGTTGGATGCGGGCAGCGCAGGACCGGTCGTTGTAGTGATCCTTGAGGGAGGCCTATGTCAAGCAGATGATGTCTATCGGCTGAGATGATGATGATGATAGTGTGTCGGCACTCACCTGGCGGGCACGTGTATGTTGATGGCGGCGGTGTCGAGCAGCTCGCCGCGCGCGTCCGTCGCGGCGGCGAGCAGCCAGCGCTGGTCGTGCGAGAGGCAGTAGGAGAGGAACAGCACGGCGGCCTGCTCGCCGCACGACTGGCCCCACGTCTCCGCGACCTCCTTCAGCGCGCGCGGTGGCGCCAGAACCCACGCCGGTGAGAATAGACGGTACGCTGCTCGGTTCTTCTCCTGTGAACATACGTAAGTTTGGGTAAATTATACAGAACAAGTTTTCTTAAAGACGCATTGTAATCGATTCTTTTAAATGGTTAATTTATAAATCATCAGTATTCATTAACATTCATTGTCATCAACATACATACGTCCCAATGGAGGGCACAGGCCTATCCTCAAGAAGGATCGTCAATGATCGAAATTGAAGACATATACAGGTCGAGCAACGGTTTACGAGCGCTCAGAAAAATCGGAAGGGATTTTCGCACAGGTTGACGAGGAAACAGAAAACTGATCGGCCGACACCATAGCCAAAGTTACACTGTGCGATACTGCATCGGAATTTGTATGCAGAACGACGCAGTGACGTAACAGCTGAGTCTTTCTACAGTTCAGCTCGGTTCTTAGGTAGTAATATAGTACTAACGTCTTTGGAGTTGAGGAAGAGGTTGGCGTCGGCGGCGGTGCCGAAGCCGGTGAGGGACTTGCCGTCGGCGCGGTGCTGCAGCAGCCGGCGCGCGGCGCTGAACACGCTGAACGACAGCGCGCGCACCGAGCACGCGCCCGCGCCCGCGCCCGCGCCCCACCCGCCCCACGCCTCGCACACGCCCTCCAGCGACACTATCTGTTAACAACATTACAAACATTGCAGTTCAGATACCGACCTTATAACGACGGAATACAGCCTATTCACGCTAGCAGTTTTTCGGCGATTCCTAATGTAAACGTTAAAAGCTTTTGAAATAGCATAGGAATGCGGCAAGCTTTGGGAGCACGCTGAGCTCTAGCGTATTTTACTAGTGTGATACGGCACTTGGAATGACTCGTTTAACCCTTTGAGCGCTTTACGGACACACGTGTGTCCGAGAAATTTTTTGGTCTCGGGCGCCTTACGGACACACGTGTGTCCGTAAGACAACCGCTCCCATTGGCTCGTGATCTATGGTTTGGCGTTTCGTGTCACCATACTTTTTATATTTTTATTAAATTTATTAGTTTCCTTGGGTTCGTTTCATAACAATTCGCTGAGAAACGAAACGCATTTCCGTCTAGAAAAAAAATAATTTCGGAGGGCCGGCGAGCGACCGCCATTTTGCGCTGTGCCCGAGAGTTTTCAATGTTTTTGCGATTGAAATAAAAATGGATTGTAGGAGAAAACGGCGAGTGTTTTTGTCAATTTATGTATGAATTTACTGGAAAAGAAGTGGAGATTACGTGTGAAGTATTAGTTTTCTAGTATACGGATAGATTACTTGTGAGGAAGCCAAGAACTTTTGGAACTTTTGTTTAGTTTCTGACCGCGCGTGTCATGGCGGCAGTGTTGTACATTTTTGCGCCGTTTTTTTGTCGGTATTCAATTGTTTTGAAGCAAGGTGTTGTTTATAAATAGCTCGTAATATTATGAGCTTTCATGTTATCATATAGGTTTTGTGCGTTGTGCAGTGTAATTATATTTAAAATTGGGACAAAGTCGAGGTAGTCTCTGTGTTGTGAAGTTTTTTTGAGAAATAGTGTCAAAGAACACGGAATATCTCATAAGGTAAGTCCTAGCATAGAAAAATAGGTGTTTAGAATGATAGGGCATCTTATTTACTTTACGTAGATATATACTTTATTGCAATAATTCCATAACATAACCTCGAAAAATAATTTTTTCTAAGACATGGTAAAAAAAGTTGTCATGCCCTCAAACACCTTGGCGCTCAAGGGACTTTTTTTTTGTAGAGCTCTAGCACTGGACGGGTTAAGGAGATGGTCAGGCTATCAAATTGTATAATTTCTAAATGAGACAACCATCGACATAGCAAAAAAAAACAAATCAGCTATCCCATACATAAGCATTTGTGAAGAACAGCTGAATTTTTTAATGCGATTTCGACATTTGGACACGTCCCATGGATAAAGTTTTACAGTTTAATGGTCTGATCATCCCCATTATGCCGAGTTCCATATCATATCTTCATCATGCTTTACGTAATTTTGGTTAGTGTGTACTAGGGAATAGTGTACAAAATCCCCTGCAAATGAATCTGAATGAACGAGCCTTTTGAAATCTTTTTTTTTCCTGTAGTGAAGAGCATTCAAACTTGGTGATCATCAACCGTCGTCTTTCTTCGGCAGCCAACAGATACAAATTTTCGAGCATTTCCGACATATACAATTTAAAATAATTTCAGCTAATTTGGTTGGACCTAGACTGTGTTTACAGATTATAAAAATGGAAGCTTTACCTTGATAAGTGGATTATGATGCAGTAGATGTTGATGTGTGCGCGCCGCCAGCCTCAGCAGCGCGTGCAGCGCGTGTGAGCGGTGCGCGTGCGCCGCCGGCGGCTCCACCACGTACAGCACGAGCGCCGGCGCGCCCCCCTCCTCCTCCTCCCACGAGCCGCCGCCCCCCACGTTCCCGCTCCCCCCGTTCAACGACGGCGCGGTGTTGATCTCGTCCTGGTCGCTCTGGCTGGAGGGCGTCGGTGGGTGGTCGGGGGTGGAGGGCGGCCGCATGGGGGAGGGGGCGGGTCGTTCGATGTGTATCGACCGTTCGACTTCGAACAGCGACCGGTCGACCGTTAGAGCCGCTAGTTGGGGTACTATTGTTGTCCGTAACGTTTCCGCGTACGCTTTTATGTATTCGCCTAATCGTCCTGTAATGTAATAAAAGGGGAAATGTATAGTCGATTTGTCTTTTCTCTCTTGACTCGTAGTTTTTTGATCAATAGTGTGGGGACTTGCCATAGATGTCAACACCCACAAGTTATAGCAAAGAAGCTAACAGATGGCGATACCGTCGCTCTCGGATATATGCTCCATACAAAGCCAACGTTCACCGTAAATACGTAACTCGTAACCTACTACAAATAAAGTTCACAGTCGAATGCGAGACATAAATCGCGCAAGAGAAATAATCACAGAGATTCGATATATATACAAGGTCCAACTAAGAACTGTTGGACCACGGCCGGTCCCCAGGCTTCACACTAAGCCTGGTGGAAGATCTTCCCTTTTAAATGGAGGAACATTCCCAAGTAGCACCTCCATAAATCATTACTATTCCAACCAAAAGTAGTCCACTTCTGATCAAAATAATTCCGTCTAAAGATTTTCAGAAATATTGAAGATTTTGTGCAACTTGCATCTTTGATCATAGCTGTCTCCATGTTCCATTCATAGAGGCTAAAGACAATAGGGTGCAAAAAAATAGGGTGCATCGGTGCATCTATGATAAGCACATTGTCTTATGCATGTCAATCATTCTTGCCCCTGATTATGGAGCCTAGTGATGATTGTTATAAAGAAGGAATCTTATCTCAGTGTTAGTAATTTAACGACAATACTATCACTAATTAGGTCGCAGCACTAGCGCATTTCTCAGAGTAGACTGTACTAAACCACTACGTGGTCAACATACGTAAATAAAACAAACAAACCTGGTGGTAACTCTCCCGTCCACTCATCACAACTGACGTCCCTCGAACTTTCGTTCGGCGACGTCCTCACTATTCCATCTTTGGCTATTCGAGTGATAGGCTGATGTCGTCCGAGTCTACACGACTCGTACGTCGTAGAGAGTTCTCTGAAGAACGCCTTCAAGGGTTCCGTCAGCACTTCTCCGTCGGCCGCGAGCACTATGTAGGCGACGTCCCGGGAGTATGAATAGGGCTCGAGAGATAACCTCTCCCAGTGTCTTAGGGCGTAAGGTGATAGGGATATCCAGTCGCGATCGTGGCCGACTAGTAGCGGTGGTACCTGGGGGAGAAAGGATAAGTTTTATTTTGCTGTTGCTTATTTAATATTTTACAGGCAGTTTACATACAAGTACCTACCTAATTTTAAAATTGAAGCCATGGGGCTGTGAAGCTTGCTTCAATTAAAATAAAGACCTATAATAAGCCAGCTAGCTAGCTGTATATACAGGGGTAGTAATATTTAAAAGGTGGTTTTGACATATAATTCTTTCACTATGGAGCCAACATTAAAAATGGGATGACTAGATTTGGCAACATCTTTCTTTTCAGTAAGATGGATTGATTGGAACAATTCGAATATTCGACGCCATTCGTGATTTTGGGATATATCTCTGGTGGTAATTTCACAAAATCCCTGGTATACTCCATTCCTTCATTTCCCTGCGGCATATACAAGTAAGAATTGCTGATTATTGTGTAACTTTATCTCGTGACAAAATCTGGTGCAAATAAACAGAGTAGTTGCTGCGAAAGTCTACAACGAAATGGCAGAGCGGAGCGGGCTGCTATGCCCTTGCATCTCGCCCTGGCCCTCGTTGCCTGACTAAACATGGTATCACCAAAGCATCGCTCCTGCAGGGTCGTGTATACTATACGCACGGGCTGGGGCTCGCACAGGTCCTCGTTGCCGCGGCCGGCGAGGCGGTGGAACTGTCTCCAGGTGAGCGGGCCGGTCACGCCGTCCCACATGCGCGCGCCGCAGCATCGCTTCTGTATCGCGTCCTGCAGCAGCGGCCGCAGCCGGCGCATGAGCCGGACCACGTCGCGCGAGGACCGGGGACCGCGGGCTCCTGGTGAACAATGTATGATGTTAAATAAAAACCAGGAGAGCTAGGAGGGCGTGGATGACGCGCCGCGAAGGCGTAGTCTTTCAATCACGAGGGATTCGGGTTCACTATGAGTTTTTCCAACATACGCATTGAAAATTTAAGCTCTATTCGTCCAGCACTAGAACTAATAAGGTAGAAAGAAAAATGTCACAATATAGACTGCTCGCTAACGGTAAATAATTAATATATTCGCTGATGAAGAAATTCTGCGTCCCATGTGAAGTACAATTCGTATTGGCTGGGTGACGCTCGTACCATTTAACCAAAAGGATATACCTACTTATGTCATAATGGAGACAATAGAGGCAGACTATTAAAAGCCTGAGCCACCAAAAAGCGCATAATTAAATGATGTAGGTATGTGTACACAGTACACAGATAATAAAAACTGGTCGCTCACCAATGAACGGCCACCGATGCACCCCGCCGGTGATGTTGCCCCCGCGCCCCGACGCCGCCGCCCGCAGCGCGCGCGCCGCCGCCGCGCCTCCGTCAGAGTATCTGCGTGATACAAAAATGTACACTTTAATATCCTGTGATTGCTGATACGAGTAAAAATTTATCTATAGTAGGTACATTACTGCAGCGGCCTGCAAACATGTGGCCTGAAAAAAATATCTTTCTATTTGCAAGCCAGTTCGAAATTTAAATAAAACCTTTGATAAGTTACCTCCTTAGTTGCCATGTTTCGGAGTAAAAGATCGTTCCATTTTTAAATTACACGACAGATATGAGTTTACTATTATTAGACTGAAACTCTCTGGACACTGGTGAATACATTTAATAGACTTTTCCTCAATAATTATATAAAACATTGGAGCGGTTTAGAATTGCGTACGCGCGTCACACGGGGCCGAGGCGGAAGTGAGCCGGCTGTCAGATTGACAGCAGACCAAGGGGCAATCCATAGAGCACGCAGGGGGGGGGGTCTGCCAAAAACCACTTTTCCTCTAACAGTTCGGCCATCCTGACTTCTCCTGCGTCCTCGCAGGAATATCCAAACAATTGCTTCCCTTCAGCTGAACGTAAAAACATCTGGAGCCCTCTGAACCTTTTCATCGCCAATAGCATCAAGAAGTATCCACTGATGTGAATTTTCGGCGGTCAAGTCGAAGTAAGGTATATTTTGTGTTCAGTAATATCTCCATTTGTCCAGTTATGACAGTCATGTTAGGTTCATAATCTCTGCGTAGAATCTGTAAATAAATATTAGTTATCTACAAGCCTTGAAGCCAGTTAACACTTTATTAGTCATGTCATCCAATAGGTCTATCTCAGTTGGTGATTGATCAGTAAATTACGACGCATAGTGCCCAACACAATAGAATTGACAATCTTAAAAGGTTAAGACCATCCCAGCTGTACTTGAGGAATCTTAATTTAAATTTTGTGTTTAGTAATATCTCCATTTGTCCAGTTATGACAATCATGTTAGGTTCATAATCTCTTGCATAGAATCTGTAAATAATTGGTTAGTTATCTTCAAGCCTTGAAGCCAGTTAACACTTTATTAGTCATGTCATCCAATAGGTCAATCTCTGTTTGTGATTGATCAGTAAATTACGACGCGTAGTGCCCAACACAATAGAATTGACAATCTTAAAAGGTTAAGACCATCCCAGCTGTACTTGAGGCCTCTTAATTTCAATTTTGTGTTTAGTAATATCTCCATTTGTCCAGTTATGACAATCATGTTAGGTTTATAATCTCTTGCATACAATCTGTAAATAATTGGTTAGTTATCTTCAAGCCTCGAAGTCAGTTAACACTTTATTAGTCATGTCATTCAAGGTCAATCTCAGTTGGTGATTTGACTGTAAATTGCGGCGCATGGTGCCCAAACACATTTTCGTAATACACCAAATGCTCGGACGCTGTTATTTACGCAAAGGTTCGATCACGCACAATGTTCATTTCGCAACATGCAACTTACGCATTATACGCAAAAATTCTCAACTATCATCCGCACTATATCAGACGCAATAAGTCGCAGTATGTCATGTTCGTTTCAAACTAATATCCAGCCGGTAAACGCTCAATATGTTCTGGAAGTAAGTCATTTAGTCCAATCAGGCGCGCAGCGTCGCCAAGGCGTACTGGCGCGCAGCACAGTGCAGCGCCGTCAAGGCGCACTGGCGCGCAGCGTCGCCAAGGCGCACAGGCACGCAACGTAGAGCAGCGCCGCCAAGGCGCGCAGAATGCTCTCTGCACGGAGTAAGCGCACGCATGTGCTCTTCAGGTAGTTGCGCCGTGCTGCACGTTACACCCCCCATTTGGCCACCAGCAAGATCACGAAGACACAACTCATAAGCCCCTCACGGCACGGATCAATTCACATAAGCCCCTCTCGGCACGTATCCACAACTCATAAGCCCCTCACGGCACGGATCAATTCACATAAGCCCCTGGCGGCACTGATCCACTCACATAAGCCCCTGACGGCATGGATCAACAACACATAAGCCCCTCACGGCACGGATCAATTCACATAAGCCCCTGGCGGCACTGATCCACTCACATAAGCCCCTGACGGCATGGATCAACAACACATAAGCCCCTCACGGCACGGATCAACTCACATAAGCCCCTGTCGGCACTGATCCACTCACATAAGCCCCTGACGGCATGGATCCACAACACATAAGCCCCTCACGGCATGGATCCAGTTCACATAAGCCCCTGACGGCACAAATCCACAATACATAAGCCCCTCACGGCGCGGATCCTGTTCACATAAGCCCCTGTCGGCACGGATCCAGTTCACATAAGCGTTTGCTTCTGCTGCGACACTTCACTAGTCATGGATGGTCATCACTCCATCCCCTCAGGCATCGTTTATGTTATGGCACACAGGCGGACATCGTCACCACATCATCAAGTCATCTCAAACCGCATCATGCATGATAGGTCATGAAAATTAAGGAAATATGCAAATTAGTTTATTTTACACAACTTCAACAAAACAATGCGTTAACATCAGGGCCTCAAGTCGGGTTAGGGCCCCCAAGTCACAGGTTATGAATCGCAAGTCATGAGGTTAGGGCCCTAAGGGCGAGCACATGTAGGTGAGGTCCCTTATGTCAAAGGGTCATGCCTCAAAACATACTTTTATTTTATTTATTTAATTTAAGCAGTCAAATCGCCTGTTGCTGTAGCAACTAACATCATGCCCGAAGACAGTCGTGTTGGATTGGAACTTAATCGTTTCATTCTTGACGAGGACCCAAATGCAGTACCGGCAGGCTCCACAACTATGTGTGACATTTAGACTTCATCTTCCTTCAACGACTAGATCCTTAATATTGTGATTTCAAATGGACAAACTTTTTTTTTTTTTTTTTTTTTTTACTAACCAGATTTGTTCACAACTTTACCATTTAATAATTCCAATTTGTTTATTAATATGTTATATTCAACTGTTACTCGATTTAACCATAACCCGATCAACTTCAGTTTGTATAGGTACTTACTTTAGCTTGCTTATTGCATTTGTAACACATAACTTTCATTACAAGATCAGCTTTCAAACATAGATAATGTCATGACAGTACTGTAAGATAATGATTTTTCATCAAAGCCCGTACACGTTCCACCTTAGCTCATTGTAGCACTCCATTCCTTGCCGTTCAAAAGATAATTAAACACACGGATACAACACATTGTACTGCACATATCCATGTTAACTACACATCTCAAACCGATTGTACATGGATGCCATATGAAATGAAATACCTAGTAAATTTTTAGTAAGTCTCCGTTTCATCATTTTCATTTAATCACATTCACATCAAACAAGTAAAGAAGCAATATTATGGCAACGATCAGTCAATAACAACAACTGTCTCTGTTAATTAGTCTTTCAATGTGAACTAATGAAACGTCTACATAATCATCATTCCACAATTTAAACTTTTAATTACAATAGGTCATATTCAGTAAACATTTCACCAAAGCACAGAACCACCACGATTTGGACGATGCATTCAAACCAATTAATTTGCAAATCGGTGGTTTGTACAACATGACCTCTATTCCAAAAGCAATAAGGTTCAATTTATAAAATAGAATTTTGACTTTTAAAAACATCAATGTGATTTTTAATCAATGATAGTTCAGCATGTTTCCGACGTAGCTGGTATTAATGTACTTAACATAATTCAAATAATTCAAGCACAAATAATAAACGACGATCTCTCTTACTACGATCTTTCGACTTTTGTAGGCACAATAAAATGGAACAGACTTACTCAGGTTAGTTTCATATTATGGACTTGTTAGTAACTCAAACCAAGCAATCATGTCAGGCAGCAGGATTTCAGGCAGTTTCAGGCTCACAAACACGTTTCTACATGCACCAAGCCAAAGTTCACGCGAGGTCAAACGCAGGAAAACTCTCGTTTTCTTGTTAGTAATACGTCCATATGCCTCAAATTAGATGTAAACATGTATATTAGTAAACAGCAGCACAAAACATAATTATATCCCGTCACTTTGCACAGATAGGTCGGAACTTTTCAATCACAAAAGCACGTGTTGGTTTCCGCCATGTTACCGCGATTCAATTTTCGATTCGACCGAATACTTTTATGTGGGCGATGAGTTACAATTCCGCTTCTGAGATATTAGACTGAAACTCTCTGGACACTGGTGAATACATTTAATAGACTTTTCCTCAATAATTATATAAAACATTGGAGCGGTTTAGAATTGCGTACGCGCGTCACACGGGGCCGAGGCGGAAGTGAGCCGGCTGTCAGATTGACAGCAGACCAAGGGGCAATCCATAGAGCACGCAGGGGGGGGGGTCTGCCAAAAACCACTTTTCCTCTAACACTATGTAATTTATTTGGCCGCTAAACCACGACAGATGTGGATTTTCATACAACTTTGCCGACCGCTGCTCGCATGCATTTGGCCAGTACAGCAATTTCGATTTATCTCGAAGAAGGTTATCAAAATAATGCTCAAATTTTCAAGCATGTTTGAGAAAAAGAAGCTTATGCGCGCGACGTATGCGACGTTGCCCTCTGACGCGAGTGGCAGAAATCTAACCAGCGCATCTCAGTACCTACGGCCGAGTCTTGAGCCTTGGGAAGAGCCTTGATCTTGGTCCTGTTGCAGTCCTATTGAAGCATAGCGAGATCGATGTTACAGACTGTAGCTAGTGTTGTGTACTCACTCGAGCAGGTTCAGTCGGCACTCGTCGCCGGCGCCGGCGGGTAGCGGCGCGGCGGCGGCGGCGGCGGCGCGCGCCAGGGCGGAGGCCTGCCCGCCCGCAGGCGCGGCGCACTGCGACAGCACTACGTCGGCCACCTCGCCCAGCCCGCGCCGCCCCGCCGTCTGCGCCGCCGGCTCCTCCGCAAGGCCAGTTATCTCCATCTCGTCCTGCAATTACCAACATTACATTACTATTAGAAAGTGATTTTTTTAACCGCCCGAGGTTGCCGGGACGCCGAGAGGATGTCGTGTAGTATAGTGTACAGTATACACATAGAGTAACACAAACCTCGTAGAACAAGCCGGCGCGGTGCGACAGTCGTCGGTTGACGATGGCGCTGAAGCCGCAGGTGCAGCGACCTGGGTCGTCGTCCGAGGTCGCCGGGTCGCCGTCGTGGCTCAGGTACGTCGCTGCGTCCGCCCCCCGGATATTCCCTACCACCTGCAAATAAAAATATTTCGGTTAAAATTAGTATTAACTTATTTTCCACTCGAAGCTTCAAGCTCTCATAAGAACGATGTCATTAGGCGGGTCCACAGACCAAGCAGTCTCGCGAGGTGTGGACTGGACGTGCCTCGCCCGAGGCAAAAGCACGCGCCGCCTCGCCCGAGCCATGCGTTATCGGAATTTTCGCTTTGCTCAAAGGTGGCTCATTCGTTTGCCGCACGCACTTTGGACGCTTAGGTATTTTGTTCCGTGATTCGGTAAAAGATTGATAACCAAATGAATAAAGATCAGTCCTGCTAATAAATACCTTTTTGTGGTAAAACCAATTGGCTATGGAATTTTTTTGGAAAATTTAATCTAGCGGCATACAAGTAACAGCTGCCACGTCGGCAGTGCGTACGTGTGATGTCACGATGTCTCAACTCTCAACTGAGCAATTAAAATGATTCGGTATTTTTCGGTGTTAGAGCGGCCTTTATGATTATCAATTTCCGGGGATACTTGGGAATCTTCAACAGATTTAATAGACGGAGAGCTGGCTACGAGTTTTCAAAATGATAAGGTGTAGTGAAAATATTTATGGAAAAGCCTTCCTTACTAGCTGACAAGTACATTGCACTGACTGGCAGAAGTCTACCTCGGGGAGGGAAGCGGGGGTGGGGGGTCAAACACGTCAATTTTTAATCAAAATAAAATCATCGGTGTAGTTCTGAAATTTTGTGTAGTTATAGTTTTTAGCAGTAGAAATAACGTAAAATTATTGGCAGAAGTCTATGTCGGGGATAACCCGTTGGCAGAAGTCGATAAAGTTGGTAAAAAATAGTCAAATTAAAATGATAAGGTGTATTTCTGCCAATTTCGTTTTTATATAGTTTATGGCTTCAAATAGCTGTACATAAATTGGCAGAAGTCTAAATGGTGGCTAAGTATATGAAAAAATGACTTTGAGTTGTGGCATTTTTGTACATTTTCTTATAATTTGTTCGACCAAGTATTGAAAATGTTATAGTATGTTATATATTTGTAATCTACTCACAAAGCCCTTTCATTTGATACCCCACATGGTATGTTGGAAAGATAATTGTTTTCTTCTTTTGACTGCTATCTTCACGACGTCACAGATTCGACCCCCACAGTCTGACTGCATGTCATCTCATATATTTGTCTTCAGAATTTCGCAAAATCATTGTGGTGGTACAGGTAAAGTATAGTTTTTGGTCCATAGATCACCGAGGTTCCAGTGCTGCCCTCAATCGAATATTTTATCTTTCTGCATAATAAACCAACATTTTCAAAAAACAAGAATGTTACATTGAAGTCATTATTGGTTTTCGAGTTATCCAAACATTATACAGAATGCTTTGTTTTTTTATTGGAAAACATCTACAGACGGAGTGGCGCGGAAGGACTCCGATGAGCTGGTGACATATTATAAAAAACCTATTGACAACTACCCGCCGAAATATTTTAATAGACAACAAGATCGTAATAGGTACTTACCAAATTCTAGTTCAACAAATTTTTGTCATTTCTGCAATAATATCTACCTATCGAAGGGTTCATTCCGAAAAATATATAAAAGATAACGGTCACTCAGTCAGTAGGTATCCCTTCCGGTACGGGTTACGGGTATTTACTAATATACATGCTGTAACAAAACACCATATACAGGGTGTAAGTGAAAGTCTGGCTTTTACTCCTCTCTGGCCACCCTCAGGAAACGTGAAAAAAATCAGCTGTTTCATATACCTATGTATTTGAGTCGAGTGTAGTTAAGCTGTTTTATATGGAGCAGCCGATTTTTTTCGCTCTTCCTAAGGTTGGCTCTATAGTGAAAGTTGTTCAGTTTGGTGGTCTGAATTCACCGTTTAAGTACTTGCCAGGATGTCTCTTACACCCTGTATAATATTTAAAGGGGTAATTCAGATCATCATCGACAACTAAAAACAAAAACAAAATCTGCTGCCGTAGGTACGACTCAAATGTATGGAATGGAATAGCAGTTTTTTTTTTCACGATTTCGATGTTGGTCCCTTATATCTCAGAAATTGTTCAGTTTGATGAGTAGAATGATGATGATGATGAGTAAGGTAGGTATCCCTATTGACTAAAAATGTACCCTGTAGGTACTTATAGGTATTTTAAATTATTTACTGAATGTATCGATTCAGGGTAGAACTACACATGGCCGCACGCGATCGCATTTTTCCGTCGCTCCATCCTTTTCTGTCACTCAGTAACGTCATTTGTTAGAGCATATAAGATAGACGAATCGACGAGACGAGCATATAACATAGAAGATAGACGGAACGCGATCGCACGCGGCGTGCTGTTCCGTGCTATTCCGTTCCGTCTATCTTATATGCTCTAGCAAATGACGTTCCTGAGTGACAGAAAAGGATGGAGCGACGGAAAAATGCGATCGCGTGCGGCCATGTGTAGTTCAACCCTTAGTTGTTGTTTATAGATATTAGTAATTAGTAACTATACCATTAAATAATTTGAAATACCTTAGTTCTAGTTCTGGAATATGGCTATGTGCACGACACTAGCGCCCCTGGCTGGTGTCGTACCGCCGTTAATTACTTCAAGTAACATTTGTTAGTTAAAGTTTGTTATTTCATAATAAAGTAATGTAAAAACTAAAGAAATTAGCAATATTATCGATATTAAAAATAACTATTTGCTAGAATCCAAGATATTTGCAATGCCAATTTCCGTACCAACTTTTATCCCAGTTTTCACACCTTTGGAGATAAAATTTCAAAAAAGCCTTTTTTGAAAGTTGTTCAGTTTGGTGGTCTGAATTCACCGTTTAAGTACTTGCCAGCCATGGTGTTCCAGTGGCGAGTAACCTTGCCTGCCTTGCAGGAGGCGATGGTTCGATCCCCGCCCAGGAGTGCGATTTTTGAATGTCATACGTCGAACTCAGCAGTTGAAAATGTCAAAATTACTCTGGAGATATGCATCTTTTTAGTGCTGATTTGAGTTACAAAAATCATACTCCAGGAGTGCGATTTTTGAAAGTCAAATCATCACTAGAAATCTGCATATCTGCAGAGTAATTTTGACATTTTCAACTGCTGATTTCAACGTATGACATTCAAAAATCGCACTCCAGGCCGACTCGCACCAATGAGTTTTTCGGAATTTATGCACGATTTGTAACACCATTGGCTTTTCGGTGAAGGAAAACATCGTGAGGAAACCTACATGCTTCAATTTTGAGGCATGCATTGTACCAACTGTCCATTATAAGTGGCGACAGGCTCACCCCCCCGTCACACTGGACAGTGTTTCGGTACTAAAGGTGAAACGTGGATGTTCTGAGGTTTCAGAATATCTCTGACTATCCCCCTCGGGGAATATAGTCGTAAGCATATGCTTATGCCTTTTTAGTGTGCACCTAAGATGCCAATAGAAACTTCCATGCAAAATTTTAAGTTTGTAGTCTTTACAGTTTTAGAAGCTGTGGTGGTCCAGTGGCGAGTAACCTTGCCTGCCGTGCAGGAGGCGATGGTTCGATCCCCGTCCAAGCCGACTCGTACCAATGAGTTTTTCGGAATTTATGTACGATTTGTAACACCACTGGCTTTTCGGTGAAGGAAAACATCGTGAGGAAACCTGCATGCTTCAATTTCGAGGCATGTATTGTACCCACTGTCCATTATATAAGTGGCGACGGGCTCACCCCCCGTCACACTGGACAGAGTTTCGGTACTACTGGTGAAACGTGGATGTTCTGAGGTTTCAGAATATCTCTGACTACCCCCTCGGGGAATATAGTCGTGAGCATATGCTATGCTATGCTATGCTACAGTTTTAGAGATTTCGTGTTGAGTTACTGTATGGATTTGCATAGATTCAAGCATATTTTACACAGCTTGTCCTACCAAAGTACATATTTCTGCCACCGCGGGCGCTGACAGTTCCCATCACCACTTCGCACATAGCCAGTGACAACAGTAAAAATAAACATTAAAATTTAAAACTTTTAAGGAGGTTATACATTTAGCTCAGAACATCAGTTTTTTTTTCGCGATTTCTATGTTGGTCCCATAGTGAAAGTTGTTCAGTTTGATGGTCGAAACCACCCCCTTAAATGTTTATTTGTAATTTTTTTGTAACACCTATTTAACTTTCTGGCCAATTCTGATAAGCAAATATAATTTATTTAACAGAAAGATGTAGGTACATCTAGGATGTAGGTAGGCAGATATATCTTGGTCGTTACTAAAGCTGTTCTAAGAATAAGTAACGTCCAAGTGTTTCAAATCTCTTTTTCTGTAATTAAAAATGGCCTTAAATTTTCGTTGCTATTTATAGAGTATAGTTTGCAACTAACAAAGATATTAAGTACTACTTACTGAAAATTCTAGTTGAATTTGCAAATTTCTGGTTAGAGTGGCTAAATATTTTTCTCAGTAGGATTTGTCACCTGAGAAATGTACGTTTTAAATTATGTCCTTATGTCCCCCTTGCATATACAGGGTGTAAGTGTCAGCCTAGCAAATACTGAATCGGTGAACTCAGACCATCAAACTGAACAACTATCACTATAGACTTTCCTCAGGAAACGCGAAAAAAAATCAGCTGTCCCATACATTTGAGTCTGGTAGATACAGCAGTTTTGTATGGGACAGTTGATTTTTTTTCGCGTTTCTTGAGGTATAGGCTTCATAGTGAAAGTGGTTCAGTTTAATGGTCTGAGTTCACCGTTTCAGTATTTGCTAGGCTGTCACTTACACCCAGTATAGGGTCCTTTAAAATTCTGACACTTTTTTAAGGGGATGATCAGACGATCAAACTGAACAACTTTCTCTGTGGCACCAACATCGAAATCACGAAAAAACTCTTCTTCTCCATACAAAACTGCAAACCTACTCGAGCCAAATGTATGGGACAGCTGATTTTTTTTCGCGATTTCTATGTTGGTTTCATAGAGAAAGTTGTTCAGTTTGGTGGTCTGATCTTCCCCTTAAAAAAGTGTCAGCATATTAAGTTGGACCCTGTATAGCTGAATAAATTGCCAGAACTACACCTAGTAACAAAAATTTGAAAATTTTTCAACAATTTTATCGGCTTCTGGCAACGTTTACTTATACCACCACAATGATTTTGGGAAATTCTGAACACAAATAATATGAGATGACATGCGCTCAGACTGTGGGGGTCGAAATTGTGACGTCATGAAGATTGCAGTAAAAAGAAGCAAACAGTTATCTTTCCAACATAGCATGTGGGGTATCAAATGAAAGGGCTTTGTGTGTAGATTACAAATATATAACATACTATAACATTTTTAATACTTGGTCGAACAAATTATAAGAAAATGTAAAAAAAATCCATAATTTAAATTCATTTTTTCATACACTTAGCCACCATTTTGACTTCTGCCAATTTATGTACTGCTGTTTGAAGCCATACACTATATAAAAACGAAATTGGCAGAAATACACCTTATCATTTTAATTTGACTAATTTTTACCAACTATATCGACTTCTGCCAACGGGTTATCCCCGACATAGACTTCTGCCAATAATTTTACGTTATTTCTACTGCTAAAAACTATAACTACACAAAATTTCAGAACTATACCAATGATTTTATTTTGATTAAAAATTGACGTGTTTGACCCCCCACCCCCGCTTCCCTCCCCGAGGTAGACTTCTGCCATTCAGTGCAATGTACTTGTCAGCTAGTAAGGAAGGCTTTTCCATAAAAATTTTCACTACACCTTATCATTTTGAAAACTCGTAGCCAGCTCTTAGTCCATAAACATTTATGCCGTAGAAACTGGTTGTGGTCGTGGTTAATTCGGTTCAATCTGTTGAAGATTCCTGTGTACTCGGGAATTCGACAATCCTACTGTGGCGAAAAGCCTAAGGCTACTAGACCCAAATGTAATAACTTTTCTATTTCAATATTAGCTCCATAATGAATGTAGGTCCGTTTGATGGTCGGCGAATAATGTAGGTAATCAAAGTAATAACGCAACACGTAGGTAGGTACCTTAGCGCCGGCATTGCAGACGCATAGCGTGCAGCTGTCAAAGTTGTGGTCCCTGAAGACGTTGAGCACGGTGTCGGCGAGCAGCACGTTGAGGAGCAGCGGGCAGGCGGCGCGGGCGGGGCGCGGCGAGGCGGGGGGCGAGGCGGCGCGCGCGCAGGCGGGGGAGGGCTGCAGGGAGCCCGTGCCCGTGCCCGTGCCCCCCGCACCCGCGCCCGTCCCCGCGCGCCGCGGCGTGCGCAGCGCTGGTCGCGGTGAGCGCAGCGGGGATCCTGATCGTTTGATGCCGGCTGGAGGGCGAGATATTAGCGTTAGCTTCAATAAACAGTAACACCTACAATGCTTCAATCTTGAAGCTTTGTGTTACAATTGACGCTTTCCGTCCGGAGGGGAGAAGAACAGCAACCACCACCAATGCACCACCAAACCCCTACAAGCAGCACCTACAATGCTTCAAGATGAAAAGCGCGAAACGAAGTTTCAAACTGATTAAAGATGCTCGCTATCTGTAAAGCTCACGTAAAGTGTGCATTTGCACACGAAAGCAAGCACGACATCGAGTGTAATACAAACAAAGTCATTGACCTCTCTGTACTATGTTCTCTTTTGATCGGAAACGAGAATCGTGGCTTTACGAATAAATTTTCAGAGTTGCATTAGTAAAAGAAGAACCTAATCCACCAAACTGGTAGAATTCACAATAATACTTAGTACTTCACTTTACAGCGTTTGTGATATTATGATAAAGGCAGCTAATGATAGTAATGATTCTACAATAGGTTCCTACCATAGTGACTTGAACCCGCACTCTTTCAAACCTGGGAATTGCGTTATCAAATTTCGCCACCGAGCCCACAACCCAGAGAACGAAAGAAAGGAGGAAGAGGAAAGGAGGTCTTCCCCGGTTTGGGAGAGTGCAGTTTCAAGAGCCACCCGAGACTTAATTTTTCAATCTTTGATTTGATTCCAAATAACACAACATGTCTGTAACATGTTTATAATCAATCAACAGGTATAACCTTCGATCAAAATAAAATGAATGGATAGGCCTTACGCGAACATTTCAAACCGGAAAAATGAGGCAAAACAAATGAAAGGTTTACTTCAAATTTGTATGCAAGTGCCCTAGATTTGACAGATAATGGCGCTAGTTTGTATGGACCAAGTGCACCAGTAGTTTGCTTCAACTTACCGCGCTTTAGGCCTATCCATTAATTTTATTTTGATCTAAGGGTATAACACTACCGGTAATATTCACAAACTTGATTCGCGTGCAGTTGTCCGAGAAGAAAGGTAGGATATAAGTTTAGTGTAAAATGGATAGGTACCGTTACGGTGTTCTTGGTCAGGCTCCGTCGACGTGGAGGTGGAGGTGGAGGCGGAGGCGGAGGCGGGGTCTATCTCTCGCTTGTCGTGCTGCCAGCTCGGCCGGTACACGGCGTGGGGCGGCAGGCACACGGCCGGCAGCAGCTGGCTCGGCAGCGACGACAGCGGCGCGTACTTGGACGAGCCCACGTACTTGTACACCGTGGCCGGCTTGAACACGTACGACCAGTCCTGGGGGAGATACATTCGGCATTACACACCGACACAATAATGACAAATACAACCGTACATAAATTCCGTAGAACTTAGTGGCATAGCCTCTCCTCCGTATAAGCTGTAACCGTTCGACATTCAATATTACTTTCTAATAGAAAGTGAAATAATAGTAGATTACACACCGAAGGGCATGAAAGTAAGAAAGGTCTCAGATCTCATGTAATCTGAGGCTTTCTTATTTACTGCCTGAGGTTAGTATACTAGACGCTTTCCGTCAGGAGGGGAAAAAAATAAGTAAGTGAAATAGAACAAAGAATCAAAGTTGAGACTGAAAACGGGAGGACAGGCCTGATGATGACGAGTAAGTTGTATGGCTCTCTTGAATTCTCTGCCATCCTTATTTGTGAGAAAAGGAGAATTTCCTCCAAAAGCGTCTAAAAGAGTCGTTAAAATATCTCGTATCGGTGGTATGGTATGAGGGCGATATTTTTTTGTCTTACATTACATGCTACGTAAAATGTTATCTTTTGATACATCGAACGTAACCAACCAGCAGTACACACGGCGACAGGTCGGGTTACCCTGTTTGGACTTGGAACTATTAGAAGTTGAACGCTGCGAATCGTGCGATAGGGTGCGCTATGTTGTTGTTGTTTCGTCTCACGCCGCCGTCGTCCCGCTGGCAGCCGCGTCTAAACAGGCTTTCTACCGCACTATTTTGTGTTTTGTACGTAGTGTAGTTATGGGTATATAGGGTGCGCAACATGATGTGTCGCCGTGTGTACGTAAAATGCGCGACCGAATCGTCGGTCTGGAGTCGTTCGTCTGCTACTGTACGTACCTCGATGGGGTCGGGCGGGGGCGAGCCGGCGCCGGGCAGCATGCGGTGCTGGTGCTGGTGCGGCGCGTGCTGGTGCTGGTGCTGCGGCGTCGCGTCGTCGGTCAGCGAGCCGGCCCAGCCGGGCGAGGCCTGCGCGTGCGCCTCCAGGCTCGGCGGCGTCGGGAACATCTTGCTCAGCTCCTCGGGCCGCACGCACCGCCCCGGGCACCGCGAGTCCTCCATCGACTTGTTAGAGTCCGGCGGCGTTTGTACTTGCAGCTGTGGACGAACGGTCGCATGGTCAGTCTTATCATTGTTTCACACTATCTCATTCACCAACATAAAACATTAGTAAGGACGAATTGTTGAATTCTGTCCGATAAATATTTTTATAACACATTTGCTCGTAAATGGTCTCTTATTTGACCAATTTCAGTAACGTAATGTGTCTCATTACGGACTAGTCCGGTAATGTAAAGTAAAACGGACGGTTGCGTCTAAAACGAACGGTACTTTTTTAAATCTTAGCAAAGAGTTTTTATGTCAGAAAAGTGGTCAACATTTTATGAATTAAATTAACTTTGGGAGATAAAATATAATAAAGTAAACATTTAATTCTTTAATTTAATTAATTTTGACAATAAATTACAACCATTTATGTGAAACCAAAACAAACAATATTAATTTACTTTATTTGTAATACTGTCTGTTTTTGTGCCTTTGCCTTTTTTCTTATTTTTTAAAATAAGAAAAAAGAAAGCGCTAATGCGCGCGCATCGCTAATTTGTGAAGTTCTCTTATTAGTTTGTGTTTGTGATCAAGTAAAAATTATTCCGCACGCTTTTTTATCGCAATTTTTTGTTACGTTTTTTTGTTTTGATTTGAAAATGCCGTTAGTTGTGATGAATTTATTAATTCGACGCCGCCAGAAGTCTCAGAGGCAGCGGAAAAGGTTAGTCTAATTTATTAGTTTATGAATGTCCGAGTTTTATTTATTTCCTTGTTTCCTCGCAAATATGTTATAAAACGTCGTATGACACACGTTCGGTTTGATAATTACAGCCTAGGCTTTCTTGTAGACCTCGCCTGTGGCTCGGTCTAGCAATAACGCCTCGGCTGTAATTATCAACTTACCGAACTTGTATCATAATGTACTATTTTTCGATAATTGTATCTCACATTTATTATACCAAACCGCATTGGGCATGCGTTGTGAACTGGCGCTCCTTGAAAGTAGGCCTGTGCCCTGCAGTGGGACGTTAACAGGATACTAGCTTTTACCCACGATTTATCGAAAAAGTCTTTCGTAGTTCACCTCTACATCCTGCAACTACAACTATAAGTGTAGATGATGATGATGATTTATTGTAGAATGAAACTGTAGAGCAAAGACATTTCATGAATAAGGATGAAAGGGAATAATCTACCACGCGGCCTAGTGCGAATTGGTAGAATAAGAGTATGACCAGCTCCCTCTCAATCTTTGTCATAAAAGAAGCCTGTGTGAGAAAAAGTGTAAGAGTGGGACAAACACTCAGTTGCAGAAACGCTCATTAAAGTTAATCCTCCATTAAGACATTTATGTCACTTTTTGTCTTGTTGACGTAGTAAAAGCTAGCAAGAGATTTAATGGAGGTACTCTTATAATCGTTTCTGCAACTGAGTGATAAATAGGCTGATGAATGAGAATGCAGTTAATTTACAAATATGTTGAGAACTCATGCGCTTGGAAACTCTGTCTCACCTTGAAGCTAGATTATTTACTGATGATCTAAACCTAAAGTTACAGATTCAAATAGACAGCCGTAGCCGGTACAATTGTCTCTCAGGCAGGATATAAGTGAACACATAAAGGTAAAGTATGTAGGTAAAGAAGGCACACTCACAAGTCTTACCGTCTCATCCCCGCTGGCGGCGTCGTCCGAGTTGTCAAAGATCTGGTCGAGGTCCTTGAACGTGGGGCACAGCCCGTCCGACGTGAACAGGTTCTTGTACTCTTTTACGTCCTCCTGTTGGACACACAAACATACAGACAACTTTAGTATTTAGAAGTCATCGTCAGCCTTATACTATTTATATACTCGTATGGACGTGTGTTACTCTTGCGCGCGTTACGCGTGTAGTTTTACTAAAAAACTTTTCTGCCACTTTTGCGGGGGGCGAGGTAGCATGAAATCCGCAACTTTGGACTTTATTCCATTAATTTCCTTTTTGAATGTTAAAAATCATGAAAAACGGACTCGTCTCGTGTGAACCCCGAACGTTCGAAGTTATTGTTCCGCAATTATAGGCTGTTTCGTTTAGTGATAAGGAATAAAATTGTATGTAAAGCACATGATTAGTTGATCTTGTACGTTGGCAGAGGGGAAATGCTAACGCGAGGCGGGTACCTATATAAATCATCCTAAGTTTTGATTGCAAGGTGATCACAACGACTGAATCGATGGTACGTCATAAAGTTTGACTTGCCATCGTCTCGATGATTGGCCAATCAGCATTAAAGGCTTTCTGATTGTCCATGGCACCGTAGTTCAGTAGTCACACGGGGAGGCTCTTTGTGTGTCCGATTTGAAACATCTATACAACATCTCATGTCTCACAAATAAATGCATCTTATCTTATCTATTGGCAACACAGAATGGCAACAATACTAACATTGTGGTCCAGTTTCTCCTGCTTGATGTCGAGCAGCGCGTGGTCGAGCATAGCGGCCATCTTGGTGTGTTCGTGGCCGGCGTACAGGTCGACCGTGACGCACGTGCCGAGCGCAAGCTCCTCCTTGAAACTGTTCTCTTCCGTCTTGAACCGCTTCACTGGATGCTCCAGCCTGTTGGATTGGGAAACACGTTAGGTAATATTGATATGGGAGAGGATAATAACGTATTAAATAAATACTGGCGTTTTCCGTTAATATTTAGGGTTAAACCTTAGCTGGCAGCATGGAATCGCATTTTTTGACGCTCCGTCCTTTTCTATCGCTCAGGAACGTCATTTGCGAGAAAGTGCCGGCATCGGTGCGACCTTTCTAGCTCTAGTCAATGACGTTCCCGAGCGACAGAAAAGGATAGAGCGTAGAGGAAATGCGATTCCGAGCTGCCAGATGAGGCAACCCTCAACCCTTAATCCCTCCCGGGGTAGTTAAGGACTACAATAACCTTTCAAAGCATGCAGGGATATACACTAGATAAGCTCGCTTTTATCATATTTGAAGGTTTCAGGACAAGTGTTAAATTTTTCGTTTATTGTTCCGCTTATAGAGGGATTAATAAATAAACAGAGGTAAAGTGAGAGCTATTTAACTATGTACTTCAAGTGACTGTATATAGTAGTGAAATTGGGCCTTTTCGTTCATTTTCATATTTCTACATTTCACTAGTAGTGCCGAAGCTCAGTTCAGTATGACGGATAGCGAGCCCGTCGCTACCTTTATTGGACAGTGTTAACAAGACATGCCTCGGAATAGAAACTGCATGCACAAGGTTTTCAAATAAATGCCACTACATAATTGTAACCAAATATTGAACACAACAACTACAAACTCAAACGTTGCTGATGCGCATTCTGGTAACTTAATATAGCGAGCCTAAAGATCCACGCCGAATCTATCTGAACCCGGCGTGTCCGTACAAAACTCTCGCAAATAATAACTTCGCAGCCAAAATGAAAAATTTTCAGAAATTAATTCAGGTGTCCCGCATTAGCTACTTCATACCTGTGACGTCGTTAGATTGCGTTGAATAGAAATTCTCAGACACATAAATTAGTTTACAAAAATTTGGCATTGAATGAAGAATGGTTGTCGAAAGAGTAAAAGTTTTATCATTTATTTAATTCTCTTACATTTTCGGGAAATTTAAGTATAATTAAATTGTAATACTATGATCATGTTTAAATTGGCAGACAATGTTAAATTTAATAAATACCACCGTGGCAGATAAAGCGACAGCTTACTTTACCAATACCACCACTTCATTATGCCTCAGTGTGGCAGACAAAGTGACAGCTTACTTTATCAATACTACCCCACCTCATTATGCAACGGTGTGACAAAGCGACAGCTCACTTTATCAATATTACCACTTCATTATGCAACGGTGTGGCAGAGAGACCGACACCACCAAGTTGTTCAACGGCAATTGTGTGGCAGACAAGGCAACAGTCATTCAATACCGGCACTTTAAGGACATATGTTATGTTGTGGACTCACCATGCGTGCACGGTGGTGTAGTCGTAGAGCATGTGCAGCTCGTGCTCGTCCTCGAGCGGGTCGAGGCGGAGCTCGGCGCGCGGCAGCACGGGCCGCGCGGTCAGCTCGGCCGGCGCCTCCGTGCGACACGTCGACGAGTTACCCGCTCCGCTAGGTGGAGAGTCGCCCTGAGAGACACATTTTTAATTAACTTATTAGCCGTCCTGTTGCGAAGCTAGCACCACACTCTCGCCGAGAACGAGAGTGTGGGCATGCTTCATCGTTCTCGGCGAGAGTGTAGATTGGAGATTATTGCCCAGAACGTGTCGCGAGAGTGTACCTAGTGTCCGTTTTAAATGACTGTCGACGGTTGCGACCATTGACCTCTTGTAGCGACGCATTGATCGACGGCGAACGACGGCGGGTCTATACAAAAAAACCACGATTACCCGCCGTCGTTCGCCGTTGGTCCATATGTCTTAACCATTAAACAATCAAATGACGAGGACTTGAGCTTTGGTTTTAGAACACTATAGTGGACGCCATATTGAGAGCGCCTCTGTAATCGCGAGGAGAACATGGTGTTCTCCTTTGATTAGAAACAAAGTATCGGTTTAACGAATGCGTTATGTCGCTAAGACGATCTTTTCGAAGTATCGTGGTAAAATAACAAAAGTGACTTTCGAAATCACCAAATTTTTATGTTTTTATTAATTTATTTATGTTTTTATGGGTAGGTAGTACTTTTTCAAACAGGTCAGTGACTTTTCGTGCTGATTTTACAATAAACATAATAAATTCATTTGATATCGATAGCAATTACATAGTTTCATATTTTACAGAAGTATAACAAAATCGGTCTCAGATCGTTTTTCTTCCACACAGTAGCCAGCCAGACATTCTCCAGTCGCCCAGACTAAACTAAAGATACTGCAGTAAGTAGTAGTGTTAGTTACCTGGTTGTACAGCTTGGTGGGGGGCGCGGAGGGGGGCGCGGGCGTGGGGGGCGCGTGGGGGTCGGGCGTCGGCGCCGGCGTGTGCAGCGTCGTGGGCACCGCCGCGCTCGACTGCAACCAACACAGTGAGGGATAGGCACAATACTTACTTGCTGTACAACCGTTAGGCACCGGATTTATAACTTAGTCTGTTGGCTCATCGACCCTAATTAGGACCTCCAAAAAGGGAAAACGATAGCTTGAAGGGAATTTTCGTACACTAAGGCCCGTGTTATAGTAGATTACACACCGAGGGCAGGAAAGTAAGAAAGATCTCATGCATCAACAAACATCTGAGGCTTTCTTATTTACTGCCCGAGGATAGTATACAATTTTTCTCCTCGACGGAGGTGGAAATCGGCAATTTCGTTTAGGGCAGCGGGACGAAAATTGACGCTTTCCGACCGGAGTGGAGAAAATAAACAAAATCTCATGCGTACGCGGGCTCTCATCCTTACGTTTTAGGTGTTAGTTGACTTAAGAACGCGCGAGCGTGAGCGAGTTTGTTTTATTATGTCTATTTACAACTACATTTATAAACAGAAAGTAGGTAGTTGTAGCAATGTTACAGACCACCCCGAAAGGGATTAGGGTCGTGAGTTTATGTATGTATTATGGGCATAAGAAACTAGTCGTTACTAGAAATTTTGGGCCAAACTTTTCGTTAAAATAAATGTGAAAATAACGAAATCAAAATTGAATAAAACTGCGTTTGCTGTGATCAGTTTTTTTTTTTCGAGATTTGCAGATATAATTTAGTAAATACATATTTTTCTAGAGCTGTAAAGGTAATAAATTCTGATGCGTATGTGCAGTCCATCAATCCGCATTAGGCACGCGTCCACCACGCGTCCCGAATGCGGATACCAACGCCCTTACATTCAAGGGTAGGATTACAGTGGGACGTATATAGGCTGTCGATGACTATGTGTAGAAGGTAATAACAAAACAAACCTGGTGAGAAGGTATCGTGGTGTGGTGGGGTGAGGGCGGCGCGGCGCCGGCGGAGGAGGGCGCCGACACGGGCTGCGCGGGCGAGCCGCCGCCGCAGCTGCCCGGCGAGCACGCCGCCACGCCCGCCGCCACCACTCTGCGGGGTCACACACCTGTTAGCTGGGCCGGGAGACGATCGCACAACAGAGAAGAGAACCAGGCTTCGCCTTGATACAAGTAGCATGTAGGTACCGCCCACGCGCTTGCCACTGAAATGGGTTGCCCCTTTAGGCTGCGTTTCCACCAGATAAGTGCGAGGTAGCGAGGCGGTAAGCGAGGAAAAAATCCGTCTATAGCGCGCTCGCTCGATCACGTCATTGGGAAATTGAAGCACTCTCATTGGGCGATTATTCCTCGCTCACCGCTTCGCTACCTCGCACATCTCTGGTTGAAACGAAGCCTTAGGCTGGTTTCAGATTTACGCTTTCGCCGGCTGGGGTGGTAATGGTAAACGACGCGGGCCACGAGCTAGGTGTTGCCTCGTACCGTTTCATAGTACACGCTTGCCACCCGCACGATCGGTCAGCGTGACTCCATAGTGCGCTAGACGCACTTGCCATCCGCGCGGGCGGTCAGCGTGACTTTGAAACCAGCCTTAGAGCCGGCATACACCTGGCGAAACGCAACGCAAAGCGTTTTATCCTGCCAAACCATTATCAGCTTTGCTTGCGTTGAAATAACATCGAAAATTAATTAACAGAACGACTAGGCCCCGAAGCGACTTGAGACAAAATATGTGTTAAATGATTTTCGATGTTCTTTCAACGCCAGCAAAGACGATAATCGTTTATCAGTAAAAAATGATCTGCGCTGCGCTTAGTCCTCGTGCTATTTCTACTAGTTCTCTTTTCTGTGGTGGAGATATATTGGAACTGTTTTTAATTTCTGTGACATGGAAAATGACAACCCCAATGGGTGAGGGAGACGTCACAGTGATAATATCCATTCGAAGGTTTCAAACTCAGATTATAAATGACATCACAAATTTTGAAAATGACCTTTATCCATGAAAGATAATTGAAATGTGTCGAGCCAGTTAGAGAACCGAGATGAAAGGTAGATGTTATAATGTTTGTGAATTTGATACTTTTTATAGCCACATGAGACGATCAATCGAGTTTGTCAAGCATTCTTGTTCTGTTTTGTTGTGAGAGAAAGCTAGAATGCTTGACAATGTAGATTTATAAAATCGCTAGGTTTAGTCGGAATTACATGTTCTGTAAATAATTATAGCTTTCTAATATGAAACGGAGTTTTTAAATATTGTGTAATAATTTTAACATAATACTAACATTTTACGCAAGTATTTTTTAAACACTATTCAATGTGTAAATCCAACTAAACTTGACAGGCTTTAACTTCAGCAATTGAAAATGAACCCTAATTTCATTCGGTAGAGTAAAAAATTTACAATCTGTAATGTTAAGTACAGTAATTCTTTCAAGTATGCAGAATGATCAAGGATAAAATATTCGACTGAAGGAAATGTGCAAAGAATGTAATGTTAATCAATGCACCAGATTCTTTCAAATAACATGAGATTTGTGATTTGTTGAATAACTAAAAGCTCAAAAGACTAGACCTTTACATTTTTAATTAATCAACAAATCAGTACCTAAACCATTAGTTGTATTCATGAATGACGTTAAAAAAAGACACAAAACATGCAATTTTATGACAAACATTCAAAGTATTCATGCACTATAAGGTCTAAAATGCAATAAATATAGATATAATAATCTAAGTAGGCACATAGCATGCGCTATTGAAGCAGTATTGCATTATTTGTGGCTTATCTGTAAAGTATTTGTGTATTTAAAGCGTCTATTTATGAGCGTTGACGCGATTGTGTAAATGAGTAAGAAAGGTTATTTATTGTGTACAAGAATGTTGTTGATGTTGTTTTCCTCAATATAATTTTATTATTTAAACCTACTCTAATGTTTTTTCATGTTTTGTTAGTGTGGTCTAAACTAAATAACACTGGTCGGTGATAAAGATAAAAATTACTATCCGAAACCATCAGCGAAATTCACCTCAGGTACGACCATTGAAGTGTGTCTGTACATCGACTATATTTAAAAAAAAAAAATTACGATATGTTTTAGGTATCCCTGACTCGAAATCAACCTTTTTTAGAAATTTTTCTGTCTGTGTGTCTGTTTGTTTGTGTGTTTGTTTGTTTCTTTGTTCGCGCATCACGCAAAAACTACTGAACCGATTTTGATGAAACTTTTTTTTGTGTGATAGCTTATGATCTGACTTAAAATCTGGTATATATTTTGTGCGGACGAAGTCGCGGGTAAACACTAGTAGTATAAATAAAAGTACACTATAGAATGGAATCTCCCTTGTTGCCTCAAACGTTGCGTTTTGTACACCCCTTTCCTCTTCACCCGCAACGTCCCGCTGTGGCCCACGGGTACAGCTAGGGCTGTTATATGAAGTATTTATTCTAGCTATAATTTATTTTACAGGTACGGTATCTATATCGCAGACTCAAGCCCTGAATGACTAGCTGATTAAACGAACATGACATTGACGTGAACTTGAACGCGTCTGTTACACGAGTTTTGTTTCTATAGTGTACTATTATTCTTATGGTAGTTACGATCGTGTTCATCAAATCGAATTCAGACAGCTTGTAGCTCTAATGATGGTTGGCAAATCTATTCGCCATCAGCACGACCAAAGATTCACACACAGCGGAGCGGAATTAAATTAAAAAATGCCCGTTTGACGACGAAGTATATCGCCTTTTTTTCATTTTGAACAGGTTTCGATGAAATTTGGCTGATTAATATAAACCTGAAGAACGACAAAAGGATACTAACTTGCCCCGCAAAACAAAACAAAATTCATCCTGTCAACGCTACGGAGAAAAAACAAATGAATAATTTGTAACACTTCACTGGATTTATGTTTGATACTTCGCTTCGCGTTTTTCGCGCGTGCGATGTTTCCCGTAGGTATTCCAATTCTTACAAAAACATTTGCTATTTGTGACTTAACAGTGAAGTGTCTTAAATTCACCGGAATGAGATAATATAAACTGTCCCACTAGGCGGGTTCTAAGCACGCCGTTATTAGACCTACGAGGTATAGAGTTGGCCGTCAGCAGTGAATGTGTTAAGCATGAGTGTTAGGGACCCAACACTTCGTCGTGTATAGGTTTCTATGTATGGTGCAGTGTGTATATGTCAGTCAGTCCCCCGGCCCCGTGTGTCGTGTATACTCACGGTCGGCAGCAGCGGTCGTGGTCGGTCGGGGCGCGGCGGCGGTGGAAGGGCGCGGCGCGGACGCCTCGAGGCGCGCGCCGCCGCCGCCACCTGCGGCACACCGGTCCGCTAGCACGAGCGCGTCGCGCGCGTACACGTGCCGAGCACGAGCACGTGTGTGTGCACGCTCCCTTCACACTATACACGCTTTGGTGCTACTACTACGAAACCGCGCTAGTTTGACCCCATCTACGATGAATTCAAAGACTTTTTGCTGTCTGACTGTGTGGGCTCGCTATGAATACAGGCTAGCATAGGGTCTACTATGTCAACGTACTATTGTCCAATCAAAAAGTTGATAAAATGTTCCCTCATTTGCGACTAATTCAAAGCCTGCAGTCTGAATTTGTTATCAAGAACAAAAAAACTGAAAATTGTAGAATTTGTTCTTTTCAGTTTCTAAATCCACTGTCATTCAGTGCAATGATCGACACTGGTCAGTTGCCAGAGGTCAAACAATTTAAAGATTTTGACTAAATAAGTCAAAAGGTTTGATCTGCATGACATCACTGATGGATCACCGTTCTCGAAGAACTAAAACAAGTTATCATTAATGCTACTAAACACTGAGATGGTTGAAAAGCTATCGAATTGAAAACTGTCATTACAGAGCTTATCATTTACAGCCAACATATAACATTATTTAATAAATAGTAAAATATGAAAAATATGAAAAATCTGTTTCAAAGATGTAATATATTCAGAATCAAAGCAAAATAAATATTTTTATCAAAAGTGTGAAAAGAGCTTGCACGCGTCACATTTTGCGACAAAGAAATCGATATCCACTTCTTATTCACCTTTCAGGCAATTATGAACCTTACTGTATATCAATTTATGATATCGATTCCTTTGTACGTCTATAAAAACCAGTAAACATGTCAAATTGACATATCTAAAGGTAAAGCCTGCTGCATCCCGCTACTAATTATATTCTACATATTATAATATAATATAACTATAATAATAATAAATTCTATAACACATCCACATACATAACATCTACCTACATCTATACAGCTACGCCCCGAATTAACGCTCTATGCTAAGCGATAATTTCGTCGATCACTGCCAAATTGTTGCATTCAAGGTTCACTTTTAACTGCCATCGACTGAGCTTTAAGCTACGTTCAAAAAACATGTATAAACTCACTTATAAAAAGGCGATTTGTGAATGTTCCAACGTTTATTAGTATTATAACGGGACGTACACGGACGGGCGTGGCGAGTTCGGCGATGAATAGACTCTCTGCCAAAGCATTCCATGCTCTATTCGTATAAATATAGATATTACTTTATATTGTTTTCCTGCGACCGTTCCGTGTTCGCGCCATTGTAAAGTAATAGAAGAATGACTTTATCTTGAGGTAACTACGTTTAAAAATGCTATTTAACATAGTTGTAGATACATTTAGGATATATCTTTGCTCAAATGGGGGACCAAATTAAAACACTTACAAATCACCTTTTACTAATAAAACATTAAATAACCTAATACACGATAATTATATAAAATGCATCGCACACAATCTTTATAATACTACTTCTATAATGCAGCACCTAACTACTATGTAAAAATGTATAAGTAGGTACGTAAATTTTTATTAGTTTTTACACTTTGTTTGGGGATCATGCGCTGTGGAAATCGTGACTCTTACAGTTATCGTGGCCCTATAACATTTTGAATGACGCCACTTTCTACATAATAATATTTTGTAACGTACCTAGTTATAGTCTAGCGAAACACACCTCTATTATATTACTAAGAGAGCGAAACGCGTGTAAACCGTTTTTCTAGAATTGATGTGTCCTGATATGTTACTTTTCATGCTTTTATGTAATTAAAGTTTGAATCATAGGTGGCCAATTTTAGCCATAGTAGTGCTTCGACTTTCACCGCCTTAAAAACTTGGATCACAAATAAAAAAAACAAGACTTCTCCTGTAAAATAAAGTTTTTTTTTGTACGAGTTGACATTTACTGTTGGCGCGATACATGAATATACATCCCTACAGAATGATACTAAGACCATAGTGTTCTTAGATACTCGTTAAAGTGCATTTTTCATTCGCCATTCATTAAAATTGTATTTAAAAACATGAGTTGATATTCGCTTACAATTCAGTTTATAAATTTCCACAGCGCACCTCCCAACCAACAATCATAAACATAGTAAATCCATAACACTAACTAAAGCCACAACAATGCGGTACTCACTTGGCGCATGTGCAGAGCGTCTTGCGCGTCGGGTCGGTGAAGTCTTCCTTGTCGCTATTCGCCTCCGCGAAACACACTTCGGCGGTCTGCAAGTATTCAATCAAATACATAAAGAAACGACCACAATACCCACCACCACAAATTTTGATACAATTACCAACGACGGACCAAATGACCCAGTTGGTGTAATGGTTACCACGCCCCGGACTGCCAAAGCACGTCCTGGGTCCTGGGTCCAACGGAGGGTCCTGGGTTCGAATCCCGGTTCGGTAATGGATGTTATATGATTTTGCCGTTGTTGTATGATGATCCCAAAAAGCCTATAGTTTACTTGGGATCATTATTTGAGCGTTTTTTATTCTTTTTATTAACTATATTTTCTATTTGGAAATGGTTTTTCGGAATCTTAATTCATAGTATTTATTGATTATTTCTAAGAAATTGATTGTAAGAAAGTACATATATTGCGTCAGTTTTTAGCTTAAAAACTGACATTTTATTTTGTCTTTCTAGTTTTATTTCGGAAGTAAACTCAGGACTATCCGCAGTTTCAAAGACAGTCCTGTTTCCCACTTCCATAGAGTTAAGGGTCGGCACTACCCTAATTGGGCCAAACAGGGTTCGGCGTTCCGACTTTTGAGGATAGTAAATAGCTATATTTAGAAACAAAATTAATACCATCGCTTCTTTAAAAGATGAAGTACAAGATGAACAAAAAAAATTTCAGTAAAATTGTGTAGTTACATCAGAAAGTAATCGAGAACTTCATGAAAAACTCTAGAATAGCACTGCCGCGTTCCGAGTCCTGTGATTTAGTGAAACAAAATAAAACAACAAAATATATTTTTAATCAATGGCAAAACATCAAAGAACACTTTAAACAAATCAGTTTTTCGATACGACTTCTAGTTTTTTTGCAATTTGTTACCAAAAATCACATATTTTTTTGGACTTTTTCTTCATACAAATTACTATGGGCCGTCAATCGTTCGAAATCATTGTGGATAGACCGGTGACCGGCAATACCCAACCCTGTCTTAGAAGATTAATGAACAAATCAATTTTTAGCTAAAGTAGGCAAAGTAGCATAAGCATATGCTCACGACTATATTCCCCGAGGGGGTAGTCAGAGATATTCTGAAACCTCAGAACATCCACGTTTCACCAGAAGTACCGAAACTCTGTCCAGTGTGACGGGGCAAAGGCAAAGTAACTTATAAAAAACCGGGCAAGTGGGTGTCGGGCCACATGCAGCGTAGGGTTCCGTAGTTGTCCGTCACGATATGTGGACTTAGAAGTACATTTTATAAATTGGTCGACTATTACTCATTAATTTTTGTCCCCATTATTATAACAGAATAACTTTAAGTTTATTACTATTGTTACTAGCAAACTAAGGATTGATAATCTGAAATCATCATCATCATCGTCAGATATGTTTTAAATAAGAATGGAATAAGAGTGAATTCTGTAGCGTTACTACGCTACAGACCGCTTCGGTAACTCAAATGATTGACTTCGAAAGTCATTTGCACGACAGAATTTTGTGCGAAAAGACATTGCGCGACACAAGACAACACAAAGGAATTTCACAAAACTTACTTTCCGGGCACTGTTTGGTAGTTTTTGGTTATTTTGGTAATTTATGGTAGTTTTTGAGTCTTTCGGTAGTTTTTGCCAAATTTTCGTACAAAAGTAACCAAAAAGTTATTTTGGTATATTTTCGAACTTTTCGGTTGGTAGTTTTTGGTTATTTTGGTAGTTTCTGGTTTTTTTGGTAGATTTTCGTACTTTTTGTTAGATTATTGTTATTTTGGTAATTTTTCGTACTTTTTGGTAGTTTATGGTTAATTTGGTACTTTTTGGTTCATCTCATTTCATTTCATTTATTTACCTTAAATTGTAGGTAGGTACATAAGTTACAGATGGTAAGTACAGAGTACCTATTAGTCACACTACAATATTATTTATAAACATTAAGAAAAAAATAGATTTAAACAATAGGTGCCAGACAATAACTTGACTACCACCTTTCACTACTACAATGAAATTAGTTAAATGTTATAAAATCAGTTCAATGTGATTAGTTAAAAATTATAATAACCTATTGAGGTACAAATAATCGGACTGCAACACATTTTTTTCTACTCAGATTGATGCCTGTTTGTTAACTACTGAAGAAACTAATTAAAGTCATAGGGACACTGTTTGATTAATAATTCTTTAACCTTCAGAAATTTCTTGTCGGCTTTAATGTCATCTGGTATTTTATTATACACAAGAACAGTATTCGACTTTATTTTGTAGTTCTTTGCATCGATGCTAGTCGGTAATTTGGTACCAGTAGCTCATTTTTGCGAGTTAAGTTTAATCTCTTGCTACGGAATACTACGGGGTATCGTCTCACGATTTACGATTCGAATGCACCTCTTTTGCAAAACAAATATTTTATTGATGTCAACAGACCCACCCCGTAGCCAAGACGTCAAGAACTCTTTTGTTTTTTATGATTCTATCAAATATTACCAAAAAGTATAAAAATCTACCAAAATAACAAAAAACTACGAAAATCTACCAAAATAACCAAAAACTAAAAAAAAAAACTAAACTACCAAAAACTACCAAAAGAACCAAAAACTACGAAAAGAACGAAGAAAAAGATAAAAAAAAATTAGTACAATGTCAATAGTTATACATAATTTTTTTTTATCTTTAAAATTACTTCTTGTCAATATCGCTGTGCCCTTTCAGGGTTCATGTACCCACTTTAGCTACTAAGTAACACCTATATGTTTTTGTGTCGCACAATGTCCTTCAGCGTGACCAAAATTACTGCTGAAATCTACCAAAATCCTGTTTCAAATTCTACTTAAATTCTACCAAATAATATTTATATCAATATCGTTACAGATGGTTAAAATTTAATATAAAACACGATTTTGAACAAAATATTATCAATTTTATCTAAACGCTCATCATTACACGTGTTATTTTCGCATTTTTGTATAATTTTTATTGGTTTTCATCACTTTGTAACATGGATGCTTCAATTTTCAAATAAATATTAAATTAGGTCGTCGCTATGCAAGTTTAAATTTAGTACAGTTTTCTGTGTCTCATAAGCAGAGTCTGAAATTTTGGTAGCACTTTTAATATGTCAAAGGGATTGCACTTTATCGACTTCTGATTGTGTCGATATACGGGTAATTTTTTATCACTGCGGATAACTCCAGCATGTATTCTACTCATCAAACTGAACAACTTACACTATGGAGCCAACTTCAAAAGAGCGAAAAAAAAATCAGCTGTCCTATACAAAACTGCAGTAGGTACATATTAGACTCAAATGTATGGGACAGCTGATTAATTATTTTCGCTATTTTGAAGTTCGATACATGCTGAAGTTATCCGCAGTGATATAAAATATACCCGTATATCGACATTGTTGGAAATCGATAAACATGCAATCCCTTTGACATATTAAAAGTGCTAGGTACCAAAATTCCAACTCTGCTCAGAAGCCCTCTTTTGTAAAAAAAACAACATTAGGCGATATGATTAATATAATGATGTACTAGAAGTGAGTTCTGTGGCGCGTTGCAGAGAGGTATGGACTCTCAATCAAGAGGTCAGAGTTCGAATCTGCACGGACAACATGCCACGTACCAATGAGTTTTTCTAACTTATGTACGTATTACCGACTGCTCTCAAATGGTGAACGAAAACATCGTGAGGAAACCTGCATATGCAGACGAAGTAATTCTGATGTATATGTGAAGTCTACCAATCCGCATTGGGCACGCGTGGTGGACTAACGCCCAAACTTCCTCCTAGAAGGTAGGCCTGTGCCAGGACGTATATAGGCTGATGATTATGATGATGATGTACTTACTAGAAGTTCCGGAAAACTTGCAAACCCTGCAATCATTTTCTCGGCCATTTGTATTGCCAGCTTAAATTTTATTAGCCTGAATCCTTGCATTTTTAAATACATAAAAATTTTCGAATACCCAATTTCTACTAAAATCTACTAAACAATTTTGCCCTAAATCTAACAATAAAGAAGAAATCTACTAAAAGTGGTCACACTGATGTTCTTTTGCCCAAATGTTTTTGAAGGCAATCGTTCCAGTTACTGCAAAATTAACTTTTATTCCGCGCTTAAAATATTATATCTGACGATGATTATGATGATAAAAGATTACAAACCCTTAGTTTGCTAATACCAATAATATTAAACTTATAATGATTTCATTATTCTGTTATTAGGTTTTAATTTGTTCTGTTTTAATAATTTTAAGTTTTTTTAAGCCTTAGTAATACTGTGACCTAATTAGTTGGGACCCATCCTATCCTACCACCAGGGGTGATCTTTGATCAGTCACATCATAAGTCCATCACGGTATTGTACTGTTGCTTTAAATGCCAATTTCGACCTACGGCTCTCAAATCCAGATGCTGCAGGAGTATATCCACGCACAACCAAACATTCAACATTAATTTAATGTGGTAAAATCTGCCTTCCGGGTAGTAGGTACCCTAAATTCGGTCGGACCTACGAACCTGCCAGGATAGGGTCGGCCAACCAGACCAACAGACTAGTTACGTCCTTTAATTCAACGAGGTAAAATGTCGTGTCACCAGGTAGGGTTCCCTTTTTCCTTCACACCAGCAAACGTGCCAGCCAAGCTGCACCGCGCGCTGCAGCCGACCAAGTTTTTTGCAAGAAATTTATTACCAAAAGCTATCAAATTGATTTGTTCATTAATCTTATAACATAGGGTTGAGTGTTGTCGGCCACCGGTCTATTTCTTTTGACAGATATGTCAAACGGGCCGTAGGTAGTGCCGACCCTTAAACACATGTTTGATTTTAGAGTTTGATGCAAATCGTGAAAAAATTATAAAGCAAATATTTATATTTTCTCCTTTCCGGACGGAAAGCTTCAACTTTCGTCCCGTTGCGCTAATCGAAGTTGCCGCTTTCCGCCTCCGCTCCGTCGAGGAGAAAACTAGTGTACTAACCTCGGGCAGTAAATAAGAAAGACTCGGATCACATATTTGTTTCAGAATTTCATGTGATCTGATAACTTTTTACTTTCCTTCCCTTGGTGTGTAATTTACTATTGACTAGTCTTCTTTCTAGGGTTCGGTAGTCACTCACGCAAGGGGCCCTTATAATGAGTGTGTACCTGGTGGGGCGCGGGCGCGGTGAGGGCGCGCAGAGCTCTGTGCGCGAGCGCCTTGGCGGCGGGCGGGTCGCCGGGCGGCGGCTCCATCTCCGTCACCAGCACGTACGGCACCGGGTACCGCATGCGAACCCCGCCGCACGACACCTGACGAGAGGGGTACGAGTTAGTGCCGTCTGCTGTATTCACAGAGGAGAGAACACGGCTTCGACTTCTCCATCTACAGTCCACGTGTCACAGATATCATCGGTACGGTATCAGTTCATACATTAATTAAAAAAAAGCATAATCATATGCTCACGACTATATTCCCCGAGGGGGTAGTCAGAGATATTCTGAAACCTCAGAACATCCACGTTTCACCAGTAGTACCGAAACTCTGTCCAGTGTGACGGGGGGTGAGCCCGTCGCCACTTATAATGGACAGTGGGTACAATACATGCCTCGAAAAAAAAAAAACATGCATAAAAAGGTCATAACATAAGTGACTATGACCTTTTTATGAAGATTCAGTCGCTTATGGCTCATTGTCATTGGTCGATAGAACCCGTATGCGGGGTACGGTTATTTCTGTAACATATGTCTCTATAAGGAAGTCCCCGCATGTTGCATATCGACCGACTAATTTAACTAGTCGTCATACCGCCTGCGCGGGGAATCCCCGGGAGTTATCGACTAATGAAAATTTACCTTTAGCGTTCGTTAGCATAGTCAATACATACGACTTAACCTATACACTATGGACTATATAGGACAATTAAAATCCCCCGCTACGTTTTTCTGTCCTGTTCGTCTCTATATAGATATGCTAAGTGCTAACCTCAGACACTAGGCAGGACTGATTCACGAGAAAGGTTTCTAGATATTTAGTGCTACCCGTGCGAAGCCGGGGTTGGTCATTGGTTGGGTATAGTTTACCTCGACGGCGCCGCAGCCCTGCTCCAGCGGGTACAGTTGTCGCCAGGCGTCGAGCAGCCGCGAGGTCGCCGGGTCGCTGTCCGTCCACTCCCGCCCCGTCACCGTCCCCTCCAGACCGAACGGCGCTAGGATCACTGCAAACATAAGACATTACGTTTTAGAATAAAATAGTTAGCTAAGATATTAGGTAAGATCAGGCCACTGCGTTTAGCAACCATCATAAAAGTGTCCACACAGTTCGCTGGTCTACACACCAAAAGTCTGCGGGTTCACGGGCTACCCGGTGACATGACGGCGACAATGTCGATGGGTTTGTGACTTTAGTAGATACCATTATGCTAACATACTAAACAAAGCATTCTCAACTCAGGGTGGCTTGTTTTAGTCTTTTTTTCAATCGAGATTTCTCCTCATTTGGTGCAGTGCAAACTACCAATTCTTTAAAAAAAATGTTAGGCAAGTAACTACTTTTAACCCGGAGACATTCAGTACAATATAGACATTGCAATGTGATCATTGCAACAGTTCCTTTCATCATCTTAAATGTGTTCGCTTTCTTTAGACGCCGAGACGCCGAGAAATACATTTTTTGCTTATTGTCTAAACAGCAAAATCAGAACAGTTGAATTAATTATTGAATTCTCGTAGCCGATATCAACTACAGCGACCACTTTATCAGAAAAGCCCCTTTCGTATCAAGGGTACGATCTAGACGTACTTACTTTCGTCTAATAGATTTGGTGATGTGCTTAAAAATGTCTGGAAACAACATAAAGTAAGAAAGCTGTCACCTTTAGCGTGTAGGTGGTGGTCGGGCTTGTGCAGGCGGGCGCGGCGCTTGGGCGTGAGCGTGCGCACGGGCGGGTGCTGGCGCACGTCCACCGAGGCGCACACCGTGCTCTCCCCGTGCAGGAAGAACGCGAACGAGAACGACAGGTGCCAAGGGCTGCAACACGTACATTACACATATTAATATACACATTGTTTCCCAATCACATATCATTTTACATTTGAGAGCCTGGGTAAGCCGATTCCGAGAATTCCGACTTCGCTTTACACTTAGTTTAAAAATTGTATGGCAAGAGACTTGAACCCCGAATTCAACTTCTTCTTGACTCTAGCAGAAGTTTAGATAGTTGGAATAAACCCAGCCTGGGATTGGCAGGTTGCTGATTCAAGTATCATGCATCATCAGCCTATACCACTGCTAGGCAGAGGCCTACCCTCAGGAGGATATTTCTTTATTTTTATAACTTTACTAGTGTTTTCCCGCGACTTCGTCCGCACAAATTATATACCAGATTTTAAGTCAGATCATAAGCTATCAAACAAAAAAAGTTTCATAAAAATCGGTTCAGTAGTTTTTGCGTGATGCGCGAACAAACAAACAAACAAACAAACACACAAACAAACAAACAAACAGACAGACAAAATTTCTAAAAAAGGTTGATTTCGAGTCGGGGATATTTAAAAACCATATCGTAATCTTTTTTTTGTAAATATCTTCAATGTACAGACACAGTTCAGTTACAGTTTTATAATAGTTAAGATTACATTGAAAGGTAAATAAAATAGATCAAAATAAAAATGTATGAAGGGGAACGAAGTAGCGCCTTGATGTCTTAAGAAGCACCACACAGAGATCTTCATTTCAATCTTGGAAGTATAAGCGCCGCGTTGCCGCAGCCTTATCATTTGTAAACAGTTCATCAAATATAACTGTCTCAAATGTTACTTCCATGTTAACGAACAAACCTTATATCATATCAAACATACATAGAATTGACTCCCTAGAGGCCTAGAGGCTCTGTTAGCGACAAGGCTGGCCAATCACCAATACAACATTACTCGGTGACGAACACGGACCACACCAGTGACGAAGAAGCGCCCTGGTAGGTCAGCTGTACCAATGAAAAAACATAATGCGAGCAGCGAGCGTGCGAGGATTTAATCCACCAATAGCGCGCTATCTTGATCACGTCATAAGCGAACAGACGCACTTCCATTGGTGGATTGTTTCTTTGCACGCGCCGCCCGCTGCCTCGCGCTTCTCTGGTAGACGGTCATTTAAAGCAGATTATCTCACCTCTTGCCGACGTCCTCTTCGTCGCCATCGTAGGGCTGCACAAACCATTTGCCGAGTCTTACGAAGTCTCGCGACAGTAGACATCTGGAATTAAAACAAATTTAATTAGTCAAGTATACTTAACATGTATTAGGTACCTATTCTATTCTTGTTCTTGCAATGCAACTCCTACTGGAAGTTGATTATCATTAGGGCTATTCTGACCCTAGAGATTGTATTTAATAAAGTACATTACCGTAGTATTAGATTGCGAGTCTATAATCTAGGTCAATTTATTTGCTGATATAGACAACAATCAATAATTCTGTGAATAGCTGATCAGCTAATAGTGTAATTTAATATAAGACATCCCTACATACATAAACAATGACAAAATGCTCCTATCGGGATTTGTCCATTCAGGAAAGATTTCGGTTTAACTTTTCAGCCAAATTGATTAAGCGTCCACCTTGTCCACGTAGACTGTCACCAGAACCCAACTATACTTAACTTAACTGCTACCCAATTATATTGAAGAGGCTTTGTACTATAATTGTTAGGTACATAGCTGGTTATACAATTTGAATACAACACAAAACGGTGGAAAGACAAACTAGTAAACCTTCCTACTCGATTTCGCCACAGTCGAGTGAACAATACATCAGTTTCTAATACTCAAAGTGCACACAAATCATTTAACAAATCAATATCATAGTAAGTGTGCGTGTAATAAACCAGACGATTGCAAGTATCGTTTATATTACCATAGCTAATTTCATTGTGCTAGTCACTTCACGGACCTACAATATAAAGATGATTTTGCACAACAACTGCGAAACTATGCACGAGTGATGGCTATTACATCATTGGTATTTTTCTCTAAATAATTTAAGGTAATGGTAAATCCATAAAAAAACTTATTTCGTACTCTTATCCAATACTCCAAAATTAACTTCCTAATTGGGTCGTACAATGCTGAATTTCCAAAGAAATTTATAAGAATGTTTAATTTAAACAGTATTCATCATCATCACCCTATCATACGTCCCACTGCAGGGCACATGCCTACCCTAAGGTAATATGGGCGTTAGTCCACCACGCCTGCCCAATGCGGATTGGTAGACTTCACATATAACCTACATATGTGAAGTCTACCAATCCTTCTTCTTTACTATGTTTTCCTTCACCGTTTGAGAGCAGTCGGTATTACTTACATAAGTTAGAAAAACTCATTGGTACATGGCATGTCGTGCGTGTGGATTCAAACCTGGACTTTCGTGATTGAGTGTCCATACCTCTCCACAAATTATCGGTATGGATTACACAATTATTATATTATACTAGTGTTTTCCCGCGACTTCGTCCGTACAAATTATATACCAGATTTTAAGTCAGATCATAAGCTATCAAACAAAAAAAGTTTCATTAAAATCGGTTCAGTAGTTTATGCGTGATGTGCGAACAAACAAACAAACAATTTTGTCAATAGATGGCGCTGCACGTCATTTAAATCGCACTATCGATTGTTATTAGATTTTATATGAAGTAAACCGCTACTTTTTTGTTCCTCATGATTTTACGGTTTTATAATAGTTAAGATGAACTCGTCACCGCCAGTTAAGTTTAAATACAAAACTTCCTCACAGAGTTGCAAATCTCTACATTAACTAACTTATTGCCCATGACGCAAATGCATTGACATAAACAATGAATAACAAAAGGTATGACTGTAGGAAACTATGTTTACAATTATAATACGGTGCTAAATCGATAATGCCGGTTACCGTCGCGTCGTGCGAGGATATTATGTAATTTGTTCCGTGTGTTAAGCCCAAGTAGTTCACTGTACACATGTAATGCACACAAGCTACACACTCACTTGAGGGGATTTTAATAAATCTGTACATATAAAACAGCTCTGTGACTGAATGACAGACAACGCACAGCCACACAGACACTTAGCTGTCATTTAATACAAATTGGAAAAACTAACCAGAAGAGGAAAGCATGTTTGATACCGAGTGACTGCAAATGAGAGAGGACTTCGGCAAAGAAAAACATACACTACTGTCGTTTGCCTCCGTCTGCCAATGAAATGTAAAAATTGGTGGAAATTTTCCTAAAACTGAGACACAGCTTAAACCAGCCCCTCTAGCATGCCAACGCCGAGAAAACGACAAAAATCGAGACCATCCATGCCTCCATCTTTATTACTTTACGTATGCCAAAAAGAGCGCGCATGACGTTTTTCTCGTTTAAACGCTTTGTCGTGGGTGGCATGCTAGCCGTGCAGAGAAGATAGAAACAAGAGCTACAGAGCATGTGGGTGCACTAAGAAATTATTCGAAAATCAACCCCTAAGGAGTGCAACGGGTTGTTTGATTCCTAAATCCTCGTGAACGAAGTCGAGATTAAAAGCTAGTCATCCAACAAAGGTGAAGACTAATTAGTGGTCAACTTGTTGTAAATCATTTTAAGAATCTTGTTTCTAGCCGAGTGGGTTAGAATAGACCACCCCTTTCTTCCTAAGGGTGTCGTAAGAGGTAACTAAGAGATAAGGTTTCTTATACTTAGGGCCTGTTTCACCACTTCTGAATAAGTTCTTGTTAGCTTATCCGACAGATATTTTGACATCATTTCATACAAAATATGTCAAACTATCTGTCGGATAAGCTAACAAGAACTTGCCCAGAAGTGGTGAAACAGGCCCTAAGTTATAGTTTTATTGTGTAAGATCCAACACATGGCAGACGCCTCCCGCATACAACGGCCCGGTTGGTGTAGTGTAGGTAGCGGTTACTACGCCGGACTGCCAAACTACGGGGCTTGGGTTCGAATACCGGTTCGGTCATGGACGTATGGTTTCCATAATAAAAGAAGCTTACTTGGGATCATTACAATGTTTGTGAATGTGAGCATTAATTATTAATAACGGTGAAAGGTATGTTATGCAGTGTGTTTGACTGTGTTACCTATCAACACATGACACGATGCAGACACGCGCAACTCCCTAATAAAAACGGTAATAAATTTTTTTTTTAAACGTGCACTTATTCCATACTAATTCTTCTGAAAGTTATCGCACGTTTTATACATTCGGGATATCAATCACAACTAGTTTTTCTCCCAACTCTTAAAACGCAGTTTTTAGTATGGATCTCCCAACTCTTAAAACGTACCTAGTGAGTTAAATTCTTTTTGACACGATGTATCACTCTATCTTGACTCCTTCCATACGCTAAAGGCACGCTTTAAAAGAAAATCTGTAGTTGAAGCAAATCTGAACAACTCAAAAAGGATTGTGGTCCCGATTTCACACGAGTATGTATAACTTTTATCCACCTCTATTTTCAGAAGCGAGCTGATGTGAAGCTTGAGCTTGTAAGAAGCAAGGCAGCGTCTTGTGCGTTTATTTTAAACCCGGCACCGGCATTCACCACCGCACGTACTCCACTTGCCGTAAACATTGTACTTTATGCCCTACGCTCGCTCGACAATGATTTTAGGTCAGCTTGTTTCGCTAGACTTGTTTTGGAGACTGATTGGGTACATCCGATATTTGTTTCTTGTGACTTTTCCTTTCATTTGTTACGATTTCTAAACCACTGGTCGATCATAATCAGCAGTGGAAATCACCGTCCACTTCTGAACATAGGCCTCTTCCAAGGCGCCGCACTCTGTCCTCGGCCTCAGTTCGTCGATGGTCGATAACAACGGATCAACAGAAGGGACGATTCAAAATTCTGGACGATGAAGTCCAAGACATTACTCTATATTGTAACCCGCAATGCAAGTAAGCCAAGTACCATACACGTTTTCCTATACCTGCTCCTCTAGCTAGTATGACGTCTCTACCCTCGCGTGACGCGCCTTCGCTGCATAGAAAGTGACCTCTTCCCGCATTTTTTAGAGATCGAACGTCGGACTTGCGGAAACTGAGTCGCGCACAAGTAGAGAAAGGGCAGTCCTTCTAGTATGATCTCTACTCGGCTTTGATTTCGGTCGGATCAAGGCAGATAGAAATATCCGTAAGATATTTCCATCGCGCCGGTGGTGTAAAAACCGTTCACTGTAATGTTGATTCACTTAAATATGTACAGAAGTTTCAAAAACTACAACTGGACATTACTTGGACAAATAAGTGAAAATCTACAGGAATTACCTCGCCATGTTGCGGAAAAAATATGAACTAATTTCAATCTTACACTATGCCCAAGGCAAGAACGAGATAGCTAAGTATATCATCATCATCGTCTCAGCCGATGGACGTCCACTGCTGGACATAGGTCTCCCCCAAGGATCGCCATAACGACCGGTCCTGCGCTGCCCTCATCCAACGGTTTCCCGCCTCCTTCACCAGGTCGTCGGTTCACCGTGTGGGGGGCCTACCCACGCTGCGCTTTCCGGTACGCGGCCGCTACTCGAGAACTTTTCGGCCCCATCGGCCATCGGTTCTGCGAGCAATGTGCCCACTGCCACTTTATAGTTTAGCAATTCTTTGTGCTATGTCAGCTACTCTGGTTCTTCTGCGGATTTCTTCATTTCTGATCCGATCTCGCAGGGAAACTCCAAGCATAGCCGTCTCCATTGCCCTTTGGGTGACTTTCAGCCTTTTTATGAGGCCTTGAGTGAGCGACCAAGTCGCTGTTCCAAGCTAAGTATATAAGGTGTCATTATTATACTGGATACTTTGAAAGCTTTTTTCTGACCTTTTTGTCAATACAGGATTGACAAAAAGTTATAAAGTGATCTATCCACTATCCAGTGTAAAGTCCACGCGCCGTTCTTTAGCCTCGCATGCAAACTACCGTCATAACGGGAGAGATTTAGGTGCGCGAGCGCAGGTGTTCTCGATTTGCATTCGCATTATCGCATACCTTACTTAGAGCATCGCCGAGTTGCGTTAACATTTGAACTGAAATTCAACTGTGTTTATATTGTACACATTTGTTAAAATAAAATCTGCTTTACATACCGTATTGTATACCAAGGTCGTTTTAGTTAAGGCTTACATTTATTTATTTTGTGACAGAACTTTCGCATACCCAGGTTATATGTGTTCAATATGGCGCAAGTCATTTTTTATGTAACATTTACTAAGTGTAATCATGGAATAACTACATATGTTATGACGCAAGGCATAGCAAGTAGAGACAATAACTAAACTTTAATCAGCATAATATTAAGGTATCTCGGTAGGTAGACACCTACTATGAGTGGTATTTACAAATCGATGTGGTTGGCAAATGAAATTTCGGAATTCATAAGAAAGGTCAACCACGATAGTAAGAAACAAAAGCTTGTAATCCAATATTTTATACAACCACTTTACTTTACATTTTTGTGCCTAATGATGAATATTCCATGGTGCATCTTAACACGTAGCATCAGTATCTTATGCAGTTACTTGTATCTTTAGAAATTATAGGCGTATTCGGTATTAGTTTTCTCACTAGATACCGTGACTTGCCTACAATTGCCTATTTTTGTACCCTAGTAACTAAAGCTTAGTACATTGACTACATATTGTAATTATTAAGACAGTACCAAGCTATTTAGCGAATGTAGATCCTTAGATAATCTGGAATTCTAGCCTAGCCTTATGAACCTCTATGTACCACAACCGCGCCTCCATTTCGCGCCGTAGAGGTCTTTGACCCGGCAAGATGTCCCGATCCAACCTCACTTGCCCATCCAAGCCAAGTGCTCTAAATCTCTGCCTGACACGCGCGGCTAATAAAATCAAGATGGAATCGCTTTTCGGACTCTATTGAATGAAAGAGGTGACAGGTAAAATTACCGATTGGGAAATATATTATGTCGACGGTCTATTTTAGGTTTATATGCTGTTAGTATAATCAATTACATATCTATTATGTATTTTTAATACCTATATAACTTCTTTGTAACTTCTGTAATACCTACGTGATACTAAATAGCTGATTCGACTTTAGTGTTAAGTTCCACAGCCAACGTTATTGTACGTAATCAGGTTTTTAATCTATGATTAAAATCGAGCGATCCAAGTAAACTTCGCTGCTAGCTCAATGAACCTCGATTAAAGTTTATTTACAACAAAATTATAACATTTATAAAATGTACGTAAGTTGAAGTAACATGAAACTTGAACGACGACAATAAAACTAAAGAAAACAATACAAAAATACATCTGCTTCATTACCTACAAGTGTATATCGTAAAATGGTCGCGATCCAGTCCCGCGTCCCAACGAACGCATTGTTACTTTGACGTGCCGACCAGAGTTCAATGACTCGTCTGGATTTCGTCCATATCCGAGATTCTGTATACTTGCATGCACTCCTTTTTATGTAGACCAGTGTATTCACTTACTATTAATTTTATTTTAACTGTTCTAGCCGAAACAAAGTGTTGTAAAATGGATATCTGTGAGACTGTGAACCTTTCCTAGGACATTTGAGGCAGGGGTGGGAATCGAGCATCTTCAGACAACATCTACCCTTTTGCGTTAATTTTATTACATTCATTGGCCATTATTCGCGTATTATCGCTTCTTAGCGATAAGACCGCCTATTTTTGTACCTTCTGTATTTCCTGTTTGTTTTCTCTCTGTATATTATGTTTTTTTGGTGTAAAATAAAGTATAATTGATTGATTGATTGATTATTTCGTTAGAAAAGTGTTATTTTTGTACACTCATAATGACTTTGCACTTGACCTGTAGGTAGGTCCTGTAGGGCTTTAACAGGATAAAGTTAATCAGATTATTGACTTGCGACCGCAAAATCATCAGCGTTCAACATTCATTAAGTTAACGCGAGTATTCCAGACAAATGTACCATAACGACCAATGTGTTCTAATAACCGGTATTTAGCCTGTACAGTCACATTCTTAGTTAACAAATGCACCTGGTAATCCTTACGCGTTCGCGATAAGGTTTAGATTAGGAGGAGCTTGAGTATTTAACGCACAAGTTGGTGTACCTCGCCCGGGGCTCGAACCGATACTTTGTGCAGTAAAAAACGACATTAGAACGCCCCGACTGAATGCAACGACCTTCGTGAAACAATGACGGCGGACGATGCGCAAACGCACCGACATCGCCAGGTGCAAGTCTTTTGGCGCGAAATGTTATGGAAGTTTTGTAACTTTTATTTGGTTATCCGGTAATCTGATAAACGGTTTGTAATTTTATGTTATCAGAATGAAAACGCTCGAGATAATCAAATCACGCGTAAAAATAAGACGGTTTCTTCAAAACAGCTGTATTATTTACTAGTAATGGATCACAATTGGACCCTTGCGAATTAAATAAAGTATCTTTTATAATTGATCCGATGGACCTCTTCTTTCGGTTCTATCCTACAATATGTATAGTTTCCTGTGTATGTATTTCTGTCAACTCTAATTAACAGAAATTGTACCGTACATTTCGATGATATCATCAACAAGAAGTCTTCAAATGAAACTACGGAACGATCAATTATTTGTGTGTGGTGCAAGAAATGACGCGTACGACGCTGATACGACACGCGCCATCGATAACAAATCTACTTTCTGTCGACAAAGCGGTTTTACACACATAGGTTTAGTATTTGTAAATAGGACTGTATTTCTTCTGTATTAAGATTCTTCTGTTACCTTTCAATGAGGTTGTGCAAAGCCTTGAACAGCAACGATCGGCACTCGTAGGATAGGCCGCTCTCCCAAGATCCCTGGTCGCCTTCTGCAAACAATAAAATGAATTGTTTTATTTCATATTCAGCCAACATTAAACGTAGACAGTAGGAAGGAATTTTCCACCGTAGACCTTGACATTGATAACCCTTTCTTTTATTGTTAGGAAAATATTTAGCATCAGAATCAGCACAAGTGCAGCATCGTTTTCATTATGATCTGCCATCTCGATCGACTATTCTACCTTAGCCGTTCCAAGGTCGAGCGAGATGACAATGAAAATATCAACAAAAGGAAAGCTATTTGAAAAGCCGTAAAGTTATTGCTGGCTATCAAACGTCAGAAATATGTAGCTGCATTTGCAATCGGAAGATAAACTCGGCCTATCACCAACGTTACATGCGAAAACAAAACGGCGCGCGCGACGTTGCCGCTCCGCGCGACTAGCGCTGTCCTAGTCTGACAAGGGGGCGGGGGCGACCCGTATGACGTCACACGTCGACCGCTCGCATCGCACGTGCTTGTGTTTGTTGCGCGCGGCGCGCACAACACACATGTGAGCCAACTTTAGCGTCCGCTAACATATTAATTGACATTGAATTTCTTGTAACAGCTCTAGTACGAGGTGAAGACTCATTTTCCTGCTACCAATGGCAAAGACCAATTGTAGAGCTGAATCATTCGCCTTCCTTTATCGGTTACAGATTGCGGAATAAACCCAAGCAATAACGCAGAGTATATTGACTTTAGTCAAAGTAGCATAATCGATATAGCTTTGGAGCCTTTGTGCCTCGAAGACATTTGGTAATGGTTTAACGTTTGCAAGTGTCAAGCTGGAGCGGTTCCAAGCGTGCAGCCTTGACATTCGTGCTCCAGGTGTGCGCGTGCCATCTCCCGTCCCGCCTCAGCTGAACTAGTTTTTCCAGTATCTAGCACAAGCTGACATATATGATGATTCCATTAAAATATTATTAGAAAACGGTAGCTTATCGCATGTTTACTCAGTTTAATCGGTCTGATTCAATGTCATGTTCTTCTTATTACAGAATTGTTCTTGACGATCAATCGCAATAAGATCACGTAGACGCGTGCCACCGATCTTCGTATGTGCTGTGTTGAGAATTGTATATCATACTGAATGGAAGTTATGTATGCATGCAGCAATGATAGCTATCGAAAGAATCAAACAATCAACAAAATTCAGCCTTTGTTAAAACCATGCCCAAATAAGCCAGCAAAACATAAAGCCAGCATCACCGATGACTAACTTTAAACCAACTCAAGGGCATCAACTAAAGCTCTTAACCTGACTGATGCGAAATGACAAATGAATTTGACATTGATCTTCGATCAACTAGCTTACTCTATTGGGACATAGGGACAAACAACAAGGGGCGAGGCCGACTTTGGGTTTAACAAAATTGTCGTGTCAAAAGGATCCGAGGTTCCGCCTATTCATTGAGTAGAGATATACAATAATGGATTGAATGGAAGGATACTAGAAACAAATTAGTGATGCTAAAAAGATATCAAAGGTTCACAGCATCAACAACCAACGGGCATGTCCGAGACGGTTTATGAATATGGATGATGGAGAGGTGGGTGGGTCGAACAAAACTGTAACATCTGGACGACCTGAATCTTTTCTGCTTTCATCGTAAAGCTCTCTTATAAACCCTATGCAGAAATTCTCAAGAATGAGTTACCAAAAGTAATGATATCATTAACTCTCTGAGGCATCAATAAGCAGATATATTGGCAGATTGAAGAAAGTTTCAACCCAGAAGTGAAAACATACGGTCTACGTTTTTCTAAGATTCGCAATAATAGGTCTAAACGTAGTAGACGTAACATTTATCATAAGTAGTTCGGTTCGGCACCATCGACTCCCAAGGCCGTAAACGCAACAACGGAACGCTTACTGTATCGAATACCGAACGAGTCACGATCCGACCCGTACCGTGGTGCCATCGCGATTGTACCTCGTCAGGGATTTCAGCATCGATACGATAACCGCCGTTTTCATTTATGAAAATTAAACCGTCAATTTTGAAGAGGTAATGTATTTGTAAGAAGATTGCGTCGCATTGTTTGACGGCTCAAGTCGCTTCGCGGTATTATGAAAGCCACTCTAATTTGAATTGCTCCGAGATTCCATTCAAAATAAAGCGGTATGCTAATATAGTGGAGCGGCTCTTGATCATGGAAGGCATTCTTGGGGAAATTGTTTGACCAGTAAACATGATAGAGAGAGGATGTAATGATGCATTCTGTACAATAATGAGGATAGTTTAAGGTTCAAGGTTGCATATTTAGTCGCGGTAACGGCGGTGGTTGGCACCACCGAGCGCCGGGATCGATAGCGGGCAGACGACGCGCGCCGCCGCGATGTGCCCGCCTCCGCGTCGAGAGCGCGGTAATCGCACGATTACCACTATTGTTGTCGAGTACTGGATTGTTTGTTTGGAACGAGCCGCTAATGGTTATCGCGGCCGATAACGCTGATAAGGCTGAAACGTGAACGCTCTGATAACTGTCTTACCTTGGATCATTTTCAAAAGGCATTTGCAGTTAAAACTAAACAGAATAAAGCACGACAGAATGATATTATTAAGCGGTAAATAGTTATTGGTTTTAGAAAAGCGTAAAGATTTATGATATAGGTAGGTGACAGCGCAACAGCATTATTGTGGGACACGTGGGCTGCAGGCGTCGTTCATAGCTGCAGCGTCTCACTCGCACCTCTGCGTTTTGAGCAATCTCTGCAAGATTGATATTATCACGACTTTCGCTACATGTAAAACTATGCAACTACATTATTTAGATTTAACTTTCGACTCAAATAAACAGTCACTCAGCAAGCTATTGATGCTGTTTCTCAGAGAGATCACATCAAGAATGGGATGAAAGAGTTTTGTGGCGCGCCTTGTGAGACGCATATAATTTCCAGCAGTGGACGACGACAGGTTGATAATCAATAATGATGATTAGATGACTTAGCCGATTTCGACCTCAGGGTAACCAGCAGCTTATGTACCTGTACCTACGCATGATACTTTGAAATGCATAAGTCTGTGAACTTAACACAGATGCACTCTTTTCTAGAAACGCTCCTGAATCTGGCGGAACGGGAAACTGTTGCTATCAGAGGCTTTGACTCTAGCCAATAGCCACGCGGTGTGGGTAAGAGATGGTGGCGATGTCTGAAGGAATTAATCGCTTCTTACGATATCGGTCTGGATTATTCCAAGCCTTGCTTATCATCATCATTCTCTTGCCCATTTTCCATTATCTGGGGTCGGCGCAATATGTTATCCAGCCTTGCTTATCATGTCGAATTCAAATTCTGAACAAAGTCGCTAAATAGTACCTTGCCAGAATTGGGCAACCGATACTGCACCGTCACTAGCGGTCATGATCTCCTCCTGTGTGCAGTTGTTAGGGCACGCAGGGAACGATGTGAGATGGGCCATCGTGGGCCTCCACACATGTAACTCACATTTTGCGCATCCTAAGCCTGACAGATTATGTTCTGGATATCATTCATTTGTCAGTACTAGCCAGTAAGGTAAACGATTAGCATAGCTAATATTATCGTAAACGCAGACATAGTTAGACCTTGAAACAAGCCGGTAACATGAAGTCGGTTAATAACAAGACTAGTAACAACTTAACAAGTCATGAAGTACTCTAGTAGAATGCAGGTGCATATAAAACAACCTCGTTTGCATTATTATGTGTAATTTCTTCTTGGCTAAATCATCTTGCTTATGGAAAGATACAACGCAGGTGTATAATATAGGTATCTAGAGTCTACTATTTACATGCATTGGACCAGGAAATAGGGCAACGCAATTAGTCATCCAGTATGAATGAAATAAAAACATTAATAGTTTCTCTATAGCTGAAAAATTCAGCGGCCGAGTGAGGAATTTAGTAAACATAGAGTGACAGCTACGAGTAGATAGGTGGGTGGCGACGCGGCAACGTCGCAGAAATCTGCGCGCGCTTTGTTTACAACCCGCAGGCCGCTACCCGCACCGGCTGCGGCGAGGTTAACCGCTGCGGCAACATTCGCCATCTCAATGCTGACGAGCACGATAGCTATCCTACCGCCTCACGCAGTACTGCAACGACCGCCTTCTAGAATCGAATGGGTTACCTAGCTACACGAAACCGGTTAGAACATTCATTTGAAGGATTTCTAGTTCCATATTTATGCTCAAACACAATAGATTAAGGAATCCGACGTATAAAAGAGCAGCCGGACAATTGTTAAGGCGGATACGGCATTTAACCCGAATCGGCGCCGCCTGATAATGTAATTCAAGATCGTATCGAGCGCGTGGAAATCTGTCAATTCGCGCGCGCCCTCTGCGGCGGCGAGCCGGCCTCGTCGCTCCCGTTCGGTAGTTTGTGTTGCCGTCTCTGTCGCACACGCCCACGTGCGCGTGACGTCACACGCGCGTCGCCCCTCAGACGTCACGGACCGCCCGAGAGCCTGATACGGGCGATGGAAGCTCTACCCCGATAGGCTGTAGTACGTAACTCTTAATCGAGCCTCTTATGGATTTAACGCCTTGTAATAGCTGTTCAGACTCAAAGGTTCTAATAAAATGTTTATTGCTTAGAGAAACATCCGTAACGATTGATAAACACAGTTTGTTACTATCGATACAAACCACTAATCTTTGTATTTAGAAACCAAACCAACGACGGCAATAGTCATTTTTCAAACTTTATATTATCTACTCTTCGCAACAGATAGGTAAAGCTATCCTATAAATAGTATAAACGATCATCAAAACACGTAAAACAACACCGGTACACCGGGGCGGGCACAACCATCTGCGCAGCGCAATACAGCTTGAGACACGCAGCTGCAACAACCCCTCCTTGCTTTGTTTTAACTCCACGCGTACTTAAAGCTTACATGAATAAGTTACGAAGATAAGAAAAGGGGCGACGAAATAACAATTTGGTAAAGGAGAGTATAATACGATGTCATGTTGCTCTGATGACTGGGAGAAGGTTTCCTCCTGATGAATTGATCACGAAAACGATCGTTTGATGATCCCAGACACAGAATCTGGAAAAACCCCGCTATAAAACACCGATAAAAAATTAAAAGAAACATAAACATCCATGGAAAATTTAATGCGATCGAAAAACAGTCGTTGCACATCATAGTCAACGATGTAGGTGTTGCAATCGACAATTGGCCATTTGCAATGTACATTACTTAACTGAGACGAATCAGTAATACTGATCGAAGAAGCAATAATGGCACCAATTCAGTAACCGATCGATACTTGGCTAGAGGCAGTGCGCACGCGCATCAATAAATAGCTCGATCCGGTGCGCGCCCGTCGATACACGTCACTACGATTTTATTAATAAAGCCGAACGCGCGGACGCAGCGACCGTTCAACAACCCCGAGAAGCGTTTACCGCACTCTTAAAGTTACATCACTAGTATGCTCTGCTCTATATTTCCCCGTTAGTTTACGCCAAGTATGAGAAACAATATGCTATTCGTATGGCATGCGCATTGACCGTCTGTACTGGTAACTTGAACTACTTTCAACGCAATTCGGAAATCGAAAATTCCAGGTAGTATATTAAAATCAGAGGTCAGATTCTTCGAACACAGAACAATTTATGATAAGCCTGTAATGTACAAGTAAGTACTGACTTCAGCTTCTTGTTTTTATTATGAATGCCAGTCGAATAAGAAATTCTAGTTTTCCAATTTCAATGGATTTCGCAAATATTGCAAAACCGCACAAATCAAAGTAATCAAGTTACGCTGGAACATTCCAGAAGCAACAGTAGCACCGTTATGAACTATGACAAGTAACTGCGTAGGAAATAACACTTTTCCCACGGCCTCCAACACTCCGCCTAAACTTGATACACTGAAGACTTTGCACCGAGATTGCTTTAAGTTTATTGTCGACGAAGGCGATGTATGTGGTACAAAGAAGCAAGGAAGCGTGTCGTAGACTCGTACCTGAGGTCGAGTTGAGCAAAACGCGTCTTTAACGGTAACGTTCACAATTTCCTGTTGATACTCATACATATCCCTCAATTGCTTCATCATAAACGTTTAAATCCTAATCCAAGGCTTAAGATTCACGAATTGTTTCCTACCAGAATCTGATGCGTATAGAAAGTGGTAAGTAAATGGTATGCGTGCGTTTCACTGGCGGTCCCACTCTGCGCACTCGAGTCAATTCTCACAATAACTGAGTCGACAGCGCGCGCGCATTCAACCCACACAGCCCTACCTACTAATTAATAAACCTAACGGATAGTTTCCACACTCTCGTGATTTATTTGCTCAGGCGGAACAATTTGGAAAAATTGATGAAGGTAAACTCGACAAATGACAAAAGGACTAGCACGAACACCGTCACAAAGTGTTGTTTGATGACCTATTTTGGACCCGGCTAGAATATAGTTGAACACCAAAATAATTAACTATCACAAAGAATCAACAATAAAAAATGAAGATTTTCACGAAAACAGTCAAGCGGAAGCGGAGGCTGATTATCTCTTTATCTCTACTCATCACAAACAGATCGTAAGCGATGAGATAATATTGGGATTAGATAACAACGCCAAAACAAAGTTACCTAGAAAACTTTAGGAATTACCAATTCTAACCAAACTTATTATAATGTAAGAAGAAACTTTTAACCAGCTATTGTATCTGGATAAAAATAACATTGTTGTTGAACTCATTTAGAGATAGGGATTTAAAAGCCATAGCCCTTATTTGTGGAGGGCGTAACGAAGCTTGGGCATCGAACGTGCGGCCCTGGGTCAACGACTGCGCTCCACCGCGGGCCGAGGTGAAATAATTCATCTAGTCCATTCGACACGGGCTTAGAAAACGCTATGGAAATTGTTACGGTTAGTCATACATACCAAAAGCAAGCTTTGGATAGATAAGATGTGACGAATTGCTTGAGCTTTTGCGAGTTGCAAATATAATATGCCAACGTCAATGTTGGAAGAATGGTGTCTCTAGTTTAGACTAGAGAATCCAATTTCGGAAGAAATACTTATGGCTTAAGGATCATTTACCACATTACGTTGTCAAATAAGCAAATCAAGCAAATGGACAACGCAAACTAGTTGTTGAACTACTTTAACAACATTTGCTTTTCGGTTAAACGAGAAAACAGTACATTTCGGTATCGGCGTAAAACAAGCCTATTGTCAGGAATTCCAACGGAGACGCACGAACTATTTTATCGACCGCCATTTAAATCGGCCCCCGATTTCGACGATACTTAGAAAGTGAGCCGGTAAAAGTAGTATTTCAACAGTTGCAAGCAGAGAAATTTTAAAATTCGCTATTCAACGGTTCTAAAACTCCACAGTCGTTGGAGTTACGGGTGTAAACCTGCTCCCGGGGCGCAGTCCTTGAACATCTGTCTGCGTGCCGACTACAAGCCGGGGAGACATGTGCAACATGGATCAGGTGTCGCACTGACCGCGGTCAAACCCACCGGAACGAGTTACAAACGAGCCAGACACGAGAAAGTAAAAACTCTTTTTGATACTTTCCACACTAAAGGCTTTAAAACCCACGACAAAAGATTTAAACAGCCAACAGGAACCAGCGGGAGTAAAACAAAAGCACTGGGAGACAATTACTAGTAGAGTTAAAGCGAACAATGTTGCGTGAACAAAAAGAGGCTAGATTGAGCCTCGTTACAGATAACGAGCCGTCCTGCGAGGCGAAGGCGAAAAGAAACGATTTAATTGCGTCCACAATTAGCCTACAAAACGACCTGTTGCATTACATTAGTGAAACGTTTAAACGGTACGACATGCGTTCGTCGGATTACTGAGTAGGCGTTTATTCATTTCATATAACTAATTTTACGTGGATGATTTCATGCTTATTAAAGTCAGTTAGACAACTAACAACGGCACAAGTCGTTGGCGTGACATCAGTCAATTGCAATAGAAGTCTTCGAACATAAAAAAGTACGTAATCTATATTAATTGCTGCTAAAAAAAGTGAGATAATCTAAAACATTTATCAATAGCTTTAAAGTCATATTTAAACTCCACTTAATACATCGAGGATCCGCCCATCCGCCATGAAAATCCCCGTCTTAACAGAGAGCACGAAGTCAACGCAGGATCAACATCGCGTGCAGTAATCAGCTAATTATCCAGCTCTCGTTACGCCGGTGTTACACCGTCTAGACGTATTATCTGACTGCCTTTGTTACATTGCTTAAGAGAACGCATTAAAGCTTTTAGAGATTATTCTTGATCCTGGAAACATATTTCTCGTCATTGTTACAAGAGTTTGGGGGGCACTTTTGTAAAGGTTTACCCGTGGAGTTTGATTAAAAGTCCCCAACGAATTATTACTATGGTTGCTTAATTACTTAAGAACAGGATTGCTTCGATTGTAATAGGACCAAAAAAAGAAATCTTTTCCTGTCAGATACCATAAAAGAACAATTTTGAAAACGAAACCTAACACAAACATGACTCTCATCAAGCTAAAAGAACCGACTAGATAAAAGTACCAGAAAGATCAGAAAAGTACTCTTCTAACTTCTTCCTCAACAGACTGTATGAAAACAAACAAAATGTGTTCCTTACAAAACCACAAGTAATCCGAAAGTGGGCGTACCGAAAGTTTTTAACAACACTAAAACTGGAGACTGTCTTGGCCTCCTCAATGAACTTGGGTAGCACCAGCGAATTAGCTGGCACTGGTTCAAAACTATATCATAGAGCAGCTTACTTTTGATTGTTTCCCTACGTGCCATATCAGATGTATTACTTTCTAACGACTTTAAATAAGACACTGAAAGTCTGTTGATCATCTTCAAAGAAAGTCTGTTTTGTGTTTATGAGCGTAGTATATACCACAAACAAGGGATAATTTATGCCGTCTGCCGTCTTCCTCAAACATGTTAGACGTGATTGAGATAGCTCGGGAGCGGGACGAGGGTAACCCGGCGGTCGGGACCGGGTTTGCGGAGGTTTCACATACGTAATTGCGGGGTCGCGGTCTCGGTTGCATTCCGATCGTCCTCAACCGACCGCACGCGTGCAATTATGATGCTATTACGTTCTTAAGGAGTTTGAGAATTGTTGCGTGGGCGGCATTTATGCTGTGGTTTCTTTCTGACTATTGAAATGTTTGAGGAAGGCATTTGCCCCGCAATGAGATAATTTAGGCAAGTAAACATAAATGTTTGACCTTTGCTAGAATAATTGTCTGTCCAACCCATCTCATTCGTGATATGTAGCTAATGGACGATAATAATCGAATGACTCGATACAGAAGGGCTATAGTTTAGTAATTCTGGTGCAAGATAGAGGGGTATACAGACAGACGGGTATGGTCGCGTATCGATCACCGTAGCGGACCCGGCGCGGCTGGCGGCGGGACGCGCGGGCAGGCACTACTTATCGCCGTCTTCACACCTAATTTATCGCGCGGCGCGATCGACGCCGACGTTTGTACGGTTATGAACGCTACAATGCTCGTTTTTGTGGACTTTTTATTGCTATACTTATTATAAAGCGACTACAAACATTGGGTACGGTTTTTGCAACTTAATGGTTGTTTCGTAACGGCTAATTTTGTCTTCGAATAAAAAGCTAATTTTGGAAATAAAGTCGAAAAAAATGTACTGGAGACAAGAGAGCAAAAACCTTCTTGACTTTGCATTAGGCTTTGTATTACCAAATTATAGTACCTAGGTACTCTGTGGTATTACTCTCGCATAAAGTAAAAAAATACTTATATTATGAATCTCTAGCAAACATACCTACTTTGTAATTTCTAATCCAAATATCGATTCGAGTCTGTGAAGTGAACCTCAGTTTATGCCAGTTCCTTCAACCTTAAGAACATATTTTAAACTATTCGACATAAACAAGAAAATCAACCCAGAGTCTAGACTAGAATGTGAGCATACCGATCAATTGGAGGGACAAATTGAAAACCAAAATTCCCCAAGCTACGCATGCTACGCATTGTAGGTATCATTACTGGCGCGATATTTTCATTCGGTTTGTATTTGTACGAGACCGTGAAGGTCGCCGGACACGTGGTCGTTGCGTAAATTAGAGGGGTGCGTGCGCCCCCATAGCGCTGGCGGGGGCAGCGGCGGATCGTTGCGGGTCTTGCGGGCCCGAGTCGGATCGATAGCGGTGTCCCGCGCCCGCGTCCGGTTGCGCTCGCACTCTACCACCATCCTAAACCCCGCCCGTTGCTACGAGTCTTGTACCCGTAGAACTTTACGCCTCTACGTGAGATATCGCACGCACTTCATTCAACGAGTTTTTGTTCGACATCTACTTGCCTTGTGACCTACATACGAGATCAATACAGAGAGAGTATAATATCTACATCAGATCCCTCCCTTACAATTATGTAAACACAGAGAAACTATTTTCAAACCAACAAGTGATTCTAATCAATTAGGGTTATCAAAGCGTCCGAAACTACAGTAGTATGCTCGATATCGCGCATATCAATAATTAACCCGACCGCGTCCCTCGGTGGGGGAGGCACCGACACCTTGACACCCCTTGAACTCGCCCTCCGCCCATGCTAATGCATGAGCCAGTACCACATGTTGAAGTAAGCTAGGGATTCATTTGAAACGTATGAATTTGGATCAATAACAACAACAACATTCTATATGGATATTTGTTGAAGTGGTACATTACCATTACTAAACGATTTGTAGCTATGTGAAATATTAAATAAGTTAAAAGGCGCCGTCAAGGGAGACTGGGTGAGAATCATACGGAAATGCCGTCTGTCATCTCTCTTGAGCAACTTTTATTATCTCGGCTTTTTCTCCGTCAAATTCCACTCGTTAAGACATCCATCTGGCAAATAAATGGCCGAACTTCTTGTTACTTCAAAACGAACCCATTAATAACTTCGACCTTTATTAAATTCATTAGCAGCTTGATAAAAGCAGCGCCATCTCCATCTGAGACTCGAGCACGCCCACACGGGGTGGCTAACGTGACATTTGCACCCCTACCCCTACCTAGACCTCACCACCCTCGAACCCACGTGCCACCGAACAATGTACAAGTACCAACGGCAAATATTCATAGTAAACAAAGAGTTTGTTTTTGTTGACCGATATCGAAAGAATCTTGAGTGATTGGTTTTTGGGGAAGTCATCTGCGAAATCAATGTTTGCTTGAAAGGGTTTTCGATCGTAAGGGATCGAAATTGAAAGGACAATATCGCTCACCTTCTATCTTAAACCGAAGCAAAACTATGTCACCATTTCTAAAGAAACAATTTGCTCCACAAACAGTCATAGCAGGATTCAACCAAGAACATCACTTGTGGTGAGCCACTAATAGCACAAGCTCAACTACAGGTAGTCTTTAAGCGCCAAACGATGGCCAAACAGGTAAATAAACACATTCCGCAACCCGCTAAAGCCTCATCCACACTCGCAGTAAACAGTAACCGTTCCGCGAATGGTACCAACCCCCCCGATGCCCTAAACAGATTATCCGCTGTCGCGTCCACCGCCTACGGGTCAGCCGTTAATCTCCAGCAAATAGGCTCACGTACTCAACCGCTGGATGGTGGATTGCGCCAAAATTATAACCGGTTAAATATTAACGAGGGTGTCGTTCGTTATTTTTATAGGATATCGGTACTGTTATGGTACAGGATTTGTGGTAATAGGTCTCGTTTAGAGTGGATTTGATATTAAACTCTGATAAGTATTTGGGTTAAGGATAAAACTATTTATTTTTTTTAATTCTAAAGTAGGTACCCAAAATCTGCTCTTATCCTGAATGGAATCGCAGACGATTTTCAAATACTCTTGGATGTTTATTTTAACGGTGCATGGTCTCACAACTGTAAGACCGGTAGTCAAGAGCTATAGCAGTGACCTGTAAAGTCACTGGACAATAAATCTTGGTAACATGGATTGATTCTAGGATTTTCCTGGGATAACAAATGGAACTAAGGAAGAGTTTAGCAATGTAGCTAGACTGAATGGTTCTAACATGCGATTAATTTTGAATAAGCAGACCAATACAGATGCCACGAGCCGGTTCTGTAGGCCGGTAAATTGCCGTAGGTTCGGCTATTTCCGTTCGGCCACATAGCGCGTCGCCGGTGGCGACCTTCGATCGAATGCATATCGGTTCCCGGTTGACTGTTTCGGTTATATTCAAAAGTGTTTGTGGCTAGGGAGATGTTTTGGTATTTGGATAAAATATAGACATTGGGTGGCTTTAGAAATAGTCTTCATTTAGAACATAGGACGATTAAAAGGACGTTAGCAAGGGAATTAGGACATTAGTTAGGAAATCCCAATGATCCCAAAATAATGTTTCCAAGACCACTGAAGCCACAAAAATGAAGAAGTAAATATAAACCAGAACTATAAGATTGTCTGGTTCTTAAATGAGTTATGTAAAGAAGAGAGATTCCTTAGAAACGATAAGGTTATTAATATTTACATAACAATAACGTCCGGTCATTCAAAAGACAAATAATGTTATATCACAAAATAGGTTACAGTCTGAACAACCTACGGAACGAACCATGGCGGTGACGGATAAAAAGACATCAGACATCAATAAGCATAGACTAGTTAGGTTTTAGAATCTAGTTACAAGCTTCGATAGAGCTGCTGCACACAATTTTAAGTCGATGCCAAAAATACAGTGGAATCTAAGAAAATAAATTGCGCTTGCGTACACACATAAACGCACCAGCATAATCCCTTTCCAGATGGTCAAAATCTTAACTACCTTTTTAAGAGTGCAGTTGTAGCAAGTCTCACTATCAGCACCATATAAGAAGGAGTGTATCTAGTATCTACATACAGTTCGGACACTTCATTTGGTCAATCTTCAGTCGGTAGTAAACCTGCCTGCTGTGCGAGGGTCGCGGGTTCGAATCCCGTAAGGGACAAATATTTGTATGATGAATATGAATATTTGTACCCGAGTCATGGATGTTTGTATCTATGTATGTATTCTATATCGTTGTGAAGTCATCATAATACAAGTCCAGGCTAGATTCTGGTACTTTAAATGTGACTAGATAATTTGTGTGACAAAGTCAAAAATATTTATTTATTTTATTTTTATTTATTTCATCACCAATTGACCTCACCCCTTCTCAGTGTCTCAGTGGTACGGCAGGTGGACGACAGTAAGCAGTGGTGTGTTCCTGTCTCTCTAGCCATCGTTCAGCAAACGTGCTAGCCTGTAGTTAGTGTGAGTCCAGGTTGTGCCTAAACTCAGATCAAAAAGTTTCTGGCCGCATCTTCTCTATAGCGAGCGACAACAAGTTCCGGCGCGGTGGTAGCTTCAAAAAATTGATTTGACTTTTAATAAGTATAGGCTTCAAGTTCCTATATTACTACATTATTTACAAGACTAGTAGGTGTCAATTGGCAATAGGCCTTTCAACCACAACAATCATTCTACCTTATCACCACATCTACGAGATGAACTGAAGTTGTCCATTCTAAGCCAGAATTACACGTCTAATGAAGCGAGAAAATTGCGAACCTATCAGCATAAAAGAATGCAGACATAGAACCTCCTTTAAGTCGTTTAATAGTAGCTAGCAAACGTCCTTACCTACAAAACCAGTTCCACTTTATATAAACTGACAAGCAACAGATAGGGGCTCAAGTATACGTCCTTGCGTCCCTTTCCTTATAAGAGGAAACTGGGTGACCGGGAGAGATTTATCGTCGTAATAAAGCATGTATTTTTAGCCGGTACAGCGCGAATTTTCACTCGAAATAACTCCATGTTAACATCTTGAGAATGTACTCGAAGGCCGAAGCGAGATATACGGATCACTTGGATTGTTAGGTTGAGAATTGAATGGGTATCAGGTTTTGTATTGTTGCAAGTTTATTTTACCCACTGCTTTCAAACGGTAAAGGAAAACATCTTTTGGAAACTTGCATATCTACGCTGAAGAATTTGTGATGCTTCTGTGAAGTCTACCAATCCCTCCTTGGGACTGGTGACGACGATCATCAGTATAAACGCTCCACTGCTGGGCACAGGCCTACCCATGTCAAGGAACAGTATGGGCGTTAGTCCACCATGCGTCCCCAATGCGAATTTGTAGACTTTACAGACGCATCAGAATTTCTTCTTCAGCGTATGCAGGTTTCATCACGATGTTCCCTCATGGATGCTGTGACGATTTCTCTTATTTGTGAGGCATTTATCACGATATATGTAAACAGACTGACGATGAAAATATCCATTTACTAGTTAATCGAGCAACCTATTCCAAAGGTCAAAGTTTACAAACAGCTTCACCCAAAACAGAGGAAAATGTAATATCCAAAACAATCATTATTATAACAAAAGACATGTTTTCAATTCAGGATGTCATTACGTAACAATTCTTATATATCAGAACGTACCTATAAGTGAGTTAAAACTTCTGCAAATGGCACACAATACCGTCTTCCCACGCTTAGTAAGTTTTGTCAAGTAATATTATAGTCGAATAATACAGATTTGACGTATTACTGAAAATTACATGTGAACGTCATGGCATAAAGTAGCCGTGGTCGTATGGTGGTTAATAACCTCGCCTCTACTGTGCGGAAGGCGGTGGTTGTAATGATCAAAAGTCAACAAATCGCTATCATTGCTAAAAATATCTGAAGCTTCAATCACTAAAAAGTAATAAAAAACTATATACACAATCATTGTATGTAATGTAATACAGAAACATTACTACAACCAGCTGTCTTGCAAGCAGTAGTAACAAAGCTCACTTTTAACATAATATAGAAGTTTTCAAGGCGGACTGATCTGTAAAGTGTTTATAGGCTAGGCTATCCTTTCGCCCACAAATACACGGCACAAGAAACCCTTATTCCGTAGTCGCCTCGTGCGACACTCACGGGAAGAAATGGGGTGCATTCAAAACCGAAACTGCATGACTACACAATCAACGCTCCAAACTTAGAAAAAGTATATGTCTAGAATGAGCCTCACACTTGTTCCGTATAAAACAAAAGGGGCTAACTTTCTTAGGTTGGTGTGCGTGAGGCGCCATACTAATTATGTATGTGTGCGTGTATATGTATAGGGTTTTGGAACCAGTACTGGTTCCTATTTTTTTCGACGCTTTCGTAGCTTTGACTGTCTATCTTGATAATCTAAGGCTCCAAAATTGTGGCAGACAGCCGCCTGGCTCGCGACCACCCTCCAGCCGGAGTCTGGCGCCAAGCAGCTTGCTGCGTTCCGTGAGTGTGCAGGAGTGCCAGTGCACTTCTGGGTAAGCCCGCTACATTTTCGACCCCATCTTTGTCCTGTTGACTAGATAGAGGTCAAGAGTAAACCCATCGATAGTAAAAAAAAAACTGATTTTATAAAGATGGAAAAGTAAAATGAACAGGTACAAAAATATACATCAATCGCTCAATAAAAATCAGAGCACATGTCACTGTATTGAAACAAACAAACAAACGTGCAATTTACAAAAAGCAAACAAGATCCATTGACAGCGAGCTCGCCGATGCTAAGGTAACGTTTAAGTACACTTAGCACATAGGTGCGATGTTACACAACCTGCCTTACTAACTCACTGACGTTCTTTAACTAACTGTATTACGTTGTCTTCTCATTTAAAACAATTAAGACATGTGGTTCCGGCTTAGAATGGACCAGCCGAATTGTTCCCGTGGGTGTCGTACGAGGAGACTAAGGGATTAAAGGTTTCTTATGCAGTGTTTATGTAAGCGAAAGGTGCCACCTCTGACCAATTGACACGTCATTCCGAATCATTCGCGAAATGGCTAATTCGCGAAATGGCTACCGAGTCGTGAAAGGCCTAATTCGTAAAATGGCCAATTCGCGAAATGGCCAATTCGTGAAATGGCCAATTCGCGAAATGGCCAATTCGTGAAATGGCCAATTCGCGAAATGGCCAATTCTTGAAATGGCCAATTCTTGAAATGGCCAATTCTGGAAATGCCTAATTCGCGAAATGGCTAACTTTACTTAGAACATTTTTACTCCCATTTTTCATTTATGATGTCCCATGGGATTGGATAGGGCGGGGTACGTGGAAGCAACTTTTGGCTAAAAGTTGCTTCCACGTACCCAATCCTATGGGACATCATAAATGAAAAAACGGAGATAAAAATTCTAAGTAAAGTTAGCCATTTCGCGAATTAGGCATTTCCAGAATTGGCCATTTCACGAATTGGCCATTTCGCGAATTGGCCATTTTACGAATAAGCCATTTCGCGAATTAAGCATTTCACGAATTGGGCCTTTCACGACTCTGTAGCCATTTCGCGAATGATCCGTCATTCCGTCCTGAAACTGAAATAGCTAAATGTGAGCATTGCTACAACTACATTTTGTACTTTTGTAGGAATGTTTCTGACCACCCGAAAGGGGTTACGGTCGTGAGTTTATGTATGTACTGTAGCTACGTGGTTCGGGCTTACAACCAAATTAACTCACGTGGATGTCGTGCGAGGCGACTAAGGGATAGGGTTTCTAATGAAGTGATTTTGTGAGCTAGACACCTACATATCACAACGAAATACCATTCTGAAACCTTCAATATGCATAAGGCGAAAATCGCTGCAACTAAAAAAGAGCGCGTAAAAAGATGGTCTAAAGTAAAGGATAATCGTCGTGTATGTAAATAGAAAGTAAGCATTGGTCAGCTGGGAAGTTAGTTGTCCATGTTTATTTGTGGTTAAGTAAATTTAATGGTAAAAAAATAGAGAGACTGGCATACAAACGAGCTCGCACTGACAAGAATTAAGCGCGTGCGAGAGGAGTGAGTGCGAGTGAGAGAGGAATACATCCTTGGCGTCTTCCACAAGAGGTTGAGGTTAAAATTTGTGTTGTAAGAGTGTCCGTACTATATCTAGTAAGAAAGAGTATGTCTTTCTTATACTGTCTCTGCAATCACTATAAATTACTAAATAAATCACAGTTTCAAGGGTCATTCCATCCCAAAAAAATATACTGCCATTTCATTCACAAGCGTGTTAAAAATCAGCAGATACTAATAAGAGCCTTATTCACTGCAGTTAAAAACTCTGCAAGTCATAAAAAACAGGAAAACCCAATAAATCCTAACAGACAAAATATACGTTAATTCAAGCCTGCAAGGTACTTTTATCCCAAGTCATACTATTAGCCATTCAAGCGGCGTAATGGAATCGCAAGGCTGAAACAATTGACTCGACCACGGCCAGCCACAATGCGCTTGCGCATACGCGTACTAGTAACAGGATCCTTGTAAACGAATCGATGTCCTGAGGCACGTGCTGAGTGGGCACGGTTGACAAGTTAAGAGAGAGTGTGGTGAAATAAAATGTAAATTTAACAATTACGCTAGCTGTAGAATTAAGTTATAGTCTGTACGATCCTACTGCAGTGCGAAAGCCTTCTCTTACTAATAAGGGTGAGAGTGAATAGGCCATACTCCACCGCTACCATGCAAGGCCAGTGGGGATTGGTGGAGTGTAGGCAATTGTTCATGTAAACAATTTTCAAAATCAATACTACTAAGTATAAAGCTGTAATAGAAGCGTGTAATAGTAGATTACACACCGAGGGCAGTAAAGTAAGAAAGGTCTCAGATCTCATGTAATTGATGACCGAGGTGAAGCCGATTACATGAGATCTGAGACCTTTCTTACTTTCCTGTCCTCGGTGTGTAATCTACTATTGTTTGGTAGCTTATGATTTGACTTAAAATCTGATATATAACTTGTGCGGACGAAGTCGCGGGTAAACTCTAGATAATATTAAATTTTATGCAATCAATGTCAATTCAGCATCCACATAAACCTTTTGCATGATAAGCAGACAGCCAGACATTTTGCGAACTTATCTTGAAACCAATTCGTACCTAGTATAAGAACAAAATGGTAAATTATTTAACTTCAGTAAATTACTTTGTCAAGAGCTGTCACCCGGGCCCGGGACGTTTGTTTGATTGTGAATGAAGTTATAAACTTGTGTTTGTGTGGGCGTCCCTCCTCAACAGTTACATTCTATGATTTCAAAGACTGTAGACACCGTAATTATTAGGCCCACCGCACATTCCCACGGCTGTAACTCCTGTGAACCAGGATCAACAGCGGCGACCATTCACAACACTAGACAATGAAGTCCAGCGAGCCCGGGGGATGACTCTAATCTGTCTCGGAACCCGCAATGAATTAATCAAAGAAGATAGGAGGAGTAGGAAAAAGAAATATCCGACTCCCTCCATTGAAAACGGGAGACGGGTCTACCCTTCCCCTCAACCCTCCTTGAGGGACTAACGTCCACCACGTTATTATTACCTATTATTTGGGGAGGGTTATTGCAAGCCTTGTAACACTACGACCATTGCCGGTCTACTGTGCTCGTCCACCTCAGAACTTATCGTATTTTCTTTTAGTTCTCGGGTATTAGTTTCCCCACTATGTTTTTCCTTTACCGTCGAGCAGTGATAATGACAAATACAACCGTACATAAATTCCGTAGAAGATTTTTATGTCGTTCCAATTCAACATACTGTGACTACTTGACTTCTTGAACCTGGAACCCCATGAATGCCGCATCCAGCATGCTATGGTGACGTCGGTCGTATAAGAATGGAACTTATCGCTAGGTCCTTAACTTTTTAAAGAGCGCAAATCATAGCTCTGTCGTCATCGCTGTTGCAAGATAGTAGAGTTCAAAGTCAAGGCCGTTTCTTTACAATACAAGCAGCTAGAAACTCGCGTAAACTTAGCAACTTTGAGTTTGCCATGTGTGTTAACCACATTGTAAGGTGCGGTACCTTACAATGTCAGTGTCAAATATAAAATATAGACCTTGGTGATGGAATCTATGAACATTTACATATTTAGATATGAATTAGTTTAAGATATAAGAAAAGATCTATTTTGTAAGTAGAAAGTTGTAACTAATATGGTTTTGACACGACAACATTAAGGGCCTGTTTCACCACTTCTGAGTAAGTCCTTGTTAGCTTATCCGAAAGATAGTTTGAATTATTTTGTATGAAATTATGTCAAAATATGTGTCGGATAAGCTAACAAGAACTTATTCTGAAGTGGTGAAACAAGCCCTTACCTTTTTTTTATAGTTGCAGATAAAATTTTAACAAAAGTTGTTGCTAATTTAAGTTAATGCTTAATCATTTTGTTTGTGTTTGTATTTTGTAAAACAATGACACTATGAAATATAGTTGGTACTTAGTTGTAGGTACGAGTTTATAAAAAACAAGATAAAACCACAAGAGGAAAATTATGGTTATGATTTCATGTATACGTATGTGTGTAATAATGTGAAATTGAACAGGATCGTTGATGATCTGATTTCTTAACCCAGCAAGAAGAAAGAGGTCACATGTTATAAAGTGATAAACAAAGAAAAGAAGTAGATACTTTGTAACAATCAAATGAAACCAAACTAATTAATAAAAGAAAACCAAGCGACAGAAACAATGGGCAGCGACCAAAATAAAGTCCGTTTATGTAAATTTATGTCACGTTCTATTTTAGGAGACGGCACTCGCGTGAACTTGCCCGTACTGCGCGCGCGCCGACCGATTTCATTTAAGGCCTACCTAGTTCTGAGAGTCAATATTATGTAGTTTTATTATTGTCTATCTATGCATCTTATGAATAAAGCATTCATCTGCGATAAGAAGGTAAAAAAATAATTATTTAACTTAGATTTAGGGTCTGTTTCACCACTTCTGAATCAAAGCACGCAAGGAGTTCAAGTCACATCTGACAGATTGCTTGACATATTTCGATAAATCAAATAAATCGAATAAAGATAAATCAAACAATACATCGGATGAGCTTTTAAGAACTCATTCAGGAGTGGTGAAACAGGCCCTTATCGTCACATCACAAAAAGTGTTTAATAACATAATACCAGATTGGTAACTATATCGTTACAAACGATTCTAGTACGAAAAATAAAAAAGTTATTCAATTCAGTTCAAATTATGTGTAGTACAATGGTAGTACAGCAGTTAACCGCATTGGGCACGCGTGGTGCTGGCGCTGACGGTGGGCCTGTGGCTTGCAGTGGGAGGTATATAGGTGATGATGATGAGAGCAGTTAAGTCTAGCAGCAAGGCCAGAGAAAAGCAACTTCGCTCCAAACAAATCAAAAACAGAAAATAAAAATTCTGATTTATTTAAGTTTTCGGTCAATCATCAAAGTATCGTAGAGTATAGTACCAACAAAAGGATGTGTTAGTCATCGTGAATGAATATTTGGCATCGGGCGAGACAATCTGGTTAGTTTTTTGTTAGTTGAACTTTGTCGTTAGGCGTGGTAGAACATTTGTAACTACACGTGCAACTGAGAATCTGTTAAGTAGGTACTTAAACTTTTATTGTTCTTTTATTCCTTTATTTTGCAACAAGTTTTTTGACATTTTCCGATTGAGTGTCTTGGATTTTTTCCTTTGTGACCATATTGAAGGTGCGATGTTAGGTGGCTATTAGCCCATCGCCCATAACAACACAGAGTGAGAATATGTATCTATTAATTGCATAATATGAGTCCCAAGGGACGATTTGGGGCGGTAAATCACGGCGGAGTCACCAGTTTAGGAATATCTCAGCGTGTGGAGAGATGAGGTTACAATAATGGTGGTTAGGGAGGGCAGAGAAGTGAAACGGTTGGAGTAGGTGTTTATTGATATTTTTGGGCATTTGCCCCTTGCTATACAAAATGGCGGTTCTCTATTCGTCGGTAAACCGCCTAGTTAAATGTTCATGAGGGCCAACACTAAGCTATACGGAATTACACAGCTACAATACTCTACTAAAACCCTCAAGGGGGTATAACGTCACGCCTCCCAGTGAGGTAGGCAGAGACCAGGGCGCACTATCTACTACGATCCTCACATACCTCTTTTGCCTCATCATCCATACATTTCTTCATACATGCCCGTCAAATTCGAGTCCTCCGCACCTCCCCTTTTTTGTAGGACGCAACCGATTTGATCAAAATAAGTCCTACGAGGGCGCCCTCTGCCGACACTTCCACTCACTTTAGCACCATATATCTCTTACGTACATCTGCTGTCACTCATCCTATCCACATGACCAAACCAACGAAGCATATCTTTCTCTATTTTTGTCACCACCTGTTTCAATTTACATCGATCTCTAATCACACAATTTGTAACTCTAGGTAGGGGTAGACTTGAATAAATCTATTCAGAATATCCAAATTTCATTAGCAGTACCCAAACCAGCGTGATAGGTATTGAGCCCGTCGCTACAAATCAAATCTACGACTATGTCAATATTATCTAAAGCTATGTAACTTTGCGCAAAGGAAAATAGTTTGAAATCAAGAACTTAAACGGCAGTTTAACCGCCTCTATTAAGGAACTAATTCAAACTATTTAAAAGTAAAACTCTTTTCAAGTTTTCATCTGCCTTGCGGCAGATGAAACTTGTCCGTGTCTTGCCACCTGTTGATTTAAAATATTTCATTGAGTTAGCGGATCTCGTGTAATTTCAAATGCGAATCCTATTTGAATTCTATTACGGTAATGGGATCATTATGACTGGATCGATCGTTTATTGAACCTAGTGTTTTTAGGCCGGGACTCAAAATACTGACGAAATAAATGTTTCTATTTCTATTATATCGTAATCTTCTTTAAAGTATCGTTTTTCCTCTGACATGTTTTTTTTATTGGGTTACAGCGGATTTTCAAGTCTATCTACAAATAAACTAGTGTCACCTTTACTCGACTTTTTGTAATCGTCACTATTATAACAGTTCCCTGCTAAATACCCATTGCCCATATGAAATTGTAGGAATTCTTTAGTATTAAAGTTTTTTCTCCCCTCCGAACGGAATGCGTAAATTTTCGTCCGTCCGTCGAAGTTGCCGCTTTCCACCTCCGTCGAGGAGCAAAATAGTGTACTAAACTCGGGCAGTAAATAAGAAAGCCTCAACGAAACTAAGAGATTATAGGAATACTAGTGTTGACCCGCGACTTCGTCCGCACAAATTATATAAGTACCAGATTTTAAGTCGGATCATAAGCTATCAAACAAAATAAGTTTCATCAAAATCGGTTCAGTCGTTTTTGCGTGATGCGCGAACAAACAAACAAACACACAATTTTGTCAATAGATGGCGCTGCACGTCATTTAAATCGCGCTATCGATTGTTATTTGAGTTTATATTGAGTGAACCGCAACTTTTTTATTCCTTACGATTTTTACGGTTTTATAATAGTTAAGATTAAGATTTATATCATCGATCTTCTAAGCATGCATTTCAAATAAAATTTCTGAATCAGACTAGGTAATTTACCACCAAAACAAAGAAAACAACTAACCGAGGAACCAAAGCAAACTGCGCTATATGCAAACGCAAAGAAATCAAGTGCATTAAAAATACATTTAGAACTCAAATTGCTCTTCTAATAAATCTTACATCCACAGTGATATTTCAACAGAATGAATACTTCAGTAGCACTGTAAAATAAACGTTGGCGTAGATGTTCATCATGTAAGTCTTGAAACAAAAACTTTGAATCATCATCACGATTTTCGTGCCTTTGTCATTATTATGAGGTCGGCGCAATATGTCATCATCGCGATTTTGACGTTTTGGTCCCATTGATAAACTTGTTCAGTTTGATGGTCTGATCATCCCCTTAAAAACCGTCAGCATATTAAGAAGACCCTATACATGTTTTTAAATTTTTTATATTTAGAACCATTTTCAAAATCTTTACTTAAATCACCATAAATTAAAGAAATGTTCAAATTATGTTCTTTATTATCATGTATCACTAAATAGATGACAGCATCAATTTACGACTACAAACTAGGCACACAATTCAATAAAGTAGTAAGTTGAGAATTTACATTACTTTTCCTATCGCGGCAAGCTAGGAAAGCTAAGCTATATCAAGCTATACTAAACACAGGCTACCCTGTACAAATATCGTGAATTCAAACTAAAAAAAAGAAATAAAAACATGTATAAAAACGAGCCGGGTAGTCCCGCCCTAGAAAGGCTGATGACACGCCGCCCCCGCTGATTGGGCGGGCGGATCGTTCGCTAAGTTCGGAGGCTTGCGAATCAAGCCATTTTCACCCTTATACCGTTGGTGACTAGAATACTATTACGGGATATCGTGAATGAACTCGTAGAGTTATGAGTGGAACGTTTTTTTTCTCGACGACTGTCGTATATTGTGGTATTATTTCCGTTTTATGCGATTACGATGTTTCGTGACGAATGTGCAAATATTTGTTTAGATTAACATATCATTAGTTGAGTTTTTATTGTTTAAAGGTTTCAATGGACTCTGGTTAAACATTTTATATACTTAATACTGACTGCTCTAAGACGGTGAAAGAAAACATCGTGAGGAGACCTGCATTCGCTGAAGAACAAATTCTGATGCGCATTTAAAGTCTACCAATCCGCATTGGTCACGCGTTGTCGGCTAACGCCCATATAGTGCCCTGCAGTGGGACGTAAATAGGCTGATGATGATGATAATGGTTTCCCACGATTTCGCTAAGAACGGTCCAAAATACATTTCGGTCAGTTCTTAGCTGGATAGCCTAGGGGGCATAGCTTAGTTGGTCAGACTTGGAAACAGCGGTGCACTACAGGCAAATTGCTCTTGAAAGCTTTGAGTATGTAGTTAGTATGTATGTTCTAGCGAAAATTACATCCTAATCTCAAGCTTAAGCTTTTACAGTCACAATCTCAGTTAGAATGAGGTGATTGACTTCCATAACGTTACAATACTTTGAACTCTGCCCACGTGAATTAGTCAAGTTCGGTGTTCAATCGAAAACCTTTCTACTGTACTATCTACTTAGCTAAATTGAACATTAAGTGATTTAGTTTAGAAGTTCATTCGATTTACCCTACGCTCCTTTGAAGGTTGGGTAATTTTATATTAAACTGTCTCCAGGGTAAAATTTGCAATACAGGGACCAACTCAATGCTGAAGTTTTTTTAAAGGAATGATTTGTCTCACCATCAAACTGAACAACTTTCTGTATTCCCATACAGGAAGTTGTTCAGTCCAACGTCGAAATTGCGAAGAAATCTCTTCCCAAGGCTGTCATGCGAGGCGACTAAGGGATACGTTTTTTAGAAGTATCTTTGGAGGCGAACGGCGATCTACGTGTATTATTATCATCTTAGTTGTATGTCGTATTGGATTCTCTCTGTGAACCTGTGTTATTATTTAATAAATTATAAAAAACATTCTCTCTGGTCACCACTGTACGCTCAAAAAGGAAATTGTAGCAAAGATTCTTACTATCCAGAATGCAATTTGAGCAACTGTTAATACAAATTCAGAATATCTCTGACTACCCCCTCGGGGAATATAGTCGTGAGCATATGCTATGCTATGCTATGCTATGCTATGCTGTTAATACAAATTCCACCCAACTTGGAAGCACATGCCTCCCCTTATGATCAAAGGGCTTAGAACTTCACTAAGCTTCTTATAAACTATTTTTATCGCTCTATCGTTATAATGAGACCTCGGGAACTTCGCTCGCCGACCAATCCTCTTTAGAAAAAAACTTAATCATTCGAATTTAAAGTTTCAATTATAACGACAAAATTCCAATAAGTCAATCTACAAATCACTTTACTTCATTCACGCATATTATACGTGCGTACAAGACTACAACCAAAGATTTTGTTTGCAGCGAAAATATTAATCTATGACTACAACCAAAGATTTATATTAATCTATGACTACAACATAACCTTACGACTGCATTTCTTTTTGGACTAGTCAGAAACTATTCTACTAAGTGTCAACCACGAAGGCTATGTTTGTAATATTGTTAAGTTTAAGCATATACGTGTCAATTGGTTATAGCTTTTAATGCAGCCACAAAACTACTGCAAAAAGCAACCTTAATTTTTGATTGTTAGAAGACAGTCATTTCTAAGAAAGTGCTTCAGACGTGCTTAGACTACTAATGTGATGTTCAATAAAATAATATATATTAGACCCGAAACGGAATCTAGCAGATTTGTTTCGCGATTTCGATGTTGGCACTAAATTGAAAGTTTTTTATTTTGCTACGGGTTCTGGAAGAAATCTGTTCAGTGATAAGCTCGCCTTTTTTATTAACTACTATTCTGTATTATGTTAAATTAAATAAACTACAGATATAACATTTAGACACCACCCACACAATTTAATCTGATAGACATAAGACTAAGCATATCTCCACTTATGTCGAGTGTCAGGTTAAACCTTTGTTAGTAAGATCCCTTTGTGCTAATGCTAACCTATCATCTGTGCGACTAACTTGATCAAGGAAACATTATAATTATGTAACGCAATTCTGGACTAAGATGTTCTAAAATACATGCGGGTAGAACACAGAACCTCGTTTTATTGAAGTCTGTTAAAAATATGTTTGTTTTCGCTGTGTTTTTATGGGCACGGCCAGTCATTTCGTCTTGTTTCAAACGCTAATGGCAAAAATTCACCTTTACATGAGAATTTCGTCTTTCGGTACCTATTACGTACCTCAGTTACAAAAACTCATTGGTATATAGCATGTCGTGCGTGGATCAGAACCTGGGCCCTCATGACTGAAAGGCCCTAACTCTTGACAATACGACCACGTAGATAACCGATCCGACACTCGGTAACCCACTCTATACTTCAAGCGCCATTCATTACATTAATCACTGGCCCCGCAGTTCCCCAAAACCCGGGGCAATACTATTCCCAGTGTCCCAGCATCAACCTCTAACTTCTCCACTATTGGGAAACAATGACGCAAGCCTACCCCACATATTGAGAGTGTTTGGACGTTGGTCTACCACGTGGACACATTGCGGATTGGTGGATTCAGCGAATGCAGCTTCCAAATTTCAAATCAGTGTTACGTAACATAAGATAGAAAAACTCTTGGAACACGGAAAGTCGTTCGTGCGAATTCGAACCAGGACAGTTATGATTAAATACATCAATATCTTGAACATAGTAACACAAATTATCTAGTCCCATTTATGAAAGTACCAGAATATAGTCTCAGACTTGCATTATGATGAACTTGCAGACAATGTTAGGATTGAAGGGCTACAACCCGCTTTAACTTTCCAACCTTACAGCCACGAGTCTTGACTATCCGACCACGTAGATAACCGATCCGACACTCTGTAACCCACTCGTTGGCTATACTTCAAGCGCCATTCATTACATTAATCACTGGCCCCGCAGTTTCCAGAGTCCCGGGGCGGGACTGTGCACATTGTCCCGGCATGACGGAGCGGGATCTTTATCTTAGCTCGATTGTTATCCACGTTACAGCTTGTTTAACGAGCTGTTAACTTGAGCTAGTGTTTGTTTGCAAAAACATTATCGCTTGATAATACGAGTTTATGTGATGGTTGTGAAACTCGGTGGTCGCGATAGGTCAATCGGACCGATCATTCTTATTAGATCCATTGTAAGTGGGGCATATAGGGTTACCTCACTACCAGCACACCCAGGACACTTCGAAGGGGCTCGCATTGACAAGAAGAGGCTAGCTAGAGTGCGAGAAAGGAATACACCACTGCTTACTTGTCGAGAGAGAGACCGTAGCACCGAGAGACAGATGAGTTTGAATTCCGGCTTAGTATAGACCCCCTTTTTCCCGTGGGCATCGTATGAGGCGACTAAGAGATACTGTTACTTTGTAGGCGAAAGGCTAGCGACTTATTATCACTACTTAACTAACACGTCTTTCGTATACATTTAATACGCTGAAAGTGACCCATGCTGCAACTACCAGCATGAAAGATTATTGATAGTGACAGTAAAGTCTCTAAACACCCTGGAAGCTATTACGGTCGTGAGTTTGTGTTTAACTAAGGAATATTTAAAACAAATTGTAGGGCTTGAACTGGTTTGTTATCTACCGCCAAGGTTAACAACAAATCTTACCAAATGAGATAAGTCTGGTAACTTGAAATATTTGTCCAATACCGTCCGACTCGTGTACGAAACGACCTTAGACTTCAACTAAATTATAAAGTGAACGTCCCAATTAGTACATCAATACTCAATCAACCAAATAATCACTTCACAACACTTTATAGCTACAATATCGCTGATTACCTACTTCTTAGCATATAGGTAGGGTAGTATCATAATCTCAACACTTCAACGGCTGCGGGCGCTGCGGCGCTTAGTTGCGCGGACGCATAAAATTCACGCAAGTTTATGTATCTATAGGGACCAACTTAATATGCTGAAGATTTTTTAAGAGGATGATCGGACCATCAAGCTGAACAACTTTCTTTAAGGGACCAACATGGAATTTGCGAAAAAAATAGCAAGTGTCCTATGCATTTGGGTCGAGTATAATCGCAGATTTGTAGGGAACAGCCTACGAATAAGAGAATGTATAGAAGTGTAAATGAAGCCCAAAAAGTGGCACCTAAAAAATTGTAACGCGTTCTAAATTTGTTCTTTAAAAATTGTAACTAGCCGCCAAAACTCATACAAAATGACATTTTTCATTGGGTGCCAAAAATGATTTCGATTTTGTTTAGAGTTACTCTTCCATATTAATTCTTATTCGTAGGGAACAGCTAATTTTTTTTCGCTACTTCGGGTTTGATCCCATAGAGAAAGTTTGTCGGTTCATCCCATGGAGTAAGAGGAGATGGCATATCGGCTTGTTTCTATAGAAAATTATGTCGCCGACAAAGGGGGTGAGGGACGGGCGAGGGGAGACAAAAAGCTTAGGGGAGCGTGTCATTTCTCTATGGTCGCAGTACAAACTAGTGCACAATTGGTGGCTACAGTGCAACTTTGTTACACCATCTCTACCAAGGGGAGCGTGTAATTTCTCTATGGTTCATCCCCTAAATAAACAGTCAGTATATTAACACTTTAACTGCTGATGACCGGTAGGTCAGCTACAAAAGGGCCGCAATACGCACGACTCCGACCTTGAGTCAGAAGCATTCCACAGTGTTAGCACTGCACGAGTATCATTGTTTTGAGCTTAGCAGCGAAAGTGTTAAGAAGGACCCTAATTCACTCTATTATAGGTATTTGCATTTAAACACGGCTGTCGCGACAGGCCAATCACGCTCTGCGCAGAGGTGAAGGGGCCACCTAACATCTACAAAGCTACAATGAGAGAATGAGGAAATTTTATCGACATCCTATATATTATCAGTTATTTTGTCTCAGTAGATTCCTCACTATGTTATATGCACTGTGCAACAAATTAAGGCTTTTCACATTTCTAGCAATTGTAAACCTCAGCCGTCGCGACAGATTAATCGTGCAGGGAGCGGGGAAGTGAAGGGGGTACCTCAACTACCAAGCTAGAATGAGTTAATCGTATCGACAACACATAGATAATCCGCCATTTGGTCTCAGTAGATTCGTGTGTTATTCACTGTGCAAAAGCCAAGGTTTTCACATCCCTAGCAACAATTAAAAATCCAAAAAGCAATACTCACGGCTGGCAATCAACTCGGGCGCAACGAGCCCGTTCAGATCCGGCTCTTCCCCATACCAGAAGATCCACAGCTCCTTAGCGGCCCTGAGGGAGAGTGGCGGCGGCGCAGGGTTGCTCATGTCATAGATATCCTGCGGCTGGGGGGCCGGCACCCTGCGCCACACGCACAGGATGTCGCCGGCCAGGCAGCGCGCGTAGCTGCTGATGACCGGGTCCGCGAGGGGGGCCCCGCTCTCTTCCCCCTCGCCGCCGCCACTCGTCTCCCCCCATACGAGCTTACGCCATTTTATGCCATACAGCTCCGTCTGGAATGTAAATAATTTTATGTTAGTTAGAACCAATACATCATCATCACCATCCATCCACTGTGAATACAGACATCCAATTCTTTATGCCATCCTCTGTATTAGGCTGCTTTTCCACCAGAGATGTGCGAGGTAGCGAAGCGATGAGCGAGGAAAAAATCTACCAATGGGAGTGCTTCAACTTCCCAATGACGATTGTGCGAGCGCGCTATTGTCGGATTGTTTCCTCGCTCACCGCCTCGCTACGTCGCACATCTCCGGTGGGAACGCAGCCTGAATGAAGAACACATTTTGCTAGAGAAGAAATTCTGTATGCGGATGTAAAATCCACCAATCTACATTGGGCACGCGCTTTGACTACTTATATGAGGACTGGTAACGCGTGTAATTCCACTAACAAACATTTCTGCCACTTTTTGCGGGGGGCGAGGTAACATGCAGTCCGCAACATTGAATTTTATTCCCCATAACTTTAGATTCTAATTTTGAATGTTAAAAATCATGAAAAGTAGTCTCGTGTGAACCCCAAACGTTCTAAGTTTGAAATTATTGTTTCGCAATTATAGACTGTTTCGTTTAGTGATAAGCAGTGATCGGAATGTCGGGGCATTTTTTGAGCATACAAGTTTGGATACGCCTGAATTTCCCGGAAGTATCCGGATTTAATAAATATGGATAAAAATTTCACGGGATTTATTGGGATTAGGTACCTATTTAGATGTCAAGAGACGTTTTTTTAAATCAAGAGTATTAGCAGCGCATACTAGAGGCCGCGACTTTGAAACACGCCGCCTGGTACTTTTGACATGTACCGCGCTTAGGTAAATATGTTGACCGTTATTAAACAATGATATTAAGTAACTAGATTAGTAGTTAGGGCACCAAAGCGTTGCCACTTCGAAGATGTCTGCAGGCTTCTTTGACTTCAGTTCAGGCGTTTATCTATAGTGAGCGGACATATCCGTGACGTATAAATTAAGCTACCAAAATGTTAAATTTTAAATTAACCGTAAAAGTTTGTAAATCAAAATCGTATTTACTTGCAACACTGATGGCAAAAACAATGCGTGAAAAATTTATTTAGTTTTTTAATTTTATTTTGACAAAATATAGTAAACTTACTTGTGAAAAGTAACACCACTTCCTTTATTATTCTTTTCCGACTGTGATTTACAAATTTTTACGGCGCATTTCCCCATTTTGGTAGCTTAATTTATACGTCACGGATATGTCCGCTCACTATAGATAAACGCCTGAACTGAAGTCAAAGAAGCCTGCAGACATCTTCGAAGTGGCAACACTTTGGTGCCCTAACTACTAATCTAGTTACTTAATATCATTGTTTAATAACGGTCAACATATTTACCTAAGCGCGGTACATGTCAAAAGTACCAGGCGGCGTGTTTCAAAGGCGCGGCCTCTAGTATTCGCTGCTAATACTCTTGATTAAAAAAAACGTCTCTTGACATCTAAATAGGTAATCCCAGTAAATCCCGTGAAATTTTATCCAAATTTATTAAATCCGGATATTTCCGGGAAATTCAGGCGTATCCATACTTGTATGCTCAAAAAATGCCCCGACATTCCGATCACTGGTGATAAGGTATACAATTTAATGCAAATGCACATGATCAATTGATCTTATACCGTGGCAGAGGGGAAATGCTACCGCAAGGCGAGTCCTTATAATAAATAGTCAAAGGGCACGCGTAATAAACTTGATGATGACAATGGATATATAGGGTCCAACTTAATATGCTGACACTTTTTTAAGAGGATGATCAGACCATCAAACTGAACAACTTTCGCTAAGGGACCAACATCAAAATCGCGAAAAAAAATCAGCTCTTCCATACAAAACTGCAAATCTACTCTAGCCAAATGTATGGGACAGCTGATTTTTTTTTCGCGATTTCGATGTTGGTCCCATAGAGAAAGTTGTTCAGTTTGATGGTCTGATCATCCTCTTAAAAAAGTGTCAGCATATTAAGTTGGACCCTGTATAATTATTATAATAAATTACTTTGGCCATTCGCTTGTAAAAATACAGGCTTTTTTAACTTAGGCACAGCAAGGTTGTAAGTCATACTGGCATGTCAGTCAACTTAGCAAAGATGATAATTAGAACATTAACATTCACAAAGCAAAGTCATTGTGTCATCCATCAATCATCATTATTTTGAGAGCAGGGAGCTGGCTTAAGTATTGTTGGTTTAAATCCATGTTTGAGAGTCTCCCATAAATTAAGAGACCATCGTTACAATTTTCCTGTCCATAAATTCCAAAGCAGTAGATAAACTCCTTAAAATAACACCAGTGTTCTAAGTAACAAAACTACACTATTTGCAAAGTCAGGATTCGCAAGAAGACCTCGAAATTCTAAAAGTGAATTTGGCATTCGTCCAGAGGTACAGAGGTGTAAGAGGGCTCCTGGAATAATCTACCCGGAAGCTACCACATCGCACTTTGTATTGTTGCGGGAAAATTATAGCGGCTCTACAATATTATATGCAAGAGAATGTCTGAAATCTGCAGAGTGCCCAATAAAGGCGTTTGGTTAATCACGCAGATACGTTGGGGGTAACTATGAGGTATTCAGTGGTTTTGGTCCGGTTTTTACTACATTAAAATCTGTATATACGTAACACAATTTTTGAGAGTTACGCGGTTATTAATTAAGCTAAAGTTAATCATTATAACGGGTTCTTTCCGCGTTTTATCATGGCAGTTGTAACACTGTCGAAATATCGGGAACTCTCATAATGATTAACTTTAGCTTGTATATACGTAGATAACATACAAGCGATATTTTGAATCTTTGAGGAGCTATGTAATTAATTCCTTCACTCCATTTTGTCCTTAATGCAAATGATGTAGACTGAACGAATTTTGCAATTATCAACACTGCCAACTAGGATTTCCGTGTTCCAATATCCGAAATCGCAATAAAGGTACGTAGTATGAACGAATATAATGTTTAATTTTAAAGCAGGTGCTGAAAACGACCTTGAATTGGATATGCAAATGTGTTAATATCGGGTCAAGAACCTAACGTCCCCTCGTCTGCGGTTGGACATTACATAGGTAGGAACGCACCGGTGCGGCGGGATAACATTTGTCTGGAATACCTACTCTGGATAAGTTTTTGCTGTGACCTGAGGTTTTTTAAATTAAAATCCATTATGGGAGGACATGTTTCAATTAGTGCTCATGCTGGGATTGTATCGGTAGATACAAAATAGAACGTAAGCACACCTTGGGACACTTAGCTGTCATTTCATACCATTAAAGAAATAATTTACAAAAGGTAAAACGTGTGCTTAGGTCGGTTGGTAGAGCATCGGTGGAGCGTTCCGGAGAGCTATGGTAACTCAATTTTGAGGCCCAGATTCGAATCAGCACGGATGACATGCCATGTACCAATGAGTTTTTCTGACTTTAGTACGTAATACAGACTGCTCTTAAACGGCGAAGGAAAACAACGTAAGGAAACCTGCATACGCTGAAGATACCCCTTTTCCTGAGGGTAGGCCTCTGCTCTGCAGTGGGACGTATATAGGCTGTGATGATGAAGGATGGTGCTATACTGAGTAAGTTCGAGCGAGACAGGACTACGCTATTGCCTACATTTTCAGCCACGCTTCCTACCGAGCAGGGAAGTGGTTAACATTTGTAGGGGCAGGGACTGTCAGTACTGTATGTAGTATTTACTAGATACTCTTTCTTATACCGTGCCGCGAGGGAAAATTTGCAATATACCTAGTTAAAAAAGTTAAAGCTTCCAAATCTAAATAGAACTGTAGACGTTTCGAGAAGTTGACGTTTTGGGATGTAGATATTTTGGAGAGTGGATATTCTGAAACGAATTAGATGAAACTGATAAAGGCTTATTGAGTTGCGAACAGAACGTATTTTTAAGAAATATTTCCTTCTTCCGACCATGCTTCAAAAGTATTTTAATGATCTTAAAACTCTGTTTTCGACTTAAACTGAGTCTGTATTTAATTTAACATGACTTTAAAAGCCAACTATGTAATAAAAAAGGTCAGTGGACTTCTTTCCGCGACAAGCATCTGTATCGGAACCCCACACCTGGCAAGCGCGTGGGGTCGCGTGAACCTAACGCGATAAGGGGAGACGAATTCGAGTTCATCGTTAACTTTGGAATTAATCTATTGACTGGAAGTTATGTGAGGAACGATTTGGGATATGGAGTTGTTTGTAAAAATTTTTACAGACTCAAATGGAGCAAAATATTTCTTCGCAGAGCAATTGAATAATAGCGGAATAAGATTACATTGCATATGGCCAAGCTCACGTCCGCAAGTACAAGTAAAAGAATGCGCCAAGTCTGGTTTCGTGAACGTTCGGTTGACGTCGGGGGCCGGCCGCTTTCTAACGCCCGATGCGCCCGCGCAGGCCCGCTTCACTTTCTATTGTGTGACGTGACGACTTGCCGCCATTAATAAAATTAACATCATCCAGTTATTATGGTTCTAATTTCGTTAGTGTTTCATTTAATTTGTCATTAAAACAATTCACACTGTAGTTATACGTGGAACATTAACGTTGTCTGGCATTACAAGTATTACAACCAGCAACCGGCGGCCCGACAGCGCAGTCTGTAGTGAACCTGCCTGCTGTGCCGAGGGTAGCGGGTTAGAATCCGGTAAGGGACAAATATTTGTATGATGAATATGAATATTTGTACCCGAGTCATGGATTTTTGTATCTATACAGGGAGAAATTGATATCATTAGCACCCTTTTAAACTAAGAATCTACCCATCAAACTGAACAACTTTTAGAGCAAACAAATCCTAGCAGAAAAAAGCTGCTGTCCCATAGGTCTTTGATCTCATGTAATTGTTGACCGAGGCGAAGCACAGGTCAACAAACATGTGAACTGAGGCTTTCTTATTTACTGCCCGAGGTTAGTATAGTATTTTTCTCCTTGATGGAGGCGGAAAGCGGCAACTTCGTTTTGCGCAGCGGGACGAGAATTGACGCTTTCCATCCGGAGGGGAGAAAAGTATCTAACTGAATATATCGATTAATAAATAATGAATCATAAAGCACATGAAGAAAAATAAAGACAAGTTTATAACTAAAGGACATAATATTTCCTCCTAATATTATAAATGTCAAAGTTTGGATGATAAGATGTTTGTCACTCAATCACGCATAAACGGCTGAATGGTTTTGAATAAAATTTGGTTCACAGATAGAATATGTTCTGGATTAACACAGGATACTTTTTTAAAGTCCACGCAGACGAAGTTGCGGGCAATCCCTAGTATATAATATAAAACCTTGCATTTTTTAAACGAGTTAGGCCTTAAAGGAGGTAGTCTACAAAGTCTGCGATATTGGATAGCGTCTTTCCGATACAGCTTCAAAGAAAGGTCAAATAGATTTTGCTGAAAACTCAAAACCTACAGTATCAAAAGATGCACTATGTCAACAGCTAAAGCAGGATATTACGCAAAGATACTCTTCGACAAAGAGCTTCGGAGCATAAGTTGCCCGGGAAAAATCTGCGGTTATATGAATTTAAAATGCAAAACGAGCGACGGATGGACGCTCGGCGGCGGCGATAACACCCGGATGAAACGGGCGAAAGCCGGGCCTTTTCCGGAAAATTCCGGCTGTAACGGGTTCCAAAGCGCAGTTACGTCACTTAGCGCAAGCCTTTGAAAAGTTGGAAGTCAAATGAGGGTTGGTAGCGGGTACTAGTTCAAGTTTTCTGAAGTTGCTCCGCAATATCAACGGGTATATAGGATTGTGTTTATTATTTTCCGTGACGTTTACTTCTTTATCGCATGTAATTATCGATTCCACTTTTAGCGTCAACGTATGTTTTTATCAACATCGCCCCTCTCTCCTTGAAAAACTGATACGGATTGTATGAAGTCCTTGTCTGGCATCTTTTAAATGGCTGTTTTGGCCAAAATTTTTACAAGAAAAAGATTAAAATACCTGAAATTAAAGTTGCCCATTCTTGGATGCTATTAAATCCTGAGACTTAAATATACATTGTACTGTTTGTTTTAGTAGCCTTTAAGCTCTATAAATTCAAGTAATATGTAAATCACAGTCTAAGTGTATACCAAAATTATAAATTACAGTTCGCTAGTAAACAATAAAAGCGATCATAACCAAGAACGGAAAAAACTGCATGTCCAAAAAAGTCAAGCACCGCTAGTCGAGGGAGCAAGACGGGGATAGACAGCGGGAGCGGGATAAAGATAATCGCGAAAGTGAGAGGAGGCGAGCACGGGGCGGCAACGTCGCGCAGTTACGTTAGCGGGGTAAACAATCGAGGATGATGTGACGCTGAGCTGCGCGTGCGCCGCCCGCCCCTGGTGCACTTCGCTACTGCATTTTTGTGCAGTGACGTCACTAGGTGCGCTTAGGGGTAGTTACAATAATACACGGTCTATGATTTCAATGAGCTTTGGTGATATAGAGTCAATTACAAGAGACCAAAGAAAGGCGTCGTATGTACAAAGTTGTTTGTATACAAACTCATTCTTTGTTCAACAGAAATATTTTCTATATATCATAATCTTGAGTAACATCAAACCTTTAAAACATGCCAGTACATAAGTACTCCACACACTGACAAAGTGCGTGACTACCGCCGCCCCGTGTGTCCACTTCCGCGAACATCATTATTATGGATCGCGCGTATTATATTTTATGTTACGTCTGTAAACGATGAGATTGTCGCTACGAGCGCTATGTCTTTGTAAACAGTTTCAAGATTGTTTATTATTACGTGGATATTTTCACTAACTCATTATAAAATTGGTCTTTCTTGCCGGCATATTTTTTTTCTTTAAAAAATGGGGGTATAATTTTTATGAACCCTCGATTACTTTCTGCGAGTTATATGGCTACGACAATGGACATCTCTGAAGCCGTTTATGGACGTTGATGCGACAAGAGATGTGTTTCAGGATATGGCGGTCACCTTCCCAATGATAGTAGCCGTTCTGTCTCTCTCGATTGATGACCAGACGGAATAAAGACTTAATTCATATACAAACAATAAATGTTATCACAGTAGTTAAACATTATTTACACCAGAATACCTATACCTGCTACATTGCGGTACCTCAACCGTCACTATGTGTGCACACAAATACATACACATTCCGACATTAACTGCTACATAACTTGAGAGAGTGGGCGGCAGCAAAATAGGCACTCACCGCTCTATATTTCTTACTCAGCCAATAGATAATACACGAAGAATGAGTGAGACGGAAAACTTTACCGACATGTTGTTATTCAGATTGTATAAACGGTAGTTATCTTCACCAAACGATGTGACGAGTTGTGACCTTAGATTACATTTTGACGACTTCTTAACTTTATTGTATAGGAAAAATACGGATTTTTTTTCAGAGCGAGTATTTACACTGCATAGGATTGGATCATTGTAATGCTGGGTTTACATGCACGCCGTGCAGCCCGGCAAGCTTAGGCAATTCGCTGTACATCGACTCGTCTGTAAAGTGATTGTTACTATTTAACTTTATAGAAGCCTCAATGTACAGCAAATTGCCTCAGCTTGCCGGGCTGCACGGCACGCGTATGAACGCACCTTAAGAGGGCATGCTTTTGCCCAGTAATGTGAAATAAAACATACAACATAAACATTGACACCGGGACAACTTCTGTTTTATAACATTCTTCCAGAATTCATTCAAACACTACTGGTGTTAGACAAGGATAGAAAATACTGTAGTATAAGCAGCGAGTGCGACGGTGATTTGAAACGAGATTTACATTCGTGTCAGACCACAATGCTTGCTGTCGTCAAGGGCGAGGACGAGATAGTACAAATACGTTATAATGATAATGTTTTAGTGCTAGCTACTGTACTACTTTATATTCAATGTTTCGAGAAAGATTCCATCCATAATTTTACTCATGGTATTGAAATTATTGATTCTGGACAAGTGGACAGGTATAAATACAAAACCATATAACTTACCAACATGGACTACGCGATTCGAACCTAAACAGTGGTAAATCGATCAAGTTTAGACATATCATATTAACATAGAACTAACATGAAATTATTATGCGGCAAACGCGTCTAAAGGCACGCGCCATCAATCGTTTAGAGGCCAGGACGGCGCGGGCGCAGCGATCGATGCAGTACTAAACAGGTATGCTAATAAAGCAGTCATAATTATGAATTTGTTTTAACAAGTTATCTTTGTACGAAACCAAAGATATTATAACAGCCAAATAGCCTGTTAAAGTATAAAACGAAAGCCTTTTTCGACAACCTGACTCAAACCTTGCTAAAAGTAGGTCAGACAATTCTTTGACTGAAGATTCAGACAAAATGTATGATATTTTAAAGCATTATTTTCGGCAAGACTTAGAACAAAGTGAACCGTGCCCTCTAGGCAACATTCTTGACGATGACATCACGGCACAAGAAGCCTGGAAGCAGTTTTTTGTTGCCATCCAGCCCAACTGACCTGTCGACAGTAAATCGTCTGAAATCGAGTCTGGCCTATTGTTTCAACAATTTTATGGTGCCATAATCGAATGGAATTACTTAACTGAGGCGCATTGAACTGTATGAAACAAGTATTGTGAGGCGTTGACAGTCAACTAAATACAAAAGAGCTCCTACTCTTCTACTTCTACTCTTAAAGAAGCTAGGACGAAGTAAAAGTGAAGAAATGATTGTATGATCGCCAATAAGATAAGATAAGAATAGAGATGGTCAAACTGGCGGAAACTCATATCTTTTATACATCACTAGCATACTATGCTATTGTTATATTATGTATTAAATTATGTTTCTATAGTATAGTGTCTACAAGTGAAGAAGAATACTTTAGGGACTATAATTTAGAGACTACTTATTATTATTTTATTACGGATACCCTCATCAAATCTTTGACGTTTTTCTAAGAAATGCTCAGCTTATTAAAATGACAGGTCTTGCCAAGTCCTGGAAACCAACTCTTTCACCCTGGACAAGGGTGAAGGGTACCCAGGTAGGCGGCATGGTACGCTATCGGCTATATAGCTAACGGTACAGGCGCGCGCCGTCTGCGGTCAACGAACTTGCCGCCGACCTTACGTCTAGAATTTTGAGGATTTGCCCTAGTTTTTAGTAATAAATGATTAGGTTGTGTAATAAAAACAAGCAGGTTACGAGGAAATTTATTAATGCAGATTTCGATATAGTCTTCGATTTGAACAAGATTTGTATATGCCGCAATGCTTACAACAATTCAAACAAGGATGTACCAAAATATTAGATAATAACTATACAATTTATTTAATCAGGGTGGATGTAAAAATGTAGGAAGTAGACATGAGCAACGCACCTATGAATAATATTTGAGTGCCAATGTCATTGCAGAGACAAACATAAACTTGGACAGATGACTAAGTCCTTCGATGATGAATAAATCATCATCTTGCACTGCTGGCAACATAAAACCTCAACGTTGAACAATTCGATGTAGCAATTTTAAGCCACCGTGAATCTCTATAGCCGTCTCTGTTCAATCACAGTAAGGTACAACTGTGTCTCTATCCAACCTTCTCACGCCTGGTTCAAGTGGCCGACCGCAGAGTCTATGGTGACACGTAAACACCGCTCCGTGCACCATTTAGCAAGTGGCACACAACAAGTACTGGTTTGAGAGCTACTGGAACATTTGGTAAGATGGCGGATAAGACCGACTACGTACAAAAGTCGCTACAAGGATAATACGGTCATTTTATGTAGCTAAAAAGCGCACTTCAGCGTGACGCACATTTACACATAATACTTAAGACAAAACAGGAATGATAAATGACTAATTTAGTCCAAACCAATTGTTTTATTATGTATTACTTATAAAACACTGTCAAATACTACCTTTTCGGGATCTCTCTAGTAAAAAAAGCATTTTTATATAAAATACGCAATGTTTGTAATTCATCATAAAACGAGTTGCCACCTTCACGGCTACGGTCAGTAGGGGGAGGCGAAGGAGGGGACCTCGGCGAGTGAAAGCGTTTTAAATTTAATCGTATGCCCTCAAACGTTGCATTCGGCCGAGTTTCCGACACCGCTAGGTATATCGCTGAATCCAGCGTTTCTTCAGAACAATATGACTTTTCGGAAAGTACATATACGGATGATCTAATTTAGAATGCAACTCAACTCAAATTGGTTAGACTTGTATTATAGAAGACGTGCATTGTCAGGTCATAATTCGTTCATTAATCGAGGTCAAATTAAAACGTCGTACTTTAAAACAATATTATGTAACGTGTAGAATATAAGAAGTTTACTCGTTTACAACACGTTAACGGTTGAAACCGGATATGAAAATGAAGCTCACCTAGTTTTTTTGAGAGTAGATATTAATTATAATAGCACTACGTGTAAAGTGGAAATAGGAATAGATCTTAATTATTCTGACTACATCTTATAAGTGATTTCATACATGCAATAGCTTGTGTAATAAAAGTAGCATACACTGACACGGCTTAGTAAAAACTGTGTCAAACCAGACAATCTAGAGACTTGATAAATCAAGTTCTATACGAGAAAGGTGAAGGGAGCATGGAAAAAGCTCAAGACTGGGTTACTATATTCCGTTACTCCGTATAATCCATAATTACAGAAACCACTACATTCGCAACAGGTATTTTGTGGTTTGAAGCACATTTTTAAGATAATCCCTTTTTATTAGGTGGTGAAACGTATCGAGAAAAACACAAGATGTTTTTGTTTAAACAAATTGTACTCGATTTCGTGCCAAGTTGCTTCACAATGCAATCAACAAGGTGCATACTTTGTTTATACAAACAAAATATAGGTTACCCGCTAGTCACGTATATTATATTTTATTTTATTGGATTGGAGACACAGCGTTAACATTGACACTTGGATAGCACAGTGCTTGCGTGCGTGCTCTTGATTTGTATATGTAGTGTTTCAAAATCTTTTCTAGCCAAATTCAGGAAATGGCACCAATGAAGTACGATTACCCCAAAAACAAACAACCTTACGATAAAAAGCGAAAGTGGAGCACAAGGCTACAACTTGTTTATAGCGATCGATTTTATATTAAACATCGAGACTTAAAATTTCAACGCGAAGTAAAAGTAAAGCAACATGAGGAATTCAACAAATTGAAGCAAGAGCAAGTAACAAGCGAACGAATGTGGGTCGAACAGTGAACACTCTTCGGTTATCTTGACCCACATATCGCGACCGCGGCCGCGGCCGGACTGTGTCGCGTCACTATAGCTAATCTAGTAGAAGACCTTAATTGCAATTTGATGGACGATTTTAAAAACAATAACACTATATCTGCATATTCAACTAATACAATAGGACGTGAAACAGCTCTAGAACCGCGTAAAATTTAAGATTTTATGGATCGTCAAAGCAAATTTTCAAACCCTACTGGCCGAATCAAACAACCAATAAGAAAGCAGCAGCAGTATTTTCCTCGAGACACTCATCAAAACAAAACCTTGACCCAGAATGTGTCTCTCATAATAAAACAAGAAAAGGACAACTTTGTTGTCAGGGGCATAAATTTAATCTTTTGAAATGCTTATTAAACCTTCAGTAGTTAACATTTCGATGTTTTCTCTTTTAAGGTGATGTCATGTAATAGAGAATTCGCACATCGCTGTAACGATGTTTAAATTTTCTCCGGGATCTAAGAATAAAGCATAATCACGTGATTCAGAACCATGTCGACTAAGAAGGGAACAATCTAGGCGAAGGACGTGTCCTACGACTCCTACGTGTTTCTGTTTCTCAAGGACTGCTAAACGTCGATATAAACTTTTCCTTTGTATAAAAATAATCAGACATTCATTTATTGGCTGTATCAGAATTAATATCTGTTAGGCAATAATGGGTTTTCTGTGGCATGAAGCTATCATTTGAAACTTTAGAAGTATACCGCCTTACCGCCGTACGTTAAGGTTTTTACGTCCCACTGCAGGGCACGGCCTACCCTCAAGGAGTAAGAGCATTAGTTAGGTAGCAACTAATAATCCGTGGCGTTAGTCTACCGTATGTGCTGATTGGTGGATTCACATATGCGTCAGAATTGCTTCTTCAGCGTATGCAGGTTTCCTCACGGTATTTCCGACTTGTAAAGTCTACCCCCATATCTTCAGTGGGTGTCGTACAACTAAGAGAGTTTCATACATATACGGTGTTTTTATGGGGGAAATAACAGCTTGACATCACTTTGACACAATTTTGAAACCTAAAAATGCTAAAGGTGAACATAATTACAACCTTAAAAGGTGTTGGGTTGTTGGAGAAGGTTTATTGCTTTTAAAATCATGCAATAGAATCAAGAAGAATAATAGTACGACAACAATAGAAGACGCGCTGATAGCATAACCACGAATATGCCGCTTATCAGTGGTTTTGATAACGTAGTACCAGTACCTACTTGATATTGGGAGTCGACCAATGAGTGCTATATAAAACTTCTGTTTATAACTGCCGTGGGAACATGCAATTACGTACTTACGATTTTTAATATCTGACATAAATGTTAACAGTTTTGTTAAAAAGCCGCTATAGACGTTTATTCTTGTCTCAATTGCAAATATAAATCCCCACATTTTATTTGGTTAGAAATCTTATTCAAGGTTAGATTTTTGATCATGATTTCATGGAGTGCATAAAGAGATGCATGAAGGTGGATGAGGCGAGATTAGTTTGTATGAATCGTACCATGTGGCGAGCCGTATTCTCTGCCTACACCCGTGGGATAATGTTGTGAGAACATATGTATGTACGTGTTTCATTTTCATGGAAATCAAAATAGTTAGGATGTAATTTTTTCTTCTACAGATAGAGTTGAAATTTCAATAACAGGTAAGTAGTAGCAATGATTGCTTTTGCCTCTGTCCTCGTTCAGACCTTGATAGCCAGTGACTGCGATAAGTTATCAGCTGGCAGACGAGACCCCCGCGACATTAATAAGTAAAATGGAAATTATCATTTGTGCCAATTAGTTAGGAAGAAAAGTGTTTCTACATAGACTGGTTACAACTGGATTTTGCACGATAGTGTTATCGATATCGAAAGATGTATTGAAATCCACACGTTTCACGTGCTGTATGATTGAAGATATATCATACCTACTAATATCAAATTATTCAAAATTTTAAAGTTTATGACGGCGGAGGATTTGGATGAAATTTGGCACATATACTTAGATAGAATACGCAGGTGAAGTCGCGGGCAACATTACAGTCAAATAGCAGAAGTCTGCCGTCTTTCATAGTCTGTAAAAACTATGAACCAAACCTCTAGGTCATTACAGTCACCTTGTCTTAGTGAAACCATAAGAATCAACTCTTGCAACAATATTATAAAGTTCATAGTCCTTTAGGACAGTTTTTGTCAAGTAGGTATGGCACAGATTTAGCCTTTAAGTCAGGTAGCCGTTTTTTCAACGACCTTGGCCCAAGTAGGTACTGAAAGCGGTGTTCTCGAAAATAATTGTTTGTTTATTTACTCGGCCGATGCTTCTGTCGGCGCTGTTCCATATACCAGCTGTTTTGGCGAGATCGTAATAAAACGAATGTTTTATGCATGTTAATCTTGCGTATTCTGTACATATTTAATGTCTAAACAACAATATAATGTATTATTGTCTAAAGCTAGAAATATGTGATCAGTTCAAAAGTATTGGGATACAACGAAGTTCCAATGTTAAATAAACAGATATCATTTCGCACTTGAATGGGTGAGATACTATTAAACACACAAATAAGGAAATGTACCTATGTACCAGCTCTTAACAGACCTTGAAAGGGCCTGTTTATCAACTTGGTGTTACGTGTAAGTATCATTTTTTTTAGCGGAAAATAACAGCGAGAACATTTTGACAAGATACACAAAAAGACCTGGTATAAGTAAAGGCTGCATAACAGGGAGAAAACGAAGACATTCATTGCAAGATTGAAGCCGTGCTCTGTATGCATAGCAAGGAGTTCGCCAGATACCATGAATAAGTTAGCACTGAATTTCGGAAGTCAATGGACAATGTTGCTGTATTTAAATGGACGAAAATGATCCCAGAAACTAGGGGAAAGATGTTGTAAATATTCTACAGTAAATCTTTGTAGGTACTCGAAACGGTAGCTCAGTGGAAATAAGAGTTAACAGGAATGAAAAAAAAATTCCATCGATGTGAAATCAACGACAAACAATCAACTAAGTAGCTATATAAATCAACGTAGATGAAGGAACAAAGAGAATACGAATTAGTCACTAGTACACCTATACGCGACGCAGAAGGGCTTGGGCGGAGGCCCGCTTATGGGAAAGTTACAATCATTACGACCATTCATAAACGGTTGAATGAGCGCAAGACGCCTGCGCAGCCGGCCCAGCGACCGACGTGCGCGCACCGACCCCACGACATCTGTGATGTCGCCGCGCGGATGCCGAGCATACCGCGACACGATCGAGAGCTACTCCAATGAGTAAACACTCAAAAGTAAGTACCAGCTCTAGCAATTCGATAGAGGGCAGCTCCAATAACCTATGTCGAAATTATGTAAATCGTTGCAGCATTCAATGCAAAGAAATACGATCGACTAAAAGAAGCGAGTGTATTGAACTCGCTCAATGACAATCTAGTAGCACCCGATGCGTCATTTCACCAGGCGGGCTGTGAGAAAATTCCACGCGACAAAAGCCGCGGTGTCCGCAAACGACGCATAAATAATTAGACAATAAGCAGGCAGGGCAAGAAATCGGTAATTTGTATCGCGGCGAGATAGGCGGAGTCGAGGGAGACGGGCGAGACGGGTGCAGACAGGCGCGCGCCGCCGCGCCGCGGAGTGGCGGAGATGTGGCAACGCGTCAGGTGGAAGTGGCGCCGTGCTGTTCTGCCGAGGACGAGCGCCCCGGCCCCCACCCCCCACCCCGCCCGCCGCTAATCCTCACCCGAACACAATCTGATAAAATTCGCGCCAGCTATGAACATTACGCAAAGCGACTCCACTACGATAATAATGAATGACCCGACCGTTACTTTAACATTGTCCAATTTAATCGGAAGACATTCACGAATAAGTCGCAGTACGCGACTGGCAGGCTTCGAATTGTTATAAGAAAGTTATTTCCTCGGCCTGGCGAAACTAGTCTCGCGGACACATTACGGTCCGCGTTACGGCCAGGTGAATTCAAAATGACCTCTATGGGCCGGTGGCTTCTTGTGGCCTCGCTCACTGAATGCGTTGACATTTTGTGAGTTAGCAACACAACATGATTCTGTAGCTGCGAGAACGATGCCAGGATGACTAACGGCCGAGCGTCATTAGCCGCCTAAACGTAAATTGTCCCATACAAAATCTTTAACGCAATAGATCGATTCAATAGCCATATCGCAATAAGGTGAATTTTGTATACCAGCGACCAGTAACGATAATTCTGATCCTCTTCTGAACTTCATGGTCTTCACATCATAGGAATTCCATAACATGCGACACGATACTTCTAAACAATAGCGCGCAGTAATAGGTATCACCAAAATTGGAATGATTTCGAAAGAAAAGTACATACGAGTTCTTTCATCAATGTAAAAGTGACTTACCAAGGCGAAGAAGTTTGTGTGGCAATCCTCGAGACTTGCACCGTTTGTTTGGTGATTTTGATGCGTCATGGTAGTCCGGGGCACTTCATTTTCATTTCACAACACTAAAAACAGTTCTAATCTTAAAGAAACCACTCAAAATCTTAAAATCATCACCGACATTTGGCCAAGTTTTCACCTTCCAATGGCGACTGGAAAATGGCGGATAGGAAACAACAACCCAAGCCGATGGTGCTGCCGTCTCGCGTTGGAATTAGGAACTAAATTCGTTCTGACGTTCCGTTTCACGATCATCCTTTATCTGCAAAAATTTAATAATTATTTTACAATAAAAAGGAAGATAAATTATTAACATAACACAAAAAATCCTTTGTCATCACTTACAATAATTTCGAATAAACTCCAAGCACTTATTTCAATAAGTCAACTTGAGGGCGTCAAAAATAATTTTCTAAAAATCGCTACTAGTTTGCGTAGTTTGAAACGTGAATATTTTTGAGGTTATCTGTCAATGTTCGAAATAGTAGAAAAATATTTTGAATATTTTGAAATAATTAAATAATAAACCAGTTCAAATCGTAGCTTCTGTAGCAAGATGTTAAGAAACGTTTTACAGCCTCTATCACGCACAAATCTTCAGGTCAGTTGTTCAGCAGGTAGTCTATTTTTCAGGTTATTACTTTTTGGACTAACAATGATTACTAAAATTCATTTTCAGGTGTGTGCTGTCCGCTACGCGCAAAAGAAGGTACCAAAAGTAGACAAGACGTTACAGGCTGCAGCAGAGTCCTTGGCTGCTAGAGGGTAAGCCAAATATTGATAGCATCAGCTTTGCATTTTGTAATATACCAAACACAACTTACCTAAAGACATAGGAACAAATCATCATCAGCCCTTATCCATGGACTGCAAGATACAAGCCTCCCAGTATAATGCTATGGTGTCCGGTTCTGTGCCGATCCCATTCTTAGCGGTGTTACTTTTGGTATTGTCGGCCCACCTGACTGGCCCCTTTCCTTTTTTTTTCCTTTGAAAGTGGCTCAACGATGCAAATACATACTTAAAGTAGCTACGATTTTTATATTTGATAGGCGTTAGTCCACCACGCATACCCAGTGTGGATTGGTAGACTTCACATACACATCGTAATTTCTTCTTCAGCATGTGCAAGTCTCCTCACGGATGTTTACCTTCACCGTTTAAAAACAGTCATTATAGTACATAAGTTAGAAAAACTCATTGGTACATGGCATATCGTTTGTGCGGATTTAAACCCGGGCCTCAAGATTGAGTTTCCATGTCTCCGCAACACGCCACCGACGCTGTGTTAATAAGGAATATGATGAAGCAATTTCTTTTAGAGTGCTCCAATGACTTTCTGGTTGTGTAGATGAATTTATGCACCACAACATTCTACCATCTGCTTGCATTCGCGCAATATGCAAGGGCAGATCCAGAAAGGGAAGCCCTTCAGGCCATTTCCCACCCAACTACATCTTAATATTAGATGTTTTAGATCGGTCCTGAGATGGGGATGCCCCATCGAAGCGAACTCAGGAAAATATGAGATGTAGGCCCCTCAAAATGAAATCCTCTATCAGCCACATGCTATATACTAGCCCTACAATAATTTCTTATCAGTCACTAGTTCAAAGATTATAGGTATTTTCATAATTTTTGTGTATTAATTACAGTTTTCTGCGCCCTAACAAAGCATGGGACCCTCCAGCAAACATAGAAGACACTATTGACAAAATATGTGCCGACAATGGTTTAAAATCAGATGGAGATTTTGATTCACTTGAAACAAAGTTTGCAGTACTAAAGGCTTGCTATGAAGAAACTGGATATAGCATACCTAATTCTTTGCTACATACTATTGAGTGTGTTGGTAAGTCTGTAGATGTATTGGTATTGGTTGAGCGGGCTCATTTTCCGCAACTCGACGACTGAAGCGCCTATTTTGCGTGAGTCTGTAGCATAAAGGTATTATACCTTACAGGAATAGAGCAACAAACATGAGTTGTCAAATGAAACCTTTTTTGGATGTTTTTTGGAGACTATTCGCAGGCAAAATTCGAATATTGTCTATAATTCTGAGTCTAACGTGAAGTTGTGGATAAATTAATGAAGTAGTGTCAGTATATTTCATAAAATTATCTACGATTTCACTTTAGATTCGCAATTATTCACGGAAACCGAATTGTAAAAATTAATTGGAGACTAAAAAAACGGTCCTATTGCCTAGCGTCACGTATCTCTTTCTATTATACAGTGGTGCCGCTAGGTACATCTCACTCTCTCAGCTGTATGTTCCTAATACCTCTATGGTCTGTAGATGTTTTCAACATCAGTTTTTACCTACTGATACACTAAAGAACATCATTCGGCTTAAATACTTTGTTGGACCAAAAACTGTGAATGCAGCATGTCTATTATGATTTCTCTATATACATAGATGTGTGCGATGTGCCTTTGCTCCATAGAAAGTTGTTGTTCCCTGGTAACTTTTTTAGGATGTCCGTCTAGCGGGCCGCAGTGTCCCACACTACGCCTGCCAGTTTGTAGTCTAGAACTCTGACTCCCCATTGGTTGCCAGATCATTGGCGAAGATATGAACAGCCCATTATAATTTTTAACAAAAATGTAATCAAACAGTTTATTAAATAGTGATCTCCTCTTTTCATACATTTATACAGTTTTTTACTTTCCACAATGTTGCAGATGATCTCCAAGAATTTTATAGTACACCAGTAGACACCACAACTCCATTCGAGACATTGAAAAAGATGGACTTGCCAAAGAATATGTATGTTCAACAGGATTACGTCAGATTCCATCCAGGTAAGTAAAGCCTGACCAGGAATATAAAAAACCTGGTTTGGGGGCGCTGCAATCGACTGTCACCTTTTTAACGTTAGTGTTCCAAGTACAAAAATTAGTTCCAATTATTTTCCGCAACATGACGAGGTTTTTTATATTTCTGGTCAGGCTTTAAATTTTTCACTCTTTTTGTTTCTAAAAATGTTATGGATAACTACCATCGTTACTTTTTAAAAGCCATGCTTTTGTTACCTGACTGCGCCAGAAGGAGGGTTATTGATGGAGAAATTGCCAGTAATGTTTTAAGTAGTTTTACTTAGAGAGTTTCAAGTAGGTATGCAAGAGACCTCATCTATCATCACTTGACATTATTCCAATTAGAAACCCAAATACAAGCTATTTGGCACATTAATAAACACCCAACAGACAAAGTTTCTAAGGAGCGCACAAAATGAACATGTGACATGCTCTCCCATAGATTGTCCTTTGGCTGGTATTGTCCTCAAGCGGCATGTAGTTGAACTTGCTGGTGAATGGACACACACTCACCGCCACGCTTTGTAGAATTGTACTTAATGTAGCGCAATTTTATGTAGCTTTGTCTCTGTGGGTTTTTACTTGTACGCTAAAAGTGTACCAAACTATGCCCGTGTTATGTTTCTGGCATCTCGGTAATTTGTATTTTTGTTTCTACAGAAAAAGATACAATGTTCAATGGAGTGTCAGCATTCCCCAAGAGTTCTACCATTGTTACTGGTTTGAAGACAAGGAAGAAGTATGAGGGCTTCACGGCGAAGAGGTCATGGCCTTGAATGGTATATGATTAGGTTTTAAAATGTTATTATAGTTCTTAGTTTAAATAAATTGGTTTAACATGTTTTTAGTGTCATTTTTACCAGAAGCAGCAGAATATACCCCAATGGAACAAGCATAATAGCAATGGTAGGTAACTAAGCTTGATAAGAGCCAAATAGATTCTTAGGTCGAAGTTCAGAGAAGTCTTTTGAACGAGAACTTCGTTAACTAGGGTCGAAAACATGAAAATGTGTGAATTTTTAACACACTTACGGGATACGTTCTGAATGCGTTTGTTAAAATTGTGGACCCTTAGGGTCTCGCCAGCGGCTTGCGCTCATAAAACGTATCTGAATCTCGGCCTCGGCCTTACAATAGAAGCTTCACTGATTTTTTCCTTCAGAAGGAACCAAAAAATAGCTGTAGCATTTTAATTTAAACAGAAACGACTAGGTACAATTTTAAAAACTTCTTACCTTGGAGGATTTCTCTTTTTGTAGACTTTATTTGTATGCATATTTGCAGTTTTTAAGAGTTTGTTTTATCAGGTTTTAACTTTAACAACAGTTTTTTCATAACAAACTGCGTCTTGCAAACAAAAGAAAAAAAATATTCTTTTTTTTTCAAATCGGAAACGGATGGGAATCAACTTTTTTATTTTCAGGCTTAGCATCTTGGTATGCACATGACAAAAGTGCCTTTTTCAAAAATTTTAAAGCTAGGTTGAGACAGTTACAAAAATAAATGTCCGGAAAAGTGTGAAAATATTGTATAAAGACAGCTTTTAGGCTTTTGTAGTAATAATACGATATTTAAGATGTTGTTTTGTTTCACCTATTTATGTTATGTTTTCTTGGTTGAGTTTGAGTTACTTGGTCCTGCACTAGTAGCATGCTACACGTGATACGGCTGTATCACGTCTTTTGTCTCGTTCGTTCGCATCAAATAGAAAGAGAGCGAAGGTGTGATAGCGCTGTATCACGGTGTCATGCTACCTATGCTGGTAGAGACTCTACATTGAGTCTACAAAACCAACAAGTTGACTGCTCGTAGTTGAATAAAACCCTAAATTAAAATTGCCGACGATGCGCAGTAGCTTGCGCAAGTACTAATCATAAGTACCTACCTACCTACTTGCGCCAGTGTTCAAACGTATCGTTCTGCGATCACTTTTACTAAGCATAATAACTACCTATGTTCACACGACGAAATTACCTACCTACATGCACAGTAGTAGTACTTGCGCAAGCTACTGCGTGTCGTCTGCTACGGGCATAACGTATAAGCAACAAACAATGTAGGTACTTGCCTACCAAAAGCACCAACCTCGCCGCGTTCTGCTGTTCTAAAATACATAATAAGATAGACCTTAAAGCAGGCACTAAACTGTGCAAGTTATCATTCATTACACTCTCACGAACAGACAGAGAAACTTAGAACAATGAAGCGTGAGTGCGTGCCTAGTGCCTACGTTCTCGTTCTCCGCCTTTCTCGTCTGTTCTCGGAGATAATGTTTCTTATTGTGTGCCCACACGAGCAGCAGCCCTGCTGCCCTGGTGTCAGAGTTTTTTCAGACCATCTTATGGCCTCTGCCGTTTTTATATAACAACTACTAGTACCACCAGAGATAGCAGCCGGGACCAACGGCTTAACGTGCCATCTAAGGCACGGAATCATCTTCCTTTCAGCCTGCAAGGTCCTAGCCAACAACTGGGGAAAGACGCACAAAGTGACTTATAACTAGGTGTCCCCCGTGGAAATCAAACCCACGACCTACGTGTCAAGAGCCCAATGCTCTTATCCATTAATTAGACCACGGGGAGGCAGTCGGTACTTTCCATAGGCTAAGTATTTTTCGCTTACGCTAATAGACGTAACATCAGTGTAACCGCGTATGAGACAGCGATAGTCATAAAATCCTATACAATTTGTATGAAAATAGATGTCTGACTCCGGAGTCAGACAGCCGTCGTAGAACAAAAAAGTGGCTACGTCGATAAGGACAGCAATAAGTAGCGATCTCCTTTTTTAACTAGAGCGAATTTGCTATGTGCATCTCTTACTGAGTGATATGACAAGACACGTGCTTTCTTCTAGTTCCTTCTCTTTCTACGGTACTTTCCGTTAGTGTGGCCCCGGCATTAGAAAGTTTGGTTGATGTCTCGGAGCCTCAAATTATTTAAAAAGTTTGTTATGGCATTGACAGGGGGTTTGATCAGGGTTGCCAGATATGCCTAAGGTGGGCGGATTATCGGCCTTTCGGAGTCTATGATGGCCTTTGATCATCCAAAAGATTTTAGTGAATATCTTGTTTCGAACGCTTTCATAGCGAATAGTAGGTATGTCTTTCTATTTAAGGTGCTAGTGTACGAGGAAATACTGTCTGAACTAGACGTACATTCTCTGTTAATTTCACTAGTTTTCTAGCTAGTACCTACCTATGTTCTGATTTTAAGACAAAAAAGGATTTACTATCGCGGACTTTTCCGCCTGACTACCACTAGGCTATTTTTGCTAGCATGCTAAAAAATAAAAGCGCTGTCTAGCCCCGCCCTATTGATGAATAGTTTCCAAACAACAAATTATGCGCGAAATTATGTGAAAAAAATTTAAGTGATCAAGCGGAGGAGTCCACGATAGTAACTACCTTCCTAGTAAATTTTCCTTTTCTTACAATTTTCTGTCAGTACTGCCTGCGGTTTTTCTTATACAGGGTAAATTTTATATCACTGCGCATAATTTCAGCATGTATTCTGCTCATTAAACTGAACCACTTTCACTATGGAGCCAACGTCGAAATCACGAAAAAAAAAATCAGCTGTCCCATACATTTGAGTCGAATAGGTACCTCAGTTTTGTATGGGGCAGCAGATTTTTTTTTAAATTCCTTTCCATAGCGAAAGTTGTTCAGTTTGATGAGTAGAATATATGCTGAAGTCATGAATCAAAGTGAAAAAGGGATCTACCTATTTCACTATTGAAAATAAAGATCTTTTTCAATACCTAGCCTAGCGGCCTCTCCTTCCAGAAATCCGGCCATTTTGAGCAGAGCATTTGGAAAATGTTCTGTTTATCTGCTCTGCTCTGCTGGCAACCCTGATTTTGACGTTTGTCTCGTCTGTGAGTTTTTTTGGCGGGCTTTGGTAGCTGACGTTTGGAGTCCTTATATTTCATCGAATTTTTATTGTTTATAGTGAGTTTTGGTTCGTAAAATTGGTGTTGTTTTGCGTAACAAAGTGTCGTGCAAGTGAACAATATATAGTTCAGTGAAATATGATGGTGCATGGGTCGTAAACAGGAAAAGTGTTCCGTGATTTTAGCGCGGCAAAGCGGTCGGTTCACCTCTTTCCTGTGTACTTCTTTGCTTTTCCTGCGTCTTTCGATTGCCTCCAAAAACTCCATAGAACCATCAAAACGTCGAATACCAACGTTTTAATGTAAAAACAGAAGAAAATTAAAAATAAATTAAGATATAGCCAAAAGGTCTAGTAACCAGGCTAGTAAATATATTGAAAAAAAAAAAAAAAAAAAAAAATTGTTCGTCTGTCAATTGTCAAACTATTTTTTAGGTTATGATTGAGAAATATGAAAATGAAATTAATTATTACAACAATTCTTTTCTAATAACAGATAATGTTCAAGTTAAATAGGCAAAAATGAACGTTTTGCTGATATTGTGTTTTATATTCTTGGCCATTTACTCTTGCGTTTCATGGTTAGTTTAAAGCCGATGATCTCACTTTTGTTTGTTTTGTTTATTATTTACCTTATTTCCTGTGTATTTTTAGGCTGTTGCCGAATCTCCTGGCATGGTTGTTCATGAGGAAGTACCATATAAAGTTGAAGATAGGTCGGATCGCTGTGCCGAAGCTAATTCTCAAAGATGTCAGTTTATCTAAAGATGGGTACTTCATTGTAAGTATCTTTACTTTTATCGTGGATAGTAAGCGTGTAACTAACATAAGTGCGTCAGTATAAGTCTTTAGTACTTTCCATGTAGGTACAGCTTGGCAAAAAAGTCGTGATAAAACATGAGGGCGCTGCCTCCACGCAAGAACGTCAAAATCACGCATAACCTGGCAACACCACCATACTAAAATTTTAGTTCCACCTGTCACCACGATCATGACTTTTTTGCCAAGCTATACCAAGTGTGGCCATCTGCCCTGAAATCTTAAATATGCTGAATGTGAGCCTTAAAAAGTTTGTTTGTTGTTGAGGCAAATTTTCTGTTCACTGTCTCTGTATACAGGCTGCAAACTTAAGGTGTTATCTCCCCGGCTTGCATGTGGCTTCAAAATTTAGTATCAGTTCAAATGTGTTTTAGTACATAGTATGTTCTACCAAAACTCATTCAGCATTGGCAGAAATGCAGCGCAAGACACAAGCAAAACACCATTACTTAATTAATAAATACAAAAAAAAGTATAATAATCCCTGCCTTAAGTGGTTACCACCTCTAGTATGATTTTTCTATTCGGAAGCTAACGGTGTTTATCACATCAATAGATCAATCGTCAATCAATGCCATCGTTTCTGCACTTTTCAAATTTGCGGTCTAAGCCTAAGCCTATATACCTGGCGGTCTACATTCAAAGACTGTACTTCTGACATATTTATTAGATAAAATGTTTTTGGTGGTTGACGTTTGGCATTTTTAAATGCTTGTCTATTAATCTGTTAATCTAGCCCGATGCCTCATAACATCATAGAAAACACAGATTTTATCATATTTATTATTGAAACTGGCCACAGTTTCCAAAAATATGCACTCTTAAAAAGTATACGTTAGTATTACGTAAGTATAAGTTACCTAAGTATCAGAGTATTTCCTCCTTGACCACTACAGACTTCGCAGCAATTAATCTTAAAATAATATGAAATTAAGGGCCCAACTTTAATTCACTTCTTCTACAGTTTCAAAATGCCCAAGTTTTTTAGAGAAATTTAAAATTTGATATATGATGATATAAAAATAGTTTTTTTTCGCTTTTTAATTTATTAAACTCTTCAAAAAGATGTAGCGGTCAAATACAGTCCACGACTTGGCCACCCCTGCTGTACATGTTAATGTTAGTTTCTGTAAATAATTTCATTGTTCCTGTTTCTGTAGTTCCTACTACATTGAATGGTGTAGTAGGAAATGTCGATTGATATTGGTTAATCTAATTCTATGGTAGAAGTTTGTGTGGTAACACCCTAAAAAAGGACAATGGTTGTGACTTTATAAGATAAGATAAGATAAATATTCTTTATTTGCACACCAAAAATACAAAATAAAAAAACAACAACAATATACACGAACAAGAAGGGTACAAAAGGCGGCCTTATCACTAAAAGTGATTTCTTCCAGACAACCAGTGGATGGAAGAAGTCTTACATGAGATAAATGCTACGGCGGTGTACTAGTTGATACATAAATTATAATTTACATAAAGTATAAATATATACATAAATACATACATACTCAATATAACAAAATAATTGTAGAAATAGGTACCTTATAAAAAGTAATAAGAAGTACTTATGTAAAACTATTCAAAATGTTGGTACCAAACTAAGCGAAGATTGTCAAAGCGAAAGATAGTAGTCTTTCAGCAGTTTTTTAAAGATAGATAGTGAGGGCGCTTGTCTAACAGAAAGTGGCAGTTCATTCCATAGACGGACGGACTGAATAGAAAAGGATTTATCGTAGAAGGAAGAGGTGTGGGAAGGCATAGCAAGTAGAAGATTATTAGCCGATCGTAGTACTCGGTCATGGGTGGCGTGAAGAAAAGTGAAGCGGTCCTTGAGATAGGAGGGAGTAAGGGGAAGAAACAGAAAAGAGTAAAGAAGAGAAAGTATGTGAAAGTTTCGACGAAGACGGATGGGCAACCACTTGAGCTTTGCACGAAATTCGGAAACGTGGTCATATTTGCGAAGACCAAATATGAACCGTATGGAGAAATTTTGGAGACGTTCAAGTTTATTTAATTGGTCCTCGTTGAGATCAAGATAGGCCACATCAGCATAGTCTAGGACAGGTAGTAAAAGAGATTGCGCAAAACTGCGCTTTGGTGGCTGTTGGAAGGAAATTACGGAGCCTTCGTAACGCTCCACCAGACGCAAACATTTTGCGTTTAACATTTTCTAGTTGTGGAACCCAGGATAATGTTGAATCCATGTACAAACCAAGGTTCTTTACAATGTTGCTGAAAGGAACATGGGTTCCGTCAAAGAGGACTAATGGCAGCGATACCCAATCCACCCGAGATATATACCATGGACTACCGATTACAATTACTTGAGTCTTTTTAGGGTTAACTCCTAATCCGTAGTTGCGACTCCACTCAGAGATGCGTTCCAACTCACTATTCGTCGTAGCAATTGCCTGTGAAAGGTTGTCTAGGGATGACTGTGTGTAAATTTGGAGATCATCTGCATAAAGGTGGTAGGAAGATGAAATGTTACTTGAAATACTATTAATAAAAATTGAAAAGAGGAGAGGAGATAAAACGCCACCTTGAGGAACGCCGGCAGTAGTGTCAGACCAGTCGGACAATGTATCGTCGATACGTATGCGTTGCCGGCGTCCGTGAAGATAACTACTGAACCAGTCAATCACCGTTGGAGATATGTTAAGAGAACACAGAATCCCTAAGAGTAAATCAAAATCGACGGTATTAAACGCATTGCTGAAGTCAAGCAGGGTTAAAACTGTAAGTAAACCGTTCTCCATTCCCAAGCGGATGTCATCAGTTATCTTTAGCAGAGCCGAAACCGTGCTATGTCCAGGGTGAAACCCAGACTGAAAAGGATTGAGGAGGTTGTTTTTGGTGAGGAAATGTGATAACTGATGATGTACGGCGCGTTCAAGGACTTTGGATAAGAAGGGGAGTATGGAAATGGGGCGGTATTCAGAAAACAAGGAAGGATTTGGTTTTTTGGGTAAGGGTATTATTTGGGCATCTTTCCATTCCGATGGAAATATACCCGCGGATAAGGAGGTGTTAAGGAGATTACAGATAACAGGGGTGAGGATGTCTATGATGGGAATTATCATTTTGCGACTGATACTGTCGTTGCCTACAGCATTCGATGTGATTGAGAGGATATGTTTCTTAACATCACAAGCGGTGAGTTGACTAAAGACGAAAGGAGGGTAGTCGGGCGTTGGTAGTGAGGAAAGATATTGAAGTGTGTTAGTTTTCGTTGCACCATTAATGGCGGACGAAGAAGAAAAGTGTACATTAAGTTGGTTTAAGTTTAAGTCTTTGGAGATAGCATCTTGACGAGATTTACCAACACCCAGTGACCTGAGAAATTTCCAGACTTTCGCTGGATCGCCATTTTCTACGGACTCGTGAATATGGCGTCGTTGAGCATCCCTACACACCTTGTTGCAGTGATTCCGTATAAAATTGTACACCATTTTCCATTGACTTTATGTACATCATCATCATCATCATCAGCCTGTCATCGTCCACTGCTGAACATAGGCCTCTCCCAAGGCGCGGCCTACTCTGTCCTCGGCCTTCCTCATCCAACTTTTTTTAGGTTGTCTGTCCAGCGGGCAGCTACTTTATGTAGCTACCTATTCAATTACATACATTTGAGATTTGTGTGTGTACCCACTAATTGCCAACTATCAACATTGACTAATGAAATAATAATCATTGAGCAATAAGTACGGGCGATCTAATTGAAATGACCATGGAGTTCAATTCACTACCTTTCAATGCTCATGTTGTATTAGTAGCAGTATTGTATGTTTTGTAAAGTCTTTAAAGTTATTTAATATCAAAACAAAAATTAATTTGACATTATGATAGCAAATGGTAGTGTAACTATAGGTTTTAGATCAGATCGGTTTTGGCAGATTTTTATTCTTGGGCCAGTTCTTGAAAAATTAGAATCATGTTATGTTTTAATTATATTAAAGTAAAAAATCATTTTTTCTTTTCATTTTGAATTTTTGATACCTTTTTCTCACACATTTTTTTTTTTTTTTTAAGGTCTTCTGTCCATATTATACTGGTAGGCGTAGTGTGGGACGCCCTGCTGCCCGCTGGACAGACGATCTTAAAAAAGTAGCGGGGAGCGACTGGATGAGGAAGGCCGAGGACAGAGTTTTGTGGCGCGCCTTGGGAGAGGCCTATGTTCAGCAGTGGACGATGACAGGCTGATGATGATGATGAATATTATTATGGTGCATTACCTCTGATCAGGTTTAACTCTTATTTGTTGATACATTGTAAACAGTTTGAGAATGTATAGCATGGTTCTGATAAGTTTACATTTTCACAGAGACCATGTCTTAACATGGATTCCTGCACCACATGGTGGATTTGAGTACCATGCATAAAATCATTTTACGGAATTTATGGATGGTACTACGCACCGAGACAACCATGGACGGTTGTATCGGTCAAGATACAAAACTTTATATTGGCAATCCAAAATGCTAAGTGAAAGAGAACAAGAATGACTCCATCGGGCGCCATGCAGTTGTGAACTTTAGCTTGTTAAAGAAAAATTATGTATTTCTTGCAGCACATCAATGAAATATCATTCCGCAGCAGTTTCTTCAACTCTGAAATCAACAAGCTTGTCTCCGTCATTATAAAAGGACTAGAAATATCCAACAACACAGAAGAAAAGAGGAGTGTTGTTGTTGAAACAATACTAAAACCTTTGTTATCGAAACAGAATTCAGGAAATATAAGAGATGGAGATGATGACCTTAGCTCAAGAGCTAAAGATGATGATTTTGGCAGAAAACAGAAGAAATTACTTGATTTCAGGGACAAGAAATTGCCTCCGAGTTTGATTATGTTTGCTCAGGTATGGATTTAAATTAATTCATAATACGCTACAATAAATTCAACATTTAAAAATGTACATTTTTAAGTGTTAAAGAGGATGTGTCAGGAAGAGTGGTAATTGAAGGGGCATATTGCACAAGAACATTAGTTCTGCGGCCATCAGGCACATGGGGCCGAAGGGTTCAGGAGTGGCGACCGCGAACCGGCGCGTCGCAGTGTGGGTATAGACAGTGAGCCCCTAATTGGTGGACCGACGACCTGGTGACAGCCGCTGGAACCTGTTTGATGAGGGCAGTGCGGAACCGCTCATTGTGGCGATCCTTGGTAGAGGTATAGACCTGGACATAGGTCCAGCAGTGGAAGTCTTTCGGCCAAGATGATGAATGATGACGATTTCGCTTACCTCTAGGTGTGCGTCATGTCCGTAAGCTACACGTTGAATCAGCAATTGCTGTTCCACTGTTGGGCAAAAACTTTCCGTTCCCAACTCCGCCAATGAGGAAATAGTTGCTAAGGGAAAATAGTATTATGCAAGTCAAACGTTAAATCCCGAAAGTCCTGGGTTTCTCAGGTTGTATCCATGCTTCTGATAAAATTTGCCTCCATCGTTCCGATCATAGCTGATTACAAACAGCAGCAATATTATGTTTATCAGGACCCTGGTTTAGTTGCTAACCATCACAACTACAAACTAAACATTCAATACGCATAATTTGTACACAGTTCATGGGTCTCCACATATTTGAAGCATCGATAGCGATCCACAACGTCATCAGCACCCTCCACGCTACAGCATCAGAAGTGCACCTGGACGGGGCTGGTGGGGGGCCGGCTAGAGCGCTGGTGTTCTCCGCTAACCTGCTGGAGGCCAGGGTGAGGGTTTCCAGCGGCGGGGAGTGTCTGGGAGAGGCCGCTTGCTGCCTGCTCGTCGAGGGCACCGTTAAGGCTGATGGACCGCTTAATGTTGAGGTGAGGGTATGATCACTACTGACTACTGGACACGTCGGGGATGACTGAGTGACATCTGGGTGCGGACAGAAAGCATCAGAGCATAACGACACGGATGCAGACAGGGTTCTAACTAGGACATGGAAAAGAGATTTTTGCTTAATTAAATTATTTTTAAGTTTATAACAACTCTTTCGATTGGCGTAAGATAATGGAGGTCCCAGCAGTGTGTTTTACCGGGCTGGTGATGATGAGGAATCTTAACGGGATTAGAACTTGTTGTTTGTTAATATATTTATTCTAATATATTTTCTATCTTTCTCTGTCGCTCACTCAATGTACCATCTTTTGTCCAATTTCTTTGAAAATGATTAAAATTCCAGTATAACTATACGTAATACAGACTGCACTTAAACTGAGGAATCCTGTATATGCTAATGAAGAAATTCTGATGTTTATGTGAAGTCTACCAATCCAAACGGTGTGGTGCGTGCGTCCATCGGACTAACGTCCATAGGGGGCAGGCCTCTGTCCTGCTCTGGGACGTATAAATGCTGATTATAATGATGAATAATGTGACTTTTGTTTCTTTCAGAAAATCCATGCATCAATAAGCAACACAGCGATGTCTTTCCACGATGAGTTGTACCACTTGATACAGAAGCAGAAGAGGCACAGAAAGACTGCAGTATCGCCGGCTCCGGGGTCCGAGGACCACTTGGGTACTTTGATACCCAGGCTGTCTCCTGTTATACCAAAGGTAAATTTAATTCTGTGTGTCCGGTGAATAACGGTCCAACTCAAAAAATGCAACTTTACAGGAGAGCCTAAAAACATAATTTTTTGGTATAAAAAATTATTTTCTCGAAAACCATTTCATATTTTTGCAAGCTAATCACTGTGTCTTCTAGATATTTTTATGTTCTTTTATTAGTATATGGTTTAGTCTATGAAATACTTACCGTGCTGGAGATATTTCGTTCAGAAGTTGAATTAAACCTTTTGACACTAATAAAAATACGTTACATTATGATTTAAATTGAGTTAGGGCCTTTTACACTTCACAATAACCTTGGTGTAAAATGGTTAATGTTATTTTTTAATTTCATTTTAATTCCATCCTTTTCTTTAATACACACCACCGGAAAACTAACTTTGTAAACTGAATCAAAACGAATTGATAAACGTAGTTTTATTTAGGTAAAACAAGCTGATCACAAAATTACAAAGTGTTTTTTGAGTTAAATCCTTTTTTACAAAGGTAATATTTTGTGCGTATAGATTTAAATCGAATATTTAATATTATTTTTGTGGAAAAATATAACAAACACTTGCAAAATGTACTTTCTAAGCTCACTGTTTAAGCTTTTAATATCCACCATATTCAGCATTATACTTAAATGACACAAAAATTAGACATTTTCTAGAAAAAATATTCATTTCGTTATAAGTAGGTAAGTAATTTTATCATATATATGTATATTTTTTTATGGGTAACACTAGCTCAGATGCAAATTTCGCGACGTGGGTAACGCCGCGTGGTATCAGTAATGCTGGAAAGTGAAATATTAAACAAAAAACCATTCTAAAACAATACAATAACCAATTCTAAAGCGACGCATGCTTAAAAACTTATCAAGTTAGAACTCACGATTCTGTGCCTCAAAATTTTATGACCAGTCTGGTGTATTGTCATATTAATACACGTTTGATATCCGGTTCGCTTTGCAGTGTTGTTATTATACAAAATATAAGATATTTTAGGAAAAAAATAATTTAATTTCAAAGAATAAACAACAGGTTCTTTCTTTACTATGTACAAGCCTATGCTTGAAGTGCGGTTCGGCAATCCCTAGCTAAAACAAGACCTGACATTATCACTTAGTTCAATCTAACAGTACCATCCTTTAAAAAAATCTCCAGATTGTATTCATACTAAGTGATTCTTATTCTCACTACATAAAAGAAAATATTTGGTGATAGACGGTTTAACTCACTTTTTCGACATACATTTTTAGTGAGATGTATAGCGTTCTCCCCAGTCCCAGATGATGTCAGTTTCCGTACTTAGCCCGCTATCAAACGCGCATCATATTCATGAGCTAAACTTGATTTTTTATGTAGGTATTAACTATTAAGGTTTTTGAAATTTGATTTAACTCAGATAAATCATATTTCACGAAACAAAATAAATTGTGACGAAGGATTTAAGTCGAAATAAATCCATGTTCACCTAATTTTATATTGGTTTTATGATCTAACTGTATTTCAACCATTGTGCACGATAAAAAAATGGACTTAAATCGTTTTGTAATAAGTCTATCTCTGGAATTATTAAAGGTATGAATATTTCAGTAACACCATTTTGTAGAGAAAAAAAAAAGAGTATTATGGCCTTAAAAACTCATTTTGGATCTAAGTTGAGTTAGACCGTTATTCACCGGACCCACAGAATTATTCGGCAAAAAAGGACTGACAAACCAAATGAAATATGAAATTAAAACACAATAGAGAATACTCAAGAATCAGTGAGTATACTACCTATATGAAATAGGAACGTTGTTATTTCAGATATTTAGTTTAAGGATCGACACAACAGCAATATCGTGTATAGACAACAGTGCCAAAACCAATTTCAAGATGTCGCTACAAAGTTTACATGTAAGTACAGAGGATACCTTATATTATCTGGCCTAAATCTCCATAACCCCCAGAATACCAGAGCCTTTCGGTGAAGTAAAACATCGTGAGGAAACCTGCATGCTTAAATTTCGAGACATGTATTGTACCCACTGTCCATTATAAGTGGCGATGGGCTCACTCCCCGTCACATTGGACAGTTTCAGTAGGTAGTACTAGTGTTCGCGACAGTTAACATTGTATAGTTTTTATAGAGATAAGTTAGTTATAAGTTTTACCTATTTTTACTCTGCATTTTATATTTTGTTATTTCGTACATGTAATTAGAATAAGTTTGTAAAATAAAAGCCAAAAGATTACTAGTTTGATTTCGGGACTGATCGAGTAGCACTCTCTCGCTTCCCCGCTCAGGTTGTCTCACTCCCACGCACGCGCGCCTCGCTCGCACACGATTGGTGCAAGCGGAACTCGCGGCTCGCGGAACGCACGGGGAGTTGAGACATCCTAGCGGGGCAGATAAGAAGCGACAGAATCAAACGAAAGCACGAACAATTCGCATTCCGAAACAAGACTCCGAAGAGAAAACAACAAGAGCTCCGATCACTCCCGAATAAGAAAAAACGGCATTTTGAATAGAAACAGAAGAGTTTTTATTTCTCCTACACTCCAGCACCCGGTACATCAAGGGACGAAGAATATTTCGAACCGCCGTCCCGTACATCTGGTCCTTCGAGCCGGATTCTAGAAGAAAGAAGAAACTCGTCACAATGCCCGTCACGAGATCAACGAGTGGGAAGAAACCTCTGCCCGATTCGCCAGAGTCACCTGAAATGCCGACAGTCACCGTGGAAGCACTCATCGACGTCGGCGGTACGACCGAAGTCGCCGCCACCATCGAAGAAAGCCATACTGCAACCACATCAACCGAAATCTCCGCTACTACGAATCCGTCACGACGAGAGGCTAGCGTTGCCGCACCGAGACTTACTGCCAAGACTCCAGCAGACGCTCCAGCCGCCCGGACCCACCGAGCACCGCCATCGTCGAAGCCAAGTAGCCGAGCAAGCGTCAAAGCCAGACGCATCGCCGAAGCGAGGGAAGAAGTAGCCCGTCTGCGTTATGAACACGCGATGGCACGCCTCGCTACTATCGAAGCCACCGAATCGTCTTCAGAAGAGGAAGACGACACCGTCATCGAAGAGGGGACCGAATCCAGAGTTCAAGCATGGATGGACGAGAGCCAACGTCACGTACTGGCTATAGAAAACGAACCGTTCATCCCAGCCAGAACACCCCAGGCCGCCGCCGCCGCAGCGACCACCGTATACACCGCACGTGTTCCAGACAAGCCCGCCGCACACACGAACGCCGACGCACAATATAAACCCGTTGTGCGTCCCAACCCCGCTGCCACGCCAGAAGCTCTCAAGCCCACCGAACACAATACCGTCGCAACACGTCAAGAAATGGACATCGTCAAGCTCGCCGACGCCATCACCCTCGCAGCTAGAGCGGGACAACACACAGCGAGCAACCGATACGCCGTCGAACTACCCATATTCGAAGGAGCACATCACGAGTGGCTAGCATTCCGAGCCGCTTACTACGAATCCGCACCGTCCCACGCTACCACCGAGAACATGGCAAGACTGCGAAAGGCCCTGAAGGGAAGAGCAAGAGAAGCGGTCGAGAGCTTGTTATTCAACTACACAAGCCCGACTGAAGTAATCAAAACGCTAGAATCGCGTTTCGGCCGCCCAGACTCAATCGCACTCGCCGAGCTTACGAAACTCCGCACCTTACCGAAGCCGAACGACACGCCGAGAGACCTCTGCACCTTCGCCAGCCGTGTCAACAACACCGTAGCGACCCTACGAGCACTCGACCGGGTTTATTACCTATATAACCCGGAGCTAACGAAGATAACCATCGAGAAGCTGGCCCCTACCACAAGACATCGTTGGTACGAATACGCAGCGGACCAACCGAAGCACGAAGCGGACCTCCTTAAACTGGCCCGCTTCCTAAACCGAGAAGCCGAACTCTGCAGTCCATTCGCCGAGCCAGAGCCGTTCAACACGCCAGACACGCACAAACAACGACGCCCTCAACGCGCCTACAACGCGACTGAGGGAGATAGCAAGATGAAATGTCCGACGTGCAAAGCTGACGACCACTCCGTGCCCGACTGCAGCAAGTTTAAGAAGGCAGGCACCGATGACAGATGGGACATGGCGAAGAACAAATCGCTATGTTTCAAGTGTTTGAAACACAGAACACGTTTACACCGCTGCAAACCTAAATCGTGCGGTGTAAACGGGTGCGACCGCACCCACCACAGTCTGCTGCACTACACGCCGCGTACGAAGACGGAGCCACCGACTGAAGACGAGCCGAAGACAGAAACGGTAGCATCAACCTGGCTACCCCATCGGCTACAAACCTTCTTGAAGATAGTCAAGATACGCGTGTCGGGACCGGCGGGAGCAGTAGACACACACGCGCTTCTAGACGACGGCTCGACTATCACATTGGTCGACGCGACGCTAGCCGACGAAGTTGGTGCGGGGGGACCGATTGAACCCCTCCGCATTGAAGCCATCGCCGACACATCGATCGACGCATCGAAATCACGAAGAGTGCGCCTCAACTTCACCGGCGACGGGGCGACCCAACGTGTACACGCTCGCACAATCAAACAACTGCAATTGTCTCCGCAAACTATAACCGATGAAGACCTCGCCGACTGCGATCATCTGACCGACATCGAGAGTCAGCTGAAGTACGAGAAGGCTCACCCTCGCGTCCTCATCGGGCAAGACAATTGGCACCTACTACTAGCTACGGAGGTGCGACAGGGAAGAAGAGATCAGCCGATCGCTTCACACACTCCGCTCGGCTGGGTGCTACACGGCGCGCACACACGAATGATTGGGCGGAATGTACACTACGTAAATTTCGTAAAATCGCCGGAGGAAGATATGAACGAGCAGTTACGTGACGTAACTTACTTACTTCAGCGTCGAGAGCCTTCTCATAAAGCCCGGCACACCTCAGTCGGACCCCGAGAAGCGCGCACTGGCCATTCTCACCGCCAAAACAGCGCGAATGGAAGATGGAAGATACACTACGGGACTTCTCTGGAAAAATGAACAACAAACACTGCCAGAGAACTATCAGAATTCGCTGTCAAGACTAGTAAACATCGAGAAGAAGCTTGACAAGGACCCAAAGATGAAACTTCGCTACAGCACTCAGATGGATGACCTTATCAAGAAGGGTTACGCCGAGCTCGCACCGACAGAGAAGAACGAACGAACGTGGTACCTACCGCACTTCGCTGTCATCAACCCAGCGAAGCCAGACAAGCTGAGAATAGTCCACGACGCCGCAGCGAGGACAAAGGGGACGTCGCTGAACGAGACGTTACTCACCGGCCCCGACCTCCTCCAGTCCCTCCCAGGCGTGCTTATGCGCTTCCGACAACACCGCATCGCAGTCTCCGCTGATATAAAGGAGATGTTTATGCAAGTGAAGATCGTACCGGAGGACAGAGACGCACTACGCTACCTGTGGAGGGGAGATCGACGCGACGGAGGACCGCCGGAGGAGTACCGAATGACCTCCCTCATATTCGGCGCCACCTGCTCTCCATCGACCGCTATATACGTGAAGAATTTGAATGCGTCGGAGTACGAGAAAACTCACCCGAAAGCAGTGGACGCTATCATCCACAATCACTACGTCGACGACTACCTCGACAGCTTCGAATCAGAGGAAGAAGCAACGAAGACGGCGAGAGACGTGCGCGACATACATTGCGCCGCCCACTTCGAACTACGTCAATGGAAGTCTAACTTACAAAAAGTCTTGTGTGAGTTAGACAGAGACGCAAGACAGACGCCGGTGAGCCTCGACGACCGCCCAGAGAACATGGAACGAGTCCTGGGCTTGATATGGAAGCCATCGTCCGACGAGCTAGCATTCAACCTCGACCTAGCAAGAGTCTCACCCGCAGTCCTCCAGAGCACCGCGCCTACAAAGAGAGAAGCTCTACGTATAGTCATGTCGCTATACGACCCGCTCGGCCTCGCTTCGCCCGTTACAACAAGGGCGAAGCAAATCCTACAAGACGTATGGCGCCACGGGACGGACTGGGACGAACGAATAGAAGAGAAGACAGCTGCGCAATGGAACGAGTGGATGCATCACCTAGCGAGGCTACGAGACGTCTCCATACCGAGGCGATACATCGGGTACAGCGAAGCAGACTCACTACAGTTACACGTCTACGTCGACGCGAGCGAAGTGGCCTACGCCGCCGCGCTATACTGGCGCGCGGTCACCCCGGCGGGCGACGTCTACGTGTCACTCATAGCTGCGAAGGCGCGAGTCGCGCCGCTGAAACTGACATCGATCCCTCGCCTCGAACTGCAAGCGGCCGTCATGGGAAGTCGCATGGCCGCCGCCGTCATCGAAGAACACGCACGAAAACCAGACTCGAGAACGTTCTGGACAGACAGCCGCACCGTCCTAACGTGGCTAAAGACGGGCTCGCGCTCGTACCGACCGTTCGTAGCACATCGAATCGCTGCGATCGAAGAGAACACGACAGTAAACGAGTGGCGTTGGGTACCGACCAAGCTAAACGTCGCGGACGACGCTACTCGCGACGTGCCGGCCGGATTCGGAGACAAACACAGATGGTACACGGGCCCCGACTACCTACGACGCGAAGAGGAACACTGGCCGAGAGAAGAGGACGCGAAGACAGCGCCCCTACCGACAGGAGAAGAGAAAGTCAACGCACGCGTCGCGTCGGTAACATACAAACTAACCGACGCGCTCCCCGACGTGCGACGCTTCTCATCGTGGCTGCGCCTCATACGAGCCACCGGTCGCGTACTACAGTTCGTCCAACTCTGCCGACCCACTAGCGCTACGACGGCGCAACGAACCTCCGCCCGACGAGACGACAACACTGCGAGAGAGGGACAGCGAGACGCGTCCAATCAACGACTGCGTTCGCTCCCCGCTCGAAACACGCGCGAAGCCGAACTACTCTGGCTTCGCGCCCTACAGCAAGATAGTTTCGAGAAGGAAATAGAGGACGTCACCGGCGGGAGGGAGGCCTCACTACACAGTCGACTGAGGCAACTCGCGCTCAAGATAGACGAACACGGCGTGCTACGACTACGGTCTCGGATCGACACGGCGCTCGACATAGAAAACGAAACGAAAGAGCCAGCGATATTGGACGGCGATCATCCCTACTGCCGCTTGTACATAGATTGGGTACATAAGCGCGCACACCACAGCGGGGTGGAATTCGTCACCAACGAAGTGAGACAACGCTTCCACGTGCTGCGCCTACGCCCGACTGTTCGCACCGTGTTGAAGCGGTGCCAGCCGTGCCGCCTCCGCCGAGCCTCCGCACCGAGTCCTCCGACCGGCAACCTGCCGGGCGCACGGGTAGCGCACCATAAGCGCCCGTTCACATTCACTGGCCTAGATTATTTTGGGCCTGTGAGTGTCACCGTCGGCCGCCAGCACCACAAGAAGTATGTGGCCCTCTTCACATGCCTGACAACGCGGGCAGTCCACCTCGAAGTCGCCGCGAGTCTATCCACCGACTCGGCAATCCTCGCGCTGCGTCGGATGATGGCGCGCCGAGGCTGCCCAGAAGAAATATGGAGTGACAATGGGACGAACCTACGCGGCGCCGACGTGGAACTCCGACGGGCCTCACTAGAAGCAATGGAGCGGGAGGCCAACGTACGCAACATCAACTGGCGCTTCATCCCTCCGAGCGCCCCATTCATGGGGGGCGCTTGGGAGCGCCTAGTAAGGAGTGTGAAAACGGCGCTCCGAACAACACTGGAAGAGCGACACCCCACCGAAGAAGTGCTCGCCACCCTACTGGCAGAGGTCGAGCACACAGTAAACTCTCGGCCTCTGACGCACGTCGCGACTGCACCCGAGGACGACACCGCCCTCACGCCGAACCACTTCTTGCTCGGAGGACCGTCGAGAGTCCCCACGCCGGGGACATTCACCGAGCGAGACACCGTGGGACGCGACACCTGGCGGACCTCACAACGCCTGGCCGACGCATTTTGGGCGCGCTGGGTACGAGAGGCGCTCCCGCTACTGCAACACCGGCGGGAGATACGAGGGCACGGCGAGGCGGTGAAGGTGAACGACGTCGTCATCATCGCAGACGGCAACCTCCCCCGCAACGTGTGGCCCCGCGGGATCGTCACGAACACCTACCCCGGGCCGGACGACGTGGTCAGGACGGCGGACGTGCAGACCAAGAACGGAGTCCTGCGGCGGCCGGTGAAGAAGTTGGTCGTGCTGCCAGTGGACCCCCAGCCGCTCACCGAAGACTAGAATGCTGCAAGCAGCACGGCGGGAGATATGTTCGCGACAGTTAACATTGTATAGTTTTTATAGAGATAAGTTAGTTATAAGTTTTACCTATTTTTACTCTGCATTTTATATTTTGTTATTTCGTACATGTAATTAGAATAAGTTTGTAAAATAAAAGCCAAAAGATTACTAGTTTGATTTCGGGACTGATCGAGTAGCACTCTCTCGCTTCCCCGCTCAGGTTGTCTCACTCCCACGCACGCGCGCCTCGCTCGCACACGATTGGTGCAAGCGGAACTCGCGGCTCGCGGAACGCACGGGGAGTTGAGACATCCTAGCGGGGCAGATAAGAAGCGACAGAATCAAACGAAAGCACGAACAATTCGCATTCCGAAACAAGACTCCGAAGAGAAAACAACAAGAGCTCCGATCACTCCCGAATAAGAAAAAACGGCATTTTGAATAGAAACAGAAGAGTTTTTATTTCTCCTACACTCCAGCACCCGGTACATCAAGGGACGAAGAATATTTCGAACCGCCGTCCCGTACAACTAGTGAAACGTGAATGTTCTGAGTTTTCAGAATATCTCTGACTACCAACTCGGGGAAAATAGTCGTGAGCATAATATACTAAAGCTTACGCTAAAGCTGAATATAATGTGAATATGATTTGTTTTATAGCAATAAGCTCGCCAAAAATGATATAATTAATATTGCAGGTAAACTCTCGCTTCAGTGCAGCGTCCATGCACATAGACGAGGCAGGGGTAGAAGTGTTTGGTCTGCCTCAAGTGTACGTCGCCTTCCAAATGGACCAGTACCACCTCACTACGGATGACGATCAACTGCTGTTTTTGAACAAACTCAAGTTGGATGCCAAGGTAATACGAGTATATGCAGGTTTTTAAACATATAAATATTGTATCGGGGCAGATGGATAACATAAAGCAAGACATAAAAACACAACGTGACATGTATTTACACTTATAACAAACGTCCACAAACTAGTAAACATAAGCAGGCCTGTCTCACTCCGCACGTTAGGTATAAAAATGTACCTACGCGGCCGGGCCCCGACGTCGAGGCCTAATTCAGTCGAGTGTCACGCGCTCATTGCATCGCACCGAACGACCTTAATACTTGTTTTTTCATTTCGAAAATTAAATTAGTATCCTATACATCGTCGGATGTATAAAGTAATATCGTAATATTTACCACGATTTCTTCCTCGGTCAAGCTCAACATTCGTTCGTTCGGAATCGGAACGCACTACTGTTATCCTTGCACATTCACGCACAGATAGTCAATGTGTGCGTGACATTCACCCACAGAGAGTCAATGTGTGAGTGTCAGTCGCACTTGGAGCGAGCGTTGGAATAAGACGTGTGTATTATTGTTACAGCTAGAGAAAGGAGTCCTGAACTTGTACCTAATAATAAACACATTGAACGTGGCTTACAATCATGAAGAGGTCTTCAAGTGGTACTCACACAATATGGAGAGATTGAAGAAGTCAAAGCCTTTGCAAGTCACAGATTTGTCAGCGAATTGTAAGTAAATTGAAGCCTTACCAGAAAAATAAAGGCCTTATCCAATCGACCAATCGACCAATTTAGGCCGATCGACTATAACCATGAATGTTTAATGACGAGTTAGACGTATGAAGCTGAAACATGTTTTTCTGATGTCAGTTTGTTCTTCCCTAACAGCAGCCCCGACTCCCCGCTGGCTGTCCCGCGTGGTCTCCTCGTGCGTGGTACAAGGCTGCGCGGAGTTGCGCACTGTAACGTTCCACGCTCGGCTCGCGGCGGAGCGAGCGTTCGCGGCCGGTTGCGGCGGGGTCAAGGTTAAGCTGGACCAGCTGCTTGATACCAGAGGTGAGACTTGTGGAGGGAGGGAAACCAAAGGGCTATGGAGAGGGCTATACTCGGAGTTTCCCTGCGAGATCGAGTTAGAAATTTAGAGATTTGCAGAAAAAACCAGAGTAGTCGACATTAGCTCAAAGAATTGAAGTAGCGCAGGGCGGGGCATATTGCTCTCAGAATCGATGGCCGATGGGGCTGAAGAGTTCTCGTTTGGTGACCGCGTACCGTAAAGCGCAGCGTGGGCAGGCCCCTCAAGGTGGACCAACCCAGTGAAAGCGTAGGCGGCGGGAACCCGTTGGATGAGGGCAGCGCAGGAGCGGTCGTTGTGGTGACCCTTGGTAGATACCCATGTTCAGTAGTGGCCGTCTATCGGCTGATATGTTGAAGCAAATTTGATACAGCTTTTGGAGGAGCAAGAGCAAATGTCTGCCACAGCGTGCGTTGCGATCGACTTAACAGTTTCCATTACCCACTTCGCTCATAGCCAATATAATTATGTTATCTGTCATGTCCACAGAAGAATCATACAAGTCGTCGATGGCCCGCCTTGTCGTGGGTTCCCGACACTGGAGCACGGAGCTGCTAGTGGACGCGGGCTGGGCCGCCTTCGGGCCCAGAGCGCTGTCGCTGAGAGAGGCGCCGCCGCGGAAGCAGCACGCGTGGGGCTCCGCCATGCTGGCAGTCGCGCTAGTCAAGTGGGGCAGCCACGGACCTAGGGACTCCAAGGTACTATAGTTAGGTTAGGTTAGGTCACACTGGAGCACGGAGCTGCTGGTGGACGCGGGTTGGGCCGCCTTCTGGCCTAGAGCGTGCAAACTCAAGGCACAATGTTGCGAAGTATGGTCTTCCTACTCCTCTCTCACTTTAGCGAGAGGAGGTATTTGCTTTAAGTGTAGCATCCAAATTGAAGTCCAGGACAAGTATGTGTCACCCTCTATCGACGGAAGTGCATGAAAAGATGTATAAATGTGAATGAGGCTAAAAAGGTGTGTCAGAATCGTAGCGTTTGGCGGGCCGTAGTATCTGACCCCATGGGACAATGACGTGAGCTTATATATGTATGTCGAAGTCACAAAAGTTCCATAATCGGGCTCACCCACCGTCACACTGGTCAGAGTTTCGGTACTGGTGAAACGTGAATGTTCTGAGTTTTCAGAATATCTCTGACTACCGCCCTCGGGGAATATAGTCGTGAGCATATGCCTATGACAGTTACTTCTCTTGTTTGGCTTGTCTTGGGGGCACAACCGTATCCTCAGATTCAATTAATTATAAATCAAATCTTCTTTTAGGTGGAAGCAATGATGGACTGCCTCCGCCTCGAATGGAGCTCAACGATCGCCGAAACCATAATCACTCTCGCTGAATGCCTCGATGCCTACAAACCCAGCGGTCCCAGGCCAACACCACCCGAGCCGACCCCCGAGACCTTCAACATAAGCGTCAACGTGGCTCTGTCGCACATAAACCTGTTCCTGATAGTGAACGAGTCTATGTGCTTAATGACGAGGGTGGATGCAGTCACGTTGGAGAAGACGACCCTTAAGTCCGGCGCTGTCGTGTCGGGGCTGAAGGTGGTCGATATGGTGCCTTATAAAGGTCAGTGCTTTATCACCGTCGTCCGTTCCAGTGGTCGGTAAACTTTAAATTCGAATCTGAGATCAGAAATGTTAACAAAAGAGTTGCTAGAAAACACATTCATTCATATAAGTAAATATTCTGATTTTGTGGAGAGGGGATAAATCCTATCTTCGTTCGCGTGGATTTCGGAGGACGATCTTGGGACTAATGTTTATTCGGAAAATTTTTATGTTACTCGATTAAAACAAGTAAATTTTTACGATTAAAATTGAAAAAGCTAGTTTGATTCCCGTATTCCAGATACAGTCCACCTGTCTATAGAAACCTCGGGATTTCATTATAAACTTCATTAAAATTCATTCAGCGACATTCGAATAAAAAACAGAAATAATTAACATATTCTTGTGCGAATGAAAAGAAAGATATTCAGCTGTCAACGGCTATTTTTAGGCCCTTCTGACTTCAATTCCTGTCTATCCTATTGCCATTGAAAACAACGTAAGCTCAGCTTGCTATGCTCTTCGCAGTCTATGAGAGGAGAGACAACAACAGACCAACTTAAAGTAGTTTATCATGCTTTAGTGGAGTCGAGACTGAGATACAGCATTAAGTTCTGGGGCCAAAGCTATGCATATAATACGAAAAAGGCTTTTGTGGTCCAAAAACGAGCAATTCGTACAATAGCTCGCATTCCTCCTTGGGAATCTTGTAAGGAATATTTTAGGAATCTGAAGATTTTAACCGTTCCAAGTCTTTACATACTCGTTCTTCTGACGGACTTAGTAAAAAATCGTCACATTTTTGAAACCGAAGAGGAGATGATACAGCGAGAGAGTACCAGGAGAATGGACATGCGTAAGGTAATCACACCAACGTTAAGGGTGGTAGATCATTGCCCACGAAACCAGGCAGTGAAACTGTTTAATAAGATGCCTAAAGAGTTGAAAGCACTGAGATCAATTAGTCTATTTAAAACAAAACTGAAGGCACTACTTTTAGAAAGGTGTTGCTACACAATTGACGACTTTTAGAGAAACGTCTTGTTCATCATTTTGTCTGACATTAAATTTTGTTGTTATTGTTATTATTTACTTGGATTATTTGGTTAATGGATAAAATTATTGTATTGTTTGTTTTTTGTGTGTTAAAATTTTACAATTCCTATTATTTTCCGAGTGTTGTAAATGTGGATACTTTGTAATTGACCATATAATTAAAATTTGTGTACAATTATTTGATTTCGAATACAATGTAAATTGTTAATGAATAAATGAAACGAATGAAATGAAAATGAATGATCTTTTCTCTTGGATAATTTCAGATCCAATAGCTAATTTAGTCAATTTTTTTCAGGTAACATGTATTGCCAGAGATCAGACGAAATACCAACCACATTCTTCCACGTGAGGCTAGCAAGAATCGAGCACGTACCTTCAAAGGAAAGAAACTCTGCCTTACTAGACTTTCAGTTCTTAGAGAACGTGGACTTTGAGTGGAGTGCAAACTTACATCTCAAAATATTAGCTTTTATCAGAGATGTCAAAGATTTTAGAAGACAATTGACTGAGAAGAGGAAGGGAGATCGGAGTGAGTGGAGGAAGAAAGGGAGGGCGAGAGATTGGAGAGTTTCGTTTAAGGGTGAAACTAATTTGGGCCTTATTTTGTCGAAGGAGAATAATATGCTGTTTGGTACAGGTGAGTTTTGTGTCGATTTGATGCTTGGATATAATAGGGCCTCTCCCAGTTTTTCTGTTCTATTAAATGAAGTACAGTTTAACGAGAATTTTTAATAGCCCTGCCAAACATACTGCATAATATGTCAACTTAAAGATATAAAAATTATGTATCAAACGGGACTTGAACTTGCAAACTGTCAATTGCCAGGGCTTTCTTCAGTCTAGTCTAATTAACCGCTTGTGTCCCGGTGTAAGATAACAATTGATTAAACAATGGATATTGGGCGATATCGCGACCACGGGAGTTGAAGGGTTAAGCTACCGACATATCTGCCGTTGCTTTTGAATTCCTCAACCTCTTTCGTATTTAAGGGTCAATTATTTCTTATCCAGATGACATGACGATCTCTTACGACCACGAAACCGGCCTCTCAATACTCTGGGGTCAACTTAAAATGGTTCTGAACGGAGACGAAGTGATCACAGTAGAGGGTTACAACATGGAACGGTCTACAGATGACCCCGAGGTCAGAGTGGAGAGGAAGGCCAGCGAGGGGTTCCAGCTGATGTGGAACAAGGTTTGGTGAGTGTGGGTCTTATTACAATAGTGCAGGGTTCACTATCGCACAACTGAAGTTAGTTTTGAACGATGACGAAATTTAGTAATAATGCCAAAAATTGTAACCTTTAGCGGTATTGTAAACTGTTTTAGATTAATTTGTGTTAGTTTTCAGAATATCTCTGACTACCGCCTCGGGGAATATAATCGTGAGCATATTACTTATGCTATACTACGAAGACATAAATACTTAGCAGCAGTTCCCAGAAGTCCGCGGCTGTCCAATAACTGAAATAATATCTTATTCAGTGTAGATAAAGTTGAATATGCTAGGTCACATTATGCACCGAAAATGTTTTAGATTTTTCCTCCGGAGCTTCTGGACAGATTCTTTACTGGACGGATTCAAAACTGGTCATTTTAAATGAAATTTCTAAGTAACAAAATTAAGTCCACGGTAATCTCTACCTTGGCCCAAGAGGAGGCGATAGACTATTCGAATATCGAATCGAATATAAAAAAAATCTTTTTTTCACATATTACATCCATATGTTGTTAGTATCACACTAACAACATGAAATAAAAAAAAAATTTAAAACGTATAGACAAAACATGAAATTATTCTCTTAGGTCAGTGAACGTGGACTCTGTCCGTATGATATTCCCGTACAAGCACCGGTTCGCGGAGGCCGTGCAGGGCGACTTCGTGTCCCTCTTCAAGTGGATCAAAGTGGTCCACGATATCAAGAAGAAGCCGTTCACTGCTGACAGTCCGCTGCCCAGCGACTTGCATATTAAGGTAAAAACTAACTAACTCCACTGGCTCTGCGACCCTAACACTCAGTTGCATAAATCTCTTGCTAGCTTTTAATACGTCAACAAGACAAAAAGTGACAACACGAGATTTAATGGAGGATTAACTTTAATGAGCGTTTCTGCAACTAAGTGAAAGAGGGTCACTTTCCCCGATCCTGCGTAGCCTCGCGCCTGTAGCTGGCTTGAGGTTCACGTAGGAAAACCACTAATAAGTCGCTCCTGCGATACCTGAGGCGATCCACTAGATGCATGGATGAATGAGATGAATAGAGCAAATATTTAAGGTGCTTGCTTGTAATTTACACGCATAGTCAACTTGTAACAATGTTTTAAAGAACCTATGTACGATTACGACGACACCACTGTTTTTGGTTAAGTTAAATATTCAAAGTATAATAATCATGAGGAAACATGCATGCTTCAGTTTAGAGGCGATTAATGTTTTCAGTGGCCCCATTAAAAGTGGTGACGGTCTTACTATCACACTGGCTGGGTAGAGTTTATAACTACGTTGGTAATTAAGACGCTGTTATCCCGTCGAGGCCGTTTTTTGAACACGAACGAAAGTGTTTTAAACTGTGTTTTAAAGTCTGAAATTAAATTATGTCTTATTTAAGGATCGGGCGGATGGGCGACTGTTCTCAATTACACGATTAGATTAAGTTTACTAGATAGAAAAACATCCCAAAGTTACACCTTTTTGTTATGTTTTTTCAATACTATGATTAAACTGCTGATATTTAACTTTTTATTCTTGTACTTAACTAAATACATTAAATATTTCTAGTGAACTCAGAAGAATTTTTAGCTTAGAAACTCCCACGGGCAAAATATTGACGAAAAACACGTTTTTTTGCGATCCTGCTTTCAATTGGAGCGGGATGGCTAATTGTAAACTTATGCTTGCAAGAAAGAGACGCTTGCACTGGGATAACCTAGCCTTAAATGTGGATATTTAAATGTCATTGTATTTTCAACAGATTGAAGAAATAGTAATAGAAATGAGCGACGATCCGTTCGAGGTGAAACTGCGTGATAATTACGAGCTACTGGAAGACGAGTACAAGGAGAGTCAGAGGCGGCGCACCATGCTCGATGCTAAGGTAAAGTAGTCCTTCTGTGGTCAGTAGTAAAACCTATCATTACCAAGCCATTAATGAACTAGAAGACTAGAAATTCGAAAAAATGTAGATTACCAGGCTAGCATGATTCTTTCTCTTTCTTCCCGGCTTGTTAATCCCATATGGTGGCAGGGTCAGCCTTCCGCGTCTGTTCCCTCCACCTTACCCTATTCCTGACGTTGTCTTCGGTCTGCTTGTCGATTGCACTCGGACGTATCACTGTGAACTGTGTTCATCCATCTAGTCTTCGGACGTCCTTTTGGTCTGTCCTGGAATCATCAGATGCAGTGCAAAATTTTCTTACATCTACATAGTCGGGTACTACATACCTTGAAGACTTAGCTGTCATTTCATACAAATGGGAAATCTTTAAAAGAAGAGGTAAGCATACTGACCGAATGCGAGCGAGACCGGAATACGCACTTGCCACGATCCTGCCAGAGGGGGTGAGGTATGAAATTGGTGGGGAGCAGGGAGTGTCCGTACGGCATGTAGTACTAGATATTCTATCTTATACTCTGATCTGGCGAAGAGAACCCGTTGGATGAGGGCAGCGCAAGACCAGTGGTTGTGGCGATCTTCGGGGGAGGCCTATGTGTCCAGTAGCTAGTGGACGTCTATCGGCTGAGAAGCTGAGATTTGGATGATGATGAGTTACATTACTGCACTTTTGTCAGTGTCACAATATAAGAAAGAGTATCTTGTACTACGTACAGTACGGACACTCCCAGCCCTGACCCCACCTCCTGGGGTAACGCGTGTGTCGCGAGTGCCGGACCTGTGCTTTTGTTACCACACGATGTAATATTTCCCGCAGGTGCAAGAACTATGCAAACCGCACCTATTCCTCCCCGCGGGTAAGGTGGAGGAGCTGTACTCTGCGCTGCGGCAGAAGGACGCGCAGATCTACGTGCAGCGCTGCAACGCCGCGCCGCCGCCGCGCACGCGCCTCGTGGCGTGCTGCCTCGCGCGGCTCAAGCTGCTCGCGCTCGCCGACCCCTCCATACACGGCGCCCAGCGCGCTCAGGCCACTCTGAGGGACATTGACTTTGACAGGTGAGGGATAAAAATGTTGACTGAGATTTTACTAAGCTAATTTTAGTTATGAAGGGACTGGCATAGACAAGCCTGGTGTCGAGCCCAGACTCCATAAGTCTCCAATATTAAATTTACCATCGATTAATTAGTTTCACTTTTTAATTTTACTTTTTATTACGAGTTGTCAATGAATTGTAAAACTTCAAACTTTAGTCTTCCCGAGGCAGTAATCGATAGGATGCACCCGACAAGTTATTGTTTTATCTCCCTATTTTCATCATAAAGTGACGTCGATCATGGAGGAAGGAACATCGATCGGTTTTGTGCCCTTCACAACACCGTCAGTCCACCGATTTCGATTGAAATGATAATGAACAGCTATTGACTGTGTAACATATCTCTTCCAGCCCGTGGCCAGAAGACGGTATAGAATTCACGACGCTCTGGTGCAGAAGCATCAACCTGAGCTGTGCACAGTGGCAGCTCAACCTGAGAGACTTCCCCCAGCCCCTGCTCAGTATGAGCGACCTCAGGATGTGGGGCACAGTGCTGGCCGCCGAGGAACACCCACCTCCCAGAGGTAATATAATACTTACATTTAATAAAGTTATGTTCACGACATCATTCCAGGATTATTGGAAGGTAAGATACGCTTTACTTGGGTACAGGTATACCATCATCATGATGATGATGATGATGATGATGATGATGATGATGATGATGATGATGATGATGATGACACAAACCCACTAATGGGCATAGGCCTCCTTTTTATTGCGCCATTCCTCACGGTCCTATGATCATCTGATCTAAATATTGCAGCGCACTGCAGCTGTAATTTTATCGCGACGTTTTCCATAGCCGATGAGCATTACAAAGTTAATTACAGCTTTTAGAAACTTATGAAACGTGTCTGATTCAAACTGGGGAAACCTACCACAACTTCTGCATGAAATATGGGTGCTTCGGGCATTCCAACGAGTGCGGGCGCTTCTAAGCAATATTCTTCGTTCTGCGGTTTCTTTTGGTTTATCAATGTTACCTCTATGAATCATTAATCTGTTTCTTCCTTTTGCAGCGGTTCGTACAGTGACCATAGAGCAAGGAGCTCCGTGGGGCGACAGAGAGCTGGAGCGCAGCATGATGCCGCTGAAGTGGTACTACGACCTGTGCTGCGAGATGTCACAGTTCAGCTACGCGTTCGGGCCCTGCTGGGAGCCCGTCATAGCTCACTGCAATCTGTGTGAGTGATCATTTATTTTTCATTATTTATCCGATCGCATAAAGAAGTTGAAAGCACGACTCTGTCTGTTGCTAGCTTAGTGACTTTGAACTTTCTTAGAGGCCCGCCAGAATCAAAACTACACTTCACTCTCATCGACTGTGATCGGCCTTTCTGTCTCAATAAAAATATTTACATACATACATACATACATTACATATGCTCACGCCTATGTCCCACTACTGGGGTAGGCAGAGACAATAGATCGCCACATGCTACGATTCTGACACACATCTTTCGCCTCCTCAACATTCATAAGTCTCTTCATACATGCTCGTCGGTTCCGGGTACATTTTATTTGGCCCTTCTTCAGTACGCATCCTATTTGGTCAGCGTACGTGCGCCTAGGGCAACCCCTTTCAACCATTCCATTCACACTTTCCTTGTAAATTTCATACGTCAGCCTACTTTGGCTCATTATTTCCACATGGCCAAACCACCTCAACATTCCTTTTTCAATCCTTGTCACTACTTCTTTCAGACCACATCTTTCTCTAATCACACTATTCCGTAACCGGTCCTTTAAAGTCACACCACACATACTACGCAGGGAGCGCATTTCAACAGCATTTATTCTAGATTCATGCTTCTTCTGCCATACCAAACTCTCACTTCCATACATTAAAGTTGGTGCCAATAAAAATATTTGTCTCCTAAACTCTTTCTTTTATAAAACATATAGCGTTCGACCAAGTATCCCGACCGTCGCTGGACCCGTCGCTACCGCTCGCGTTCTGGGACAAGGTGCGGCTGCTGATGCACGGCCGACTCACCGCCAAGTGCAGCAAGCTGACCTGCCTGCTACACGTGTCCCTGGACCCTTACAACACCACCGAGGAGATGGAGGTCACTTGGAGCGACCTCGTACTGGACTGGACTAATGGTGAGGAGCTTGTATTGTTATGTTTCAGATAGACCCGGAGTATTCATAGTATAGGCAATGTCAGCGCTGCACAGGGGCCCCGTTGGCACCCCGACATTTGCATTGTCTAATAGGGGCCTCCATATGGCTTTATCCTCCATGGCTCAATTGGGAAAGTTGTTCAGTTTGTTTAGTTGTTGAGTTCACGGTTCACCGTTTCAGTTTGCGAAGGGCTGTCCCTTGCTCTCTGTGTCAGTTATTGGGATCTAAAAACATTTTCATTATTGAAAGCTCATGTTTTGGACGCTAGGACGGTACGGACGTTACGGACCATTTCCTTGGCATGGCCTTTAATTTTCAGAGAACCTTTTAAAATGGAGTACCTATTAAACTATACATTTCAGGTAAACTGGGCTTCCTCGGTGAGCTGAACGTGTTCGTGCGCACGGCGAGCAAGTACGACGACTGTAGAGTGCTGCGCGTGCCCTCGCTGCGGCTGTCGGTGAAGCTGGGCTGGCAGTGCGTGGGTGACCCCAGGGACCACCACGCCGTGGCGCCCTGCGCTCCCACTCGCCTGCCCGAGTACTCCAGCAATCAGGTTGGTTTGCTTTTTGTCATTATACATAGTAGACTTGGGGTCTTTTTGAAGCCGGAACAGGATGCTTCTGACCATCAAACTGAACAACTCGCACTATAGATCCAACATCGAGACGAGATCGCGAGAAAAAATATCTGCTGTTCCATAGGAAATGTCTGACAGAGTAAAATATTTTTCATGGAAGATTTTGCTGTTATTAGGTAACTAATTTCAAGATATAATATTGTTTGTGTTTCGCAGGAGCATGATTCGTACAGAGCGTTTCGATCTCAAGGGCTGGACATACACTTGGGAATGGATACCAAACAGAACGACCGCGATGGTCCCGTACTGTTGCTGTATGGAAGCACTCTCAGGTACGTAGCCTGATTAAATCGACAACAGTTTCAATTGAAACAAATTAAAGTGCGGTCGGTTGGTCATATTCATCGATTGTTGAGTGCTCCCAAGTTAAATGGTTGAAAAACAATTATTACACTCTTGGTTCTGGACGCATATTCTTTACAACGACAAAACTTTTCCCGGGAAGAGCCATAAAAAATTACAAGATAATCTTGTCTTTATTATTATTTGCGTATGGCTTTTATTTCATCCAATCAAAAAGATGAAATTTCAATACAAAAGTCCACAAAATCAAATTACAAATCTATATCTAAACTTTGGAGTCAAATCTTGGCTTCCGGCGTTAGTTTCCAAATGTCCACCAAACCCTCCTTGAAACTTCTTTTAGGACACTCCTCTACAATGTGCCTGACCGTTTGTTCTGGCGCTCCACAGTCGCACTCTGGGGACGTCCGGTTGCCCCATTTGTGCATGTTGCTGTTGCACCGAGCTACCCCCGTACGTATCCTGTTAAGGGAGACCCAAAACCTGTGGTCCTCCCCGAAACCTGGTTGCATCTTCGATGGCTCCGGCACAAGGTCGATAGGGGCGCACTCCTCAGCTTGCCATTTACAGCCATTTGTCTTTATGATACATGATTTTGAATAAATGATTTTATAAATTGATTGATTGACTCGAAAATGTCCTCTAAAATACTGCGCACCAATTAATTTTATGCGCTCATCTTGATTAATTCCCGCAGATGGTTTGAAAGTCTAAAGCTGATACTGTCGGGCATAACGCGGCCGACGCGTCGCGGGCGCGTGTTCAACAACGTGCGCCCGCGCAAGCCTCAGCTGTCGCGACACTACCGCAACGTCAGCGTCTCGCTCACTCTACACAACTTGCAGGTGAGCTTACATTGTTGGCAACACCAACATAAAATGTAGTAATTAAAAAAGTTGTATTCCCGTTTGCGTTGTGCGTGTAACTAACCCTGGTATAAAAAACACTAAAATAAACCTCCAGTGCTGCAAACAAGACTTTCCTTTCCATTGAACCACTCTTGCCACCAGAAGAAAACTATAGTCCACAAAAATCCACGCTGCCAAATAGGTCACGTTGCCTTACATTTCTTTGTAACTAAGCTTTCCTTATGGGTTGCTGTTGGTGAGTGGCTTTTCCACGGACATCAGTGCTTCCGGGCAAAGTCCACGATCCTTTTCTCTGACCTGCGTTTCCTGGCCGATAATATTGGACCCCAAAAACATCAGATTCCCCACCTCTGTGCTTGCCTTAATTGGCCGGCCTTAGATTGGGTTTGCAAGAGATATCATCGGCCGATGGACGTCCACTGCTGGACATAGGCGTCCCCCAAGGATTGCCACAACGACCGGTCCTGCGCTGCCCTCACGAGAGATATTTACCACTAGTTTTTAATTACTAACTACATTTTAAGGTCGAAATCAGACAATAAAACTAAAGAACTTTCCCTACGGAATGTTCCAAGTCTATCATAAAAATTTTGCAGGTGTTCTACTGGTCATCATCGTCAATGCAGCGAGGCATCGAGATGCTCGGGGTCCGAGTGACATGCGGCTCCAAACATCGCCTGTCCCTAGTCGCCACTAACGACGGCCTGGTGAGGAGGCCACGCGCGAACTGGACCACTGTCTACATGAACTGCGACCTTAACGACGCTGAGATATGGTTGAAAACTCCCGCGCCTGTCGTTGAGGATAAGGAGAGCGATGCGGTATGCTAATTAATAATAGCTTAGTTCGTTTTTAAATAATATTTCCAGTTTTCTTGGAACCGTCCCACAGGGAGAGGCTTTGGAGAAGGTTTTAGGTCTCTTATTATTTGTTTTCATTTTATTTAGGGATAGTACTTATCGACGATGATGCTGATAAACGGAATTTTATTTTTGACGTGAGTGATATATTTGCTTTGACGTGTATGCGCATGATTTTGTTTATCAATTACGATACTGTAAAAAAATAACTTTTTATCGTAATTTTTTAAGGTGGTATCTTTGATAGTCGGAGGCCAAGATTCACTTCGTATCGCAGCACCGAAAGCTCGCGAGCTCTTCCTCTCCTTAAATCGACGGCATGTAAAGTATAGTGTAGGCAATCAGCGCCGGCAGCTAGTTCTGTAATCGGCGCCGGCACTGCTATGGGTAACTGGCGCCGGCATTGGCAACCAGCGGTGGCAACCAAATAAGCAACCGGTGCCGGTTACGGAGGCACTCTCTTTACCTTTACTTTAACGCAGCTAGTATTTTCTACATCTTATTTATTTTTGCCTGTTCAGTGTCCTACTGCTAGCCAAAGACCTCCCCTTTTCTTTCCTCACCCATCGGCATATAATTCTCTACCAGAACTCGTCAGTGCTGACGCCAGCAGCGATGGAGAAATGCTACTGTCTGTCAGTGCGGCGCGTGTCCTACACTAGAGAGGCGAGCGGCGCCGGCACTGCGCCTGCGCCGACACATCGCCTCGCCGTCCACGACCTGCGCGGCGCCTGGACCAAGCTCAACAGGGACCTCGCCTTCGCGCTCATAGACACTTATATCAAGACGCAGGTGAGCTATACTGTGTTCTGTACGCACCGCCTACCGCCTCGCCGTCCACGACCTGCGCGGCGCCTGGACCAAACTCAACAGGGACCTCGCCTTCGCGCTCATAGACACTTATATCAAGACGCAGGTGAGCTATACTGTGTTCTGTACGCACCGCCTAGCGCCTCGCCGTCCACGACCTGCGCGGCGCCTGGACCAAGCTCAACAGGGACCTCGCCTTCGCGCTCATAGACACTTATATCAAGACGCAGGTGAGCTATACTGTGTTCTGTACGCACCGCCTAGCGCCTCGCCGTCCACGACCTGCGCGGCGCCTGGACCAAGCTCAACAGGGACCTCGCCTTCGCGCTCATAGACACTTATATCAAGACGCAGGTGAGCTATACTGTGTTCTGTACGCACCGCCTAGCGCCTCGCCGTCCACGACCTGCGCGGCGCCTGGACCAAGCTCAACAGGGACCTCGCCTTCGCGCTCATAGACACTTATATCAAGACGCAGGTGAGCTATACTGTGTTCTGTACGCACCGCATAGCTTAGGTTCAAGCTCTAACCTTTTCTTTGTGATTATACGTATTACTTTTAATTTTTTCAGCAAATGAAGAAGAATTTGTCGACGAAAGCTCTGAAGGAGGAGGAGAAGCCGGCTACTTCTCCCAAGCACCAACGAGAGACTGATGTCGTTTCACCACCACCGACAGCAGCTACGCAGGTGAATGATCATCGATACTTTTACTCCAATACGTTTCTCTCTAGATATTTCTTTTTTATTGCGCATTTCGGACGGTTCTGCGTGCTAATCGGATCTTTTTCCGAGCGACCCGCAACCCTAACAAAGTCGTTTATCCAATAACATGTCTATAATCTGCCTCTTATACTGATCTCCTCTCCCGTGGCCAACGTTTCGATACCTACTGGATTGATTACCCGGCTGTCTTTCCTTCTAGCCAAGTGTCCCGCCCTGTTAATGAGTTTGTAATGTCTTCAGACGAGCGGCGGCCCTGGTTCGTGCGCGGAAGGCATGCTGGCAGCCCTGGTGGCGGAGGCCGGGGGCGAGGCGCCCGTAGTGTTCAGCGACGAGCTCAGCGGCGGCGAGGGAGACGCGCCCGCGCCGCACCCGCGACACGTGCTGGACGACGACAACGCGCACACCGCCTGCCTCAGTGAGTAGTGTGGTGTTGCGTGGTGTGACCCAACGTGTGAGGTTTCAGAGCGTCACACTCGCGGTATTGTTCACCCATATTCTTGGTTACCTTTTCACAGCATTGCTTAGTATGTGTCAGGGGTACCATGATTCCTTAAATTCAAGGGTAAATTATTGAAATCGGTAATAGTAGATTACAAACCGAGGGCAGGAAAGTAAGAAAAGTTCGTCTCGTTCAACAAACATATGATCTGTGGCTTTTTTATTTACCGACCAAGGTTAGTATACTATTTTTCTCATCGACGGAGATGGAATGTGGCAAATTCGTTTAACACAGAGGGACGAAAATTGACGCTTTCCGTCCGGAGAGGAGACAATTTTTTTTCTTCAAAGTCAATATCCGTACTGTATCTTGAATGATGTGCATAATACCTATCAAATTGTCCCTCCACAGTTGAACTAGTGAACTCGCAAGTGGTGCTCAAAGGTTGCGAGACCCGCGGCTACGTGATCGTATGCGCCGCGCGCGCAGAGGTGCGGCAGCGAGTGCGACGCGTGCCGGCCGCGTCCGCGTGGTCCGGCGCACTCTCCGCCATGCAGTACTACGCGACCGTGAGCGCGGGCGAGCGCGACCAACTAGACGGTAGGTGTGAGTGTCCGCGTGGTCCGGCGCACTCTCCGCCATGCAGTACTACGCGACCGTGAGCGCGGGCGAGCGCGACCAACTAGACGGTAGGTGTGAGTGTCCGCGTGGTCCGGCGCACTCTCCGCCATGCAGTACTACGCGACCGTGAGCGCGGGCGAGCGCGACCAACTAGACGGTAGGTGTGAGTGTCCGCGTGGTCCGGCGCACTCTCCGCCATGCAGTACTACGCGACCGTGAGCGCGGGCGAGCGCGACCAACTAGACGGTAGGTGTGAGTGTCCGCGTGGTCCGGCGCACTCTCCGCCATGCAGTACTACGCGACCGTGAGCGCGGGCGAGCGCGACCAACTAGACGGTAGGTGTGAGTGTCCGCGTGGTCCGGCGCACTCTCCGCCATGCAGTACTACGCGACCGTGAGCGCGGGCGAGCGCGACCAACTAGACGGTAGGTGTGAGTGTCCGCGTGGTCCGGCGCACTCTCCGCCATGCAGTACTACGCGACCGTGAGCGCGGGCGAGCGCGACCAAACCAGCTTGCTAAAATCACGAGAGTTTTTAGTTTTGACGTCGTCAAAAATGTAGCTGATGAGGATATCGTAGTTCTGTCTCCAAATTTTTTCTCTAATCTTGAAGTCTGTAGAAACCAAACTATGTCCAGAGTGGCAGGATTATTTCTAAACTCAGATTAATTCAACTTTCATAAGTTACGTCAAAATTGGTCGTTAAATATTAACCCAAGTTTTGTTATCATAAAAATTACAATGAAAATAACTTGCAGAGAACATCCAGTGGGTGTCGGTGGAGGAGATAGAGGAGCGGTGGCAGGGCGCGGAGATCAGCACGCTGCCGGACGTGCCGCGGCTCGTCGGCAGCGGACACTCCGCCGGCGGGGTCATCGGCCGCACCGTGGGGCCCAGTGTCGACGCGGGGCTGGCTCAGGTTAGTAACACATCCAGTGGGTGTCGGTGGAGGAGATCAGCACGCTGCCGGACGTGCCGCGGCTCGTCGGCAGCGGACACTCCGCCGGCGGGGTCATCGGCCGCACCGTGGGGCCCAGTGTCGACGCGGGGCTGGCTCAGGTTAGTAACACATCCAGTGGGTGTCGGTGGAGGAGATCAGCACGCTGCCGGACGTGCCGCGGCTCGTCGGCAGCGGACACTCCGCCGGCGGGGTCATCGGCCGCACCGTGGGGCCCAGTGTCGACGCGGGGCTGGCTCAGGTTAGTAACACATCCAGTGGGTGTCGGTGGAGGAGATCAGCACGCTGCCGGACGTGCCGCGGCTCGTCGGCAGCGGACACTCCGCCGGCGGGGTCATCGGCCGCACCGTGGGGCCCAGTGTCGACGCGGGGCTGGCTCAGGTTAGTAACACATCCAGTGGGTGTCGGTGGAGGAGATCAGCACGCTGCCGGACGTGCCGCGGCTCGTCGGCAGCGGACACTCCGCCGGCGGGGTCATCGGCCGCACAGTGGGGCCCAGTGTCGACTGGGGCTGGCTCAGGTTAGTAACACATCCTCCATCATTTCATTTCTGAGAGTCGCGGAATTTATGAAGACTTGTACCTACATTTTTAAACATAGTATGAGCTAACGATTACATTCCCAAGGGGGAAAAAAAAAAATTTTCAGAATATCCAAATTTCTCTGCCCAAAAAGGTAGTCAATCCAGCGATTCCAGCGTATCGTTACTTTAACGGGAAAATCATGACACTACACGCTTCGTAATTGCAGCAGTTTCCCGATGTATTCCTTTACCGAAAAGTCAGTCGTACAATTATGGTTTTTAAAAACTCGTTGGTACAATTCCTCAGGCGGATATCGAACCGTCGTCGCCTCCTGCAGGGAATGCGAGGCTGTGCGTTCTTGATACAGAAATATTGTCTACCCGCAGTTACAACGGATAGTGTCGCGCTGCGCCATGGAGTTCTACTACGTGTCTCACGAGGAGGCGGAGACGACGCGCGCCGGCGCGGCCAGCTGGGCGCACGCGCAGGAGCCCTACGACTCCTTCACCCTGATGCACCACGACCTGGACGTGTGCACCAACTCACTGCAGGTGTGGTAACTGTTACCTGTTGTTTATAGCTTGGACACTCTTTAGAAAGGTTTCCCGACACTTGCCTCATTGCTCAACAAAATCAGGGTGGCGTCGGCACATGCGCCGTCTCGCACGTACGCGCGCGTCTTCTGTATGTGCTTCTTGCTCGGCTCTTCTAAAGTGTCCCCAGAAAGTGCGGGAAAAAGGAGTGGCTCTACTTTGTTTGTGAGATTCTGTAACATATTTTTATTTAGCCTATAAGAACCTCATCTGGCAGTACGAATTCGCGCTCCATCCTTTTCTGTCGCTCAGGAACGTCATTTTCTAGAGCGAGAAAGATAGCGGGAAAGCAATCGCACGCGGAAGCAACGGAAGTGCTGCGACCTTTCTCGCTCGAGCCAATGACGTTCCTGAGCGACAGAAAAGGATAGCGCGTGAAAAAATTATATTCCATGCTGCCAGATGAGGCTCAACCCTAAGATGACAACTGCACATGATAACAACCATAGATTGTTTTCAAATCGGTTGTGTCCTACAAAAAAGGGAGGTGCGGTGAACTCGAAACCGATGAGCTTGTATGAAGAGATGTATGGATGTGAATGAGGCGAAAGAGGTATACAAGGAACGTAGTAGATGGCGCGCCCTGTTCTCTGCTCTGGGAAAGAAGCGAGACTTTATACAGGGTGAAATTGATATCATTGGCATCCTTTTAAACGAAGAGTCTACCCATCAAACTAAACAACTTTTACTATGGGAGCAAAAAGATCGGAGCAAAAAAAAAATTTGCTGTTGCATACATTTGAGTCGAGTAGGCATTGTATTTTAATGCAGTTTGTATAGAATAGCAGATTTTTTTTGCTCCGATTGATTTGCTCCCATAGTAAAAAAAAATCAGTTTGATGGGTAGACTCTTAGTTTAAAAGAATGCTAATGATATCAATTTCACCCTGTAGATAGGTATCATATTCTGTATCCTCTCACAGTACGCAATGCTGCTAGACGTAGTAAACAACGTAGTCCTCCACGTGGAACCGGAACGCAGAAGAACGTTGGAGCGGCGCGCGCGCATGCGGTTCCAGCTGCAGCTGCACCAGGACCAGGATCCGAGGCAACTGATACACAAGCTGCAGACCCAGGTGAGTGTGGTCACCCTTGCAGGTACTAGCCACACTGATCGTAGACTTGCGGTGGAACACACTAAGATGCATGTGTGAAAGTATACAAGCTACGGAGTTACGACATGAGTCCTTCATTTGTCGTTTTAAATCGGCCATATTGGATTTCAGTGGTATTAGCGTATCGTTCTATCTAACTCTAAGATCTAGGATCTCTTTATTCTAAAGCATAGATTCCTCATCAATTTACTTGTGTAGTTTTTCTCTTTTGCCTTATGAGTTATGATTATGACGTACCTTGAATAGTAAAAAGAGATGGAACTATAAATATTTGTTTATGCGGCTGTCCAGGTTTTTTGACGTGCTAGTGTGTGTAATGTAAACAATAGGGCAGTGATCTCTTTATTGTAAAATTAATAAGACAAACTAGACCACTTTACACAACTTTACACACACTATCACGCACTAGCACTAACGCTAGTTACTAGTTATTATTCTGTGCTAGCACTTCAAAAAAGTGGACAGTCTTGCAATAGTGTGGCTCCCTCTATGCTTTAGAATAAAGAGATCCTTCCTCTTTGATCTAACTATTAAGATTTAAATTTACCTATCCGATCCAGAACCGATTTTGATGAAACTTTTTTTGCTTGATAGCTTATGATTTGACTTGAAATATAATATAATATAATAAAATATAATTTGCGGACGAAGTCGCGGGTATACTCTAGTAGGAAATTAAAATCTAAAAACGTGGATACTAGGGGATGTTTTGGTTGCATATCTGCCTGTTTCACTCCATTTATGTGCGTCAAAAACCGACAGACGCCGGGAAACGCGTATTTGTCAAGCGAGGTATTTGACAAATACGCCATAATTATGAAGTGCAAGCAATAAGATATTTCCGTAGCATAATATTCTAAGCGGCATAATCTGTATCTGCCAAGTTATTTTATTCGTAGCTGCTAAGTCAATAAAGTGTTATTTGTGAACCCTCCTTTATGATCCGCAGTCGGTTAATAAGATTTTCAAATCTTACGATAAAAACAAAATATAAAAAAGTTGTTCTCCACGGCGGGGAATCGAACCCCGGTCTCCCGCGTGACAGGCGGGGATACTCACCACTATACTACCGAGGACTTGATTTGAATGGCGAAAATTAGCTTCTTATACTAACTACTTGATGAGGTCACCGCATAATATTATTAAGGGTCGGCACTACCTACGGCCCGTTTGACATATCTGTCAAAAGAAAAAGACCGGTGGCCGACAACACTCAACCCTATCTTATAAGATTCATGAACAAATCAATTTGATAGCTTTTGGTAATAAATTTCTTGCAAAAAACTTGGTCGGCTGCAGCGCGCGGCGCAGCTTGGCTGGCATGTTTACTGGTGTGAAGGAAAAAGTGAACCCTACCTGGTGACACAACATTTTACCTCATTGAATTAAAGGACGTAACTAGTCTGTTGGTCTAGAGGCCAATTAGTAAGGACTAAAAAGTCTGGTCGGCCGACCCTATCCTGGCAGGTTCGTAGGTCCGACCGAATTTAGGGTACCTACTACCCGGAAGGCAGATTTTACCACATTAAATTAATGTTGAATGTTTGGTTGTGCGTGGCAATACTCCTGCAGCATCTGGATTTGAGAGCCGTAGGTCGAAATTGACATTTACAGCAACAGTACAGTACCGTGCGTGATGGACCTATAATGTGACTGATCAAAGATCACCCCTGGTGGTAGGATAGGATGGGATCCAGCTAATTAGATCACAGTATTACTAAGGCTTAAAAAAAACGTAAAATTATTATAACAGAACAAATTAAAACTTTTAACAAAATAAAGAAATTATTATAAGTTAAGGTATTAGCAAACTAAGGGTTTGTAATCTTTTATTATCATAATCATCGTAAGATATAATATTTTAAGCACGGAATAAAAGTAAATTTTGCAGTAACTGGAACGATAGCCTTCAAAAACATTTGCGCAAAAGGACATCAGTGTGACCAGATTTCTTCTTTATTGGTAGTTTTAGGGCAAAATTGTTTAGTAGATTTTAGTAGAAATTGGGTATTCGAAAATTTTATGTATTTAAAATGCAAGGATTCCGTCTAATAAAATCTAAGCTGGCAATACAAATGGCTGAGAAAACGATTGCAGGGTTTGCAAGTTTTCCGGAACTTCTAGTACATCATCATCATAATCATCAGCCTATATATGTCCCACTGCAGGGCACAGGCCTACCTTCTAGGAGGGTGTTTGAGCGTTAGTCCACCACGCGTGCCCGATGCGGATTGGTAGACTTCACATAATATACATCAGAATTTCTTCGTCTGCATATGCAGGTTTCCTCACGATGTTTTCGTTCACCATTTGAGAGCAGTCGGTAATACGTACATAAGTTAGAAAAACTCATTGGTACGTGGCATGTTGTCCGTGCGGATTCGAACTCGGACCTCTTGATTGAGAGTCCTCTCCGCAACGCGCCACCGAACTCACTTCTATTACAGCAAATATTAATCATATCGCCTAATGTTGTTTTTTTTTACAAAAGAGGGCTTCTGAGCAGAGTTGGAATTTTGGTACCTAGCACTTTTAATATGTCAAAGGCATTGCATGTACTTATCGACTTCCAATAATGTCGATATACGGGTATATTTTATATCACTGCGGATAACTTCAGCATGGTATCGAACTTCAAAATAGCGAAAATAAATCAGCTGTCCCATACATTTGAGTCGAATATGTAGGTACTGCAGTTTTGTATAGGACAGCAGATTTTTTTTTCGCTCTTTTGAAATTGGCTCCATAGTGAAAGTTTGATGAGTAGAATACATGCTGGAGTTATCCGCAGTGACAAAAAATTACCCGTATATCGACACAATCGGAAGTCGATAAACGTGCAATCCGTTTGACATTATTAAAAGTGCTACCAAAATTTCGGATTCTGCTTATGAGACACAGAAACCTGTACTAAATTTAAACTTGCATAGGGACGACCTAATTTAATATTTATTTGAAATTAAAGCATCCATGTTACAAAGTGATAAAAACCAATAAAAATTATACAAAAATGCGAAAATAACATGTGTAATGATGAGCGTTTAGATAAAATTTATAATATTTTGTACAAAAACGTGTTTCATATTAAATTTTGACCATCTGTAACGACATAAATATTATTTGGTAGAATTTAAGTAGAATTTGAAACAGGACTGGTAGATTTTGGTAGATTTCAGCAGTAATTTTAGTCACGTTGAAGGACATTGTGCGACACAAGAACATATAGGTGTTACTTAGTAGCTAAAGTGGGTACATGAATCCTGAAAGGGCACAGCAATATTAACAAGAAGTAATTTTAAAGATAAAAAAATTTAGTACAATGTTCTTTAGGTTCTTTTGGTAGTTTTTGGTTCTTTTGGTAGGTTTTGGTAGTTATTGGTAGAGTTTAAAATTGATTTTTTGTTGTTTCTGGTTTTTTGGTAGTTTTTGGTTAGTTTGGGTTATTTTTGAAGATTTTTATACTTTTTGGTAATATTTGATAGAAGAATGAAAATTACCAAAAACTACCATAAAAACAAAAGAGTTCTTGACGGCTTGGCTACGGGGTGGGTCTGTTGACATAAATAAAATATTTGTTTTGCAAAAGAGGTGCATTCGAATCGTAAGCGGAATTCAGTTAGTAAGGGTGTCATGCCGATCCTTGTTTACCGACTTTAAATTACTCACTGTGACAGCTTTGTTGTATATATCCTCGATCCGTGCAAAATCGTGAGACGATACCCCGTAGTACCTATTCCGTAGCAAGAGATTCGCAAAAATGAGCTACTGGTACCAAATTACCGACTAGCATCAATGCAAAGGACTACAAAATAAAGTCGAATACTGTTCTTGTGTATAGTAAAATACCAGATGACATTAAAGCCGACAAGTAATTTCTGAAGAAGGTAAAAGAATTATTAATCGAACAGTGTCCCTATGACTGTAATTAGTTTCTTCAGTATAAGTAAACAAACAGGCATCAATCTGAGTAGAAAAAAATGTGTTGCAGGTTGCAGATCGATTATTTGTACTTCAATAAGGTTATTATAATTTTTAACTAATCACATTGAACTGACTTTATAACATTTAAATAATTTAATTGTAGTACTTTTCAGGTGGTAGTTAAGTTATTGTCTGGCACCTATTGTTTAAATCTGTTTTTTCATGTTGTAGTGTGACTAATAGGTACTCTGTACTTACCATCTGTAACTTATGTACCTACCTACAATTTAAGGTAAATAAATGAAATGAGATGAACCAAAAAGTACCAAATTAACCATAAACTACCAAAAAGTACGAAAAATTACAAAAATAACAATAATCTATCAAAAAGTACTAAAATCTACCAAAATAACAATAATCTACCAAAAAGTACGAAAATCTACCGAAAGACTCAAAAACTACCATAAATTACCAAAATAACCAAAAACTACCAAACAGTGACCGGACATAATAACTTTTTTGAAATTCCTTTGTGTTTTCTTGTATCGCGCAATGTCTTTTCGCGCAAAATTCTGTCGTGCAAATGACTTTCGAAGTCAATCGTTTGAGTCACCTACTACGGTACAGAATTCACTCTTACTCCATTCTTATTTAAAACATATCTGACGATGATGATGATGAATTCAGATTATCAATCCTTAGTTTGCTAGTAACAATAGTAATAAACTTACAGTTATTCTAATATAATAAAGTGGACAAAAATTTACGAGTAATAGTCGACCAATTTATAAAATGCACTTCTAAGTCCACATATCGTGACGGGCAACTACGGAACCCTACACTGCATGTGGCCCGACACCCACTTGCCCGGTTTTTTATAAGTTACTTTGCCTACTTTAGCTAAAAATGGAATTGTTCATTAATCTTCTAAGACTGGGTTGGGTGTTGCCGGTCACCGGACTATTCGCAATGATTTCGAACGATTGACGGCCCATAGTAATTTGTATGAAGAAAACGTCCAAAAAAATATGTGATTTTTGGTAACAAATTGCAAAAAAACTAGAAGTCGTATCGAAAAACTGATTTGTTTAAAGTGTTCTTTGATGTTTTGCCATTGATTATAAATATATTTTGTTGTTTTATTTTGTTTCACTAAATCACAGGACTCGGAACGCGGCAGTGCTATTCTAGAGTTTTTCATGAAATTCTCGATTACTTTCTGATGTAACTACACAATTTTACTGAAGTTTTTTTTGTTCATCTTGTACTTCATCTTTTAGAGAAGCGATGGTCTTAATTTTGTCTCTAAATATAGCTATTTACTATCCTCAAAAGTCGGAACGCCGAACCCTGTTTTGCCCGATTAGGGTAGTGCCGACCCTTAATTGTTATCAAATTGTTGTATGTACCTAAATTAATCATTAATGTGCTGTGATATTGACACAAATGTTTCATATAATTATTAGGTGCGAGAGTCGCTCGCAAGATTGCGACGGATGGAAAAGGAATATTATTTGAAGAATAGATCGATTACTAATAACGATCCCGCCGCCATTGCTGAGTTGAAGAGCCTCGATGATCAGGTATGTTGAGAAGGGTAAGGATATATGGGAAAAATCTAGGAGTTTTTTTGTTTGATAATACCTAACGACCCTTTGTTGCCATCAGCTTACACTGGTTACTATCTAAAAGATAATTGAGTCGATAAATATCAAATGCCGGAATGTCCCATCTCTGGGACGTCCCATTAAACTCAATAAAAATAAATTTTATTAAGTTTGAATGGACCTGTAAGACTAGATAGATACGTCCCTTCAAGCTCAATAAAAATTGATGTTTGTTGATTTTGAAGGGACGTTACTCAAATAGATCCCTAAAAACATAATAAAAATTATTTTTATTGAATTTAATGAGTCTTCCCAGAGGTTGGACATACCGGCGTTTGATATTTATCGACTCAATTAAGAATGGTATTGTTAAAGTAGGTTATATATTTTAGTCTATCTCACCTCACACGCATGCGTTGTGAACTTGTGAGACTTTTTAAACTTTTGATATGTGGGTCGTTTTATATCGTAGTAAGTAAGCGTGTGCCGCAATTCACGAAAACTACAAGAAATACCGACCACGCGTCACTGTTTTGCAAAAATACCTCTTGTGACACCATGATAAAACCCGCTTTACATTAGTGTGACCGAAAGTATGTGATTTGAAATAGCACGCGATCGATAGCCTAACTAAAGCTAGCATGAATGTGTGCTAGGTGAACGAGTGCAAGGAGTCTGTGTGGTCGCTGGGCGAGGAGCTGGACGCGATGGTGCGCGCGTGGCGCGAGGCGGGGGCCCGCGGAGCCGCGCCCGCAGTCCGCAGCGCGCACGCGCCGCCGCACCGCTACAACGAGATCTGCTTCAAGAGCGCGCGCTGGCGCCTCACCGACGCCGACGGTCAGCTCGGCATCGCCGACCTGCTGCTGACCAACTTCCTGTGAGTTGTGTTGTGTAGTGCAGTGTAGTGTAGTGTACTCGCAGGCTATAAGTGATATCGTAGCGGTGCGGTGTGCTCGTGTAGTGTAGTGTACACTACACGAGCACACCGCACCGCTACGATATCTGCTTCAAGAGTGCTCAACCACTTTCCACAAATGTTATACAATACAATACAATAATTATTTATTTTCAGACAACATAGATCCATTGGGGTTAGTAACAATTGTGCCTTAGTCTATGTTAGTTACAATTCGGTTAGTAAGTCTAAGGGCCTGTTTCACCACTTCTGAGTAATTTCTTGTTAGCTTATCCGACAGATAGTTTGACATATTTTGTATGAAATTATGTCAAACTATCTGTCGGATAAGCTAACAAGGACTTACTCAGAAGTGGTGAAACAGGCCCTTAGACTAGACTACGTTAGTATACAAATTTCAACACCGATTTAGTCCTCTGTGTGAGGGACCACATCAGAGGACTATTAAATTTATTGGCAACTAGTGTTTTCCCGCGACTTCGTCCGCACAAATTATATACCAGATTTTAAGTCAGATCATAAGCTATCAAACAAAAAAAGTTTCATCAAAATCGGTTCAGTAGTTTTTGCGTGATGCGCGAACAAACAAACACACAAACAAACACACAAACAAACAGACAAACAGACAGACAAAATTTCTAAAAAAGGTTGATTTCGAGTCAGGGATACCTAATAACCATATCGTAATTTTTTTTTTGCTGTCACACATATATACGACACTCAAAATATCTATATTCAAAAATGTCTTGTTATTGATCAGTCTTCAATTCCAAACTACGAACCTAACCAACCAACAATCTTACTAAGGCTATAACAGTACATAATCTTTACCAGGTACACGAAGACATCTCGGTCGGACGACTCCGTGGAACATCAGTTGGAAGTCGGATACGTGCGCGTCACCAATCTACTGCCGAACGAACCCTTCCCTGAGGTAACGCATAACTTTAACCATAGAAGTATTTGAGCTACGCCCAAATGCTTCTAGGGTTAAAAGTACGTAAAAATTAATATTCATTTGAGTGGATGTTGTTATTTATCAATAAAACCACACACTTCCTAAGATTTTGAGCTTTTTTTTTCAATTTATCGGGTCATTACGGATTTGTTTGTATAATGTTTCTACGATTAAGGTCTGCACTCAGTGCCCCCTTAAAAAAAGTCGTTTCTGACCGGATCGTTCTACATTTAACATTGCGAAAAATGTATGTTCATGTAGTTCAAATGATAGTTAATATCTAAGAATGTATGTTGATTTGCTTATGTCCAGGTGTTGGTCCCACAAGCTCCGTCGGGCAGAGCGCCAGTGGCCCGCCGCGCGGCGTTGCGTGTGTTCTGCCGGGATCGACCGCCGGTCGGTGGAATATCTGTGAAGGAACACTTTGAGGTCAACATAGTTCCTATTAGAATCGGTAAGTTTTCATTCATTCAATTAAAACTCAAATAATAATTATTTTGCCCTACTATACAATAGGAAAAGGATACATCTGACTGAGTGGATATTGAATTTTATGGATCGGAAGGTTGTCTCGCGATCGTAGCGACTTTATAGAACAAAATGTACCCAAATAATTATCAGAAGTACAATAAATCTGTAGTAATTATTCAGAACCAACTGCTTAGGCCCGATTCGACCTAACGCGGGTAAATTTTATTCTTAGATTAAGTCGCCGGTTACTCTAGAGTAAACTGATTTTGCGTTTTACCAACCCTAATCGAAATGAAATGTCAATGTCACATAATTAAAAAAAATATAATAAAAAGAAACCTACCAAATTAAAACTGTATAACCTCACATTGCAATAAGTACGAATACAACGACCTCTTTCTTTAGGTGAATTATACATTCGTTCTTTTAGTATGGGTGTGTAAACACCAAAAGTTAAATTGTTCCTTGTATAGTTACTCTTCTATAAATCTAAGTTTGGTCGAATTCGGCCTTAGTGTGATTTCCAAAGCAACCTTCGTGCTTGAGATGAAATATCACTCAAACGGTTACCCATCCTAATGTTGAGACCAGACGTTGCTTAACTTCTTATATCGTTTTTTATATCATGTAAAATATTTTTATATACTTGTTGATTCTCCCATCTATCATATCACCAAACCACAAACTCTCTTTCAACAAAATTACAACCCACTTTAAAAAGATCAACCTCCACAGGTCTAACAAAGAAGTTCTTCAACACGATGCTAAAGTTCTGTTTCCCCGAACGAGACCCCGACTCGATCGAGGACGGTGAGGACGACGACGGAACCCTCAAGCCAGGAGCCAGCACGGCCAGCCTCGTCTCCACGGGGTCTAAGAAGGCGAAGAAGAAGAGCAAGGACTCCAACTCTAACTTCTATGTGAAGAGAGACAAGAAGGACAAAGATGATGTTGAGAAGATGAAGGTTAGTCGACGCTTTTATTAACATAATAATAATAAAAATTCTTTATTTCATTTCAATTTAGAGGTATACAAAATGATTGAGTCCCTGAATCCCAAAGTCGGAAAACCGTGTATTGGGAGACAGTTTCTTTCCCTGTTACAATAGGTAGGTATAAAACTATAAACCAACTAAATTAATTAATTACCTACATGGTTGATTAATATTATTAATGTGAATATGCTAGTATTTAGGCACTTACAACAAATAGTAGCAACATTCAGAATATGTAATTAACAAATGTATCATGATATCAACAAACATCTTATCATTCAAGATTTATAATACACAAATAATGAACGATCCATTTTAAAACATTAAAGACAGCAATAGATATGTAGGGTAATTTAATATAAAATACAATCGGAATGACCGCCCTAAGTATACAGAATCCTTAAAAAATATCCTTGTTAACGGACTGTTGTTGTAACTAAACTGTTGCTGTAGTCATAATTGGCTACATTATTAGATAAAGTATATAAGGTCTAACAAAATTAGCTGAAACTATTTTAAGGGGAGTATCAGACCGTCAAACTGAACATCTTTCTCTAAGGGACCTATATCGAAATCGCGAAAAAAAAATCAGCTGTCCCATACAAAACTGCTCGACCCGAATGTATGGGACAGCTGTTTTTTTTCGCGATTTCGATATTGGTCCCATAAAGAAAGTTGTTCAGTTTGATGGTCTGATCATCTCCTTAAAATAGTTTCAGCTGATTTAGTTAGACCTTATATGTCTTGCTAGATGGACAGTCGAACAAAAAAAATATATCATCAACCGTTGGCTGATAAATCCTTTCCTGCGCTTAGTGTAGATAAGTTGTGTTACGGTACACCAACATAAGAAAGTTGGCCCGTTTATTTTAGTACTCAATCTAGACATTTATTTTATACAAAGTGTTACAAAAATACAAATAAACCTTTAAGGGGGTGGTGTAGACCATCAAACTGAACAAATTTCACTATAGGACCAATATCGAAATCGCGAAAAAAAAAATTATGTTCTATACTCTACAAATCGACTAGAGCTAAAATATGTATGGGATATGAAATTATTTTTTTCGCGATTTCGATGTTGGTCCCATAGAGAAAGTTGTTCAGTTTGACGGTCTAAACAACCCCCTTACGAGTTTTAAAAATTTATTGTTACTTATGAAACACCTTGTATAAGGCTAAATTATCAAATTGTAGTGTGTGCCTAACCCCCCACACACACATAGCCATAAGTTAGTATATAAGTAATATTCATTATACTCTGATGCGCAATATACATCTAAACACGAGACATACCGTTTCAATTCATCAATACCTAACGCCCACATTGCATGGCGACCTTGCCAGTGCTGCCTTTGGCAGTGCTGTGTAACTGGTTTGAAAAAAGAAAATAAGTTACTAAAGAGCGAAAAATGAAGATTTGAAGATAAAATACAAACAAAGGCGAAAATGAACCTATGAAGAGAAGATTGGAAGAACATGTTTTTTGAGAAGAAGGAAGATAATCATTATTTTAAGAAGAAAGAAGAATTAGTTTTGAAAATTAATAAGTAAAAAGAATTTTATTGAAGTAATGAAGAAATCAAGAAATATTATTTAAGAAACATGAAATTAAATAAGGAATTAAATTATTGAAGAAAATCAAGCGTGAACAATTTTAACATATTATGGAAGAAAACTTTTATTGAAGAAAGAAAATGATTAAGAAGAACACAAAAATAAAGATGAAAATACAGAAGAGAAGGAAAAAGTCCAGGCGCGAAGCGAAGTTTACATCCAGGCTGCCGGGTGATGATGGTGTCAGAGGTGGATGCAGCCGGGTGTACCTACTTCGTGCCCTTCGCAAGGAAATCACCAAGTTTCGGGAATATCAGGTTTAGTTAAACACAATTTAAAAAAAAAAAAAAAATTACAATAGGTAACTACAATAAATTCTATAAACATTTTTACGAATCGGTTGGTTTAACAAATATTTCAAGGAATTGGAACTGTAGATGACTATTTACATATTTTTTTACAATTCTCCTTTCTTCGAAAAATATAATAAAAATAGATTTTTGTACCTAGTAAGTTTTTATAGTATAGATTTCATAATTATAAATGTAAAATACGCTTGTAGACGACATAACATAATCATAACTTGAGTTCATCAGGTAAATTTTTTTTTTTAAATATTAGCTGTGTGCGTTAGAACGGATCTTGGAAATAAAGAATTGATAGTTAATTCATTTCAGTCAAAAGCAAGAGTAAATTAAAGATTTGCATATTAGTCTTTATAAAATTTTTCAAAAAGATAGATAGGTATATTTTATTGTTTGTTTATTAAGAAAATCAGATTAGAATTTATACAGAGTTTTTTTTTTATAAACTAATATTATTTTAACAGTAACACAAATTTAAACCTTGTAAAATCAGACATTAGGAACTAGTTTACATAAATTAATTCGCATTCTAACAGTTTAGTAGAATCAGAAATATGATACCAATTCAATGAACAACTCTACATTTAGGTAAGACTTGTATTTTGATGCCTCTGTGACGAATTGCAACTGGAATGCAGGTCGCAACTCGGCATAATATCGTAGTCTTGTTATCAATTCTATCATATTACATGAAGCATCGGTCTCTTTTTCTAAAGTTTTAAATTTTGAAAGTGAATGATTTGATTTGATACGTTTGGATTTTAATGTTTTGTTTTTTTTTTAACTCAGAGAGTTTTGAAGTAAACTTATAGCTATCAATTAGAACACGGATATGACTTTTACTGGACTAGACTTATTTATTATTTTGATAGGAAATAGGAAGAATGGTTTGGAATGTTAGTATTGAAAAGGATTAAAGGAAAGTTAAATGGTTTTTGGAGAAATGGACAGAGTTTGGTATTTTAGAAAAGTTTAACTAAATATGAAAGGTTTTGTATGAGTTCGAAAGTTACTCGTCTGAGTAAATAAAAGGGGAATACTTTGGTTTACTGGATTAAGGGGACAAGTGGACTGATCACCCAAATGTGACCCATTCAGAATCTCGTCAACCAAAGGATTCAATTATGAATGTGTTCGAAGAAGGATTTGATGGAAAAGTTTATATAAATAAATTATATAGACATTTTAAAAGTCGAGCCATGTACCCGATCATGATGATCCACATCGGACTTTGTGAGGGACTGTGCTATAAACGACTTGTTATTAATTTAAATAAATAAATAAAGGTACTAATGGGTACAAATCCTTCATTCGATCATAGCAGTAAACGAGTTTTTCTCTGTGAGAATAGTTGGTGACGTATAAAAGTCTTAAAAAATGGCCCATAATAGTAATAAAAAGTACCAAGTGTTTTTACACTATAAATAAAGTCGACTATAAAATAAATATTAAATATTAAATAAAAATATGGCAGGCCTGACCAATAAATATAATAAATGCATTTTAAATGTGAAATGTTACTTATGAAAAGTATGTAAGAGAAAGGGAGATATTAAATAGGACTTTGATTTGAAAAATGTCATGCATGACGATAAAAACGATGATATGATAATTAGGATTAAAAATTTTTTGTTTCAATTATTTTGAATATTGAAACACTGTTTTATTTTTACTATTTTGAGATATAATAAAATTGAGAAATACTATATTTATTATATTAAGAGAAAAATATATTTTTTGTCGTCTACAATGCGTCTTGATATTATGTAATGTACCAATTAATAAGTTTTATTTTTACTATTGTTAAATCTTTGGCGGAAAAGACAAATGATAGTAGCTGGTTTAAATAAGCTTATAAGATAAACATTGTATTGCCTTGAAAATAAGATTATAAATGTGCTAGAAACAAAAGTTCGTGCCGTTCGTATTAAAAAAAAATGTATGTAAAAAGTAACGAAAGTTTTTGTATCATTGTGTCAATAACAAGACATTTTTTTTTGGGTTTAATATAAAAATTTATTTAGTAGGTATGCCTACGCCTAGTATGATCGATCTATTACATTCGTATTATTAAAAATTGCTTACATAAAATTGAGATAACACAAAAGAATGAATGACTGAATATTGAATATTTTTGAATTTCGGCATTATAAAAAAAAAAAAAAATTTTTTTAACTAAACAATTTTTTTTGTAAATTAGCGGGGGAGGTGTAGTGTGTGCCTAACCCCCCACACACACATAGCCATAAGTTAGTATATAAGTAATATTCATTATACTCTGATGCGCAATATACATCTAAACACGAGACATACCGTTTCAATTCATCAATACCTAACGCCCACATTGCAAAATTGACCCAACAGGAGCGAGCAGAGAAGAACAAACTGTTCATCTACATAAAGATCCCGGAGGTGCCCGTCAGGGTGTCGTACAAGGGCAGCAAGGAGAAGAACCTGGAAGACGTCCGGGACCTGCCCCTGGTGCTTCCGACGCTTGAGTACCACAACGTGACCTGGACGTGGCTGGACCTGCTGCTTGCTACCAAGAGCGACACTAGGAGGTTTGATTTTTTTATTTTTATCCGGCTATTATTATTAATTTCCAGGGTGTAAAATTTAATACTAGTTAGTTACTTATGGAGGTGCTTCGGACCACAGAACATGTAAAGAGAGGTTAGAAAGGCGATGTGGGCGGGGCAGGCGCGCCAAGGATATGAGCAACGCTCTTATCTTTTCTATGGTGCGCGGCGTGGTGCGAGCGAGAGGGCATAAGTAGTTGTAGCAGCGTGAGCGGGAAGACAAGTGGCGACAGCCGTCTCTGAAGCAAAAGAGCTACATTGCCTTTCTAACCTCTCTTTATATGTTCTGCGGTTCAGAGCATCAAACTGACAACTTTAAATATGGTACCAACTTTAAAATCGCGAAAAAAAAAACTGTTTCTCCATAGCGAATGTCAACAGCTACTCGATCAAAATGTATGCAACATCTGTTTTTTTTTCGAGATTTTAACGTTGGTTCCTTAAATATGTATCGCATTTAAGTTTACACACGCTAGCATCTTCTCAGTGCGATTCCATTTGTATGAAGTATCAAGAATGTGCCTTTACACTAGTTCTCTTATAAAACAGGGAGATCCTATCACAGACGATAAGACAAAAGCTTCAGCTGCACAGGAGAGCGGCCGCCGCTCCCGAGCCCCACGAAGAAGACAAGGCCAGGCTGCTGCTTGGAGAGAGAACTGTGAGTACAGATTGTGTTGAACTACCTGGACAGTGGACATCCTTGTTTCACTTATGCCTGAAAGCGAAGTATTCTCGGCAAGAACTGATGAAAGGCCGAGAGTGTGTGGATGCCTTTGACTATTTATTATAAGGACTAGCCTTGCGGTAGCATTTCCCCTCTGCCACGTTATAAGAACAATTGATCCTGTGCATTTTCATTCCTTTTTATACCTTATCATTAAAGGAGACAGCGTATAATTGCGAAACAATAAATTCGAACTTAGAATGTTTGGGGTTTATACGAGACTACATTTCATGATTTTTACCATTCAAATTAGAATCTAAAGTTATGGGGAATAAAATCCAAAGTTGCGGATTTCATGTTACCTCGCCAGCAAAAAGTGGCAGAAATGTTTGTTAGTAAAATTACACTCGTAACTAGTCCTCATATAAGTAGTCAAAGGTAGATTCCCTTCATTGTTCTCGCGGCGTCGCGATCCGTTATAATTTTCCATGAAAGTTCTTGCCGTAAAGTTCTCACGAAAGTGTCCACCTCAATTTTCACATCTGTAGCCGAGTTGTTACGAACGCAACGTGTAGAACGCAAAATTGTAGCATAAAACTCATCCAATGACGCAGCCGCATATGTAATTGTCATTTTGACAGTTCCATTTCCGGAATATTTCGTTCAATTCACATCTCCGAACTTCGACTGCACGGCCTTGTTGACCAAGTTAAATCATTCTAGGTAATGATTTAACTTACTTCAAGAAAGCTCATAATAATATTAAAACGACCTATTGAAATAAAAGTGTACGTAAAGTCAACTCAACTAACGGCATCGATCGAATCAGTTCAGTTAACTTGCGATTAGAGTTTCTGGCCGCATCTTCTCTACAGCAGACAAACTTTCAACGCGGTGGTAGAGTGAAATAATAGCATAGCAGCATATAGCATAGCATATGCTCACGACTATATTCCCCGAGGGGGTAGTGAAATAATAGGGTCCCGTTTTCACCCTTTGGGTACGGAACCCTCAAAAATGACGTCAGCGTCCGCGGCATGGTGCCTCGATAAACGTTTTATCGCACCTGCTAACTCGTTCGTTCGCGCGCAAAAAGAAAGGGAGCTAGGGCGCGATAGTGCTTTATCGCGGGATCATGCCGCGGGCGCAGAAAGCTATCTGTGTAATAATCTATCTATCTATAACGTCACGCCTCTTTCCCAGTGGGGTAGGCAGAGACCAGAGCGCACCATCTACTACGATCGATCCTTACATATCTCTTTTGCCTCATTCACATCCATACATTCGTGTAGGTGTTATAGAATTTCATTGATGGTGATGACTTGATGAGAAGAATCGCAGTAAGAAACAAGGAAACCATATCGCCTAATAAATGTTGTCATATAATTATCTTTTCTAGGTGGCAGAGAACAAACCACAAAAGAAGAGTACGCCCGGTGTCTTTAAATTCTCTAAATCATAACCTATGGCTTTACTAATAAGAGCATTTATCGAACAACAGACTGTGACAAGTGATTGTGAATACATTAGTGCAATAAGAGGCTAGACGGATAGATAAGTTTTATATAATTTTTATATTTACGAGGGGCGTTCAATAAAAAGTTAGAATGATAAAGACACAGTTATCTTTTAATACAACTAATTTTTTTCTTACCAAGGAGTTTCTATTTCATTCTCACTTTTTATTGAACACCCCTAGTATAGATTTTATTGAGATAGTTTATTATTTATTACTGTGCTCTTCTGTACCGAGAAAACACCGTCATGAAATGTATAGATTTTGAGAGTCCAATCCAAGACAGAAATTACTAAACAAATATATTTATTGCCCTTCTCTCATACTTATCTATCTATTACATTGTGCACTTACATAGGTACATAAACAAAGGCTTTCATAATCAGGCTTTGCTATTCCGAAACCGTGGTCTCGGGTAGCTCTGTTCTTCAGTTACCTACCACATCTCCCTGACATGACATGCGGGGGACTCGTTGGTAATTAATTACGGATTTGACTGTCAAAATCCATACTTTTATTGATTATTCGTGTTTTTTCGTAATAAGGGCGGATGTATTGCATTGGGCACTTATTAATTTTGGATCTCAAGCTCTTACTAGCTTTGAAATTGTTTCGTGTTGATGTTAGATGGAGGCATTCGTAAGGTACGAAAAGTGGCATTTGTGAATCATTGGTCCAATAAATTAATAATAGCCAAGGGTTATTAAATTATTGAAATATTCATTCGATTTCATTACGTTTGTTCTATTTTCGTCGAATATTTGTTTTGTGATCAGTATTCCCGTTTCTGCTGGTAAATACCTTTCTGAGAATCCAACTGCGCAATTTTCTTCAGCAATTTTTTTTAGTTTCTTAGTTTTTGTGTTATTTAACTCTATGAAACCATATAAAACTCTTCCTACTTTCTCAAAAAGGTCGATTCTGAATAAACTTCGATTTTGAATAAAAATTTTTCTCAGTTTCGGTTATTCCTTTAACACGTTGTATAGGCTTAAGCTGATGACGAGCAATCCTAACAGACGAGGTTCTTTTTGAGCGCTCGCTAATGTGATGTTTCATCGACATTCTTTTTGCGCGCGGCGACTGTACCTACCGCGTCTGTAATTTTGCACTTCGTTCGTTTCTTGCGCCCTCGTATGAGTATATAATGCTTCCATTTCCACGTGCAGAAAGAATGTCGTGACGTGACGCACAAATAGATAGTCGACAATACCTACCTACTATTTGTCGACTAGTATTTATTCTCTGCATCTATACTATTAAGGCCGGATTCGACCAAACTGTGATTTATAGAAAAGTAACTATACAAGGAACAATTTTACTCTTAGCGTTTGTTCCGAAATAACTTCATTCATATTAAAAGAACGAATGTATTATCCACCTAAAGAAAGAGGTCGTTGTTTCCGTACTTTTTGCAATGTACCTTTACAGTTTGTTAGGTTTATGTTTTTTATTTTTTTTAGTTACGTGACATTGCTATTTCCTTAGTCTCATAGATTAGTATTCATAGATTAGAGTTGGTAAAACGCAAAATCAGTTTACTCTAGAGTAACCGGTGACTTAATCTAAGAATAAAATTTTATCGCGTTTTGTCGAATCGTGCCTAAGTGTATGTATTTTGTTATTTTGTATAATACTATCAAATATAATTTAGGTTGCTTATTATAAAGAAGGTCCAACGAAAGCACCAAAATTGTTTAGACTATGACTGTTTTCAACATAATGTATGTTAGTACTAAAAGACTGTTATTGAAACTAAAAAGAGAGACAAATCTCATTTTGTATATACTTCCAAATATTTAGACATGGTCACTCCCGTCCCAGGACACGTGTGTACAGTCTTATTCAGCGGCGAGTATAGCAACGGCCAACGAGTCGTGATATACACATACAGGGTAAATTTTATATCACTGCGGATAACTTTAGCATGTATTCTATCATCTAACTAGTTTGATGAGTAGAATATATGCTGTAGTTATCCGCAGTGATATATAATTTAACCTGCATAGTGATAATTATGTTATGTAAATATTAAATAAACTCAGGACCGTATTTTCTTAAGAAATTGTTTTTACTAACTTCGAGTATACGATACTTTATACTTAGTTTGCAAATTATCGCTGATCTTTAAGGATTTGACCAGTAGGGAGTGGCCATACTGTATGTAGTACTCACTTTTATACTATGGCACGGTATAGTTAGTGCATCATCGCCAAGTTTTTACGGTTATCCGCACTAAGCGCCTTTCTGATTCTTTTACTACTACATCTCTCTCACTCTTCTACATCTTCGACCCCATCTTTGTCCTCAGGACAGGATTGAGGTCAAGAGCAAACCCATTTAAAAAAAAAAAAAAAAGGCTACAAAACTGTCATAACTTGAAAAATGCACAATGGAGTAATTTAGCTCTATCTGTCTGTTAAAATGAAATTTTTGTTATGCATCGTTATGCTCGTAGCTATTTCTAAATAACACCGGTCAAGTGTGAGTCGGGCTACTCGCCGAGGGTTCCGTACCTACCACACCACCACACAAAATATTCTGGCGAGAAATAAAGGTTTTAGCCTTTAGGAACGTATTTTCTACATCCTTTAATATTGAATTCCCACATTGTTGATTTTTTTTTCATTTTGCACAACGCAACGTTCTTGAAATGATGAATTTTCGAAATCCCAATATACAGGGTCCAACTTAATATGCTGACACTTTTTTAAGAGGATGATCAGACCATCAAACTGAACAACTTTCTGTATGGGACCAACATCGAAATCGCGAAAAAAAAATCAGCTGTCCCATACATTTGGCTCGAGTAGTTTTGCAGTTTTGTATGGAGGGACTGTTTTTTTTGTCGCGATTTCGATATTGGTTCCATAAAGAAAGTTGTTCAGTTTGATGGTCTGATCATCCCCTTAAAAAAGTGTCAGCATATTAAGAAGGACCCTATATTGACTTTTTTTCATTTTCGCAACGTAGAGGTTGTCTCGTAAAATTCATAATCGAAGTTACTTATGAATGGATCCATCCATTTATAGTTATAATTCATTCATAATCTACGTCAACATTTATTTTGTTGTCCAATTATGGTTTCCAGTTTAGTTTCAAGTTTTGTATGACAGTGTTGTAGTGGAGATGCGATTTATGGCTTTTTAATATCGCTCATCTTTGTATGAAGTTTTTAATTTACTAAGCAAGCTGTGAATATAAATAGATTCAACAATTGAATCAGTATTCCTATACTTATTAGTTGTTATAAGTGAATTTTATACATAGCGTTATTTTAGATATACGTATATATAAAATTATAGCTACCATTATTTATTTGTAATAACCATTTGTTAATTAAAACGGGTTATAAATGTACCATGCAGTTGTTTTCTTTAATTTAAAAAAAATTATAATATACATGTTATTTTTCTTATCTGATAAACATTTCTCATATATTATATTCGTGATGTGACCACTCAGAATGTAGGTATCCCGGAAACATTATCGAAATGTTACTTATTTCGATAATGTTCCCAGGTTCTCATCTGGTTATTAAATATAACTTTATCAAACTTTTTTATACATCAAATAATTGAGAAGACGTGTAGAGGTACCTATTAAAGGGCAAGCTTATATCTGAAGAGATTTCTGCTAGCATACCCGCAACGGATACATTTATTAATCGCATACTTATCTTTTTACTAGAATTACATTCTAATATAAATCTAGTTATTACTTCTGAACATTGGATTAAACTTCTATAGATGCAGGTTTAGTTAAAAATATGCAAATAATCAAAACATCTGCAAAAATTATAAATAGCACACAAGACAGCAACTATAGCGTAACACCGATCGACAGCACGTTAAACTATCTAAAAACTACGCACGACCCAAAATAAAGTCCCCATTCACACAGTCATGCTACTAAGAAAAACAGATGAAAACTCTTCTACGATTTCCAACTATTTTCTATAGCGTTACCTCACCGCGGCCTTGCTGTCTTCCTTCAGTCAGTGTAGTGCCAGCCATCGTGCCGACTACACGTGTCGCACGGAGCTCGACCCCACTACGACTTCGAATTCGTACATCGAACGAAACATGCGGACGAATTATGTAATTTAAAAAATTCATAAAAAAATAAATAGTGAAAAATTGTGAAGTGTTATCGAAAGACGATGGCGTTGTTTTTGTGTGTATTTTTGTGCGCTTGCGCCGGTGCCTTAGGGTTCAACGTGGACATACCCTCGAGGGTGGTTTATAAGGGTAACCACCAGTCTATGTTTGGATTTACTGTTCAATCTCACATCGATGGTGATCGGAAAATGTAAGTACTTTTACTTATTAAAAATTTTCTGTTGATTTTTTAAAGATTTTTCAGGAAAACTTTCATGGAAACTTTTCCAGAGTTTAAATGTATCTACAGGGTGAAATTGATATCATTAGCATCCTTTGAAACTAAGAGTCTACCCATCAAACTGAACAACTTTTACTATGGGAGCCAGCCAATCGAAGCAACAAAAAATCAGCTGTCCCATACTAAAATGCACCCGCCGCCGCTGCCTACACGACTCAAATGTATGGGACAGCAGATTTGTTTTTTGCTCCGATTGGTTTGCTCCCATAGTAAAAGTTGTTCAGTTTGATGGGTAGACTCTTAGTTTAAAAGGATTCTAATGATATAAATTTCACCCTGTATAGTAGAGTTCGTTTTTATTTTTATAAATGTTTTGTTTGTAAAATCTAAATTGTCAATAGGAGGTACTGAAACAGATTTTAAAATTTTCTCCGGAAAATCCTGAAAATCGTACCATATAAAGTAGGTACCCACCCCATACTGAACGAAGGGATGAATGAATTAATCTACTGATGTCTTTGTCTTATCGGAGTAACTAGAGACAATCTCCTCCTGATTCTGAATTCTCTTCTCTAGAACTCTTCTCTCTTTGTTTATCTGAAAATCGCACTGTAAATTCCCACACTTTAAAAAACAACAATGAAAAACTACAAGTCTATTATTTCTACAGTATACCTGCGTACTACGTATACCTTAGCAACGGTGGTATAGTTATTTTATCGCTGTATGACATCATCGCTTAAGAAGTTCAATATAAGCAAGTGAGATTTTTAGCAAGGTTGCAATACATACTCATATGCACACTCATTTACATTGATATTTATTATTATGATGTAGTCGTTATAAATTGGTGGAATTGAGATTTTATTTTGCATTTTGTGGTAAGTACAAATTTCATCGCTCCATGACCCTGAACGGCATATGTTTCAGTGGTTCTGAAACGAAAGGGAGTCGCACGGTTGGCTGCAACTTTAAGTATACGAAACGTGTATGAATATCTTGTGAAAAATACATGAATGCTGGTATACTTATAGCTGCAGGCGACTGCACTATTTTCTGACAATATTGGTGTCAGTTGCAGAAATGCTACTTAAAGTTTCAGATCCTCCATTAAATCTCTTGCTGGAGTCACGTTGCAGGGTTTGCCCCGAACACTCGTCTTTCGCGTGGTGTTCGCGCGGTTCGCGTTTCAGCCTGCCACGAGGCTCCACAATTCTTCTCAGTTGTTCTTACTCAAAAACAATCCTCGAGATTGAATAGCAAGCAAGAAGTCCAAAAAAAATATTAAAAAAAAACGTTTGCTGTCACTTTTTGTCTTGTTGACGTAGTAAAAGCTAGCCAGAAACTTAATGGAGGATTAACTATAATGAGCGTTTCTGCAGCTGAGTGTTGATCAGCTTGATTTGCTCTTTGCACACGAAAATAGGGAAAAAAGATTGTTTATTAATTATAAACCTAAAACAGTTCCATAATTAAAATCGCATTTGTGACCTGAGTGGTGTGAACCTAATAGGATACTATAGGTTAGTATCCTCCTAGTAACAGTACATAGGATTAAAACAGTAAAAAAAAATATAATATGTTTTGTACTGCTCCTAGTGCTCTATAATTATAACGTACAGAACGTTATAATTGTAGTGAAATTAAATATTTACTTACATTTAAATGTTATTTGAAAATAATCAGGGCCTTTACCCGGACTTTCGAACTTCGCAATTGCGTGAACGTTTTCGTTCCAATGTCAACTCTATTACAATGAAGTTCGGACCAAAACGGTCGCGATAAATTGAAAATCTAAAGTGCGGGTACAGGGCCAGGTCTTTAATGGTCTGCGACGAATAAGATCTAAATTTTCTTTTTCAAATATCTACCCTTTCTCTAAAAGAAACTAAGGGCCTGTTACACCACTTCTGAGTAAGTTCTTGTTAGCTTATCCGACAGACAGTTTGACATAATTTGTATGAAATTATGTCAAAATATCTGTCGGATAAGCTAACTAGGACTTACTCAGAAGTGGTGAAACAGGCCCTTAGTCACCTCAAAATATAACCCAAGAACTACGCAAAAACCCTGACAACCACCGGGATCAACTGTATGAATTTAAATAATATTATGATAAGATAAAAGGTCTAGTTATAGTAATAGTGGAATAATGACTATAATCAAGTATTTACAAACGACATGCTAATGGCCAATTAGCTTGTTGGTCTTATGAGACAGCAGGTGCTGTAGGTAATGATTCATGTTTATTTCCATCCACTTATGCCTTTCTATCCGGATCGGTCGTTGTATATATCCTTGGGGGACGCCTATGTCCAGCAGTGGACGTCTATAGGCTGAGATGACGATGATGGATGACGCCTTTATAATGTATAGCTCTACCAAGTTTTCAGATACTATTATTTTCAGATATTATATAACGTTGAGGGAGAAGCGTATATAAGGTCCAACTTAATATGCTGACACTTTTTTAAGGGGATGATCAGACCATCAAACTGAACAACTTTCTCTATGGGACCAACATCGAAATCGCGAAAAAAAAATCGACTATCCCATACATTTGGCTTGAATAGGTTTGCAATTTCGTATGGGACAGCAGATTTTTTTTCGCGATTTCGATGTTGGTGCCATAGAGAAAGTTGTTCAGTTTGACGGTCTGATCATCCCCTTAAAAAAGAGTCAGCATATTAAGAAGGACCCTGTATAAAATGTCTATGTATGGAAAGGACTAGCGATATTTTGAAATTAATGTCTATTTTTAAAGATTTTGAGAGTTATTACATTTTAACTAAAGTTTGATGACAATCCGGCTGGTGTAATAGTTACAACGCCGCCGCTGGATTGCCAAACCAGAGGTCCTGGAGTGCGATTTTTGAAACTCATTCGTTGAGCTCAGCAGTTGAAAATGAAAAAATTACTATAGTCCGTTCGCGTTAAGAAAATAGTGATTTAGTTTTAAAATTTATTGTTGAACGAGTCACGCAAAATACACAACCGTTTTGTTCACAGTGACCAGTTCACAGTGACCAGTTGAAATCTGACCTTCGAACAAAACGGTTGTGTATTTTGCGTGACTCGTTCAACAATAAATTTTAAAACTGAAATCACTATTTTCTTAACGCGAACGGACTATATAGAGAAACGCATCTTTCTGCTGCTAATTTAACTTTCAAAAATCATACTTCAGGAGTGCGATTTTGAAAGTCAAATCAGCAGTAGAAGAAAGATGCGTATATCCATAGTAATTAGGACATTTTCAACTGCTGAGCAGTTGTCTGATTTCACATAATAAGAACCTGCTTGGGGCTTCATAGGGATCACGATGTTTATGAATTGTTTACTATTCTTCTATTTTGCCAAAAAAATCTAAGTATCAGTAGAGGCTCTCTATTAGAGAGTAAATATAAGTATTTGTAGAATAATATAAGGACCACCCCGAAAGACAAGTTCATTTAGATTGTAGATACAACAACAAATAACATGTTTCATGTAGATAGTTAGGTACCTATTTAGTGTACCATATATTTGTAAAAGCATTATACCTATGCAAGACCCATGACATTTTTGGAGCACAAGCACAGATTTCCCATGATGTTGCCGTTATGGAATTAAATCAAAATCAGGGGTTTACTCGTATTTGGCCACCAGATGAACTCGGTTCGCATACAACAAAAAATTATCTTTGTTTTTCTAACAAACACCAATCTATTATCTTTGACAGCACCCCAAATAGACAATAGAACGCAAAAATTACGAATTTAGAACCGGAAACACGGACGCGCGTCACATGCGTCACACATGCGCGGGCGCAACCGCTCTCCCTTTTTTTCCTTTTTTTACTTTTTACTTAATTTAGTTTCGGGCTATTTTTGTTGCATCTACACTTCCATAGGGTGGGTTGATTTATCGGGTCTCACTTACAAATAAAGGCGAAATGTGTTTTTTTATTTGTAAAGATGTCATTAGTTAGGGGTACATGCTGGTTCCACCAACAAGTGGGTCTTTATCCGGCTAATGGTAAAGATAAGTAATGACGCGAACAGATGTGGTCAGAATGGTTTTTTATCGATCATTTTATTGATAAATAGGCATTGAGATTATTGGAATTTGTTTCTCATGGACTTGTATGGGAAATTAGGCTAAGCATTGTAATACAAATCCTAATATTTTTCTACGATATTGTATTTTTAAGATAGGTACTTAATTATGATATCTGATGATTTTTCTTATTGCTGCTTTCATTCTAGTTAAGTAACGATAATGTCTAAAAGTTAGACGTTAACTTATGTTTAAGTAGATACTTATTTCTTATAAAGAATTAGGGTGGGCTTGTGCACAATCATGACAGGGCAAACTGTGGCCGAATGCCTAATTCTAATAATGCCTACGTATGCTAATGGATCGTAGTAGAGAAGTAGGGCCAACAGAAATAGGTGTCCCTGGTGGACCTACTAGTGGGACCACGAGAAAACGCCGGAGAATTCCCGTGCCTCGAGAAAGAAAAAAGGTCAAGAAATCAGAAAGCCTACTATTTACTCATGGTATCAGATCATAATTTGCTTTATTAAATTTAAAACGGCAAGTAGTAAAAAGCTTTGAAATAGATTACCTCCCCACTTAATAATGGTCATGTTCTGCTGATTGTTAGGATATTACGTAGTTATTGTTTATTTGAAATAGGACCATTAGCAAATCAGACTTCTTGTCTTTTAAAAAACTCTACAAAATTTTTTGTAAGTAGATACCTAGGTTAAGAACACATTTTATAAGTAATTTACCTATTAGGTATGTTATAATCATAAACATAATATACTAAACTATATTACTTATTACTTTGTATTATTATTTGTATTACTATATTACTTATTACTTTGTATTACTATATTACTTTGTAAATGAAGTAGAATGAAACAAAAATTTGCTGAAAATATCTCTATTCAAATGTTATTTAACATTGTAATAAAATGCGTTAAATGCACTCTTCATCAAAGAAATGTCACCGGTTCGCTTGTGCAAGAGCGAGATAAGAGATAACCTCCAACCCCGTTTATCGTCTGTCGAAGATATTTTTAGTTTGAATCGAGGTGTTTTGGTGACATTTTTTAACCTTTACACGATACCAACAGTTTCACTGCGTTTACTGCGATCTTTGCAGATACGCAATTCGCAATTAAATAACTCTTTATGATGATTACATAACAATAAGTGCCAAATAAGTATGGTCAATGTAGGTATGTATGTACCTACCTTAGAAAAAGTATATGTCTAGAATGAGCCTCACACTTGTTACGTATAAAACAAAAGGGGCTAACTTTCTTAGGTGCGTGAGGCTCCATACTAATTATGTATGTGTGCGTGTATATGTATAGGGTTTTGGAACCAGTACTGGTTCCTATTTTTTTCGACGCTTTCGTAGCTTTGACTGTCTATCTTGATAATCTAAGGTACCTACATCATTTTCATTTGAAACCCTGAAGTAAAGGAGAACGTTTGTTTCTTTCACCATTTTCACCTAACCGCCTGGCCACGGGACAGGGCGAACTGCGGCGCAAAAAGCGATTTTAGAATAGGTGCACTGAGCGTTGTGTCCGTCCGTACTATACGCAAGCACGCAGATGCACGTCGTGCATTAGTAATTATAACATACAGGGTCGTTCTTAAAACTGACACTTTTTTAAGAGGATGATCAGACCCACAGACTAAAAAGAAGAACCAGACGTAATGTCATCTAATCATGAGTGAAGCACCCATTTCTTTTGTGTGCGTGCTGTCACGCGGTACATAAGGTGACGGGTTGTCGGACCTGCGCCTAGAGCTAGTGCATCTGTGCGAGTGTAGGTCCCTTGTAGAACAAACGAGATTGAATTACCTAGCATGCTTCACATCTTTTTAGTGCACTACTCGGTCCGTATTTCTTTTAGGTCCGTGGATCAGACCATCAAACTGGACAACATTCTCTATAGGATCAACAACGAAATCGCGAAAAAAAAATCTGCTGTCCCATACATTTGACTCAAGTAGGTTTGCAGTTTTGTAAGGGACAGCTAATTTTTCTTCGTGATTTCGATGTCGGTCCCATAAAGAAAGTTGTTCAGTTTGATGGTCTTATCATACTCTTAAAAAACTGTCAGCACATTAAGAAGGTTCCTGTATACTTAACTAAATAAGATCTAACAAATTCTTTATTTTGTTATTCCTATTTCACAATTAGTATTCAAAGCACCTAAATGCCTAAAACTTAGGTACGAAACGCTGTAAAACAAGAAATAAAGGTCCCTTGTTACAATTCAAGGAAGCGACGCGGCGACTTCAAAACGATACAATGACCACTGTGTTAGAACTGAAATGCGGTTCGGAGAGATGATAACAACTTTATCGGTTCATACATCGGTTTTTTAAAGTTTAGGGGGTCACGTCATCATCAGCCTGTAATGCTATCCCTCGAGATACGGCGTCTAACTACTTGGCTGCCAAGCCGCTCCTATTTTGCCAAATCTCGGCTATCTACTCTTCAAGGGTTGCAAGACTTGCAAGTTGTGGTGGGGTTGTAAAATTTTTTATTCACCAAGATATTGGGCCAGTATGTAGGTTGATAGGCATATTAAATAAATAAATAATAATAATAAATAAAAAGATATTTATTCATCACAAAAAGAAACACGGATATTAGTGGTCTTGTAAACATCACAGTTATCACTTTTGCGACGTAGGAAACTTTTTATTTTAGGCATATGGAAACTGTAAAGAAGAACAATACAGGGTTCAAACCATAAAAGCCTGCAATAAAAAAAAAATCTGCTGTTCCATACTAAACTGAAATGTCTACTCAACTCCAATTTTTTGCAATTTCAGGTTTGCTCCCTTGTAAAAGTTGTTCAGTTTGATGGTCTGAACCACCCCTTAAAATTTATCTACTCCCTGTAGTACAGCACTCGTAGCATGTTACACGTGATACGGCTTTATCACGCATTTCATCTCGTTCGTTTACGTGCAAATAGAAAGAGAGTGCAGGTTGTGATAGTGCTGTATCACGGTGCCATGCTACCCATGCTAAAGTATTATAGCGCTAGAGCATTAAAAAGCGAAAAATCGGTAAAATAATCTTTCCATTCGGTGAAACGGAAGACCAACATGTCACAGATCAAACAAAAAAATCCACACACAAAATAGTAACGACCACGTAACGACAAACCTTCGATTCTTCTGGACGTTCCAAATTTAATTCAAACATCGAAAGCAAACCAGCCAAAGAAGTAAGATATACGACCTCCTACAGTATACAGTTATCGCCTCATACGAGTAATAACTTACTTATTAAGCGAACTATTTAATTTATAAAACTCCCAACCAAAAGTTTCCTCAACCCGCGAAGCTCGCAACTAATTCATCTTGCAGTGCGCCCGCGCAGTCTCCGTGACCTCAATCCGGTATGGCGTCCGCAGACGACCTCACGAACGTTTACATTACTCTATTGTGGGTATTTAGTTATACCATGTCATTCCGTTTTGTTATGCTGACAGAATAATAGCGAAGGTTTGAGATTTACTACGTTTTTTTAGATGTGCTTTAGTAGGTAGAGTAGCTTAAGGTAAGGGCAATATAAGAATACTATTCATTAGCACCTACTGGATAGTTATCTTAGATTGCCTAAAGTTTGAGTACCTACCTACAAAACACCCCACACCTATACTGCCGTGCTAAGCCAAAAGGGCCTATGTCCGAAAATTACCAAAATCTGTTCTTTTTTTTTATTTGGATTCCTTGAATTGTAAGGAACCAAAATTTGTAAACAAAATATTTTTATATTTACTAGAAGTGCCTGAAAAACGACTAACCAATTAGACGTAAAGTTGTTTTTCTCATTAATTCCTAGAGATATTCGATTTATGTCTGAAACTACGAATAAAGAAATAAATATGGAAATATAATTCACGTCAAAAAATGACCCCACGAACTTTGGTGTACACCACGCAAGCACAGAGGATTGTACAGAGTAACAGCTTCATAGGAGCTTCGATTACATTAGCCTATTCTTGTAGGGCTGTCTAAAAGGAAATAAATTTGATTGAAGTATGAAGGATAATGTTTTACAATATGTAGTAGGTATATTGTTTTTCTTTTTTGTTGTTGTTTGTTGTGTTATTTATTATTTGTTATTTAGTTGAATAAAATGAGTTTAAATTAAAAAACCGTTGCCGCCCGATCCGTCGCTTTACGCGGGTGAATCAAAAATTGTATGTACTTACCTGTCACGATCTTTGGGGAAGGTACAGCTTGGCAAAAAAGTCGTGATAAAAAATAAGGGCGCTGCCTCCACGCAAGAACGTCAAAATCACGCATAACCTGGCAACACCACCATACTAAAATTTTAGTTCCACCTGTCACCACGATCATGACTTTTTTGCCAAGCTATATATGATGAAGGAGATGTTTGTGTTCCTCCTCGTATTATTAAAGCACACAGTGCAATAATTAACCATTTCGTTTAATATTATTAAACTACTTTTAAACGTGCTCGAGTAAAATGAACGATAGGTATCTCACACATTAAATTCCATAGGCCAAGTATTTCGCTTTAAATTCACATGACGTTCTACAATGACAGTGACAATCAAACAGAAAATAATCCATAGACATCTTGATATTAACAGAGGTCAGTGGCTCCAATCTCTTTCCGAAAGGAAGAATGGACAATATCTCACACATTAAATTCACACCCTCGTTACGCCGTAACCACCCGAAGCACAGCCAAAGTGTCCCCTCGGCCTCGTTCGTGAGCCCCGTAGGTGAACGCGCACACAATCATACTGCGCATGTAGTGATGCGCCGCTTTTGCGAGCTTGTTTGAAGCTGTAACTCTGTACAATATAATCCTCTGTGACGCAAGCGCGCAAGACTCAATCATTATGGCGACTCCAATTACGGCGTTTGCCGCCAAAACTCATGGTGCCAAAAATTAAGGAGATTTTGTTCGGAGTTATCGTTCCATATTTATTTCTTTATTCGTAGGTCTGAAATATTAAGGGAAAAATACGTATGATTCACTTGCCTTAGTACAATAAGACTCAAAGTGTAGCAAGAAATACGATGGTTGTTGTAATTTTATCCGCAAATTATAATAACCTAAGCGGTTTGGACGTATTTCTTACTGTGATCTATAAAAAACATAAAAATAAGTTTTTTTTTCTCGAAATCGCTAAAACGTCCATAGAGCATATGGCTTAGTATTAGCACGGCAGTATACTTGGATGCATCACACCTATTAATAGGTACCCAATTTGTAAAAAGGTCTAGTTACAAATTGCGAAGCTCTACTATAGCGATCTCTTACAATACAACATAGCATTTTATAGAAGAATTATTAGAACAGCCAGCGTTTCTAAACCATCTTTCCAAAGAGTATAGTAATTATACCAAAAGGAAAAGAGAACCTACTCGCGCGGTTTCTGGTGACCCAAATTGAAATCATCTATCCTTATCACAAATTACCCCTTCAGTTGATTGGTTGGTAGATAACCAATGGACGGTTGACTGATTACTATACATATACGTAGGTATAGGTAGGTATATATGCCTAATATTACTTTATTTCAATGGATATAGGTACTGCCTCGGTTTTGAAATGTCTCTTTAAAGTACAACAGGTATCCTTTAAAGTCACATTTCGAAACGAGAAGCAGACACAGAACTCATTCTTTGAAGAATCACAAATAACAAAACACAATCATTCCACACGCAACACGCAGCTCCGCCATCTTGATACAATGAGAGTTGCCAGTAGCTAGGACCAAATTTACTATGCTGTTGTATAAATTACCCTTAGATGCTTTATAAAAAATATTTGAAAGTGTGCAAATACTTTTATTTCAATAACAACAGTTGCGCTGAATTTATTATTGTGTAATTTCATAAATATACTGTCATAGCGTTTAAGAGACGGTCCTTTTTAATTTCAAATAATTTGTGTTTTTGTTTATTTTAATATTATTCTCTCTACTCATGTTTATTACTATAACAACTGACAAATATACAATAAATAACAACATATTAAAGTACCCCCCTACTAGAGGAAATTTACCCCAAAAAAGTAGAGTACCCATACTTGCACTTTAACGACATCTACTGTGTTGAAGAAGAACCTGGTTGTCAGTTTTATGTCCGGAAAATGTAAAAGATGGCGTCGTTTTCTACGTAAATTTGACAGATAAGGCCACTGTCCCACCACTGCATCTTTCTTTACTTTCGTGTCAATAGTTCTATGATACTATTTTAAATCAAATCAACACACAAAAATGCCATTGATGGAGAATTTGTTTTTAATCATAACTTAATAAGTGGTAGAGACAGTTATTAGTTAAACCCTATAATGTAGTAAACGTGTTGTAACTTTCACCTTCGACGCATGCGCACGTAGATTTATTTGTTCGCCTCAAACTGTGTCGAGGGCGCACTCTATTTCAAAGAACAAACATTGGCTGTCTTGTACTGGCGTATTCAATATGTATGAGAAGAGATAATTCAGGTCTTTATGAAAGGATTAAGGTCTATAATTAGATTTAAGAATAATAGTCGAACGTTCGACTATTCGAGTTTCGGTACTACTAGTGAATATAGTCGTGAGCATATGCTTCCAGATTGAAAGCAAGGATCAAGAAATAGGCGGTTTGAATAAACTCTGACTCCGCTCTGACAGGGCTTGCCTACACGATAAGAAGAAGAAGAAATAATTTCGGCCATAATTCATTACCAATCCGCAAAGGCACGCGTGGTGGACTTTCTGACGCACTGAGTGTACGCCTGTGCCCTGCAGTGGGACGTTTATAGGCTGATGATGATGATGATAAGATAAGTCATGACAAGACAACCTTATATATAAATTAATGTAGGTACCAAAAATTATAAATCCAGCCTATTGTCGCGACAGTACTTCAAAACCTTTTGGTGTCCCTTATATTATAATAATTTAAACAAGCTCTGAATGACTGCACCACTCTATGTTTTAAATTCGTCTGGCAAGTGACGAATTGTTGATAAAAAGTCTGCCTTAATTCGCAGTGGCAGTCGTTTTACGAACTAATTGTGTGTTTAATTGTCTATGACTTTGAACTTGGTAATTAATACGACTTATGGTTATTTTGAGCGTTAAAGTTACGTTGCATCAGCAACGTGTTGGATGATACTTCAAGTATACCAGTGCTTTAAAATTGTTTAATTTGCTATCTGACCTACCTAATACCGTCGTTATGGTGGTCCAGGCCTACTGAAGTGCGATTTTTGAAACTCATTCTGTGAGCTCAGCAGTTGAAAATGTCAAAATTACTAGGTATGCAGTTATAAATCTTTCTACAGCTGATTTGAATTTCAAAAATCGCACTCCTGAAGTATGATTTTTTAAAGTCAAATCAGCAGTAGAAAGATGCATAGCTCCATAGTAATTTTCACATTTTCAACTGCTGAGCTTGGCGAATGAGTTTCAAAAATCGCACTATTGATCTCCTGGGACCTCCTTTGACCAACTCTATGATACTGGTCTAGATTTACCGAACGTCTTGGGTTCGAAGCGCCGGATACCACCGTGATCAAGTTCAAGGTGTCGCCCCATCTCCACTTTAACTTTGTGATCCCCGCTTACCCTGTCTTTGACCACAGAGGATTATATTGTACAGAGTGACAGCTTCATACAAGCTCGCAAAAGCGGCGCATCACTACATGCGCAGCGCGTTTGTGTGCGCGCATTCACCTACGAGGTTCACCAACGAGACCGAGGGTGACTTCGGGTGAAACGAAGGTGTGATTGTGAGGGGTGACACATCGTTGATTTTGCCCGCGCGCCCGTCACCGCTCCGTGTAGTACGCTCGATATTTTTATTTTATTAGTTTATAGGTAGTAGAAGTCGAATAAAAAAATGGTAAATTATTTTGCACTGTGTGCATGAACTATTGAAAGAGTAATGTAAACATTTATAAAGAAATACTACATTGAAATAAAACTTGGCATCATTTTAACAATGTTTTCATTATTTTTAATTTTTATTTTAATGAAATACATAGTTTTAACTACATCTAAATATGTCTAAGAACTACAAAAGATAAGTAAATTGTTTTAATATTTTCATGCCTAAAATGAATTAATAACAAATAATAACTAAAAAAATAAACAAAAACAATTTACAATTGAGTCATAAAACATTTACCTACCTTCATACCTACTCACAATAAAATTTATTTCCTTTAAGGCAGCCCTACAAGAATAGGCTAATAAAATTGACTCTCCTTAGTAGTAGTAGCTGTTACTCTGTACAATCCTCTGTGCTTTGACCCTGGTTCTTTATTAAATTTTGAATTTTACTTCTAAGTCGGGAACTCAGGGCTACAATCAAATGTCTTGTTTTTTGTCTTTTTTGACACCAATACCTAGCAAGATAATGTCATATTTCTTCATCGAATATTAATGTCTCATAAAGTAAAGCAAAACAGAATAAACACAGTATTGTACAAAACAAGTGAGTATCCATAACCATAAACAGATCACCTTGTGTGCATTGCGCATGGCATTTCGCCGAGCTTAATCTTGCGCCCGCGCATAGTGGGTCAAGGAATACAGTCTGGGACCTGTACATGGAATTTTACTCATCGACATTTATTACATTGTTTTGAAGAAAAATTATATTGGTTTTGAGTTTGGCTCTCGAGCTGACATTGACCTAAATGATTCACTTTTAGTCCGGATTTTGTTGACATCATTGAGCCTTCGAGTATTTTTTTTATGATTAGCTCGCATAGGTGAGCAAACTAGGTAATTTTCATTGTGTTTTCCTGTAACACCGATAGAATAAAATGCATGAGTGTCGTAATCTTTGTTTTTTTATACACACATACTTAATCTCACAACCGTGACTGATCACCCTTTTGGGGTGGTCAGAAAACGAAAAAAAACACACATTTAGGTAGGTACCTACTAGCTTAAAGCGTGCAGTGGTGAAGATTGTTTCACTGATTCACCGTGTTTAACAAAACACCCTATAGTAATATTTAAAGGGGTTTAGTTTAGACCATCAAACTGAACAACTTTCACTATGGAGCCAACATCAAGACAAAATAAAACAAATCAGGCAACTGACACTCACACACATTTGAGTTGAGTTGGTACTGCAGTTTTGTAAGAAAAAGCAGATTTATGTAATGCAGACCAAAAATAAAATGGGTTCTCTGTAGATTGTTTGATTGTCAATGGTTTTCAGAATTCTTTGTCTTTTATCATTTACTTACTTCATACGGCAAACCAAATTGGTTAAACTTTTTTGAATCAATTAAAAACCATAGTTATTAATCATACTCAGCTTGGAAAGGAGCCTTAATACACAGTTAACAACGTACTGTATCATAATTGATGAGATTATAATTCACACTTGTCCTTTTAACATTTAACACAGACACTGATGATAGTAATAAATATAAATAATAAGCTACAAAAATCGCATTGCAGGCAAGTGTACCCCGAGGGGCCCTGAGCTTTCGCAAACTGTTGTTTATTAGTGGATATTACACATAAAACCCAATCATTAACTCCTTCTTTATTGCAACTTGCAATTCAAACTTGACCGAACACTCTCGTGATCTGTCTGCTAGAAAAAGTGTAATAAAAATTGGTTTTCATTTGGAAAATAAAGAAAAAAAAAAGATTGCTGCGTGTTTATGTATCGTTGGCAAACTCTCGTTTTCCCCGTTGTGTATATTGTTCCTAATATTTATTAGGTACATACATATATTTTCTAGTTAGTTATAAATTCTTAATATTTTTCATTTATTTTTAATGTACTTACCTTTTTTTGTTGTGTTAATAAAATTACATTCTCATTTTAAACCTATCTATATCTAGGTACACTTCTACACGAATATCGCAGCCTTATTTATTTGCGGAATGCTAATATTATACAGGATGTAAGGAAAAGTATCATTAACCTTTAAACCACATACTCTACCCATCAAACGGAACAACTTTACTATGGGAACAAACCTGTCAGAGCAAAAAAAATCAGTAAAAGTTGTTGTTTGGTGGGTAGAGTATGTGTTTTAAAGGTTAATGATACTTTCTTTACACCCTGTATAGAGGCATGTAAGGGTTGAACTACACCACGTAGCACAGCATCGCATTTTTCCGTCGCTCCATCCTTTTCTGTCACTCAGGAACGTCATTTGCTAGAGTATACCTATATACGAGTAAGATAGACGGAACGGAACAGCACGGAACAGCACGCCGCGTGCGATCGCGTTCCGTCTATCTTATATGCTCTAGCAAATGACGTTCCTGAGTGACAGAAAAGGATGTAACGACGGAAAAATGCGATGCTGTGCTGCCTGGTGTAGTTCAACCCTAAAGTTCGTAAATTTGGATGTAGTAGGTAATCTCCGAAACTTCATCCAAATTCAAAAATTATTAGGATGGAGATGGAAATAGATAGGCTATTTATTTCAAGAAAATATCTCAGTCCCACGGGAAAATGGAAAAAAGCGGAAAACAAAATTATTGGAAAATACTGAAGTCCACGCGGGCGAAGCCTCGGGCAAAAGCTAGTGTTTATTAAAGTTATTTATTAAAACAGGCGTTACTTTGCGGAAATCCATGACTAACAGGTAGATGACACGATTGTGTCGAGACCTCCGCTTCTAAATACCTAGTAGACAAAGTTGTATTACGTTATGCAATACAACCTGCCCACCAAATAATTTCTACTCTACACGTGTTTCGCTCCACCAAGGAGCATCCTCAGGAGTTAGACCGACGAACGTTAAAGTTACCTCGTTAAATTCTAATTAGTGCTTTGAATTAATGATTCCTGTAAGAAAAAGTAACATAACTAACTTTGTTATGAACATTATAAGTTATCGACTTACTTTGTATTTTCATGATCAATTTAAGTAGGTACCTTACCTACTTATTATTACTTAGCTACCTGAGTTCAATTTCAAGTAGACATAAAATAAGTAAACAGATCGATGTTCCATTACCATATTGGAAATCACAGAGACAGCCCAAGCTTTGGATCAGCCCGTCGTCATCGAACGATCACCTACGCGTTAACTTATGCTTAAGGCCAGGTTATCCCAGTGCAAGCGTCTCTTTCTTGCAAGCATAAGTTTGCAATTAGCCATCCCGCTTCAATTGAAAGCAGGATCGCAAAAAAACGTGTTTTTCATCAATATCTTTGCTCATGATGGGTGTTTCTAAGCTCAAAATTCTACGGAGTTCACTAGAAATAGTTAAGTACAAGAATAAAAAGTTAAATATCAGCAGTTTAATCATAGTATTGAAAAAACATAACAAAAAGGGGTAACTTTGGGATTTTTTTCTATCTTAAATTAAACTTAATCTAATCGTGTAATTGAGAACGGTCGCCTATCAGCCAGATCCTTAAATAAGACATAATTAGTTATCAGCAATGATCGGAATCTCGGGGCATTTTTTGAGCATACAAGTTTGGATACGCCTTGATTTCCCGGAAATATCCGGATTTAATAAATATGGATAAAAATTTCACGGGATTTATTGGGATTACCTATTTAGATGTCAAGAGACGTTTTTTTAAATCAAGAGTATTAGCAGCACATACTAGAGGCCGCGACTTTAAAACACGCCGCCTGGTACCTTTGACATGTACCGCACTTAGGTAAATATGTTGACCGTTATTAAACAATGATATTAAGTAACTAGATTAGTAGTTAGGGCACCAAAGCGTTGCCACTTCGAAGATGTCTGCAGGCTTCTTTGACTTCAGTTCAGGCGTTTATCTATGGTGAGCGGACACGTGACGTTTAAATTAAGCTACCAAAATGGGGAAATGCGCCGTAAAAATTTGAAAATCACAGTCGGAAAAGAATAATAAAGGAAGTGGTGTTACTTTTCACAAGTAAGTTTACTATATTTTGTCAAAATAACATTAAAAAACTAAATAAATTTTTCACGCATTGTTTTTGCCATCAGTGTTACAAGTAAATACGATTTTGATTTTCCCACAATGTTGGGAGTTTCGGTACCCTCTTCGTTATTTCATACAGGGTTAAGTTTTAATCAGTCCGGATAACTTCACCATTCATTCCCCTAATCAAACTGAACAACTTTCACTATTGAGCCAACAACGAAATCGTGAAAACAAAATCAGCTGTTTCATACAAAACTGCAGTACCGACCGACTCGACTCAAATGTATTGGACACCTGATTTCTTTTTTCGTGATTTTGAAGTTTACACCATAAATAAAATAATTAAATACCTAAATAATAAAAATCTTTATTTGCATAGTGAAAGTGAAGAGATTACAATATGGTGACGTTATCCGATCTGGGCTGATTAAACATCAACCCTGTATAATATGATATGTTACTTAAAGTTTAATTATACCTAAATCTGTTCAGAACACACAGAGCCTACATATTCAAGTTTAGAATTCAGGTAATAAATTCATTAAATTCAGTAATTAATTCTGGGGAAATTATTTCTAACCACTGGCAACTGTGGCCGTATTTACTGACGTTTTTAAAATAATAACGTCTTTCTCATTTCGTCGTAAATTTTTTGACGGCAGAAGAAACGAGACAAATATAGTTTACTTTGGCGTATTTATCGATTTCCAAGCTACATCTTTGAAACTCTGAAGTGGTTGCGCATTTTTGAGTATTGTTTTCTAGAAGCTATCCCTCTAGTATTGTATAAGCTCACTGTTATTAAATCACCCAGGGCAAAATCTCAATAAAATCAGCCGTTTAACCAATTTCAATGTTATTATTGGATCCCAAATTACTTTTTCGAGATTTCGTTACCATATAAAATAATGTTTTGGTGCCGTTGTAGTTGGCCGTCTAATTAAAATTCTCTAAAAATGTTTAAAATGTTGGGACTTGGGAGTAAAATATAACGATAATTTCATTAAAATTTAAGTTTGTGGCATCGTTGGCCAAATTTAATTGCTGGATAGAAGAGGTTTCCCCACGCCCCCAAAAAAAAAATGCATCACGCAATTTTTTGGTGATTTTTTTAGTGTTTTTCTCAAAAAAGTTTCAATCAAAGTCAGCATTTAAGCTGGAATAAAAAGAAAAGTTGTGTGTACAACACACATTTTTTATTTTTATTTGAATGTCTGATGTTGTACGGTTCTATACACATTCAAATTACATGGATGCGACCTCAAATTTTTTTTATTGACCTTAATTTTATTCGGAAGAAGAAAAATAAAATTAACAACACAACTTTGAGTTACACTTAAAAATAATCTAAAAGCGCTCGAGATCTTCTATTTTTTAAAAACTAATTTATGTTGATAGAACCGTACAACATCAAAAATTCAAATAAAAAAAAAATGGGTGTTGTACACACAACCTTTTCTTTTTATTCCAGCTTAAACGCTGACTTTCGAACTTTTTTTTTAGAGAAAATCACTAAAAAAAAATCACCAAAAAATTGCGTGATGCATAATTTTTTTTGGGGCGTGGGGAGACCTCTTCTATCCAGCAATTCAATTTGGCCAACGATGCCACAAACACCCTGCATATAAAAAATTTAATGAAATTAAGTATCGTTTTATTTTACTCCCAAGTCCCAACATTTTAAACATTTTTAGAGAATTTTAATTAGACGGCAAACTACAACGGCAACAAAACATTATTTTATATGGTAATGAAATCTCGAAAAAGTAATTTGGGATCCAATAATAACATTGAAATTGGTTAACCGACTGATTTCATTGAGATTTTGTCCTGGGTGATTTAATAACAGTGAGCTTTATACAATACTAGAGGGATAGCTTCTTACAAACAATACTCAAAAAAGCGTAAAACCACTTGAGCAGAGTTTCAAAGATGTAGCTTGGAAATCGATACATACGCCAAAGTAAACTATGTTTGTCTCGTTTCTTCTGCCGTCAAAAAAATTACGACGAAATGAGAAAGACGTTATTATTTTAAAAACGTCAGTAAATACGGCTACAGTTGCCAGTGGTTAGAAATAATTTCCCCAGAATTAATTAGTTAATTTAATGAATTTATTACCTGAATTGAACTTGAATATACAGGGTCCAACTTAATATGCTGACACTTTTTTAAGGGGATGATCAGACCATGAAACTTAACAACTTTCTCTATGGGACCACAATCGAAATCAAGAAAAAAATTATCCCATACAAAACTGCTAACCGACTCGAGCCAAATGTATGGTACAGCTGTTTTTTTTTTCGCGATTTCGATGTTGGTCCCATAGAGAAAGTTGTTTAATTTGATGGTCTGGAGTGCGATTTTTGAATCTCATTCGCAGAGCTCAGCAGTTGAAAATGTCAAAATTACTATGAAGATACGCATCTTGCTGATTCGACTTTAAAAAATCGCACTCCTGAAGTATGATTTTTGAAAGTCAAATCAGCAGTTGAAAGATGCATATCTCCATAGAAATTTTGACATTTTTAACAGTTGAATTCATCGAATGAGATTCAAAAATCGCACTCCTGATCATCCTCTTAAAAAAGTGTCAGCATATTGATTATAGGCTCTGTGTGTTCTGACCAGAGTTAGGTTTAGAAATAATTGATGATTCATTTTAAAAATGTGTAGGTACCTCGATTTCCTACACACTTTTTTTACTTCGATCGTTGTTATTTTGTAAAAGAGAGACAACCTCAAAAAAAATAAAACAATTAACATACCAACATAAACACTGTTGGCAATTAACTGTCAGAAATCGCGTTTTTTCAAAAATATAATAAAAATTGCATTTAAAAATCAACAATCAGACTTCGTCTAAGACATGTATGGCTCAAAATGTTCTAAATGGTGTCAACTATCATCCCCTTAAATATTTGCACCCCGCTTCCAAACACCCTGCATATCATATTATACAGGGTTGATGTTTAATCAGCCCAGATCGGAAAACGTCACCATATTGTAATCTCTTCACTTTCACTATGCAAATAAAGATTTTTATTATTTAGGTATTTATTTATTTTATTTATGGTGTAAACTTCGAAATCACGAAAAAAGAAATCAGCTGTCCAATACATTTGAGTCGAGTCGGTTGATACTGCAGTTTTGTATGAAACAGCTGATTTTGTTTCCACGATTTCGATGTAGGCTCAATATTGAAAGTTGTTCAGTTTGATTAGGGGAATGAATGGTGAAGTTATCCGGACTGATTAAAACTTAACCCTGTATGAAATAACGAAGAGGGTACCGAAACTCCCTACAGTGTGGGAAAATCAAAATCGTATACAAGGTGTTACAAAAATACAAATAAACTTTTAAGGGGGTGGTGTAGACCATCAAACTGAACAACTTTCACTGTGGGACCAATATCGAAATCGCGAAAAAAAAAATTGATGTTCCATACTCTGCAAATCGGCTAGAGCTAAAATATGTATGGGATATCAATTTTCTTTTTCGCGATTTCGATGTTGGTCCCATAGAGAAAGTTGTTCAGTTTGACGGTCTAAACAACCCCCTTAAGAGTTTTTAAAATGTATTCTTACTTATGAAACACCCTGTATGTATACTTGCAACACTGATGGCAAAAACAATGCGTGAAAAATTTATTTAGTTTTTTTATGTTATTTTGACAAAATATAGTAAAATTACTTGTGTAAAGTAACACCACTTCCTTTATTATTCTTTTCCGACTGTGATTTACAAATTTTTACGGCGCATTTCCCCATTTTGGTAGCTTAATTTAAACGTCACGGATATGTCTGCTCACCATAGATAAACGCCTGAACTGAAGTCAAAGAAGCCTGCAGACATCTTCGAAGTGGCAACGCTTTGGTGCCCTAACTACTAATCTAGTTACTTAATAATATCATTGTTTAATAACGGTCAACATATTTACCTAAGTGCGGTACATGTCAAAAGTACCAGGCGGGTGTTTCAAAGGCGCGGCCTATAGTATGCGCTGCTAATACTCTTGATTTAAAAAAACGTCTCTTGACATCTAACTAGGTAATCCCAGTAAATCCCGTGAAATTTTTATCCAAATTTATGAAATCCGGATATTTCCGGGAAATTCAAGGCGTATCCATACTTGTATGCTCAAAAAATGCCCCGAGATTCCGATCACTGGTTATCAGACTTTAAAACACAGTTTAAAACACTTTCGTTCGTGTTTGTGATTGACTTCTCAAAATCGAAACTATCTCTTTAGTTTAAATGTCAGTAGTGTGACAACCTCTCTCTTACAAATAATGGACATCTACAATACTGATTAACGATTTGGCAACATTGCTCTCTTTTTTAAGCTTTCACTTCGATCCAGTTAAGGAAATTGACGAAGTTATTGGATAATCATGGTTATTTGGTAATTCATATCCTTTTAACCAAAGTAGACTTTATTAAGTCATGCGTAATGTAATGTTATTTTGTAATTATGCTATTCATTCAGTGAGTCTGTTTATGATACATTTACATAAATTCAACTCCTTTTTCCCGGAGAAGAACCTACGCAGTGATTATGGATCTCCACATTTGGAAATCCTGACATACTTAATAAGTTAACTGGCTTGGCTTGGCTTCCTCTTGATTCATATGCCTTGTCTTGAGTATTTTGTCATTTCATTAGGATTTACATTCTTGTGTTTTGTTTTTACGTGACATTTTCTAAAGAAATTCACCATTTGTGAACAAATATCGAACATAGATACTTACCTAACATGATGGTATCACCATCACTACCATTCAGGGGGGTTATTGTGTAACTATACCCGATTCAATCGGTATCAAATCGACACGGTGTTTTAGCAGTTCTTGGCGATTTTGCTTCTTAATATTTAGTTAATTTATCTCAGATTATGAACACGATGATCACAGAAACAAAATATTATTTATAAAATTGGCTAGTACAGTCATAAAACGTTATCGATTTTGTAAACGATATAATCGGAAGCTTACACAATAGCCTTACAGGATCGCGATGCTCTTTGGTAGAGCGAAACACATGTATAGAGTAAGGAGAATCATTTGGTGGTCAGGTTGTTTTGCATAGGTATATAAAAATACAATTGAGAAGTGCAAGTTACGATACCATCGAGTTATTCTAATAGTCGTGGATTTCCACAAAGTAACACCTGATTCAATTATAAAAGTCGAACGAGTCGAGTCGAGTCGAGTCGGTTACATTCTGGGGGATTATTGTGTAACTATACCCGATTCAATCGGTATCAAATCGACAAGGTGTTTTAGCAGTTCTTGGCGATTTTGCTTCTTAATATTTAGTTAATTTATCTCAGATTATGAACACGATGATCACAGAAACAAAATATTATTTAAAAATTGGCTAGTACAGTCATAAAACGTTATCGATTTTGTAAACGATATAATCGGAAGCTTACACAATAGCCTTACAGGATCCTGCATTCGTAGCATACTACACGTGATACGGCTGTATCACGTCTTTTGTCTCGTTCGATAGCGCACAAATAGAAAGAGAGCAAAGGGGTGATAGCGCTGTATCACGTCGGCATGCTTGCTACCCATCTTGGATGCTCTTTGGTAGAGCGAAACACATGTATAGAGTAAGGAGAATCGTTTGGTGGTCAGGTTGTTTTGCATAGGTATATAAAAATACAATTGAGAAGTGCAAGTTACGATACCATCTTGTTATTCTAATAGTCGTGGATTTCCACAAAGTGGAAATTTTACCTGATTTAATTATTAAAATCAAACGTAACATTCTGATTCACCGTTACATCATTTGATTATTTATAAGTGCACCTAATTGCGAGGTGTGTGGTACAGTAGAAGATGTCCAGCATGTACTAGTGGAATGTGCCCGGAACCAATCGCAGAGGCTGTTACTGTATGATAGCTTGAAACTAAACCTTATGGATGTAGGCTCTTTTGTCACCATTTTGGCCGCCCCTACGTCGGGAGAGGCTAAAATGGTGTACATTTTTATTTATAGTAGTAGCGTTTAGATTTATTTCTTGTAGGTTTTCATTGTTTTGTTTTGTAAAGTTCTAAAGTTAAGGCACGATGGTGCTGACATAACCTCATGGTTAAAAGCCCCCATATAAATAAAAATGAATAAAAAAAATATGATAAAACCGGATCGTTACAAAAAACTTATCAATCATTTTTAGGAGAAACAAGTGACGACGGCGCACAAAATAAGCGATGAAGCATAAATGTCAATATTTATATCTCCACATCATACATAACGTAAGCAGGTATGTATGTGTAGCCGAACCAGTGTCACCTGTGTGATCACCTTGACTCATCGGAGTTATGTCACTACTCACTCGCAACCTCTAAATAAGCTTCCTTGTCGAGAATTTATTCACAAGACTGTTAAATATTTCCCACCGATATTTTATTTTGACGACCCAGTTGGTGTGTTAAGAGAATATTATTCCGAGAGCGAAAATGCGCGCTGCATACAAACGTACTATGGTGATATTTTCAATACTAACCAATTAAAGTCAATTAAATTTTGCAGAAACAATCTAGAAACAAATTTCTATGCTTCTATAGAGACAGATTTTCGTTAAAATATACAGTTTCAATGCTAGGATTAATTTAAGATTTGTATGGAAATCTTTGAGGCACTGTAACTTGAAAACTATACATTTTAACGAAAATCTGACTCCATACAAGCATAGAAATATGTTTCTAGATTGTTTCTGCAAAATTTCATTGACTTTAATTGGTTAGTATTGAAAATATCACCATAGTACGTTTGTATGGAGCGCGCTCCGAATAATATACCCTTAACTACGCCGGACTGCCAAAACTAGTGTCCTGGGTTCGAAACCGAACCGGTCATGGACGTTAATTAAGGTGAATAGTTGCATTACTGTAAGAGCTGTCACACACGATGACGCACTAACGGAGACGTCAGTCCGTCATTTATGTAACAATGAGTTGTATGAAACCGCAAGTAGAAGCACACACGATGCGTCAATACTCCTTGCTTCACAAATGACGGACTGACGTCTGCTGCTCCGTCAGTGCGTCAATAAAGCGTGGACACCATTAGGATACCAGTGCATCGCCATACAAAATACTGCATTGTTCAAACAATTTCTATAGCTGCACTATCCATATTGGTATCCAAAAGAAATGACAACATTAAAAAACAAAAGGCGACAGGATACAATGGTCAGTGTTCCGTAACTGTCGGCCAGATGGCGCCGCTGAGGCTTTGTATGCGCGTACGCATGCAAGGCGGATGCGACTGCGTCCATCGCCGGATGTGGTTACGTCAAAAATAATTGATATTAAAATGCAGTCAATACGTGATTATTGAGTTGTTAGGGTTGTTTTGAGAATAATTGCCGTTTGACGTTTCGGTCTATTGAAGGGATTGTCCTAGGGTATGATCAATTGGTTAAACATAGGCACGCTTATGATTATAGTCGACAAAGACAGCAACTGCTTAGGGGAAAAAATCTATAAAGCTAATCTGTAAAACTACCTAATGGTAATAATTTAGTCAAAAAATCACTAAGGATATTTTTAAACTCAGAAGCACTCTCTCGTCCTTGATTGATGATTATGATGGAATGGGAAACCGCTACGATCAGAGGTGAGGTCGGATGCAGTGATGCAACAGGTAGCTACACGGTGATGACATTAGAGATGGTGACAATGATGTCTGAAGGAATTATTCGCCTCTTACGACACCTGCTTGGGTGTTAGGTTGCAGTTTGCAGGTTGCTATCCTAATCTATCTATCTATCGATAATGTCACACCTCTTTTCCAGTGGGGTAGGAAGAGACCAGGGCAGCAATCGCGGTAAATATTCGGTGATTGAACCGTGATTGGACTACGTACGAATCATAACTTTTGACACATTTGGTATTGCGCTAATCACGGTTCTGCTCTTGACAGCCGTTAGAGCCGTTTTGACAGATCGCTCAGACGTTAAGGGTTGTCAGTTATAGAGTTTCGCGCGATATGGAATTCAGCACAGTTAAATAGGTAGTAATTGGATTGCAATGTGATAAGAACTGAAATTGGATAAGAATAGAACTTCGATGTTATAACTTAGCGCAATCGGGCTCCTGGGTGGCGCCAACTAATACGATCCTTGCCTTCCTTAAAACTGTAACTGAAGTGTGTCTGTACATTGAATTTATTTACAAAAAAAAAGATTATGATATAGTTTTTAGGTATCCCTGACTCGAAATCAACCTTTTTTACAAAAAATTTCTGTCTGTTTGTTTGTTCGCGCATCACGCAAAAACTACAGAACCGATTTTGATGAAACTTTTTTGTTTCATAGCCTATGAGCCTTATGATATTATGACAAAATCTGGTAGGTATATAATTTGTGCGGACGAAGTCGCGAGTAAACTATAGTGATCCATAAATCTCTTCATATCTGTAGGTACATTATTTTAATCCTATACAATGATGGTAAGTACTTGGAACGATATTTGATTATGTTGTTATATTCTAACTACATTAATTAAATCTCATCGGCTCATTTCAATTAGAACCGAGACGCTATTAAGATAAGGACTTATCTCTTCTAACATGACATTATAAACTATTTAATAATAAACAACAATATATTAAATCACTTCATTGAATATTATCGCGAACTCTGTTAGGTTAGGTTTGATGGCAAAAAGATAACCTTGCTTAACCGTGACACGATATTTTGTATCACAATATTCACAATATTAAGGGCCTGTTTCACCACTTCTGAGTAAGTTCTTGTTATCTTATCCGACAGATAGTTTGACGTATTTTGTATGAAAATATGTCAAAATATCTTTCGGATAAGATAACAAGAACTTACTCAGAAGTGGTGAAACAGGCCCTTAGACTCATTAGCTCATTACCTATAAAAATTATCAGCTTGTTTACCTAGGTCCCACTGCTGGGTCCACATTTCCTTACACATGAGCGGCGGGAGCAGGCGCTCCACCACACGCCTTCCAGGATGCCATTATGCCATTCTGGTCAACATTTTTGTTACAAATTCCAAGTTGACTATAAAGTAAACACCTAGCTAGTTGATGAAAACGTCAGCTGTTCATATAAAAGCAATGAGTCACCTATGAAAGCCCAGTCGATATCACACATGTGAAAAGTGGAATAAACTATGATTCGTGTTATTTTGCAAGACGTATGTACCTCAAAAACATCAAAAATTTTCACAATTGTGTATTCGCTCTTGATCATGTAATGAACCTTGTGATGTTTTCAACAAAGTTGATACTAGCATGCATTAGGGGGGACATTTTATGGGGTTTATTCAGTTTTAAAGGGAGTTTAGGGACTAAATTATGTATTTAAAGTAGTAAGTAACTTTATAGTAGGTAGTCTCATGTCACGCAAGGGGTATTTTTCATGACGAATAAAAGTGTGGTACAATGACTAATATTTCTGAATGTACCTACTAACTACCTAATATTTACCTTGTATAAGGTAAATGTATAATGTAAATAATTATATAAATAACATGTCAAATCGAAGCACCTATGAGGTAAATGCGCCAATTTAATAAATTGTTGTTATGACAAAGTTGTAATTTGTCCTTATTTTCGATCTTTTAGGTCGCCCACAGCCTACATAAAAATAAAATGAATACTCGCATGTCTATATTATTATTTCCTAAAATAGTGTTAAAAATATAGGGTGTTAGGTTAGACAGTTGCAGTACTCTCATGAACTTTCCGAAAGGAACATGAGGAAAATACACAAAAAAAATGACAACATTTCATATAAACTTTCGATCATAGCATTTTTTTTTTTGCTAATTTCCTATATGTTTCATAGGATGCAACTGTTTACCCTAACATCCTGTAGGTATAATTTATTTCACTAGCTAGCAGTGTCCGCTCCGTACTCTCTGGTAGTCTCACGATTAATATTATTATTCGTATGGCTTTCTATTCCTGCGGAGACTACTTTAATTCCATGGTTTTAAGCCATAGTTTGGCTCTCGGGGTCAGTTCGTTTAGTTCCCGGGTTCCTCCGTCAAATCTTCTGCCAGGGCACTCGTTAACTATGTGCTCGATAGTCTGCTCCGGAGTCCCACAGTCGCACTCGGGTGAGCTTTTTATGCCCCACTTGTGGAGGTGGAAGTTACACCGGGCGACACCTGTTATAATTCTGTTCAAGCTAGCCAACGATTTTCGGTTAGTTGGAATTTGAAAACCAGGAAGCTGCTTTGTAGGATCGGAGACCAGGTCTGTGCCTGACTGTAGTCTCACGATGATCAGAGAGACGTCCGAACGGAATTCTGAAGGGGGCAAATCGATTACCCGTCTCTTTACTTTAGGCTAGTGCTATTCCAAGCTGGACACCACACGGCAAGTAAAGTATTTCGGATATTATCTACTTGCTATATCGATCGATGATAATTTTCTTACTCACTATGTTTTGGCTTATCTTGCCAAAGAAAATGAGTCAGCTACTTTTAGTGTTTCGACACAAATACTGACGAATTTGCCTGCGTTGAGAACGTGAAGTCATTCCATTTAGCAATTTATGACGACTCATATAAATCACACTTAAAATAATTGATTTTTACCGTTTAAGAAGTGTCACCAAAATGATGACTAAGCTGATGATTACAGTTCTTGTGTTCTAAGAAGTAATGATTGACAGCAATTTTCTGCAATGGAAAGTGTCTCGTATCTTGTTCAAGTAAAGGTTTATATTACTGATGATGTCGAAATTTGGAAAGTTGGTCAACTCAAACATTTGTCTAAGACGACAAAATGCCAAAACTAATAGATGGATAGTTTTCTTCTGTGCCAAATGATTAATTGTGAAGAAGAAACGGTTCTAAAGAATCTAAAGAACTCCAAATATTGTATACCGAGTCTGTATATCCTCAAATATAATGCGAAAATATTCGATGCTTTCTGAGACATGTAATTTATCATCAGCCTATATACGTCCCACTGAAGGACACAGGCCTACTACCATCAGGGAGGGTACGGGCGTTAGTCCACCACGCGCGCCCAATGCGGATTGGTAGACTTCACATACGCATCAGATTTCTTCTTCAGCGTATGCAGGTTTCTTCACGATGTTCTCCTTCACAGTCCCGCCCTGATCGACCGAATAATCTAAGCTAAGGGGACATTTGTTCACTAGCTCCTTATAAATTATATAGCTTCTTATTCTTATTTGATTACTGCAAACCCCAGCCAGAGCCAATTCCATCCCATGAAAAGCATGGGTCTTCTAAATGATGATGATGAGACTTTAGCAGATCAGAAATCCAGGCACGTATCCAGGATTTTCGGATTTCGGGGGGGGGGGGGGGGGGGGGGGATAAATCCCACCTATCCCCCCCCCCCCCCCTGGATACGTAGAAATCAATAATTCTAAAATGTTCTCTACAAGCAAAGCATTTACAAATTCTCAAACAATCGGCTACCCATTTTTCCAATCAAGACAACTTGCGAGCAACCAGTCCCACCGCCATATGGTCCATGCGCGTGGGCAGCCATTCAACGGCCTGACGTCACAGTTCCATTCACTGCCTACTACGGCGATAGTTCACTTCGATACGTCGCCGTCTTTATTTGGGGCACGTATCACTTACCTATTTGGGTGACTGAAATGTTTAATTTACTGGTATCTATGGTTTATTTGGTAACACAGATAAGTTCAGCTTCTTGTTTTCTAACTTGTTGTTTGATTCCTAGCTTATTTATTTATAATTGTGGAAATTACATACATAATTGAATTCAACATCTCCTTGCCATATAAATTGGGATTCCCCGTGTATTGACAAAACCAACAATATTACAATAAATTGTATCAGGTAATTCAGTAATTACCTAGTTACTGGTTATGATAAGTTAATGGCTGGCCGATAAATACTTATCCAACAAATTTCAAAATGTTGATCCTTTACTTAATCAAAATGAAAATCTCTGATGTGGCTAGTGGCTACCTAACCTACTCTACCTAGTTTGATTCTCAGTGTTTCTCTCTTTCTCCCTCTGATCGTACCAGTTTCCCGTCCTATCACATGCATGAGGGTAAGGACCACTTGACTGCTTTATAACTAAGCAGTTTCTGCAATGTAAAGTATCATCATCATCATCAAAGTGCATAAAGAATGCACGTGTATCCAAGAAACGTGTCTTACTCACCTATAACATGACTAATAAAACAAAAACTATAGCCTACCTATCTACCTACTATTCTAGAATTCCAAGTATCGCCCACGGCTGCGCGAGCGCATGACATAACGCCATATGGCTCGACCGTGGCTAAAGTATTGTAAACATAGTACAATGTCGTTTCTGCCATGTGCCGGTCAGTTGCGTAAAGTTAGAAGAAATGGTTTGTATAAAATTGTGCTGTTTTTAAAATAATCTTCAAGATTGTTGACTGTACAATTGTAGAGAACTATGTGATATGGCCACGAAGTATCATAATAATTATATATATTAAGGCTATGCATCATTATAGCACGGAATAAATAATAATATTCATAAAATACATAATATATACATATAAATTAAACGCATTACATATACAGGGTGTTACATATAAGTAAGAATAAATTTTTAAAACTCTTAAGGGGGTTGTTTAGACCGTCAAACGGAACAACTTACTCTACGGGACCAAAATCGAAATCGCGAAAAATTAAATCTGATATCCCATACATATTTTAGCTCTAGTCGATTTGTAGAGTATAGAACATAATATTTTTTTCATGATTTCGATATTGGTCCCATAGTGAAACTTGTTGAGTTTGATGGTCTAAACCACCCCCTTAAATGTTTATTTGTAGTTTTGTAACACCTTGTATATGAGGATGATTTAGATTTTAGACCATCAAACTGAACAACTTATGAACAACATTGAAATCGCCGTTGAAGTTTTCCATGGAACTGATTGAAATAAAAATGTTGGTCCCATAGTGAAAGCTTTCGGTTTGATGGACTGAAGTACAAATTTAAGTTAACATCTCTTTTTATTGAAACCCCAATTTTAAGTTTTAACATATCTTTTTATTGAAACCAAAATATCATTTTAACAGCACTCTTTATTAAAAGCTGAAAGTTTTAGATCACCCTGAAGATTAACACAGTCGTGACTTCATGTCGATAGATTATTCTTTTAACAAAAACAAAGGTATATAAGGAAAATCATCGGTATAGTTTGGTGCGGGCTTCGTGTTGCTACTGCTTGATCGCTGTGTGCTCCTGTGTAGTGCAGTGAAATAGGAGCGCATAGCGCATGTGCGACGAAATTCAACACTATGTCACGAGTTATGGTCAACTTGACCTCCATCGGTTACGGTAGTTATACGGCATGGGACTGATACGATGGTCACAAAATTCATTCTTTGGTCCTGTTTCATAGAATTAGGTGACTAAGGAAATAATTAAGTACCTACACAGAGGATAAATTACTTTAAGGGGTGTTTCAGACCATCAAGCTGAACAACTTTCACTATGAGACCAACATTCAAATTGGGGAAAAAAACTGCCGGGGAATAACCCATTTTTTTCGCGATTTCATTTCACGAGATTCGATGGTCACTTTCTTCAGCCAGCTACAAGTGCTACAACTAATAAGAAGACGTTTGTTAACTACAATAAAACAAGTAGGTAATAACTAATATTCCTTTACTGTCATGGACGAATATGCTATTCCGTCACTAAACTGCATCACAATTACCAGACTGCGAAAGACAGACAAAACAGACCACACAGCGATGCAGTCATAACACGATGTTATCATCTATTAACTCATTGGCCAGAACTCACCTCGGCACAGATCTGCCGTTTATTTTAGTAAATTACGCTAGGTGCAGTATACGAGTATAGTATTTTGTCATAGTGTACGAAAATGCAGTATTTTCAAAACCACAAACAGTGAATAAAAGTTAGAGAGGTCTTAACTGCTGAGCAAACACTACTCGTAAATTTAGATGACTATATTTTCACGTTTTATGAGCGGGACTAGTAATCCAATCTACATTGGGCGGTAGTAGGCAGTAAGTTAACCAACAACGGGTGCGGGTGGTGAATGCTTTCATGCCGCCGAGAACGCATCAAACGTGATTTCCGAATAGGCACAACGCGCTCAAGACGGAAAAACCAAAGAGAGAAAGGAAATAGGTCTGTATAGGTCTAATAATTCAATTTTTAAAGCACTTTACTCACATAAAATCAACACTATAAAAGTACCAATATAATATACGATTGCCACATTATTGCCAATTTGCAAGTTGGTATACTGTATTCAGAGATGCTGTGTGGATGTCTTGTTAATTTATACAGGTTACTGGACAATGGGAGTCCATGAACATTAATTGTCCGATTAGAGGCAGCTATTGACCATGTGACTGTCATGTTGGTCACTCAAACCAAAATGAATCTCCGTTCTAATGATCGTCTTTCTGTAGCGAGGAATTAATTTAAAAGTTATATGAATGTTTATTATACCAAGCTAAAGAAATGCAAAACCTAAAAGTCGTTTTGATATAACCTTTTTAATTTATTTATTGAAGCAATTAACAACCCTATATTTTGTTGAAAAAAAAAAGAACGGATATTTTGCGAATTTGGAAGCTACGTGAACACCGATACAAATATACGAGGTAAGATTTGTATGCCACTGCATCTGACCCCACCTCTGATCATATCGATCTTCCGTTCCATCAGACCTAGGAGGGTAAGAACGAGAGAGTGCATCTGTGTTTAGCACGTACAGTCAGCATCAAAAGTATCTAGGCATGTTAAGTGTTCATAAATATCTGGACAACTTTACGATAGCAAACCTTATTTCAACTCACAAAGAAATCAAATTAATTTATCTGTCATGTTATTATTTGTTAAGTTAAAAACAAATGGTATCTAGTAGGAAATAGGGTTTATTTTCGTGTAATTGTTCAGATGTTTTTGAAAACCGGAGATGCTTAGATACTTTTGATGCTGACTGTACACTTATGCACTTCACAATATTCTGCGTACCCGACTACTTCTTTATAAAGATTAACAGTCTCCGTAGTCGAAATCAAATAGGAATCCATCATTATCATGTCTAGAGTTTAAGGATCCCACTGCAGGACGATGGCCTATCACAAATAAGGGTCAGAGGGAGTGGCCCATAAAGCGTATAGTGCGGATTGGTGGAGCTGGCGTGGCGAGTTGCGGAGAGGTATGGACCCCAATCATGAGGTCCGGGTTCGAATCCGCACGGACCACATGCCATGTACCTATTCGTTTTTCTAACTTATGTACGTAATACCGACTGCTCTCAAACGGTGAAGAAAAACATCGTGAGGAAACCTGCATACGCTGAAGAAATTCCGATGCGTATGTGAAGTCTACCAATCCGCATTGGGCACGCGTGGTGAACTAACGCCCAAACATCCTCCTAGCTAGAGGGTAGGCCTGTGCCCTGCATCGGGACGTATATAGGCTGATGATGATGATGAAGGAGTGTAGGGAGGACGGCCGAGGAAAGAGTTTCAGTATTGGACGATGATAGGCTGATGATGAAGGAGTGTAAATGGTGTTTAGCTGTTGAAACCGCTACGGGTCAGGTATAGTGTATGTATTGTATTAGACTTGTTCTATTTACACGAGTGATCTATAACAGACTGTCAACATCCATTTTGCACCTTTCACTGTTCGTTTAACAGTGTCATGCTACTCTTTAGCGTGTATTTACTATGCGGAACTGTAAGGTCTTGTTCTACCTTTACAATTTACATTCATTCTAATAACGAGGTGATTTTCTTTTGTTTTTTATGGGACTTGCTTATTGGTAGAGTTTCACTATTCATCGTTTTTGCCCTGTGTTTTGGAGTCCGTTAGAAACTGGTTAGAAACTACAAAAGAAAGTGGATTTTAAAAAGTTTACAGATAGACAAATTGTCTTTAAGTTATTGTTAGTTAAATAACCCTTCTTCTGGCGCAGTCGGGTAAAAACTAATTAGGAAGAGGCTTTCAGAATAAGTTCGGTGAAAAAAAGTTTAACGCATTTGTGTTTTCCGGTTAATGTACCGATTTGCATAGGTACAGTCAGATATGCAGCTTTAAGTACCTATAGGCAAGCGTCCAATACATTTACATACATACAACATACTGTATAGTTACCATAGTGACCATACATTAGTTAAATACTATAGTCATGTGCTTAAATTAGCTGTAGGTACCTACCTACATTACTTATGCGTATTTGTTTGACCTCAAACGAGATAAGTTTATAAAATAATTTAAGTAATATTAAAACAACACGTAATATCATTGTAAGACCTTGGATCAGAATCGAAAAATTACGTACGTCTCAATTTTGTTTAAAGAAGTGACAACCAAAAATCCCTGTTTTGTTCTACTATCTAATCCCCTACCTTATCTAATGTTCATTACTCGTTTAAAACATTAACAACAATGTATTTCATAACTTTACAAGAATCAGTTAACCTGAACTAATAAAGGTTTTAACTTTTACAATGTTTCACAAAATGTGTAAGTTCTAAAAATAATAATAAACCACGTTTACAACTTCCTTTGAGGGATTATTTCCACGAGCTAAATGTAGCTCAATAACTGCTAGTGATGGGAAGTATGTACTCACCTATACATGTTACCTACCTGTTGGTAAATACCGATAAGTAAGTAGGACCTCATCGGTGAGATGATCTTAGGTCTATCTAGTGTAGTCTATCGGTGGCCTTAGAGATGATCTAAGGTAATGTACCTATTAATCTAAGATCCAAGGTATATATTTATAACTGCCTTCTGGGCGCACACCTGTAAATCAGAACGAATTTACCGGTTATTCTTTGCAAAAATACGTTGCATAAAGCCACACATCATCACATTCATTATTATTCACATCACATCATCAGCCTAAACGCGTCTTTCTGCAGGGCAATAGCTCATTAATTAAGTTAATAGGTTTATACTTTGGTTAGTGGAATTTCTTTAACGTATAATTAGGTAAAATTGTTTGAGTGACTAAAATGAAATGAATTTAAAAATAACAGTGTGTCAGTGTCACATGAAATAGATTATTATAAAATTAAATTAAAATTCGCGCAGTGCCCATCCGTTGCCGTTGACGGCTAAAAAGTTTAGAGTAATTATATTCCTTGGTTTAGTGTGTCTCGGCGGAAGTTGGTGTGCATGGGGACTGACCCATGCGCAGTGCTATTTTCATTCTGCGCAACATTTTATTCAATCTGAAGCCCGATTTCATCTGACAGATAGCCCCCCATTGAAAAACAGTTGCCCAGCAACCGATTTTCAGTTGCCTCAGTAACCAAAACGGTTGCTACAACAAATGTAGCCGAAACTACCCGAAGTAAAGCCGAAGCATAGCAGAATCCTGACGTCCGCCATCGGCCGCCGTCTTCGGCCTCCTTTCGTGCGCCCTTCGGGTCCGTCACCGGCCAGCCTTCGCAACCGTTGTTTTCAACTGCCAAACCTGTGTCATTGTGAAATATTTTTATTCTATTTGTTTTTTACTATTTTTGGATGATATTTCTAGGATAAGTATTTCCGTAAGTAAGCTGAGAACCTATGTCCCAGACGCCCACACAAGCAGACCACACCAGCCAACCCGAAAACGACTCGTCAGCGGAACTATTCATTAAATGTGACCGTTGTTCCCAGCCCCGTTATTTTCGCGGTACGCGGGGTTTAAAAATACATGTGGGAAAAACGCACAAAAACGCCGTCCATGTGAGTCTTCCGGTTTCTTCCCCGAACGCACCACAGTCCACCTCAGCACCGTCAGCCAGTGATGGAGCAACTCCGCTCTGGCAGAAACTGACTACCCTAAGAGCCAACTACCCTTTGATTAAAAGAATTCCTCGGGGAGCCAGAATCTCAGTAGCCAGCTCCCTAAGCAAACGCATTAGGAGAGTAGTTAACGAGAACTCGACGGATAGCTGGGAACAACTACTCACATTTTCCTACTATACACTTCATGCTCCCAAAAATGAGGGCAGCAGTAGCAGCTCCCTCACCCAAAAAATTAAAAACAACTGTTCCAGCCCGCATTCCGTATTTCCTCCATCCGTTCCACAAAATACATCTAGAAAGAAAACATTTAACGTTATAAAAAAGATTGAAAGTAAAATTAGTGATGGCGATCTGAAAGGAGCCGCCCAGCTACTCTTCTCTGATGACGGGGTCGCTCCCGACTCTGCAGAGACTCTAGCAGCTCTACACAGTAAACACCCTCAGCCATCCGCTTCACTACACCTTCCCGTTCCCCCCCAGGCAGCCGACCCCATACCACAAGCTACACCGGAGGATGTCCTTGCAGCCATTATGTCATTCAAGAACGGCTCTGCCGGTGGCCTCGATGGCCTCACTCCGCAGCACTACAAAGACCTCGTGTGCGGAGCCACGGGAGACAGCGGCAGGGCCCTTCTGATGGACCTTACTTGCTTATGCAACATTATGCTAGCTGGAAAAGTACCCAACTGCATAACCAGCCTCCTTTATGGTGCAAACCTGTGCGCGCTTAAAAAGAAGGACGGTGGTATCCGACCTATTGCAGTGGGTACCACAATCCGGCGTATAGTGTCCAAAATCTGCTGCAAGTACATCCTACCACAACTGACATCAACCTTCCAACCCGTGCAGCTCGGTTTCGGTTCGAGAGGAGGCTGTGAGGCCGCCGTGCATGCGACCCGCACCCTCCTCCTGAACAACGGAGCCGAGGTGCTGTTGAAGGTTGATGTCAAAAATGCATTCAACTCCGTTGACAGAGGTACACTACTGTCAGAGATCCAAAACAACATCCCACAGATCTACCCATACCTCTGGCAGTGCTACAGCTCCCCTTCAACCCTTATACATAGACAACATATTTTACACTCAGCTGTCGGCTGCCAACAGGGTGATCCTCTCGGACCTGCCATTTTTAGCCTCGCCATTCATCCAATCATCTCCAAACTAAGTTCTAAATTTAATGTTTGGTATCTGGACGACGGAACCTTTGGAGGCGACTTGTCGTCAGTACTGACCGACTTACAAACTTTAATCACGGAGTTCGCCTCCATTGGCCTCGAGCTAAATTTTACTAAATGTGAACTTTTTATCCCCCAATCCACTGACCCCATTAAAAAATCTGAAATTATATCTAAATTTAACGCCTTGGCTCCCAATATAAGTACGGTTGATGAACAATGCCTTAGACTTTTAGGAGCCCCTATCTTTGGCACTGCTGTCCCCACCTTTTTATCGGACCAAATGTCTAAATTTAATAATTCATCGAACCGTCTTCACCAAATCAATTCACACATGGCGCTTTTTATCATCCGCTTTTGCCTCTTCATACCAAAATTCACATACATTCTCCGGTGCTCTCCTATTTGGCAACACAACGATCTTCTAATCTCTCTAGACAAAATGATACAAAATTTCCTTAGTGAAATTCTAAATTGCAACATCAAAGAGAGAGCCTGGACCCAGGCGTCTCTTCCGATCCGCCTCGGCGGCCTGGGCATCCGCAAAATTTCAAGCGTTTCTTTGCCTGCGTTTTTGTCATCGGTCCACAGTACGCACAACCTCCTCGGGAGAATCATTAACCCGTCACTGGGTTCCGTAGAGGTGGCTTACTTGGCCGAGGCCAAACTCGCTTGGTCAATGGCATGCCCGAGCGTGCAACCGGTTGCTCCTCAGTCCCAGAGACAGTGGGATGAGCTGCTATGCCTCCAGATCCAGCGTGATCTGCTAATAACTGCTGAGAATGAGACGGACCGCGCTCGCCTCCTCGCTGTCTCTGAGAAAGAGTCAGGCTACTGGTTGCAGGCACTACCCTCCCCAAACCTGGGCACCCTTCTTAGCAACTCATTTCTTTCCATTTTAGTTGGTCTCCGTCTAGGCGTTCGGACCAATAGGGCTCACCGCTGCAAATGCGGCGAGGCCGTCGACGAACTCGGCCACCACGGACTTTCCTGCTCTCGGAGCGCTGGCCGCTGGTCGCGTCACTCCACATTGAATGACATCATCCGTCGGGCCCTTGTAACCGCCAATATACCCGCGATCTTAGAGCCCAAAGGTTTAATCCGGAGTGATGGGAAGAGGCCCGATGGATTGACGCTCGTTCCGTGGAAATTGGGGAGGTCGCTGGTCTGGGACGCTACCTGTGTAGATACACTGGCACCGTCCCACGTCCATGCGACCTCATCCAATGCAGGTGCGGCGGCGGCTACTGCGGAAAACCTCAAGCGGCGCTTATATGTAGCCCTCGGCGAGGGTTATATATTTGCACCGTTTGGGGTTGAGACACTGGGTCCGTGGGGGCCAGAGGCGCGCCGATTATTTAAAGAATTATCGGCGCGCCTAATCGAGGCCTCGGGTGACCAGAGGGCTGGCAGCTACCTCGGCCAGCGAATCAGTCTGGCCATACAAAGAGGCAACGCTGCCAGCCTTCTGGGCACCCTGCCGGCATGCAGCGGTAATTTAGAGGATGTTTTTTATTTATAGGTAGTATGTATAGTATTTATAAGTCTTGTTTTTCTTTTCTTTAGGTTAAGTGTTATTATAATTATAATTACTGTTTCACTTACATTATTAAAATACAATAAAAATGAATTAATACCTAAAAAAAAAAAAAAAAAAAAAATAACAATTTTTGTAACTTGCATTAGGTATACAAATATTTTTATTGGTAGTTTGTAGTTTTCTTGATCACTCTGAATGGAAAAACAGTCTCGAGTAAATGTAAGTTACAACGAAAAATAACTTAAACATAGCACTTAAGTACTTCAATATTCTATTATTGCGTGCAAAAAATATTTAAAAAACACAAAATAATAAAAACGTTACGAGTTCTAGAAACGGCTCTAACGATTTCGGATTTCGATAAATTTTGGAGAATAGGAGTTTATTAGTGACAAAAAATCTCATGTCTGAAAAAACTTGTTTTCAGCGAGTAAAGCTCGAAGTCCCTACTAAAAACAACCACAGCCCAGCCCTATGCCCCGTCCGGTAATTACCGTCTCAGCGGGTCTAGGAGGTGATTTGTTAATAACTCGCGCCCTATCGTAAACTGTTATCGGATTAACTATAACACCTCACGTTACATCGATGTTAGCGTTTAACGTAACATTGTAATAAAGAAAGTGGTTTTGTTCGGCTTTTTGTAGTTGCCGAGTTACTGTAAGGTGTTCGAAGAAAAATTATATAGGTTTGTTCGGTAATTTATGAATCTAGGGCATAGTATAATAAAGAGTATCTAGCACTAACACACCTAGAGTGTAATTTTTCCATAGATAAAAGAGGAATTTTCAAACATTTTAATAAATGTAACGTTCTCTGGGAAAAAGAACCATTTTGTCGGTTTTTGCTTTCAAGATATAGATCAAAACATGATAATGCTGAATATTCAAAAGAGTTGCATCTCGTTTGATATTCGAACGTTATCATTAGAAGACGGAAGGTGTACCGGCACGTGCGCACGCGCATCCGTGCTGGGAACAGGTGCTGACTGATATAATTAATAAACTTAACAGAAATACTTCCGACAAGACTGTTAACCGTACGCATAATTATGGCGTCCCTCCGCGTGTAAATTTAGATTTTTAGATCGGATTAGGTTCGGAGGGTTGACTTTTGCTGACGTTTATTTATAGTTTACTAATTTTACATACTGACATAAACTCACGACCATAATCCGTTGCGGGCTGGTCAGAAATCTGCAATTTCTTAGAATATATTCACAAATAAGTAGTTGGATAGCAAAGTTGACCACCAACTCGCCTCCACCACACTGGACCCGCATGGTGGACTATAACCCACTCCCTGTCTACCTTATTCGTGAGAGGAGGACTGTCTCCTGCAGTGAGAATGATGATACAAGAATACAGGGTGTATTAACTTAAATGCTTTATCAAACTGAACAACTTTCACTTCGGTATAGTATGGGGCCAAAATTGAAATTGGGAAAAAATTGGCTATTCTATACTTTGGGTCGAGTAAGTATTGACATTTTCGATTTCGATCCCAATGTTGGTACAATTGTGAAAGTTGTTCAGTTTGATGGTCCGAAGTAAGTTTACGCCTTGTATAGTTGATGAAATCGGTGCCAAAACCATCGATCTCATGTCGAACACAATGGCGTACAGTTAGAAACCGATTTAAATGCAAGCGTTTCGTTAATAGATTATAAAGCCGTGAGAAAACTTCGAACATAAAAGCTGAACAGTTAAATTACATTTTAATACTGACAAATTTGTGAAACACCGCTAAGCCAATCAGAAGCTCATAGATCACTTAGTTATAGATCATAGCATGATGCGCGGGTGGTCCGGCGACATGCGCGTACGCACTAAACTTCTACAATAAACAACAGCGACTATCTTGTCTGTGTGCGCCATAAATTTCCATACTTTAACATCGTAAATACATTATAAGTATGGTCCAAGTACAAAGTAAAAGGATGCTATTATTTTAATACGAGCTTTCTTATCATCAGAGAACAGAACTTACGAAAATTCGAATGTTTCTGGTGGACTTGATTACCTCGCATTACTAAAAGAAATATACATCAAACACAAACACAATACATTGACGTTCACGCTCATGTCTGGATGGAGCGCAAATCATAAAATCACTTTTGATTAATTGGCAAGAATTCAGCAAGATAGTCATGAATACCGTTTAAAATACATACCGACAATAAATTACAATAATACTGAAAAAATCAAAACAGAAGAAGTCAGGAAAGCTAAGTTACATCTAAATTACGTATCTATCTTACAATAGGTACTTATTTGTGTATCAAATAGACAAGGTCGGTTGTTAGTGAACAGAGATAGGTACAATCTCCAGAAATTATGTCCCTAGAAGAACTCCCGACACAAACCTTGAAATTGTTTGTTACTTCTAATCTTTTATATCTTGTACCACACCCCACGAGGAGGATTTAATCCCTGATTAGGCTACTAATTATTTTGGAAGATCTTTGTTGATCTTAATTTAGATAAAGTACAAGTGAAAGCTTTCGGCGATGTTGTTACCATAGCGCACTTAACTTTTATTGTGAGATCGTTTATGTTTGGGTCGAATTTAAAATGACCAGGGAGACGAAACACATGTGCACAACATTTTAATGATCCAAATGAAGTATGTAAATAGGTTTATGTAACTTATACACATATATGGACCAATATCGTAATTTTTTTTCAGCAGCCACTGATAATTTTGTTACTTTTTTCATTTCATTCAAATGTTAAAGATCATTGAATTAAAGTCAGCCTAACTGTAACAGAACTGAAGTTGGGTAAAGTAAATCTTTGCCGTTCTAGATTTTTGCACATTGAAGTCTTCGGGATCAAAAAAACGTGTCAACAGGTGACCGGTAGCAAGCATTTTCACCACAACAACATTGTATAGCCCTGTCCTTAGTAGTCCGTCACGTATGTAATGGGAAGAAATACACCACCATATTTTATCGTTCTGCAAATCATTAAGGACTTATCAGAAGCAAGCAGTTGCTCTTGCCTTGTTAGATTAATTGATTATTTAAAGGGCCAACAGGTGGGCAATTAGAATATATACCATATAAATGTTATAGCATAATTTAGAACTCTAGAAATAGGTTTGTGACTACGCATTTTAATTAACCAATATATACGTAAGGGCTTGATTTTTACGATTTGTTTTTATTGCACTGTGTCCTGAAATGGTTAATTTACGGCTGGGACTAGCCTTTATAGAAACTAGTAGGCTTTGTTCGAGATTTCGTATCTTTATCTGCATCATATCCTATCTGTATGCAATTATAATGCAGATTTTGCTAGAAATTTGGTCCCACATTTTTAAATGAATTGCTTATAATTCACGCTTATTGACAGTCGGTTGATCTTACCAATAAGTAAGTAGTTTACTATAAACTCGATGAATATATCACATAGTACTATAATTAGTACCCTTATTATATAATTTCTTGAAAATGTTACGCTATGTAATTAAATACTGTATTTGTAATTGTACTTTGCATATATTTCGTTTTGTTTAAATGTTTGTGTGTTGTAAAGTTTCTGGCCACATCTTCTTTACAACGATTTCTACACCTTCTCTACACCTTCCGACGCGGTAATAGAGTCAACAATAAAGACTTCAGTATTGTTTTGAATAAAAAAAATTTAGTTGGGGCGGGTTGAATGCCACCAAAAAACCGAGCAAAGAGGGAAAAACGATGAGTGTTGTAAATGACGAAAAATAAATGTTCTGTGTTGTGGTGACGAGTGCAATATATCTCTCAATTTCTTCTAGCAGAGTTTTTTTTCAAGTGCTTCGTGTATTGAGTTTTTTTCGAGTGATTCGGTACTAATCAATGAGTGAACAGCATGGCTCGTTTGACGAAGCCCTTATAAGTTACGTTAAGCAGAACTAGAGTTCACTTTCATTTTTAATCACAACTAGGCCATCTACACCTACGATAGATTTAATTTTTACTAGCTCATAATCTTGTCTGATGATTTCAATATGATAAGGACCTAGAGTAGGTACCTGCAGGCAGCTTGTAAGTTGAGGAAATTTTGCAGAAATAACTGGTTTCCATTCCACTTGGGTCTCTACATGATTTAAATAGGTTTTTAAATTAAATAATAAAATGAGAAAGAGAAGATAATTTACACTGCCCTTTTTATTTATTTACAGATAAAATTAATAACTGGTTTCCATTTAGATTTCTAGATTTAAAAGGTCAGGACATCAAATAAAAAAAAAGAGAAGATGTCTAAAATTACTTTAGCCTCTCCTCTGAAAATGGGGTTTTCAGAGGAGGGTACCCTATGTACGAGGGAATTAAACCGGCTTAAAACCCAATTAAAAAAAGAGTTGATTAAAAAGTTTATAAAACAGGCCCATGGTTTGACTCGCCTAAAATTAGTTTTCAGGCTAAAAGTACTGGCTTTTCTCAATAGAAAAAGAAAGGCGAAACATAAAAAAACTTCGGATCCATAAAGTGAGATTTAAAGTAAGTTTTATCAACCCTTTCTTCTTGGGAGTTATATTCGTCATTATTTCAAAACAGAGTACCTATAACATATTGAGACGCCTTCGCAAACATGCCCCAATCTAAACTAAACATCGTTGGATAAAAAAACATCCTACGCCTAACTTTCTCTGCCATTTGCATTTGGGATCACTCGGAGTTGCGCAAGCGACTATGTGACAGTTGCTTCTAAGTCTATTGTTTTGTTTTGATGACTTGCAATAGCAGGCTATTATTAGCTTAAGGGCAGACCGTGGGTAGAATGAGACCATAGTATAAGAAAGAGTATGGTAGGTACTATGAGACTCTAGTTTGATATAAGTAGTAAGTAGGTATGGTTTTATAAATACTACTTCAGTTCTACTCAAATTATTCTAAATAACAACTTTACTAAGACATTTCTAGCCTCATTCTCTATTCGCAAAACCATTTGACAATTCAAACATCTCTTCTTCTTCTGGTTCCTCGCCATTACTGGAGGTTGGCAATCAGCTCTGCATATCCCTGTCTATCTCTAGACAAACGAAACCGCTCTACGAAGCTGGGCGATACCTGTCCACTCTTTCAGGTTCGCAAGCCACGACATTCCTGGCCTACAGACGCTTTTTTGCCCTATAAACTTCCCAAACACTTAAAATTGTAACTTAATTTGTAATAAAATCACTCCTATAAACACCGTGTTAAGTAACTGTTCAACTCCTATCCTTAAACCGATCTAAAACTCATAAACCGAAAAGCATAATCAACAAGCACATGAGCTATATTTATACTAAATTCGCGTGCAATCCGCCATTATGTTCCGTCCAGTTCCTGCTTGTAATAGAACTTGCAATCTTCTCATTGAGGCAATCAGTGAAGATGCCAGGGTGCGCGGCGCAAGCGCATGCGACATGCGGGTACATGCCGACAACATACTTTAGAGTAATGTGTGGGGGAAATAGCAAATTGATAACTGAGATATTTCGTTTGAGAGGATTATTCAATTTGGCAAGTGGTCCCTTTGGCTTTTATTTTGCTAAGGGGCAGACTAATTGAACTATTCCAAGTGAGTTTGAGGAAATTTCCCCTTAGTTTTCCGGAAAATAATCTATGCCGTAGTAGTGGTAGTGACAAAAAAAAAACTTAATTTGTCTCTGAAAAATAACGTGCCTAAATATGCCGTTAAAGTTTCTAATTTTGAACCCAATTTTAATGTTTCTACAACTAACAATAAATATACTATATTTGAGAGAAGTCGTGATTTGTCTTCTTTTTTTTATTACGATAGGGTATTTCATATTGAACCAATGGCACGTTCTTAGCACGTTCTAGTTTATCGGAAACTGCGTCAGTTATTGAACAGGTTAACTAATGAGGTTATTAATATTGATTTGATTATGATTCTTATTAATGGAAATGGTAGTCTGATTAAATATTGTACTAGATTCAGATCATGGACTACATTTAAAGCTTTCTAACTTTTTAAATTATAATTTGTAACTTTGTGGCACCACAAATCATGAGGATTAATCTAGATGTGTAGGTACTTTTATCTGCACCTTTCATTGAAAGTACCGCCACAGATTATTATAAGTTACTACATACCGCCTTAGTATAGCATAGTTCTCTACACTATAGTCAATTTGGTACCGAATCTTTATAACAAGCGTAGGGCAAGTACCGTGTCTTGCTGATATGATGCAAAATCAAATGCAGTTTAAAATAGCCTTTTCAATAATAAGATAAGATATTTCAAGAACAATGCAGTCATTGCTTTAGAAGTCTAGACGACTAATCTTTACATTACTCAGAACTTAGAAGGCAAGAACTGATTCATTCCGAGTTGAAAACTTCAAGTTCATCGGCTTGAAGACTTACAATGACTTTTAATAAAATGAAGCCATACAATATTGATGACTCAATCAATTTTGTCAAACACTTCTCGTGAAAATTCTTCCCTCCGTCGTAACAATGTTTACTCTTTAGGGAGCAAAAGTTGATCCTTAAGTATTTAAAACTCAAGTACCTACAGTAGTACCAGGTTTATAAGGCTTACCGATGTACCTGCGCAGTTGACAAATTTTAATAGCGCGCGAAATTATATTGACCAATCAGGATGTGCCACCTTTAATCCGTTTACGCTATTGGCTAATTTGTTTTCGCGCCCTTTTCTCTGCTATCCGAATTTGCACTCTTTGATTACTAAATGACTTCGGGTTTTGTCGGGGACTCGGGCCTGCTCTGCGCAAACGAAGATTAACGAACGGCCATATTTTCCTGGTCTTAATGTACCTAAATTCCGATTTAGAGCAAGTCGAAAATATTGTCCTAATATTATTTTGTTTACCTACTGATTACCTTATCGGTTGCTTTCCGATTTTTCACGAATGAAATGAAATGAAATAATGATGTATGGTTTAATTTAAGTCGAATAACTCGCGCAAGAGGCTGAAGGAGGAGTGGAAACCGTGGAAACCGTAAAATCATGAGGAATAAAAAAGTAGCGGTTCTCTTCATATAAATTCAAATAACATTCGATAGCGCGATTTAAAAACGTGCAGCGCCATCTATTGACAAAATTGTTAGTTTGTTTGTTTGTTCGCGCATCACGCAAAAACTACTGAACCGATTTTGATGAAACTTTTTTTGTTTGATAGCTTATGATCTGACTTAAAATGTGGTATATAATTTGTGCGGACGAAGTCGCGGGAAAACACTAGTAATCTATAAATCTAAACTGGGTTAGCGGTCACTGTGGTAGTAATTATTAAATTATAGTACCTACTCTGTGCTGTGGTTTATTATTGACCCTCTTGTCAATTGTGATTCTCTGTCATTTTCATGCCCTCGCGCATTTCATTTTAAAAACATTTACCCATACGCTAACGCCATTCATTATCCAATGGGGGTAGACTGAGACTACACAGCCCGCCACACGTTACGATTCTGAATTTCTGACACACCACTTTCGCCCATCCACAATCATACCTACATCTTTTCGTGAACTATTGTCGGTTGAGGATGCTACATCCTCTTTTAGAATAGATTCTCCGAGGAAAACAAAAACCATAAATACCATAATCAAAATCGTGGTTTGAACTAACCATCTAACTCTTCGCATGACCTCTCCCAATCCCAACACACCAATAAGTAATATTTGCATGATTCGATATAAATTTTCTCTTAAATAATATTTAGTTATATTTTTACTCAACTCTGTTAGATGGGTATGGTATTTATTTTTTACAAAAATCTTATTTGGAGTTCATACATGCTAAAATCCTAAAACTCTCATTTCGCATACAACGTCACATAACTGTGCAAACCATGTTTACAAATTCACGTCGTATCCACATTCCTACTTTATTCAGGGCACCTGTCGGCGAATACAAAGAACTGCTTAGCATAAACCAAGTTAGATACTTTTCCATTCACGAAGAATCGACAACCAAACAATTTTCACACATAGGACTTTGATATAAGAATTAAGTTATGGGACTTCTTGGTATAAACAGTGTTAGGTATACATGGATGCGCAAGCGGCTCTATTGCAATGCAAATAAGAACTTGATAGGTAATGTTTATGGGTAGTGTAGTAAGTTGCGAGTAACTTACGTATTGAATGATAATAGAGTTAGATATTGTGGTTGTGGGTGGGTTTATCATTTCACCTATATCGGGTCAGTTCAGGCGTTTTCTAAAGCCATAATACATACAAGACATAGGTACATATTATACTCACGCCATTATCCCCCGGGGTAGGGAGAGGCTGCGGCTCGCCACCTATTTTGACATACTTCTCTCGCCTCATACACTTTTATACATATCTTCATGCACTTCCGTCGGTTGAGGGTTCTACGATTGTCCTTTACGGAGAAGACAATTTATTTGGCCAAGGTAAGTTCTCCTCGGATAGTGACCAGTGAGTCAACTGAGTGTTCCGCTCACTGGATCCATAAATCTCCCTAGTAAGTCTACTCTCATTGATCCTCTGTACGTGATCGAACCAATCTAAGCATACCTCTTCCAATCCTGGTTAAGACACAATGCATCCTTCAACTTACACTGATCACTTATCTATCGCACAAGTCATAATAGCAAGGCTTTTTAGTCTGATGCATAAGCATAAGCATATGCTCATGACTATATTCCCCGAGGGGGTAGTCAGAGATATTCTGAAACCTCAGAGCATCCACGTTTCGCCTGTAGTACCGAAACTCTGTTCAGTGTGACGGGGGGTGAGCCCGTCGCCACTTATAATGGACATTGGGTACAATACACGCCTCAAAATTGAAGCATGCAGGTTTCCTCACGATGTTTTCCTTCACCGAAAAGCCAGTGGTGTAACAAATCGTACATAAATTCCTACAAACTCATTGATACGAGAATAATGAAATAGAGTTAAGAAATATAGGAGAGCGGCTACGAGACTACTCGACTCAAACATAACAGCAATTTTTTTTGTGTGATTTCATTACCGCATGCAATGCATGGTTCAAGTTTCCGCATGACTAAAAATGTTTCCTGTACCTAGTGTAGATGGATTCCACTAGCGTTTGCATAAACCATTTTGATATCTCAAAGATCTGTTATCATTATCGCCATTGTTTGCTTGTCACCAAACATGCGTGTGCGCATTGTTGCTCTGTAACGTGGTGCAATATAATACATTATCTAATGATGTAAACACGTTACTAGATAATATCATAATCATCGCTCGTTAGTAAACAATTTGTTACGAAATTAGGTTTTATTATGAGAATTTTGTGGGAATAACTGTTAATCTTTTTTGGGCATACGTATATAGAGCCCCAACGAGCCTATGGATGGTTCTAATATTTGTCTTGGAACCCGCAAAGAATTTAATCAAAAAAAGACAGAAGGAGTTGGAATACCCAGTCCTCATAATACAATTTAAGTAATTGTTGTGCGTAGACGCACGGAAGCGCTCGATGGCTTAGTTGAGCTACGGTATTGGAACCGATCACCGAAGTTAAGCAACGTCAGGTCCGGTCAGTCTTTTAATTAGCATTGCTCACGACTATATTCCCCGAAGGTGTAGTCAGAGATATTCTGAAACCTCAGAACATCCACGTTTCACCATAAGTACCGAAACTCTGTCGAGTGAGCCCGTCGCAACTAATAGGTAATTAGACTAGTCCATAATAAGTAAAGGTTGTCGTTAAGTACATTATAAAATTATACACTTTATTAGACATATTAGGCATTCACCTGTAAACCAATAACTGAGGTGACTCGGTCCATGACTCATACAAGTCATACACGGCGTACACCTCATACCTACGGCTACGTCCAATACAAAGAAACTCTGTACGTGCATTAATTGTATGATGACGTGTCTGTTTAACAACTAACTCTGCAATTAGCACGACGAATTGCCCGTGTTCTTACATTAAGGTGGTTGCAGAGTTGTTGTCAATTTTATACAAAACTTTGTCGTAGAACACTCGTAGACGGTATGAATAAAAGTAATGTTTTATATATGGAAAAAAATAGCTTACGAAGATATAAAGGCTTTGAAATTTTGTATGAATAATTTCAAAACGTTATATCTTCGTAATTATATTATAAATTGTATATATTATTTGAGACGCGCAATCTAGATTTTCTAAGCTATTTTTCCATATAATTATAGAACATTACTTTTGTTAATAACGTCTACGAGTGTTCTAAGACAAAGTTTTGAAGATACAGTACAAGGTTTGATGAGCATTGTTCGTGTAATATTAACAGACTCCTGGAAAGATTAGCTTTTGGGGGCTCTAGATTACACCATTCCAGGGTCGTCTTTGACCTATTGGAGGTCCTGGGCACCTAAGGGTAATGGCATATGACTGAAATGACATGTTTGCATGGGAACTATCTTATTCACTACACAAGGGAATGTTCAGACCAGCAAACTGAAATACTTCCTTTATGGGACAAATGTTGAAATCGGGAAAACAAATAAGCTTTTCCATAGAAAATGTCAATACGAAAATGTAGGTATTCGCGATTTCGATGTCGGTCTTATAGAAAAAGTTGCTGTTTTTGATGGTCTGATCATCCCCTTAAACCAGTTTCAGCTCTTTTCTTGGACCTTATAGTACCTACATTAATCATTGATCTAGCATATAAGTTCAATTACATTAATAGAAAATTTTCTGATAGTCTGTTGACTATAACTCTTCTTTTCCTCAAGATAAGATACAGTTTTCACTTATCAATCAATTCACCTTACCAAGAAACACATTGACTAATCGAAATCAACATGTAAAATGACAAATGAATAGCTACATTGTTTAGTTGACAACAGACATGCGCATGAGTTGATACCGATTGGATTTCTTTGTCTAGAACAATAGGTTCTGATGAAGCATATTGCTGGGGCCAAAATGTTTGGTCATGTTTGTAAATATTGAAAAGAAGACCACAAATAGAAACAAACTAAAGATTATTAATTAATAATTGTTGCCAATTTTGCAATCTTTCGTTTGAAATAGAAATAAAGTAAGTATGTGAAAGTAGCAATAAATGAATCTTTTTATTTATTTTATTTGTATCAAAATAGTATCAATTGCTAGCTTTTGCTCGCGACTTCGTCCGCGTAGAGACTACTACACTCCGTTGTAGGTATCCCTCTAGGGGTCGGTTTTCGAAAAATCCTTTCTTAGTGCACCTCCTACGTGCTCTGTAGAATATATTTTCCAAATTCCAAGTTTCTCTCTTCAGCGGTTTAGGCTGTGCGTTTTCAGTCAGTCAGACAGTCATGGAACTGTTTTATATAGATTATCTTCTTTTTATATTATGAATCTTAAGGGACAAGGTTATTTTTTAAGTGTTTTGGGAACGAATGAATCCATCCATCGTCTCTTGGCACATTATTTATTTTATATTATTTCATTTTTTATTTTATTTCGTATTTTGGCAAATAAACTATTTCTATTCTATTCTATTCTATTCTATTCTATTCTGAAACTCGAAGCAAGCTAAAAGTCAGCACACTTGAAAAGCAAGTTGCAACAGTGATATTGACCACTCTGATAATTAATATGGCCGTGAGTTTCTGTTTATTGTACCTAGTCATGTTTCAAGTCGGGTTGGTGTCTCAATGAAGCGATTTATGTTTTTTGATCAAACATTTGATCCAAATGTAACAAGTCATCGTACTCGAATCACAATGACCCTCGATCTTTTGTATTGATGAAAGGATATTATGCGTGTACGCATGTACCTTACCTTACCTAATGCTAAGTTACATTTCAACAATAAAGATAATTAATATCGACATAAAATATATTAAGCTTCACCGCCTATCCAAGGCCTTTTATTTTATCTGGTAACCAAAATACAAACTCTTCACAATGAATAACAGCACAACTTGTAATCCAGTATTGACCGAAATTTGCTTCGTTGAAGAGATTGTCTTGCCCATTATGATCTATTATTAAGAAATATCTAGGGCCTCTTTCACCACTTCTGGATAAGTTCTTAATAGCTTATTATTTTGTGTAAAACGATCGATTCTGTGGAAAGATACGTCAAAATGACCTCTCAGATAAGCTAAGAACAACAGGCCCTTAGCACCTAGCTATTGATTTTAGTCCCCGATCTCCTGAAAGCACACTGGCGTAATTTGAAGGGTCTTAATATTGTCATACGTGTCTTCATCTTCCACCTACATGAAACCACCTGCCCACTTTGGTATCCGAGGTCAGCTGCAACAACTTGAACGATTTGATATGCATTCTGCCAAGGTATACAGCGCGCTACGAAAACTGGCAATACATGAGAAAGCGCTACATAGGTTCAGTATCGCTAACAGACCGAGACCGGGGGCACTGTGGAAAACCCTACATCATCTGTCAGCATCAAATCAACGTGGTAGTCTTATGTCCACCAAGAAACCATGTACTTAGTCTTCCGGGCAGTTTGAAGTCTCTGAATACTAATCTTGGGTTTAAAAAATTCTGTCAATTTTCATCCTGGCAAACTGATCTCTTTTCAGCAACATTTGTATGTGTTAATAGGAATAATGTAAAGAAAATGTATTGGATTTGATTGCCAGTTCTTGTCCCCCGCGTTGTCCTTATACACAGATGGTTTAGACTTGTCAGTAAGTGGGCGAACCGTTGTATAAATAATGTGGTTTTTAAAGAAGTTTCTTTTAATTAGGTCTATATACGCTTTTAAAAAAAGTATAAAATAATATATAAGTATTTTGAATTATGCTGTATTTTGAACATCACTGACTACCCCTCGTCGAAATTTGTTGTGAATCATCTTATGCTTGATTTGACTCCCAGTTTTGTATGCGATTGGGTACTACCAACTATAGAATATCGGACCTTCGACCCTGTGAAATTAAGTTGAAATTCCCATTGCCAAAAACAGGAATAGGTACTCGTATAAGTACCGTTTTCCATATCAAATTTCCCCATCCTTATCTTAATAACCATAACGACCATATTCCTCTACACCGTGACCATGTACGGTTACTAGGTATATGATGCGGCACTTTAGGGCACTTTGCTTTGGTCACGGCACACCCTCCTTTCCTCGGTCGGATAATGCCTCTATTAAGTTACGATTTCACACTGCATGCATTTGTGCAAGGGGCAACATTGTTGATGTTCTATTTCTAGGTTATAATTATGTTTATGGTTTTGTCAAAAAACATACCTAGTAGGTATGTTCGATATTCAACCATAATGCCGCACTATATACCCGCATTGATGTGGAGACGATCTATCCCAATAAAAGTCTGTAAATAAAATAGGATGATGATGACGGCGAACTTACCTTTTAACATTGGTTTACTGAAAGTGAAAACCTTTGAAACCTTTGAAGTTTTGTCCGTGTGGAATATTTACTCATGTGATCTTCTTCTTCTTGTCGTGCCATCTTTAATCGGAGGTTGGCTATCAATAGGGCTAGTCGGACCCTGGAGACTTCAGCCCTGAACAGTGAGGTGGTGTTCATATCGAACCATTCACACAGGTTCTTAAATCAGGCATTCGTCTCCCCAAAATTTCCTCCTGCAGAATAATCTGGAGTAGTTGGTATTTTTCACTTGTTATATTGTGACCGAGGTACTGTAGTTTTAGATTTTTATGGTTACTAGTGTTTACCCTCGACTTCGTCCGCACAAATTATATACGCGATTTTAAGTCAGATCATAAGCTATCAAACAAAAAAGTTTTATCAAATCGGTTCAGTAGTTTTTGCGTGATGCGCGAACAAACAAACAAACAAATACACAAACAAACAGACCGACAAAATTTCTAAAAAAGGTTGATTTCGAGTCAGGGATAATATAGGTACCTAAAAACCATATCGTAATCTTTTTTTTGTAAATATCTTCAATGTACAGACACACTTCAGTTACAGTTTTATAATAGTATTAGGAGCACTATTCTCTTATTCACCTGTACTCATTAGATAAAACATATACACATTGAAGTTGATGAAGCTGCCCTAATTACCACCTGTACACAAAACAAGCTCTGACGCTTGTTCGCATGTCATCACTTTTTACTAAAATTCGCAAAAAAACAGACCGGCGGAAAATAAGCAAAATGACACCACATATTTCGTAACGTCGGCAAAAAAAACTAAAAACAAACCAGGTGGCTGGCAGAACGCCACGTTGTCTGACTCACACCTGCGCGTGCGCTGGACTACAGTTCCCTTCACGTATCATAAAGTCCTGCCACTGGACTTTTATGCTGTTGTAGTAAAGATGAAAATGCAGAGTTTTTAAGGACTTTTATATTGAAATGAATTTACGAACTGATTATGCCCGAGGCTACCCGCATATGATTAAGGATCTGGGTTCGATTCCTATAATTAATTAGGGTGCAAGCTGGTTCGGTTGTAAAATTGTATGGCCATTGGCATGTAGGGTGTTATTCTCTTGAACAAACTAAAAAAACAGCAGAAACGTTCTCTGCGCATCCTCAGCAATCAGCAAGCCTCTAGCATTGCTTGGCATATCTCTTCACTACAATAGCAAGTCGAAACTCAATCGAAACTCGTCATGTCATATATAGTATTCTATGCTTGACTTATACTCGACAGAAGATAAATGTATATACTACAATAATACTACCTAAATGTATTTTTTCTACTAAACCAGAGAATACTATAACCATTATACTTAACTTAACTAAAATAAAACCATCAAGATTAACAGACTATCAAAGTTCAAAGTACCTTTAAAGTCTATTTCCACACCTGAGGTGAGAGCGAGACGGTGTGCTCAAAATAATCCCCTTTTCCGGCGACAGAAATAACGCGTCGACTCTTGCACACATCCGATAGATAAGTTCTGTCATCTGGAACCTTAGATGTAGGTTAGATTATTAAGAAGTAAGCTAGATTCAAAGTTAGTAAAGAAACAACGTGTTCCTACCTGGAAACCTTTAGCAACCCATTACATCTGTCTATAACGTCACGCCTCTATGCTAGTAGGGTAGGCAGAGACTGGGGCGCGAAACACACCTCTTTCGCCTCATTCTCATTCTGTTCGTCGATTTCGAGTACTACGCACCTCACCTTTCTGGTAGGTCGACGTTAGCGTAACCGATTTGATCAGAGTGCGTCCTACGAGACATTATCCGATATCACCATCATCATCTCAGCCGAGGGACGTCCACTGCTGGACATAGGCCTCCCCCAACGATAGCCATAACGACCGGTCCTGCGCTGCCCTCATCCCAACGGGTTCAGCCGCCTTCGCCTGGTCGTTATCCGATACAACTTTTTAGCAGATTCCTTACTTTATGTACTTTGATAAGTTACCTATTGACCTTTGCCACACAATAAATAACAATTTGTATCTCATTCTACGTTGGTTGAAGGTTTTTGTAGTACATCTCTGCTATCTTCGGACTTATTATTCTATGTACGGCAGACGTCTACCATGCTTAATTTATCACAGCCTCCATACATCACCCTCCCGTGCATCATTTACAAACCGATGTCCCAACAAAACTAGTATCACCACCGTAAACACTGACTCAGTGATATTATAGAAATACGATTTGGCTTGCGTTTGCGACCGGGATTGAACCCCGATCTATTTACATCGTTGGCAACCAGCCAGTAGTCAAGAGCCTAAGGAAGTTCCATCATAGAGTCTTTGAGTCTACGTTCTAAGAATGAAATTACCTTGTTTCGTGTGATTTCGTATTTGTGATGGTGTGAAGTCAAGTCGTATCCGATTGTTTGACCCGTTTCCTCAGTGCTTGATGGGTCTGATGATGGTTTTGACGGTATTTTGGCTGTGGAATTCTGTAATGGTTTCGTCTGTTGCATATTATGCCGTTTCGTAGAATTCTAATCAAAATGATCCATGGATAGGGGAAAGGGGCAATGTTTCCTTTGCAGAGCTTGTAGGCGAAAGATTAGCTACCTTGAAAGTGAACCTCACCACCGCTACACCTTTGATGGTAATCATAGCAATGTTTGCTACCACCACAGGAAATGCAGTCTTGGATTATACATAAACAGGGTCCTTCTTAATATGCTGACACTTTTTTAGGGGATGATCAGAGAGAAAAAAAATCTGATGTTCCATACAAAACTGCAAACCTACTTGAGCTAAATGTATGAGACAGGTGATTTATTTTCGCGTTATCGATATTGGTTCCTAAGAGAAAGTTGTTCAGTATGATCATCCCCTTTAAAAACGTGTCAGCCTTGTACTTGTACGAACGTGTCCTTCTTAATATGCTAACACGTTTTTAAAGGGGATGATCACATACATATATATTTGAAATTTTACGTTTTTTGCATATGTCACTGCATTATTGCATTTTACAATAAATTTAGGAAATGAGGTATTCTTGGATTTAGTACTAGGTGGTTACATAATTGTATCACTCTTTATTAGCAGTAGAAGTATATTATATTGGTCTATGGAATTTCGCAACAATTTTCATTCACGTTAGTCTGTTGGAAAACTCTTAGATTCCGACATTCAAACAAGTGGTTCCGCATGTGGTTTAGTTCCCGAGGAAGTCGTTAAAAGTGTAAACTCTGTTTTGTCGGCCTAGTTTCAGAATTTCAGAAAATCTCCTCTAAAGTTCTGAGAACCTAGCTAAGTGGGATCACACACGGTGACGCATTGACGAAGCGGCAGACGTCAGTCCGTAGAAGCATACGCGGTGCGTCAATCCGTCACCGTGTGTGCTTCTACGTGCGGTTTCATACAAATGACGGACTGACGTCTGCCGCGTGATTAAAAAGATGGTATCGATCGTTTCATGCACGTTAAACACTGATGTACAAACTATTTATTCAATCTCAAAACAACAAACGATGACCTAAACAAATTTCTTGAATACCTCAGCCTTTGATTGAACTGCGTGAGGAATCAGGAAGATAATAAAAAATAGAATTGTTCGCTATCGGAACCCTTTGTGGATCGAAATTGCTTTTCATGCTAGATTTGTATGATAAATACAAACTCGGATACAAAGGAATGTTTTGGTAATGTTGAAGGAAGAATGATTATTTTATTTATTTTTAACTCTTTGAATTCATTTTATTTACTTAAATTGTGTGCACATAAGGTACCTGCAGCATTGTTAGATTAGTCAAAATAATAATATCTGTCATATGCTTTTACCTCTATCGGCGCAACAACCCTTTGTGGGTCTTGGTTCAACATATTGTCCTACATTTATCACACTTCTTTGCCTTTCTCCAGTTATCATCCATCTTCTTAAGGTCTTCTTCCACACAATCCATCCAACGTATACATCACAATTCACAACGACCTTTATGCCTGTACATCCTGATCAATGTTCATATCATGCTAATTCTTATCTTTTCTTCCCCAGGATCTTGGTGGGAGCGCCGGAAGACGAGCCGTACCACATCACCGGTGTTACGCGACCTGGTGCGGTGTACCGCTGTGAGCCAGGGTACAGGGGGTACCCTGCGGAAGACAGGGCCCTGGACATGTGCTCCGTCATGGTCTTTGATAAGACCAGGGGTAAGTCTTATTTTGGCAGAGATTTTTAACAGATGTGGCCTTGACACTAGTTGGTACTTCTAGATTTCATATAGCGTTTCTTAATATCAAATCACTCCGTCCCTCATTGAGAATTCATGTTGGCAGTACAAAATCACTGTGATGGATGACGAGTGCGATGCGAACAATTTTCGCGTTCTATGTATCGAATTTTCGGAAGTTTGATTCCGCATAGGCAGGCCTTTTTAGCATAGGATATAATATAATAAGGCTTTTATAGTAGATGCTCTTTTGAGAACAGATCAGCAAATATAATTACGATGGAAGTAAACGTGTGACTATCAATATTTATGAATACTTAAAAGGCTATCTTTACAAGAAGCCTTAAGTTGTAGAATGGTCCGTCGATTATGATGTGTGAGTCACAATGACTCACAAAATGACTAACATTGGTCTACCCTTTGAACTACTTTCACATCTTTCCCCCGAGTTTCTTGACCTACGCAAGATCAATACTATTTCATATTACAACCATAATAGAACATCATTTCAATCACCACACGTCCTATTCCATATCTGGATTGTCACCAAGGACATGAATAAAGTGGACTTATTGCAGACAAAGATATTGCAATTCATATTGGAGTTATAAATGCAACAATCGGACGCCTTGTAAGTGGCTGCCTCATTAATTCATTACCTGATGCATTACTGGATTGTTCCATAAAGCTGATGTTACATGGAATAACACCCACGTATAGTTGGATAAAATCTTTTGAATTTGCTTCACGTGTGGTAATGTTGTGGTAGTCGCCTTTTATGATGATAATAATGAACTTGCCGATGTTAATATCTTATTCTTCAATGACAATGTCTCGACCAGTCTTTAGACTAAAAGCATTTTTTATTGAATGGGTATTGTAATGGCATTTCGTCCGAGTGGATTGGAACCCGGACCTCATGATTTCCATGAGTTTTTCTAACTTATGTACGTAATACCACTGCTCTCAAACGGTGAAGGAAAACATCGTGTGGAGACCTGCATACGCTGAAAAACAAATTCTAATACGTATGTTGAGTCACGCATTGGGCACGCGTGGTGGACTAACGCGCATACACCCTCTCTGAGGGGAGGCCTGTGCCCTGCAGTGGGAACTAGGTAGGTATGTAGGCTGATTATGATGATAAAGTATATTGTCATTTCAGTAAGCGGCCGTAAAGAGAGCTAAGGCAGATAGCGCTACTGTGGTAACTACGGCCGCTGGTGTCGAGAAAGATTCAAAAATTTACTTTTCTCTCCTCCGGACGGAAAGCGTCAATTTTCGTCCCGCTGCGGTAAACGAAGTGGCCGCTTTCCACCTCCGTCGAGGAGAAAAATAGTATACTAACCTCGGGCAGTAAATAAGAAAGCCTCAGATCACATTACATTACATAAGATCTGAGACCTTTCTTACTTTCCTGCCCTCGGTGTGTAATCTAATATTACCACCTGTGATGATGAATGTACGTATAAAACTGATGGTCAATAATAACAATCTACAACAAACCAGCAAGTTAAATCAATGTAGTGACGTGTGACGTCCGCCCAACTCCTCGGCACGGCCGGCAGCGCGGGCGCGGGACAGCTACCGCGCACGCGCGTGATTTACAGCGGAGCTGCTGCGGCGCCACGGAGCTTTGTTGTCTCTGTCGCACCGGACAGATGGCAGTGCTTTAACGTCAGTTAGAGTAATAGCCTTCTGTGCTTTGTAACTAATGTTTTCCTTGGGGAAGGAGGTTCCATATGAGGGAAAAGTTTTCTTTTGCGGAGTACAATCCTTTAGTCCACGAAGGCGTTTGGATTGTACTTACCTTTTGGGTTCGAAACTCGTATCTCTGTGCTCGTATTCTCGATGAGCGTCTGCTCAAAATGTTGTAGGTGTCAATTGTGTATCGTTGGAAAATTTGTAGGCTTGATAAGTTTAACCAGCTATTTCAAAACGCAAAATTTGACAGGTGAACATTTCTACAGCTGAGTGCTTTAGAAGTCATACAAAAGTTTCTGCTCACTCCGAGAAGCAATAAGGTCTTGCTTGTATAAACAATCGTAGATGATTCCGCATTTTTATACAAGCTGTCCGTGGACTTTGGAAGGAACTAGGGAGTTTTAGTGATCATGGGTTGCTAATTGTTAAATAAATCACAGCTTAACGGTAGTAAATGATTTCATTTATGTCCTTTTTCTTCTGCCTGAATCATGTTCGATGTCTTTTGTGGAGTGACATATGCATACTTTGTTTTTAGTTGACTCTCTTCATAGACTCTACTATAAAATCATTAGTGACTTTTTTCTTACGTAGACATCATCAACGAATTCCCAATCATCCAGAATTACCGTCAGAAATTTCGCGATTCCACATCTTCTAAAAAATGCTTTTGCTATTGCATATACATACTACTTACCTTTTGACGAGCATCTGGTGGGTGGTCGGTCATCAATCTTCTTGGCAAGTCTGTTAGTGCGATTTAGGATTGTTCCCCCGCTGGATACAGACTACAATTCGTAATCAATTTAAAATCGTTAGTCACATGAGAGTCGTTGACCACAGCTGACTAATTTAACATTTAAAAATAAACCTATAAAATAACCCATAAGCTCAGGACCAACAATGTAGAGCCATGAATCACGGTGTTACGAAGCTCTTAGGATTCCGCAAACCATACTAAATAAAGTTGGAGGTATTCAAGAAATCCGTTGCACAATGGACTCGGGCAGGATGCTCTTGTGACGCCTGTATTTTTATCGCGTGAGTCGATTTTCGATATCAATTTAAATGAAGGTTGGTTCTTGAAGTAGGAATAGTTTCCAGCCGTAAGATCTGGTTCTTTTAAAGATATGAAAGCCTAATAGACTGATCATTTGATCAAGCCCTACTAAATCCAATCCTTTATTTGATCCAGATAATAATGACCCCCATGAACCTTGTCACAACAACATGGATTAACGCGATTGAGGTCATACAATGATTAGACCACACGAAACAAACACCAACAAAAACTACGCCACGATAATGCAAATCCCGACATCCCGCTGTGACTGCGTTACATTGCAGATAGATGTAGCTTCTGATCTTGGCTTGTAAATATTACATAGTACTCTGTGATATTTACTATTACGTATTGCGACTATACAGGTTTGTCAAAAGTTATCGTCGTCGTATTTATGTCTAACATAGACTTGGAGAATCAATGAGACGGGTTTTCTACCATTCCTAGCATACCGAACGATTTCGACAACGATATTTAGCCTAATTTTCTGCTTCGCCCATATCTCTGGTAGGTCAGTAGTGGCGTGGCGCCTGCGCCGAAAATCCATCATTCTATTTTCAAACAGCAGCGCGTGGGAACGATGACGTGACTGTGTATGTATCAGCGGCAACGGAAATAAATATACAATTCGTGTATTTTGAACATTTTCGAAAACTGTTTATTTTAGATGACCTCGCTATTTACATATGTACATAAGATCACGACTGAATTAAGTTTTAGGCTGAACAGACTCTGCTAAATATAAAATTTTAGGTAAGTATTTAAGCTTCGAGAATGCAATTTCTTTCGTTCATGCTCTCGTAGTGTTTCTCACACCTCGTCCATACCCCTTTTGCATACATAAGTTGGAAGGACGTGCATGCAACGACTTGTGAATGAAGAATTAAACCCTTGGGAAACAACTTCATTGATAAATAGATAAGCATGTGACTAGTTTGTAAGAATGGGCTATCAAATAGCCTATTCAAAGCAGAGTGCCTAGGAGGCTGGCATGGCAGCTTTACCTCTTTAGATGGCTATGATTTAGTAAGACCATCAGCTAGTCGTTTCTTATAAAATTTTATGGTGTCTAACCATTGATTGATTTTATATTCGTACAAGGTACCCATAATAATTCACCTGATCCACTTTGCCTAGCTTCCAATCAAGCCTATCAAGTTTATTTGCTCCTTTCTTTAATAACCGATTATACCAATGATCTTTCTTTACCACTTTCACTGTTAAATGATTTAACGAAGTGAACTTTTAACCCATTAATAGTTCGTTAACAGATAATTAGAGGATTAGGAAACGTGAGTGGGTCACGTGGCGGTGGGACGTGCGTGGGCGCATCGTAGGTGGACCACTCCTAAGAGTTACTACTGGTTTTATTCGCCATTGATTTTGATTCAAGTTTTAAGTTTCATTGATTAAAAAAGTTGTTTGGTTGTAGTTGTAGAGGTATGCCTTGTTTCTTCTATCTACAATGATTCTTTATTTGATTAGATATCGTTTATATCGTAATTTTCTTTTTATTCGTATTTTGTAGCTGTTGCTGACTTATTTATCCAGTTTTTTGGATGCTGTTTTCGGGAGTTGGCCGTTAGTAAAACTGGATCACATTATCAGTAAGAGTGAACTTTGACAATCGAAGTGCGATATTGTTTCTTAATATGCACGCCATAAGAACGTAAAGAATAAGACGTGCTCTTGACTGTACTACATACAGTATGAACACTACCTGTCATCCACCATTTTTCTTCACCTCCTTGTGGAAGACTGGAGGAAGAGAACCGACGGTAGGCAATGCCTCTCCCACTTACTCAGTATCGTACGTGCTTAGTTCTTCTGGTCAGTGCGAGCCCGTTTATGAAGTAGGTATCCAGGGTGTGGGTGGAACGAACTGGAAGCCATTATTCGCCACACTCATTATCCTACCCTTATTACATTATTAAGGCTAAGGATAGAGCAATTTGTCATCTTCCATTCTCTTAGCCATCATTTCAGCACTCATTCCTCTACTCTTTCTTCCTGTCATCTTTCAAACAATTTATTATTTTCTTTATTTGTTACAACACTATACACATAAGCATAAGCATAGCATAAGCATATGCTCACGACTATATTCCCTGATTCTGAAACCTCAGAACATCCACGTTTCACCAGAAGAACCGAAACACTATCCAATGTGACGGGGGGTGAGCCCGTCGCCACTTATAATGGACAGTGGGTACAATACACGCCTCGAAATGGAAGCATGCAGGTTTCCTCACGATGTTTTCCTTCACCGAAAAGCCAGTGGTGTAACAAATCGTACATAAATACCGAAAAACTCATTGGTACGAGTCGGCTTGGACGGGGATCGAACCATCCAACCACCACCTATACACGATACAATGAAATCCAGCAATTCCAATTACCTACTCTAAAGTCTAAATTGTATTTGACTCCCAGGAGAAACTTAAGTTTCCCAGATATAAAATAAGTGACTTCATCTAACTTCTGAGAGTCATACGACATGAAACTTCACCGTTTTATCAACCATTCAACTTTTAACGATAAAACAAAGGCATAAAACAGAAGATAAGCGAGAAAAAGTCGGCGTGGTTTGTTTACAGAAGTCACCGTCGATTACCACAATGGCGTTTGTGAAATACCACACCGACGGTGATAAGATATCTTTTAATGATGTTAGAAGTCGATAAATTGTCGATATTTTTTGGAAACCAGCTGGGCCCGTATGAAGTATTTCGATTGATGCTGATGCCAGAGTTAGTTTCGTGAAGATAGCATGTATAGTTCAATTTACGGAAAAATGCCCTAACACCTGTACGCAGGAGGAGCTCATGACCGCTAGCGACGGTGCAGTATCGGTTGCCCACTTCTGGCAAGGTACTATTTAGCGACTTTGTTCAAAATTTGAAGTGGACACGATAAGAAGAAGAAGACGGAAAAATGAAGCGATATAAAGCTTAAGCGAAAAATTGATAATTAAAATTGGCATGATAGGTATGACCGAATGTAATGTCTCCGAAAAAGACGTCAGGAATAGGGCGAAGTGGAAAAAACAGACCCGGAACTCCGGAAGGCTGACCCCACCGTCATAGAGAAATTACTAGCCAGAAAAAAGACAGAGATTATTAAATAGAATTAGCATTCTTTTCGTAGATGTAACGCTAAAGTAAACGTGCGTAGTGGACCAACAAATATTTGTTCAATTTGACAAGACAAACAACCTGCATTAAAATGTACATAATGTTACATATTACAATGCTTTGTTTGACCATTGGAATAATGTCTCAAACCGTTTAGACAGATCGTTTCTTCCCAATGCTTTGATTTGTCTATCAATCAAGCAAAAGACTAAAGTATCATTCAATCTCACATACTTGAGATCGAATCTATCGTAACCGCAATACTAGTAGCAAGTTTATCGATAACATCTTGAGGCGTGCATCCCATCACTGTTTATTTGCATGGCCGTTCTTGACGTTATCTCGATTGAACTCTGTTATCTTTTGACTGTGAAATTGAATGCGCTTCCTAGAAGAGATGAACTCTGTGAACTGCGCATGCGTTTATTAGGCAATTAATTGATGGTATCGAGAGATGTTTAGATTTGATCAAGAGGCTATTTTAGGAAAGCAGTGATAGGTACCTACAAATAGTTTTTTTGTTAAAAGGTATGTAGGCATTGAATAAAACCATTTTTTTTAAGAAAACTTAAACCCGTCGTCGATTTTTCGAACAATGTTTGGACAGAGACACGACAATAACTGCCAATTTTTTTGAAAAAAAGCATAAACGGCTTCTAAAATCAACGATTCATATACTCATTTTGATTCTGGAGGAACAGCAAAGTAGTGTGATGTAGGTACCTATAGTTCTTTAACAAAACGGTAAAATTAATCAGAAGTTTGAACTAATTTTGATTTATAAACATAATATGTAATAAATCTCCATTATTGTAAAATATTTGAGAAATAGTTAGTCGATAAACTAGAATCTACTTTGTCTGCCAATACTATCCAATGCGTTAAAAAATTAGTGAAACAATGTAGCAACACCTCTGTATAATGCATGGCAGTGCAAAACCAAGTTAAAGTTACGCAAGATACAAATCTATCACCTCTTCTAGGGTAATACTTATGCAGTACCACTGTCCCGCATACAATGCAGGTGCGGGAATGCGCGTGAGTCGAATTGTTTATAACTAAGAATGGTGTTGCAAATCTTTCACAAATTTGAAATTGTAGTAGCGATGAATGGACCACTAATATTAGCAGTTCTTTTTCAGATTCGTGCCTATGATTTTTTTTTTACTTTGACATAATCCTACACTATGGGTGATGGTCCACCACTTCACATACGCATCATAATCAAATGTAATTAGATGAATTACATTATGTGGAACTTTCCAGAAAATTTGTTTTAAAATACCTAAAACAAAGAAGGAATACAAAGTATACTACAAATATAAATGCCATATTACTACAAATCATCAAACTGACCACCTTTCACTATAAACCAACATCCGCAAAAAAAATCTACATCTTACATTGTTTTCTATGGAACAACAAAATTTTTTCCTCGATATCTATCTTGGCTCCATATTGAAACAGGGTCGGAAACGGGTCAGTTCGATAGTCTGAACACATTTAATAAATTTACACCCTGTACTTACTTGAACACCTGGTTATCTTTACCAGCCTGCTCCGTCATGGTAACTACATACTTAGTTGTAAGTACTAAACACTTATTTATCATAGTTAACATACTCGTATCATATTACCTGACCTAGGTCAAGTTTCTTACTTTGGTATGCACAAGCGTTATTGGAGAAGACACAATGAATAGTAAACGTGTGTAATTTGTGTTATAGCAAATATCAGGGTCATTGATATCAGCTTTAAATTATATTTTCACTGGCTACGCGCAAGTCTCTTGACATTCTGCGTGTTGGACATTTTGCGGTTTTGACTTTCAGCATTCATTATCATCAGCCTATACAGGGTCCCTCTGAATATGCTTACACTTTTTAAGGGGATGATCAGACCGTAAACTGAACAACTTTCTGTTAGGGACCAACATCGAAATCGCGAAAGAAATCAACAATTTGGCTAGAGAAAGGTTTGCAAATTTGTATGGACAGTAGATTTTTTCCGCGATTTCGATGTTGGTGCCTTAGAGAAAGATTTTCAGTTTAACGGTCTGATCATCCCCTTAAAAATGTGTCAGCTTATTAATAAGGACCCTGTATAGACGTACGTCCCACTGCAGGGCACAAGCCTACCCTCAGGGATGGTGTATGGGCGCTAGTCTACCATGCTAGACCGGCGGCCAGCTACAGTCAACTATACCTTATAAAATTAGCGAACTAACTCATTATGCACCTAAAGTAGACTAAAAATAAGTCATAAAAAACTTGGTCTGCCAGGGCGCAGCTTGGCACGTTTTCCGGTGTGATGAAAAATGTGGACCCCAAAATCACCCCATTTTACCTCATCGAATTAAAGGATGGAACTGGTCTGTTGGTCTAGAGGCCGATTAGTAAAGCCTAAAAAACCTGGTTTGCCGCCGCCTATCCTGGCAGGTTCATGGGTCCGACTGAATTTAGGGTGCTCCTCGGAGGGTGGATTTTACCTCATCGAATTAATGAATGAAATCAATGCCTATTTATAGTCCTATTAACTATGTTTACATATGCCTTGGTTTGCCTAGGCTCAGCCTGGCAGGTTTCCGGGTCCGACCGATTTTACTTAAAAAAAATTGTTTAGCCAAACTTTAAAAACCGGTATAAATCGATAGAATCTGCGGAAAAATTAACTGAAATCATCTTGTATAAATTAACTAAGATATATGTACTCATACAAATATCCCTGAAGGTGGAATTTTAATAGAAAAGGTTAACGGCCCGCGGAAACTAAAAGAGAAAGGCATGAGGTCCCGAAGGAAAAAATGTCAAAGATCCTGGGCAATTTGACGTCCCGATGTAAAAAATCCAAAATGGAAAATCCAAGATGGTCGACTTACATTTTCCAAGTCCTCATAACTTTGTAACCATTGACGGTCGGCGCGCTGTGTGTGTACAAATCAAATAAGTAGCAAAGCCCGGCTTACAATGTTTACCTTTCGGTTCTATCAGAAGGCATATTTTTAGTGTCGAAAGAATGGTGGCCCAGAATTGTTAATCTATGTAACAAATAAATTGATAGAAAGATAACTCATTTATTTCACCTGAACCATACAGGAAAAACAGCGACTGACAAAGGTAGACAATTACCTACCTACACGATAAATTAAAATGCCTAATTAGGATATTCGGATATCGTAGGTATTTTTTTTATTAAGGGCTCATTCCTGATGTTTTACACTGCAATTCTGCCAATATCATGATGTGTGGAAGTATCGAAATCTCAATCTCCAGGATTGTTTTATTAACAAAAACATATTTGAGGACACCAAATAGCGGAACTGCGTGGCAAGTCCAGAGATACAAACTGAGACGACCGCACGTCAATATACTCACCAAGCGATTAAGCTACTTTAAATAGTAAAAAACAAGTAGAACACTTAGTTCAACATGTCTCGATATAATATGGCGTTGACATGGACATGGCTTCAAAACCGGTGATTAGGCCAAAATAGTAAAAATACGTGTCCATCAAGCCAGCGTACACATGACGGGAATCAAGATTAATAATTTAGTGCCATTAAATAAGTAGTTCCTATATAGTTCCTCTATAGTTTGCGAAATATCTTAACTATTATAAAACCGTAAAATCATGAGGTACAAAAAAGTTGCGGTTTACTTCATATTAAATCTAATAACACTCGATAGCGCGATTTAAATGACGTGCAGCGCCATCTATTGACAAAATTGTTAGTTTGTGGTTTCGAAGCCATGTCCATGTCAACGCCATATTATATCGAGACATGTTGAACTAAGTGTTCTACTTGTTTTTTACTATTTAAAGTAGCTTAGTCGCTTGGTGAGTACATTGACGGGCGGTCGTCTCAGTTTGTATCTCTGGACTTGCCACGCAGTTCCGCTATTTGGTGTCCTCAAATATGTTTTTGTTAATAAAACAATCCTGGAGATTGAGATTTCGATACTTCCACACATCATGATATTGGCAGAATTGCAGTGTAAAACATCAGGAATGAGCCCTTAATAAAAAAAATACCTACGATATCCGAATATCCTAATTAGGCATTTTAATTTATCGTGTAGGTAGGTAATTGTCTACCTTTGTCAGTCGCTGTTTTTCCTGTATGGTTCAGGTGAAATAAATGAGTTATCTTTCTATCAATTTATTTGTTACATAGATTAACAATTCTGGGCCACCATTCTTTCGACACTAAAAATATGCCTTCTGATAGAACCGAAAGGTAAACATTGTAAGCCGGGCTTTGCTACTTATTTGATTTGTACACACACAGCGCGCCGACCGTCAATGGTTACAAAGTTATGAGGACTTGGAAAATGTAAGTCGACCATCTTGGATTTTCCATTTTGGATTTTTTACATCGGGACGTCAAATTGCCCAGGATCTTTGACATTTTTTCCTTCGGGACCTCATGCCTTTCTCTTTTAGTTTCCGCGGGCCGTTAACCTTTTCTATTAAAATTCCACCTTCAGGGATATTTGTATGAGTACATATATCTTAGTTAATTTATACAAGATGATTTCAGTTAATTTTTCCGCAGATTCTATCGATTTATACCGGTTTTTAAAGTTTGGCTAAACAATTTTTTTTAAGTAAAATCGGTCGGACCCGGAAACCTGCCAGGCTGAGCCTAGGCAAACCAAGGCATATGTAAACATAGTTAATAGGACTATAAATAGGCATTGATTTCATTCATTAATTCGATGAGGTAAAATCCACCCTCCGAGGAGCACCCTAAATTCAGTCGGACCCATGAACCTGCCAGGATAGGCGGCGGCAAACCAGGTTTTTTAGGCTTTACTAATTGGCCTCTAGACCAACAGACCAGTTCCATCCTTTAATTCGATGAGGTAAAATGGGGTGATTTTGGGGTCCACATTTTTCATCACACCGGAAAACGTGCCAAGCTGCGCCCTGGCAGACCAAGTTTTTTATGACTTATTTTTAGTCTACTTTAGGTGCATAATGAGTTAGTTCGCTAATTTTATAAGGTATAGTTGACTGTAGCTGGCCGCCGGTCTATGCGTGCGGTGCGTTGAGCTTAGCACAAATATATTTTCATATTGTTCATTTAAATAAGTAGTACCTAAATGAAATGGGTGATTCAGGAAGGATTGTGATCATGACGTGGCGATTTATGGTCTCTGCCTACGAAAAAAAATCATAATTAATCATGATACGTTGGTAATAATTTAATGATGTAGGGACGAATTGCATTATCGCCTTAGATTATGATTTGTGAACAATCTTTATATTCAATTCTAATGGTAGAATACTAGTGTAGTGTAGGAACCAGTGGTTCTCGATCAGCATGCACTCCACGATCCCACTGCACGATGGACAAATTCGTGCGCTATCCGACCATCTGCGCACGCCAAATAGAGAACGGTGGCGTGCGCGCGCACATTTAAAAACAAACCTAGCTTTTTTCACTATAGTACTTAGTTGCTGATAAAGACACGGGTGATTTAATCATGTAATTGTTCCTCACATTAGTAAAATAATAATGAATATGGTCTTAGGGGGTAGGTATATCCTACAAGAAGTTTGCTTTCGCTGGTTTTCCTTCACCGAAAAAGCAGTGTACTTCAAATCGTACATAAATAAATAAATAAAATAACACTCCAAGCACATTCGATAATGGAGTGCCTTTGAATTACGTAATAATACATTGCAGAAAATCGGGATATTATTTTTATAGTGTAACGCCAACATTGCACTTGCCAAAACAGCAACTGCGATAAATATAACTTTAAAGCTTTCATCTTCAGGTCTAGAAGGAGTCACGTTGCAGAGTTTGCCCCGAACACTTGTCTTTCGCGTGGTGTTCGCGAGGTTCGCGTATCAGCCTGCCACGAGGCTCCGCAATCCTTCTCAGCTGTATTCTTACTCAAAAACAATCCTCGAGATTGGATAGATACTCCTTCAAACCACTTGACACTGGCGGAAATGCGGTGCTAACGTACAAGCAAAACGTCAATTTATTATAACAAAAAAAAGGTTTAGTTTTGTAACACTGTCAGGTTTCCTAACTACCTACCTCTATATTAATCGAAAACGTAATGTTTGTTAGTAAATAGCCAGTAGTTAAGTCAGCACGTGGGCTTTGATATTTGGTGATGTGGGCGCCATCGCCAGGGCCGCTGCGTGGGCGCAGGTATTGGGTTCGATTCCCCTGTGCTACACGTTCATTATGTGACAACTTTGGTATTGGTTGTGGGCTTGAGTGATTCGATTGGATTTTATGAGAGGTCTTTCTTTTATAATTGATCATTTTAGATTTGTATGTCAGCACTCCAGATGATTGATTTGATGTATTTATTCATAGTCGATATTTACTCTACTATAGCTACTATAACCATCAGTCTATCACCATTCACTGCTGAACAAAGGCTTCTCCCAAAGTGCACCCAAAACTCTATCTTAGGCCTTCCACATCCAGTCGCTACTCGCTACCTTTCTTAGGTCGTCGGTCCAGCGCCGCAGGGAGTCCCACACTACGACTGCCAGTTCGTGGTTTCCACTCTAGATCTTCGCCAGATTGTGTCCTACCCATTCCCACTTCAGCCTACTAATTTTCAGAGCTATGTCAACCACTTTAGTTCTCTGACGTATCACCTTATTTCTGATACATGATCTCTTAGAGAAACACCAAACATAGCTCTCTGCTCTCTCCATAGCTCGCTGAGCAACTTTGAATTGATGAACTAGTCCTTTCGTCGGTGTATTTCGTACTTAGGAAGTGAAAAATAGTCAGAGAAAGACTCCTAGGATTCGTTCTGTCACGAACGAAAGCTAGTAAGCAAGATGTTGTCAACACACATATCAAACCAACCTATTACGCCTACATTAATAATATAACGAAAGATACTTGTGAGGTGCTGCATACCGAGAGACACTCGCTCTTACGTACTTCGATAATATCGTGGTCGTTTCCTTTGAGTAAGATGGTTAACCATGAGTTTAGTAAACCTACATTACACCTAACACGGTTTTATAAAAAAAAACGTCTCTTGAACGTTTAAATTTAGGCTAGTGATCCAAAATTACTCTGTATTTTTGGTGTTCATAATTCTTATTCTTGCATTATCGTATGTCCTATTCTCGGTACACTTTCTCAATACAGAGAAGCGTGTTTGTATGAAGTCGCGTAGGTTCATAAAATTTCGTCAACTAGTTATATCCGGTACGGTGTGTGATCTATGCAAGACGTTCATCTTATAAAACTCGTAACACTTTGTAATAAAGTGCAAACTGGTTTTATTTAGGAGATGTATGGAGGAAGCAAGGCAGTCTAAATGAGTTTGCATTTTGCATAGTGACCTTACAAACTAGGGATATTGGTAAAGATCAAGGGTAATGAGGGAAAAGGGATAAAGTCAAGGTTGTTTCGTTTGTTATTTACTTAGGCATTATAATTATCCATCCCTTTTCTTTTAATAAACCACCATATTTCTTGCCATGGGCGTCGTCGTATTATACGAGGTATCTGAATAAAGGGAAAGGTGATGCAGTATTTTTGGGCGAATGCTAGTCATCTTATCTAAGGCCATCTTTACATAGGTCACTCGACAAACTTTAAGGGCCCAATCTACTCGACCATAATATGCGATCCATCTATATATTGTACTAGCAGTAGAATCACCCCTAATAGTTCGTCTTCAATTTTATTCTGTAAAGTTTAAAATGCCAGCAATCCAGAAGCGTTTTTTTAAATTGTTATAGGCGTCAAAACTCTGTCTTGCGTTACGCAAACATAAGTATTGACATCAAAACTCCATGAAATAGATTTGCAACTCTGAATAAATTCAATCCAGACTGCAATTCAACTGCAATGATATGTCAGGAAATACCCGTGAAGACTTCCCTTTGGGCAACGTGATACGGTTTCCGACAGATCGCGTTACGGATCCGTCTTGCCAGCTTTCTTTTCTGTACGTTTTGTAGCACTTTGTGCGTTTTGTTTTAACTTGACCCCCTTGCAAAGAATACTAAAAACTATAGTGTTCTTAGTGTCGTAACGTGGGGCAATTTGTAGTCTCCGTTTACGACCAGAAGACAGCACAGTCCCATTCTGGAGGAGTTGGAATGGCATGAGTGAGGTCACTCCCAACGACATTTAATGTCTTTGGTCACTCCCACCTCACGCACAATAGACAACTAAGACTTCGAGTTGCGGAAAGCGGACCCACTCAAACAATACCAATACCAAATTTTTTTTAACCATTGTAAAGAACCTCTAATGTTCATCATCAGCCTGCTATCGTTCACTGCTGAACATATATCTCTCATAAGGTGCGCCACAAACTCTACCCATCTGGACCAGATATCTTTTTAAAACCAGCTTTTTATATCATTGTCGGTTTTATTTCGTGGTTTTTGGGTTAATAAAGTACCTACCTATCTATGTTTATTAAAAAGTTCCATGACTGACTGACAGACAACGCACATAACTAAACCACTGAAGGAAGATAGAAACATATATTTCGCCCCTCCGGACGGAAAGCGTCAATTGTCGTCCCGCTGCGCTAAACGAAGTTGACGTTTTCCAGCTCCGTCGTGGAGAAAAATAGTATACTAACCTCGGACAGTAAATAAAAGCCTCAGATCACGTGTTTGTTGACGTTGGCATCGCCGGTCAAAAATTACATGACATCTGAGACCTTTCTTACTTTCCTGTCCTCGGTGTGTTATCTACTATTCTACAGAGGATGCTGGGAGCGCACTATGAAAGAATTTGTCGAATGTCATCCCCTAAAGTGGTAATCAACGCTGACGTAGTCGCTGGTCTAAATACATTTTATTCATTCAAACACTTCAAAGTGTAGAAATTCTGTAGAAGACCTCATACTATCAAAATACAAATAAAAACCATGTCATTTTAAACTTACTATTTACCTAAAAATGTTCAAAAAACTTGTTAGGCATGACATCAACCAGGAACCGGTTTGACAGCAAATTAACACTAGCCTAGTTTATAATTTTGGCAAAACAAGTTTCCTTCAAGTCGTTGAGAATATTTTGTGCTAAAATTAGACCTACCTAGTTACTCATGTTTGGTTACATACGAGTTATATGCATATTTATATGATATGCTTAAAACTTGTAACATAAAAAATAGAAATATCTACACCGGAAACATTTGTGTAGGTTATTATTTTAATGTTATTTATTACATTATTCAGTGCCCATACCTGCATAGGAGTCGCGTTGTCGATCTGCTATAGGGCAGTCACGTTTGTTGGTTGCCCCCTCCCAGCTCGACAGCGGGGCTCCAGTGGTGGCTCAAGATAGTGTTCTTTTATAAGAACAACCCTTGAAGTCACCAAAATATCAAATATAACCGTACAACGTCAAGCACTTTTGCTATAAAAACTCGACATTGGCAAAATCATCATTAACCAAAGATGGCAGCCATTTTTTTTAAAAATAGAATAGAATACCTGCATACGCTATAGGTACTGAAATACGGGTGATGTAAGTATTTAAAAAAACAATTTTATTTGCGTAACACATTACCTACCCAAATTAAGTTATGCTTTATTCTTCATCCGAATTGTGCTGGCAGTTTTTGCATGATGCGTTCGCTAACAGACAAACAGAAATATTTTCTAAATCTGATCAGTTGTGTGAATATAATTGTCCAATTTATCCAGCATCCCTCAATTAATTTTGTAGATATATATCTATCTAAATTATTCCAATAAGTTTCTAAGAAGTAAAAACAAAAAGCACGTAGGTCCACCTAGGTAATATTGAAACTTGAATCAAGTAGAAGTAAGTTTTATCTAGGTATCCTACTACATAAGGCTTTGTACCTTCTTAACACCGCAAGAATTCAGCTAAAACCACAATTAGGGCAATGCTGATATCAAGTTTAGTTTATTATTTCTACACTAGTGCAGCAAGCCTAAACGCTTGTAATACGTTAATATAAGCATTTATAAATCAAATCAAATGTTTATTTGTTTGAAACTGTCATTGACTTTAATTGAATAGTATTCACATTCAGAATAGGATCTAACTTCGTTTGTATGCAGCGCGCTCGAGCGCTCTGCAAGGATTATTCTCTTAAATATTTATCACAGACATACCGACCCACTGTGGAAGGAATTACGTCTAAATCGATTCAAACGGAGTGCAGTATGATAGAGCACTCGAAACGGCATTAAAACGGAGTTGAAAGCATCGCACAACATTAACGCATAGTGCGTTGATAAAACATAAATCAATGGGCCGCATTCTCGTTCTGTTGCGGTGACCAGCGGTTTGGGATACCTCGGACAGTTCATGGAATTTAGAAAGAACAGAGACTGCGTGAGATAAGATAGATAAACTATTCAGAGCGTAGAAGAAGGCGATTATTAAGCAACGTTTTACATAGGTACACTCAAAGTCACTACCGAATTCCAAAAATCTGACCGTGTGGTCAGAAACTGCTGTAAGTATAAGCTTATAATTATAACACTATTAAATGACACTATAAGAGAGTATAGTGTTATCATGTGATGGTGTTGGATAGTTCTAGGAATACCTTTAAAATGAGACCGAAAGGTTTTTTTTCTATTCTTTTTTTATATTGGGGCTTTTAACCCTGAGGTTATGTCAGCCCCATCGTGCGATATTGACTTTACCTATAGAGTCCTTAAAGATCGTTTTCAGAACATTAATAGATTTATTTTGAAATTGAGACATTTTATATTCATATATGTTTCATGCTCAAATTGCACACATGAATTACATGTGAATACAACATTTTAAAAAGTATCAGAATTTAATTAGGTTTGTACAATTTCTGTTTTGTCCTGGTCGAGATGTGAGTCTTGGTGACCCTACCGCAATCGTATCGAAGGCGACTTTGATGCGCCTGGCTCTTCCAGAAGCGCAATTTATTTCGATTTCATGCGCAAACGCATGGGTCAATGACCCCCCGACATGTGTTACAAGTGCATTTATTTGAATGCTGAAGTATTTATTGCACTTGCACTCGTTGAGAAAATGAACTGAATGAAATTATATTTCGAAGAATCGTGTGGACTTTATATTATTATAAATCTATCATTTGCCTTTGATTTTGTCTTTATGGAAATCTTTTGAAAGGATGTATTGAGAATAGGAAATGTAATAAAATTTATATTATTACTATCCTGCGAACAACTACCAATAGTGTCTCCACAGTCATTCTTTACGACGACGTCTTCAGAAAGCCAAATCCAAATAAAGTACCAAGTAAACAAAACAACTTACCTGGTTTAACACAGAATTACAACTAAAATTCAATTGTCTCATAAATTAAGTGAAGCTCATCAATCTGGTCCCAATTGGTCCTCGGACCTAATTGGATGAATTGGACTGGACCACTTTCTGATAATTGGACCCCAAACAAGTACTTAGTCCCGTTGTTATAGGTTGATTGATTGATAAGTGGGATACGTAGTTTCCTCAAAAATTTACATTGATTGGTATGAGGGAGCAATTTACTTTGTTCGATAGAAGGCTAGGAAATAGTGGAGAAGCGAATAGATTAGGTACCAGTAAGAAGATATAGACATCTCTTTGCCTTCCTACAAAATATCGAATACGTTTTAGGTGTGGCAGGGCTCACGTTTAGTTTAGTACAGGGTGTCAGGGAAGGTAGACAGTTGCTCATGGTTTTCGGACGGAAGCCTTTTGCCTCAAAACATTGTCATATAAAAGAGAATTATCCCTGAGTTCCTAAAGTAGTAAGTAAGTTTAGACTGTAGGATACCAAGATAGGTACCAATGCAGGGCAAAAACCTCCCCTAAGGAGTTCCTAAATGTATTAACATTATATAAATGCTCAGCGCTGTTGATCTTGGTATACTTACAGGAGATAAGGTGGGAAAGAGTAGGAATTCCAAACGTAGGTCCACCAAATATGTTTTCCTACTCCTACTTTCTTTGATTAGTTAAATTCATTGCGGATTCCAAGACAGATTAGAGTCATCTCACGGTTTCGCTGGACTTCAATGTCTAGTGTTGTGAGTGGCCGCGCTGTTGATTGATACTGGTTTAAGGTGGAGTCTTGTAATTTCAACTATGGAGCAATTGCACTTATAAGAATCACGATTCAGTTCTTCTAGTCATCTAGAAGGCAGGTGTTGGAATAAAGAAAAGAATTGAAACGTGATTCTTATAAGTGAAATTTCTCTATAATTGCAATCACCAGATAGTTGCAATTGTCACAGTGGTGGGAATGTACGGACAACGCATGTTGAAAGTCTTGGAAGAAGTCATAGAACACCGAAGACAGTACTTGCTTAAAGAATAAACAAATGAAACTTAATCAATCTATGACAGGTGCAGTTATTTCTCCGTCGACTTGTTATTCAATTACAAATCAAACATTGACGGAGATGAACGGACATTTAAAATTTACTTGAGGCGTGTATTTGTGGCACTTGACATGCGTATGCGCCGAGAACTCGTTTTGTCTAAACTTGACGCTCAAATCGGATGTTCATTGTGTCGCAAATTAGATTTTATGATTGTGAAGATAGCTGTATGAAGTAGACAAATACAGGAAAAGCAGTGAAAACAAGTGGTATGGTGGACTATGGAATCAATTTGTATGTAAACATTTTGTAATTCTCCTTCCTCGTACATACCAGCCGGAGCCGGGCATATAGGTACGATAAAGCGCTATCGCACCATACCTTTCTTTCTACATATTTACATGAGAGCGAACGTGTTAAAAGACGCGATATAGCCTTATCGCGCACATCATGATTCATGATGCGGTCACAGGTTTCGTTACGATATTTTCTTTCATCGTTTGTAGTCACAGTTAGTTTGAAAAACTCATTGGTGATGGTACCTTACCAATCTACATTGTGTTGTGTAAGCGTTTCGAAGACAAACTTTAAACGAATTTTAAACGTAAAATCATTGTACGATTGTGATCATTTTACCACTCCCATTTAGTAACTTACAGCTGCTTTTAATAGCTATTAATTAATAACAACAATAATTAATTAGTTAATATAAATCACCACAATTACAATCTGTCTAATGAACTGTTAAATGACGCATACGTTTTTGAAAGGGGAAGGGCCCTCCGTAATAAATACAAAAGTTATGATTTATTTTGATGTACCTACGTTTTTTGGAATAAAATGCACCCCACTGTGAAATAGTCACGGTATTTTGGTTTAGGGTGACAAGGTGGGAAAGGTTAGGACACGTTGTTATGTCGGAAGTGAAATTACTAATTTATCTTGTCTTTCTTACGCTCGAATAAAAGTTTATGTGAGAAAACAATTCGATATGTTTAGTTTATTTTAGGGGGGCTGAATCGAAAATCATTTCGAGACAATTAATGTTTCAATAACAATACTTTCGATGTTAGAGATTATAAAATGAAAGGTTTAACAGTTATTTTTAATAAAGTCTCTCAACAAACGACGGTATTTCAAGTGACCGGTGTCTGGTGGAACGGAGAACCGATACGATCAGAGGTGGGGTCAGATGCAGTGGCTATAACCGGCAGCCACAAGGTTTTAGGCTTCAAAGATATGCATAACGCTTAAAGGAATAAGTCGCCTCTTAGTTGGTTGGTGCTATTCGAAGCCGGACACCTCACGGCAAAGTAGTGGAAGTATTGAAAAATAAGCTTTTCGTTTCCCCCTAAAAGCCGCCGCACCGTATCTCCCTGCACCCATTATTACAAAGTGTAGAGCATGGCGTGTTTATTATTGATGTCCCCACACTTCGGCTAGAATACTGAACACTCTGCCCATTGAACTGAATCATTACACGGTTCTTTTGTTTGGAATCTAAAGTTTTATACTCATCGTATATAATGCGAGGGCAATCGGAGAGCTTTTCGGTTGAGTGGGTTTTGTTGCGCACCTATACGATAGGTGAAATATAACTTTTTGTATTGTTAATGACTTTCTTTTTGTTTTAGGTATCATTGTATTGAATGCTTCAAAATAATTCACTGCGATTGTGAGCACTGCTATTTGTTCCATTTACGATCGAAATAATTGGGTCCCGGTACCTAAGAGTACCTACACACCGCGACATACTGCAAATCTATAGTTTAAAACATAGTTCAACTAGGTTGATCTGCCGCCGTGTGTAACTATATCAATTTGTCCAAGTCTCCATTCGTCAAATCCTAACGGTACAACCGAGAAGTTGCTTAAACAAACAGAAAAACTCAGGACCATAATTATTTTTGGGGTAATTAGAAGCTTTGCCACAACACAACTATATTTTAAGGGAACACTTAGCAAGGCCCACCAAAGTCAAAGTCAAAGTCAACATAATTTATTCAATATATAGGAGGCTACGGTTATGTATACAATAATACATAGTCTATCTAATAAAATAGTTAACACCACCACCTTTGGCATAGGTACCTTTTGATCGTTTCAGGATGGTACAACGTATCAAGGGGTGATAGGTGATTACCATTTTGTCCAAGGCGCATATTGTCACAATCGATCAGATGTAATATCGAACCAATTCCTTCGCATGTCCATATTTCTTTTTATATCCGTTCTGGGTGTTTTGCATATTATGAATAAGAAATATAAAGATTACACAACATAATTGAATCGAACTTTAAAGATCATACCAAAGAAGCAATACAATAAATTCAATGAAGGTACTGTACACTATAATTTACGGACATCGGAAAGCAGTTCCGCCCAATATTTGTTCTGTAAAGTACTACCCGAAAACGATTCGATTTTATCACTGCCGATACCTTTAAAACCGCGCCTTATAAGTCGCAATGATACCATCTTCCAACAGAGTTACAAGCTCAAACGTTTCTTTCCAATATGATCCTTGTTTCAAAACAATAAAGCTTATATTGGTAGAAGACTTTTTGTAAACTAATTAAATCCAAGTTTTCATGATGATGGGCACCGATCAGTCTTTTGTATTAAGACATTCAATTTTGACAGCATCGATTTCTAAATTGTTATGGCCGTTATATGAATGGCCACCAAGTTTGGCCACGCATTATCTGATTGTACAAAATTGATGGTTAACATGAGTTGGTTCCTTTTGTGAAATATTGATACTTGGTAATTAAGTCGTCAATTGTTTTTTGCTATCCTTTTTCGTTATGAGATTATTAATATTTTTGGGTTACTTGAATCAGGTCTTAACTGTAAAATCACTTAATAAAGTACCTATTTGGGTAACCATTAAGTACCCATTTGGGTTACCATTACCTATTTGCATTTAGGTTTTTGTTCTAAGACATTTATTTGGTATATTAGAGCCACTTTATGAATTGATATGCAGATCATCAAAATACACAATAACATTCCATGCATATGTATTTGTGTCACCTGTCATAATACATAGACAATAAAAGCTTTCTTTATAAGACAATAAACTTGAGTGCAATTTTATTGTGAGAAAATATTTGGTCGCAAGACAACATTCAAATTACAAACGCTAACCACAACATTCAAATTAATAAGGTTCAAAATGCATCAAACATATTTAATCGAATGACTCACAGCATATAGCACGACTCGGGAACGAATGTCCATACAATTTGTAAGTGCCAGTACCATTACGAAGTCCATTAAACGGGGTAGAGTAGACTAAAACATGAATAAAATAAAAACATAAGTCCGGCGATATGCAGTAGCTGGCTAATGAGACAGACGTGTCGTTCTGGAGTATACTTGTGGAGGAAAATGTTAGAGGTTCCTATTAAATCTTCAAAGAGTTAAGAAACAATAGGCTTGATCTTTGGCTTTTTAATGATTGACTTATGCAAAATTAGTGTTGAATTAATCTTTATTGGCAGATGAAAAAACCAGAGCAACAAAGAAAAGCCTTACGTGATAGATATTAGCACAGATTATATAATACTATACAGTACAGATGCCCAATGTCAAACAATGAAACGCGACTGCCGTAACTCGGGCAGTTTTCGGGCAAAGTAAATTGATTTTCCGAAGCTCATGAGATTTTTTTGTAGTCAGATCATGTACTTTTAGTAACAATTTACACGTTTACGTAAACATTAATTACAAATCGATACCATAACGCCATATATTGCAATTTTTAAACTAAAAATTCATTTGTATGGGATGGGACACCATGATATTAGACAAAAGAAGGTCGTCCTGCAGCCCAGGTGGATAACAAGCTAAGCACCGGGAAGAACTAGAAGCGATTGACTCAGGACTGGAATGGGGTAGTATAATGGGAAAGAGGCTTTCCAAGTTGCTCAGCGAGCTATGGAGAGAGCTATGCTCTGTGTTTGTCTGAGAGTTATCACATCAGGAATGAGGTAATACGTCAAAAAACGTGCTGGTTTTTGCTCCCAAAATTTGCAAGCTGAAGTGGCAATGGGTCCATTTGCAGGGAGGTGGCAGGGAGTCAGAGTTCTAGAATAGAGACCACGAAATATGGTAGGCGTAGTATGTGGCCCTCTGGACCGACGACCAGAAAAGGAAGCGGAAAGAGACTGGATGAAAGGCCGATGATAAAGTTTTGTTGCGCGCCTTGGGAGAGGCCTACGTTCAGCAGTGGACGAAAATAGGCTGATGATGATGACTTATTCAATTCAATTCAATTTAAAATCATTTATTCAATATAGGAGCCTGAAGCACACTTATTAAACGTCAATTCTTTTTTAAGCTACCACCGCGTCGGAACGTGTTGTCGCTGTAGAGAAGATGCGGCCAGAAACTCTACAGCATAACACGACTTAATGACTATTACAATATAAATTCTTATGCTAAGGTTATGTATACAGTAATACATAGTCTATTTAATTAAATAATTGATACTATACAGTAAACTATATGTTAGTGACACTCAGACCCAAGCATTTTGATCATTTAAATAATCATCTTTTTTGATCTGAGTTTTAAACATGTTTTCGGAAAGATTCAAAATGGTCTCGGGGATTTTATTATAACAGCGTATACAGTGACCCATGAAAGACGTGTTGACCCTATTAAGCCGAAAGTGTGGAAATATTGGGATCCCAAACAAATTTCGGTACAAATATTCCCATTGCCGGCACTCTATTCCTTGTACATATTGCACTTACGTGTTTGACTGTACACAATCAGTTTAAAAGCCTAACCCCGCCGTGATTAGGCCCAGCGGGGGTGCGGCACGGTATCGACGAGGGGGGGAGGGGGTGTGGTCATTAACTCATTTAATGACTCGTTGTTAACCTGGCTGGACAGACTTAACAAGGATAACGGGAAAATGATTGTGTTGTGGTGAGATGAATCTATTCATAATATTTCATTTTCTATCTAATACCTATTAAATATGTTTTTTCATCTCCTGTTCCATAAGTCAATTTATCCATTCCATGATAAAAACCTAATAGGTAGCACTTTTGTATTCTAGTGCCTATACCAGAGTCAAAATTCAAGCCCACGTAAAGGTTTTTTGTTGGGACGCTTAGGGCCTGTTTCACCACTTCTGAATAAGTTCTTGTTAGCTTATCCGACAGATATTTTGACATAAATTCATTTTCACAACAAAATATGTCAAACTATCTGTCGGATAAGCTTACAAGAACTTACCCAGAAGTGGTGAAACAGGCCCCTATTAGACCATCAAATTGATTATCTATGGGACTATAATCGAAATCTTAAAAATCTTGTAAATCTTAAAAATCTGTTGCACAAATCTGCAAACCTACTCTACCCAAATGGATGGGACAGCAGAATTTTTGCGATTACGATGTTGGTCCCATAGGGAAAATTGTGCAGTTTGATGAGAAATTTGAAAAAAAAATCTTAAGAAACACGCTATAAGAAGCAACTTGCAGGGATGTAAATGCAATTTCTTGAATATCCTAATTTTGTAAGGACTTCTTGGTCCTTTTGATGATATCCTGAAGCCATACAAAAGCCAAAAGCCTAAAAGATGTCTAATAAAACTGTATCTATGATCTTCATTCATATTTAACCGACGTAGTACCTTTTAAAATAAGTGTAAAATATTTCGAATTTTTTAAACTCATACCATTCAGAAAGACTCTCATTACTCAACCCGAGCACGCCCGCCGTCAAACGAACGAGAAATAATTAAAAGTAATGAACGGCTTTCACTTAAATATTAATTACAACTGTCAAAATTCAGTTCGGACCGCGGTTTGGGTGTTGTTCCGACTTTGGGTGACCAACACGCAAAGAATTGCCCTAAGAATTGATTCAGAAACTTGAATAAAAAGCCTTAGATGTTCTTCCCCCGTACTAACCTAATATAGGTAGTTGTTGCTTCAAGGTAGGATAAGTGCGGCCAAGTTGGACAAATTTGTCAGTCAGTCAGATATACTCTCTCTTGGGGCAGAACAGTAATTAGGTAGAAATCTAAGAATAATTGATTAGCAGGCTTCGAGAACGTAGACCATAACCACCTGAATTTCTATTCTTTTATAAGCGCTGCTGTGCACGCAAAATTTTAAAAATGACAGTTACATGAAATGCTGAAGATATCGCGTCAGAGCGTGCCAGCATAGCTAGCATGCCGCAGTGATACAGCGCTATCACCAAGCTATCACACCTTAGCTCTCTTTCTATTTGCGTGCGAACGAACGAGATAAAAGACGTGATACAGCCGTATCACGTGCGGCATACTACGAGTATACGCAAAACGTTAGGAACGCAAAATGCCAGGAACGCAAAAGTCAGTACCGAAAAATGCCAGGAACGTAAAAGTCAGTAACGAAAAATGACAGAATCGCAAGGAACGTTTGTCATCGATTTTCTCGAACCCTTATTGGTTGGCAAAAAAAAGGCATACGAATTACAGCAGTAATTTACATAATAGGCTGGACAAAATGTTGTGTCCGTCAAAATTAATCTTAAACATTAATAATGTTATTCATCTTGATTAAAACTGTCAAGCGATATTCAATGGGAACCCACCCATGAAATGAGGAGGCGTCCATCATTCATTTTCGCCTTCACGAAATTGATTCCTTAACCAAAGATGAATGGACGAACAAAATTAAGTTATTATGGCCCATCCACCCATCTTTCTCGTCATATTGATTTCTGGTCATGTCGGCCTTATTTGGTCAATTGCTTGGTGGTCGGTCGATAAAATAGTACCTACCTACCTTACCTGACTTTCACGGTCGATTTTCTTGGTATCCGCAATAAATCCAACGTATAAAGGGTGAATTTGATATCATTATTACCCATGAACAACTTTTACTATGGGAGCAAACCGATCGGAGCAAAAAAAAAATCTGCTGTTGCATACATTTAAGTCAAGTAAGCATTGCAGTTTAGTATGGAACAGCAGATTTTTTTTTGCTCCGATCGCCTCTACGTGTAATTAAAAGGATGCAAATAATATAAACACTGGTGGTGAGGAGGCGGAGGTTTCGGTGTATCTTAGTCGGTACGCTTAATCAGCTTTATCATAGAAATTCATAGGCTCTTTCATAGAAAATCTATAATTTGTCAATAAGTTATAAAATACTTGCTCACCCAAAGTCAAAGCAAGATAATTACTACCTTTTTAGGGAGATCTGATTTATTTAAGTTCAATTATGTAGGTGTGGTATCATTAATATAAAGTTAATAATGCTAATGAATAAATTTGAAATTGTTACAGGTAACAACAAGGACAGTTCACAGCGGCAGATCGACCAGAAGTCAAACCAGTGGTTCGGAGCCACCCTGACCAGCACAGGCAGAAATGGACCCATTGTGGTAAGTCACTGAGACCACTCTTCTTCAATTCTTTTCAGTACGACCTGGCTCTAGGTTCTCTTTCTCCGTTAATCCTCTTTGAAATCGGTAACTTTTGTAGGTAAAGATTTGTAATTAGCTTACAGTTATTAAATTATGTGTTTAGTAATTTGTAATGCTGTAAATCTTACTAAGAATAGGTGATAAAATAAAATAAAACAATAGCTATATGCTAGATGTTATCTACCTAATTTATTATGTATCATCTACTGTAAATCATAATCTACCTTTTCCTATGTTCTAGAACTTCGATTGGGTCTAGGTACTATAATTCATGTGTGTTGGATATTTATTATACTAGGCTTCGTTCTGAACCGCCAACTATGACCTATGACATGAATGTGACAATGCCCAATAGCATCCCCAAGACCAACTGAACCCCCGACACCTTCAGGTGCACCCCGGGTAATCAGGAAGCCTCTATCTCTGGTTGGCAAATCTCTTCCCAACGATGGCAAGTCAATTTTAATGACCAGCCTTTCTTGTTCTTCTGTCGTGATGCCATTTTCCAGCCCAGTATTTTGCCATACCGGCATCTTAATAAAGTCATGCCATTTACTCGATAGACGAAGAAGAATGCCCCCTTAATTTATATTTCTAGGCGAAGTATCTCGTGAGATAACAATAGTACTACCTATAGGCCCTAAAAGTAGATAGTGCCGGTGACCTCATAAACGTGTAACAGTGACCTATAAAGTTTACGCGATGTCTTGGCGGATGGCGCACCCTTCCGGCTTCGCCTGTCGCCAACCTATTTGCCGTCTATGGTATTATTATTGGTTTATTTTTGTTGAGATTAGACAGCATGAGATTGTCTTTTGTTTTGATTTTAAAGAAAATAAAATTCTTTAACCAAATATGCCAATACCTGGCGTTTTTTAAAACAATTTTTTTATTTTATGTCCTGTAGTGAAACAACGTTAGTCTTCAAATGAAAAATTGCTTAAAAAGATCTGGTTTTTCAGTCGTAGAGACAAATCGCAACCACATCATCATCATAATTATATGAAATTTTTTGTCTTCCTGCTGTTTTTTCATTCCAATTTGTGTGTTTAAATTAAAGGGTCACTTCTGATTAGTTATGTGGTACCGAAACAATCATTTACATAAACTTGCGTTTTCTTCTATCACGATTTGTACCAAGTTGCCCTTCATCATCGTCAAACAAATAAATTGCTATTGTTAGTCCTTTCTTTTTCTCACGCCATCTACAATGGTCCTGTGGCCAGTCTCTTCCAGTATTCGCCAGAAACGTTACAAATGCCCGTATCATTTGGCAACACTGTAGGTGTTGCTAAAATCTACTAAAATCCATAAAACAGCCAATTTCCACCGTCAAAAACAAATAACTGACACCTTTGCGAAACCCATCAATCCCGGCCCTGGACTGACATTAAACAAGTGGGTCACAGCTCGTGGGGTTGGGACAGCATTAGGTCAGCGGGTCGTCTTTACGATTTGTGAGCTGACAGCTAGATTAAGTTATCTGGGACAGGTTTGACGGCGCTGCGGAAAAAGGGGTGGATTCGCAAGGTTATCCAGCGGATGAATTGCCAAAATTTCGGACAAAGCATTGTCATGAAAATGTAGTTACTAGTTTAATGTTGCTTCTTTGGAGCCTAGGCAATAACGTTAAAAAGGTGCTATGCCATGTTTCGGCTTACTATGTCTAACGGTCTCTGAGGAAAACGCTTGTGACAAAGGAAGGAGAAGGAGGAAGGATTAGGTGATTCGAAAAATGTTTCTCTTAGCCAATTTTGTTGCGGAACACTAAAATAATATAGGCATAATCAGAACTACGATTGAGTTGCTATAAGTAAGGCAGAAATTCAGAATCTTTAAAGGGTAGGTGTAGGTCGTGTAAGTTAGTAAGTGTACTTAAGAGGTGAATGGAATGATAGGAAAATTCTACAAATTCGTAAATTAAATAATATTATAGATGTCAATGTAGAAAATGTCTTGCTATTTTCTATTTCATGAGTGTTGAGTTTAGTTTCAATAATTACCAAATCATAAACTTAATACCTAGGTATTACTTTATTATATGTACCAGGCCTGTGAACTGCCTCCGTGGTCTAATGGTTAGAACATTGGGCTCTTGACACGGAGGTCGTGGGTTCTATTCCCACGGGGGGCACCTAGTGAAATGTCACTTTGTGCGTTTTTCCCCAGTTGGTTAGGACATTGCAGGCTGAGTCACCTGATTGTCTGAAATGAAAGATGATTCCGTGCTTCGGATGGCACGTTAAGCTGTTGGTCCCGGCTACTATCACTGGTGGTAGTAGTCGTTACATAAAAAACCACGTCAGAGGCCGTAAGGCGGTTTGAATAAACTCTGACACCAGGGCTTTGCAGCCCATTCGATAAGAAGAATGCAGTGGGACGTATAGTATATAGGCTGATAATTATGATGATATGTACTAAACAGTGGACCAAACCAGAATATAATATGACAAAATACTTTCATCACACAGCCCGTAAAAATAGGAAAAATTGTATGTAAGTAGGTACCTATAAAACTAAGTTTTCAGTAATATTTGTCGAATTATTAATTTAATTATGGAATTTCTGGTAGATATTTGTTTCATTGTATTGCTGATTGATTTAACAAGATGTTTCGTAGGGCGAAACTTGGTCGAAATTTTTGATGTTGATAGTGATACAATACTTTCACGTCTGTCGAAATTTACGATACAAAAATATGTTAAAATTCTCTCTTTAATAATTTATATCTTTGACTTTTGAAAGCTTCGAATTTATGGGCTACGCGATTAAATTTTATTCATAAAATAATTTTTATTACGGCGTCGATTGCATTCATACGAGGCCGCGGGTCGGTTTCAGTTGTTTTTTGCATTCCATTTTTGAAATCATCCACCGAACGTTCGGCGAAGTCTGCGGCTGCGTTCAGAGATGAGACACTTTTTCTTCTTTCTAAATAAGGAGTCGGAATGTTTATTTCGGAATGCCGAATTAGTGCAAAAAGCGGTCGGTCTCAGGACTGGGCTGTCGCGGCAATTTGTTTAGGCATTTTGTTCCATTTGCACGTGGTGTACGGGGGACGTCTCAACGTGGTTGGAATTCAAAATGGCTTTCATGTACAGGCTGATAGCATTTATGACAATCACCAGTAACTTTAAGCCCGTGTTGGTCGTGGTCAGAAAAGTTCCTACCACTTTACAAACTAGTAGAAGAAACCTAGTCTTTAGTAGCGTCATATTTACTGCGGAAAGAAACGATGACTTTACCTACTTTAGTACAACCATGATAATGGATTCCTAATCGATTTCGATGTACGACGAAGGTACGACGTACCTATTTCATAGGATAGCAGTCTTCTGTATAGGAAAGCACGCAGGATATATTGAAGTGCATAAGTGTTCACGCTAAACACAGAAGCACTCTCTCGTCCTTACCCTCCTATGTCTGATAGAACGGGAGACGGATACGATCAGAGATGGGGTCAGATGCAATGGCTATAACCGGCAGCCACACGGTTTGGGCGTGAAAGATTGTATGACGCCGTAAGGAATACTTCAACCAGTTGTGCGCGATATAGTAGCCGATGCTGACACGAAAGAAGAAGAGCCTAAGATCGTAATTAGAAAATACTTATTACCTATTATTTCTCATCATCATCATCATCATCTTATTTAAGAGCAACGCTCTTGTCAGACAGTTTCGTTATGTTATTAAGTGAAACGTGGACGTTCCGAGGTTTCTGAACTGGGAATATAGTCGTGAGCATATGCTATGTCATGCTCTTGTCGGTAGAGTATTCAGAAATCTTGCTCTTTTCCGCCAGTTATACGACACGACCTTAGACTATATAGACAGAGCAACAAGCGGACGAAATGGTCCCAAAAAAAGTAGGTAAAAACCGTACTCCTTTCAAAAACCTTCCAATAGTCTCAATCATGACGCGAAACGGTACAGACCTCCTGAATCCAAGATAAAAAATTCCGTAAAAATGACTTACGTGATCAAATTGTAACATATTCACAAAAATATGCACAATAAAAAAAAGATTAACATGTTTCACACTTATTAATTAATTTTTCACCATAATTTGAGATACAATAAGCTGAATGAAAATTTTAAAAACTTTTCTTTGTTTATATAGGCCATTTTTAAAGTGTGGTCAGATTTTTCGTTCTAAATTTCCCGCCATTATGCCTCGATCAATAATCGTTTCGTTTTTTATCATTACTATTTTTATCAACTAATAGACAAAGGTTTTTCGTTCATACAACCTAAAAGCAAAAAAAATTATTTCACTTTATTAAGTCTTTATTTCTTCCGAACTTTATTTCTACTAACTATCGTGGTGAGAAGGAACATAATTATTAGAGATCGGATGCATATTTACATAAACTAATTTTTTTTTTCCATTGAAACTGAATATACAGGGTGAAATTGATATCATTAGCATCCTTTTAAACTAAGAGTCTACCCATCAAACTGAACAACTTTTACTATGGGAGCAAACCAATCGGAGCAAAAAAAAATCTGCCGTCCCATACTAAACTGCACCCGCCGCCGCCGCTGCCTACGTGACTCAAATGTATGTATGGGACAGCAGATTTTTTTTTGCTCCGATTGGTTTGCTCCCATAGTAAAAGTTGTTCAGTTTGATGGGTAGACTCTTAGTTTAAAAGGATGCTAATGATATCAATTTAACCCTGTAGATATGCCTTTCTGAATAAAGTTAATAAAAAAAAAAATAGTGCCACACGCACTGTTTTGTCACACATAAGTGTGACCTCACCATTATGATATTCCGACAACATGAACAACTCTGACAACTTTGTCAACCTGACCAAGTGAATTGACTTGATAAGGTCGTCCAATTTGTCCATGTTGTCCAATTAAGTACTTTCGACAACAAAACAATTCTGATAACATGAACAACTTGTTCAACTCGGACAACTCTGTAAACTCAGATAATATTGTATAAGTTGACCAAATTTAGAGATGTTCATGTTTTCCGAGTTGTTCGTGTTGTCCGAGTTGGTCAAATGTCCGAGTTCTACGATATTTTTTATATAGATAAATCTTTTAGCAATCCCGGGACTTCGGAATGATCCTGGGATTGCTTCATAAAATAAAAAGACGCGTCCATATTATTCTTGTGAAAAATGAAGTTTAGGTAAATTATACATCTGAATATATCCGATGTCTAATAACCACTGTTGAGATAATAATTCGCGTGCATGATAGTCTTTGAACAACTTTCTCTATGGGACCAAGGTCGAAATAGCGAAAAAATCTGTTGTTTCATACATTTTGGTCGATTAACTATTTTTTTATTAGCCCCTTTCATCCCATTGCTGGGCAAAGGCCTCCCCTTTCGAGTAACTATGAGACAGCAAATTTATTTCGTGCTTTCGATGTTGGCTCCATAGTGAAAGTTTTTCAGTTTGATGGTCTGGAGCACTCTGTGCGAAATGCAACGCATTTAATTTTACACCCTGTATAGTGTAGTTGACTCCCAAAGATGACTAAAATTTTCCCAGATTCTAAGGGAGATGGAAATCTTCTGGTAACCCAAACACTCACACACTGAAAGGTTTAAACATGCGTAGAACGCAGCTGTCACGCACACATCTGTCAAAAAATGGAACCATTTTTGTTTTCCATTTGTGAGGCGACCGACGTTCCATGACACGACATCAACCTTTTCCTTCACTTGAGCTAGATAACTATGACTCTTGATTGTGATTTTTCTCAATGTATTTTATTCTCTATCATAATCCGAAGCCACCTGTATAGTCCAGCAAATATGTAGTGCCTATTGATTTATAATTACCCGCCCGCTGTCCTGGCAGGAGTCGGGCTCGATGTGAGTTTTTGCGTGAATTATTTATAACAAATTACTCGACCCGCGTCTTAAGAGCTCACTTTGTTGGTAATTGTTTTCTTCATTTTCTACAATGAATACTAATGTTGTATTCGTTTAGTTTTTATTTCTATTTTCTTGATTCTCACGCAATGCTGCTGAGGGTTTTATGAATGTGTCCTTAAGAGGATATAATTCGGAGCGCGCTCCATACAAACGAAGTCTGGTTATACTTTCAATAATATTGAAAATATTATTAATAACCATTTTACCGTACCATAATTTTATTAATAACCGTTAATATTATTAACCAATTAAAGTCAATGAAATTTTTCAGAAATAATCTAGAAAATAATCTCTATGCTTGTATATTGTCAGAGTTCGTTATCGGGGATATATCCCCTTAACGTACAGTCAACGGAAAAAGTACCTAGATGTTATTAGGATGAGTGCATGAGAGAACGCGTGCATTTGATTCAGTGACAGTACTTAACAGACTTGAATAAAAATGTTATGGATTTTGATTCGAAATCCGTAATAGATTTATTCCCAGTTTGAGATGCGTAATGATTGCTGCTTGATAGGTAGTTATTCCTGCTATTTCCTTCTCTAGTATCATTTACAGAAATTCTTTACTATTCCCATGGGCTAGGCAATACGTTATTATAATTGCAAATAAATTTCCTGCGATAAATCGCGAGATATCGCGACGTCTGTCGTCACTCGGGCGCACGTCGCGTCGTCGTCCCTTGCCTGTTGCGCATACGCATCTTCTTAAGACATAGATCAAGGAATATCGGAATTGACTGTATGTTTCGTTTCATTCGATCTTTGGTAAAGAGGTTTTATGCGTCACTGTCATCGAATTTTAAGCAAATGTTAAAAACTGTGCAAACTGAAAATTACAAAAATATTAAAGTTGTGGGCACGGACCTGAAAAAAAGACGGACGTAATGTGACACTTAAGAGATGTGAAGCATGCAAGGTCCAACATTTTCGTTTGTTCTACAAGGGATCTACACTCACACAGATGCACTAGCTCTAGGCGCTGGTCCTACATCCGTCACCATTATGTACCGCGTGACAGCACGCACACAAAAGAAATGGGTGCTTCACTCGAGATTAGACGAGATTACTTCCGTCTTTTTTTCAGGTCCGTGGTTGTGCGTAACTTTGTATCAAACATTCATTAGATATAAATTCATCATCATCATCAGCCTATGAAAGTCCCATTGTAGGGCACAGGCGTTAGTCTACCACGCAGTGCCCAATGCGGTTTGGTGAACTAATCATACGTATCAGAATTTTTTCGTCAGCGTATGTAGGTTTCCTTACGATATTTTTGTTCACCGTTTGAGAGCAGTCGGTATGGCGTACATAAGTTAGAAAAACTCATTGGTGCAATTAGGTATGGCATTTCGTTCGTGCGGATTAGAACCCAGACACTGTATGAGTTTGACCTCCAGCTTTTCAACATAGATAGATACAGAAAAGAATATAGATTATAGTCATACAAACGTAAAGATTGATGCGGCCAATTTGTACCTACATTACACATCCTTATTTCTTAAGTAACTTCCATCAACACCAGGCACGTATCCGGGGGGGGGGGGGGGGGATAGGTGGGATTTATCCCCCCCCCCGAAATCCTAATATTTGTATGGAAAAGTGATTACAGCACTTACTTTTTCATTGTTTCTATATGAATATCCCCCCCGAAATTTAAATGTCCCCCCCCGAAACAAAAGTCTGGATACGTGCTTGATCAACACCATCACAAAAAAAGATAAGTATCATTTAAAATAAAACCGCTATGTTATATTCCATGTATATACCTATATCCATGCATATTCTATGCAATGTTTCTATTATTTGCTTATTCGAGAAGCGGCCCGTTCAGTTTCTGTAAATGGTATTAGACTGACAGATTGATGCGAAGATATCTCAGAGTGAGTAATAAGTATGCGTTGCCTTGTATTGTTTGTTTAGATACTTTATGTACTTTGTTATTAGGATTTCACTAGCTTCAGCCAGCGGCTTTGTACGCTTGGATATTTGTAATTTGTAGTATAATATGTGTCAATTTGGTCTATAAAATATGAACCCTATCAGGTAAGATAGTAGATCTTTATTTGTGCGCACACTGTTTTTACCCAAACACATTAGTTTTCCTCTCACTCAACGGTTTGCTGGAAGAAAACTTTTTAGAGTTAAGCTCGCCTTTCGTAATTGTTCAAAATTATGTTGTTTTGTGTAAGTACAATAAAGAATCTAAAGATTAGGTATCTGATGAAAAGTTTAATAGAAATCTGTCATGGTGTGCTGTTTGAATTTCACACATTCGAATTAGTAGGTAAGGCGTAGGTATCAAGGTGCTTTAGAGTGACAAGAAATATAAAATATACCTTACGCCTTTATTTTAAAATATTTTCTTAAAACCTAAAAGTGAAAAAAATATAAAAATAAACCGTGATCCGTGAAAAAATCATTTCATACATTATTTTTTAACATTTTAACAACAGTGTGTTTAAAAAAAAATGTTAAGGTCTTGTCACGAATTTTATGTACATAACCAATAAAATAAACATAAATGACATTAAAATTAGCTATCTTTTCAAAAAACTAAACGAAAGGAAGCACCTTACAAACAGAAAGAAAACCTCTTCAAGGAGACAATAAATTAACAACAAAACAAACAGCATTTAGCACGGCACCCGCAACTTTTTAAAACTAACAAATTGTCCAGTCATTTGTCAGAGACGAATACTTTTCTTGCGTCTGCGCACCCAATAAGGATTGCTTGACAGCTACGTTCCCCCATTTTGGACGCGTCTGTCCTTATACGGGACATTTCTCTTATTGTTTTCTTGTCTGTGGTTCCTTAGCACATTTATCAAGCAGTAGCTATACATGTGAAGCGAGATGTGGTGTAAATTTTTTGATAAAAAAATGTTAAGATCTTCCGCGAGATTAAGTTGGCGGCACAGATTACGTTGGCGGTTTTTGAGCTTTGATCTAGAATCGTCGGTTCGAACTTATAAGGGAATGTTGTGTTTGGTGGTCTGATCCACGCTAAGGTTTGACCACGCTTTAGGTACCTACTTTGTGACTTTCATGGTTCATAGCGCGATTCCAGGGCTCATTTCTGATTTTCACTTGGAAGATTTGAAGGACACAATGCATCGTGGTATTTTTTTTTTTTGAGTTTTTAGCCCTTTCTAATCAATCAACTACCATGGGCATTAAAGCGTTTAGTATCGGTACTGCTTGATTAATCTATTATATTAAGTGGTAGTCTGTGTTGGGGATTCTTGAGGCTTGATTCGCGGTTTTTCGAGTTTAAATGTTTTTTCGACTGTGTAATTAATTGCTTTAACATTTTAGCGGTTTTCCTTTATTTTTTGGGAGTAGAGACTGGGATGGGCATTTTCATTTCTGAATTACAAAACATAAATGCATTTATGCATAATTTGGTGTTATGAACATTATTCACACTTGTAAAAGACCTGTTTTAAAATCATACAATATTTTAAATAAATTTGTCATATGTATAAACCCTTAGATATTGAAATCTAAAACCTAGAAAGGAGTCAATTTGTTCTAACGCTACGTGGTGGAACAAATTGACTCCTTTCTAGGTTTTAGCGGGGTAAAAATGTTTAATATTTTTTTGTAGAGACTGCCAGCTTGGCAGTCCTCTACCTACACGTTTCGATCTTATCTAAAAAGGAGACAATTTGTTCTAACACGACTCCTTTGTACAAAAGCTTTTGGTTCCATTTGCGGTCTACTATTTAAATCGTCAGGCCTACTAGTATTTTATTACCTATGTGCTTATGTGCTTATTAAGTATTATGGTCCTACACTGCAAGTTTAACAAAAACTCTGAAAAAGTCCAAAACCATTAATATCACGGTAGTTAAGTTTCCATTTTGGTTTTTAATAAGAAGAATAGCGCGGGATCGGTCACGCACGCGCCGTACGAGTAACGTAAGGTTTTATGGTAAAAAATACCGCTAAGCGTGAGTCGGATTTAAAGTTTAAGGTTCTGTTCGACAAAAGTAATAGTGTTTCATGGATATTTCCTAACAGTTTTGGACAGTAAATTATTGGTTTTCTTTTTAATAGCAATACTGATTTGTCTACTACCTACAGACACGAACGTCGGTCTTTAATAGGTATCATCTAGTAGGAATATAATGAAAAAGGATACCCAAAACAGTTTTCACGAAAAATTAATGAAATACCGACCAGATTTAAGAATCAAAGTAAAAAAGTGGAAACAACTATGTAATTTCTTTTCAATATTGCAAAGAACCCTAAATTTTTAAATCTCATCGATGTTGATCTTTTTTTTACTCGAGTTCATCAAAGCCTATTCATTATTTAACCATTAAGTTATTTTATTAGTTTGTCTGGCAAGCTGATTAGTTGTGATGGTTTAGATTCGATTCTCGGTTGAGGTAAAAATTTAATTAAGAAAACCTATAATTAAATAGCTTGGAGGTTTAGTTTCGAGGTTATTTCAGATAATAGTTATTAATTTTATTAAGATTACGTTAATGTTCAATAGGTATGTAATGGATGATGGTTTAAGATAAAAGTTAAGGCTTGATTTACTCTACTTTTTAAATTAATTCTGCGTTCGTGAAACATCCGATCTTTTTCATTTTACCATGTTGTAGGCTTTGTAGCCTTAATTTTTCAGAAGATTTCTACTATATCCTTTAATTTTTGTAGTGACATTTCTTCTAACGGATCCGTTAGATATACAAATTTTAACCCACATCCCCCAAATAAAATTAGAAAATGATAAATTTGAAAAACGCCGTGGTGGTCCAGTTGCGAGTAACCTTGCCTGCTGTGCAGAAGGCGATGGTTCGATCCCCGTCCAAGCCGACTCGTACCAATGAGTTTTTCGGAATTTATGTACGATTTGTTACACCACTGGCTTTTCGGTGAAGGAAAACATCGTGAGGAAACCTGCATGCTTCAATTTCGAGGCGTGTATTGTACCCACTGTCCATTATAAGTGGCGACGGGCTCACCCCCCGTCACACTGGACAGAGTTTCGGTACTACTGGTGAAACGTGGATGTTCTGAGGTTTCAGAATATCTCTGACTACCCCCTCGGGGAATATAGTCGTGAGCATATGCTATGCTATGCTATAAATTTGAATAGCGAATAGTGTTTAAAAATTGTTCTTGTCTTTTATTAGAATCTTGCCAACGATACATACAATTTAAACACAAACACAATTTTTTCCTAACACAACTTAATCGAACCATCTTAAAACACTCTATACAGGGTGTTTCATAAGTAACAATAAATATTTCAAACTCTTAAGGGGGTTGTATAGACCGTCAAACTGAACAACTTTCTCTATGGGACCAACATCGAAATCGCGAAAAAAAAAATTGAAATCCGATACATATTTTAGCTCTAGTCGATTTGTAGAGTATAGAACAACAAATTTTTTTTTCGCGATTTCGGTATTGGTCCCATAGTAAAAGTTGTTCAGTTTGATGGTCTAAACCATCCTTAAAGGTTTATTTGTATTTTTGTAACACCTTGTATATAAAAGATGTCGGCACCTTTATAACACTCGATAACAATCTACCGACCATCATCCTCATCTTATAACCACCCAGACCAGTTGCGCAAGCGCAAATAAGTTAATTAATTACCTATCTCCTTTACGGGTTAAGTGAAATTTTATTAAGTTTACAATTAAATATATTTATAGAGTTTATTAAGATGCAGTTTAATATTGAAACGCAGCAGTAAAGAGGTTATTGCTTAGGTTTTAATGTTAGAAAACGTTAATGTTTACTTTTGAATTAAAATTTAAATGAAGGCTATTAAACTAAACCATTTCCCCTTATACAGCCTTTGAAATTGCTTATTCCCATCCTACTTATAGTCATAGAATATTTAAATATATGCCAATACCTATGTGTATAGTAAATCGTTAAGTTATATGTATGGATCAATATATTAAACACAGTATTATAAAACTGTTGGTGTATATAGGTACCGGAGGTGTCTGTATTAGTGTATTGAGACATTTACAAAAAAAACTGTTTGTTTTTTCGAGCAGTCTTGACAATGTTACACACTACGTAATTTAACATTGTATTTTTTGCAATTGTACATTTTGTTTTGTTCAAAAGATGTGTGTTGTAGAGTTGCTGGTCGCATCTTCTCTACAACGGAACACCTACCGACGCGGTGGAAAAAAGACGTCACAAAGCTATCCTATGTGATACTTATTATTTTGAATAAAAAGTGTTGATTTTGAGTCGGATTTATTCCCCCCGAAATCAGAAATATACTTACCTACATAATATAATTTTCAGGCTACAATCACTAATTCCTCCGTAAAATTAATGTATTTAAAAAAAATTCACAACCAAAACCCATTCTCTCTTGACAAAGTAAAATTAAGACAGTTAAGAACAATAAAATACACCTAGACTTAACGTGTGATCTCGCCTCTGCCAGCCTCAAGACAATGGGGGTATTTATGGCAACTATACGATGGTATCCGTCGACACGTTATGTAGCCCCTTATGGGCTATTGGCCATGGGTTCAGTGCAGAGTGGTACAAGGGAGAGGTCACTGGTCTTTAAAGCTTTTGTGGCTAGGAAAAGATAGAGCTTTTATTTATTCAGAGTCAAATCGTGAAAATGTTAGTAGATCTTCTTCTTTTCGTTTCAATTGTTCTACTTTGTGTTTCTTGTTCAGTATATAGATTGTTTTGAAGCATAACATGTGCCTGCATTGAAACAATTAAAAAAAAAAGTTACTCTCGCTGAACAAGGATTTTTTCTTCTGTTGAATCGATGGCATGTCATTGAATTTGGCTTGCTATTGGTGTGAACAGATTTGCTTAGGTACCTTTGAAGGTTAGATACTTACATGTCTTATAAAATAATATAGATTGGACCACTAAATAAAATATTTGCCTTAGGTATAGCGAGACATAATATCGCAGTTAAAATACAACAGAAAATCGCTATAACTAACATGTTTAATTCCTTATCAATAATAAACGAAATTTTGAAAAAGGAAAATTCCCTTTCAATCTAGAAATAAATGTATCTATCTGAACGTTGATAAACGTGTCTTTTTTAACCGTAGTCCACCTCTGTCTTCCGCCACAGAGATAAATCAAGAGGAAATGTGCAATGAATCGCACACGCAGCTTATTGTGTCGATTTGTTGCGAACGCCTCCGCAAACGTAATGATCCTTATATGATACTAATAATAGATACGTGCTAATTTATTACTTATATCACACTTATTTATTACGGGGTAAGGTCAAATGGCTTATAAATTATAATATTACATTATTCCATTCAGAGATATAATTGAGTGTGAGGTTGCTATGACGTTATTTTTACCCTCATCCGATATCCTTAGCCGCTTCACTAAACAACTTTAATATACAAATTACAGACTGAGGTTATTCTCGCTAGAATGGTATACCACTGGATACGGTAGGTCTTCGGAGGCTTCTTTTGGTGTTACCAGTTTCGGGTACCTACGCTTGTGGTTGTGGCGAGTGGAGGAATTGATTGTAGGTAGCGGAGGTTAAGTAGGGAAAAATGAAATCTTGGTAGTATCTGCGCGTGCCGAATTCATTGATTTGAAACATACTGCGAAATAAACATTTATTGATCATAGAAATAATTCGTTTATGTCCACAAAAAACAAGCAGTCAGCACATGCTTCGTCGATCAAATATAGGTAAGTACATAATATAACAGCTAGTGACATGCTTCGTCAAAACCTTAAAAACTTTATGTTTGGCGATACTTGAATAACCTCATAATATGTAACCTATAATACTAGACTATGAGCTAAAGAATTATTATGAAAAGAATTTAGGTGTAGGTATTTAAATTGGGCAGCCATTGTGGCTAACCCGTTGGATGAGGGCAGCTCAGTATGCCTCGCATGCCACCCCCGAGAAAACGATAAAAATCGAGATGTGCCCCCATCCTTATTATATTACGTATGTTAGAAAGAGCGCGCATGACGTTATTCTCGTTTAAATGCTTTGTCGTGGGTGGCATGCTAGCCATGCTTTGATGGCCGGGGTTGTGGCGATCCGTGGGGGAGGCCCTCGTTCAGCAGTGGACGTCTGTCGGTTGAGATGATGATGATGATATCTCCCGAGGATTGAATACAATTCTCGTCTACTGGTACACTTCTGTTTATGATTTGAGTGCCCGCTTCTATAGAATTTTCACCTCTAAAAACGGCATACAGAGCGTTTCGCTGGCAGGCTGCAAATCATATTATGTCTAACAATCGATTGAATTTCCCTTTATGTCTCTATTGCTCTACGTATGAAAGTACCAGTAAACTTTACGGTTGCCATGACGACGTATAATAACTGGCAATTTGCTCCCTTCAATGGCTCCACAGCGGATGAAGTTGTTCGGTTGCAGTTCGAATGAGCTTTCTCCGTAGTACCACAGAGGATTAATCCTCTGTGGTAGTACTGGCAGTTTACTCAAATTGCCGTATTGCCAGTTTGTTCGTTTTATGTTTGTCAAGTTTATGGGCTTAGGACAATAAATTTATGAGTGTCTATTTGACTGTAGTCTAGTATGATTCATGGTTTAACGGTTGATGGGGAAGCTTCTGATGTAATCTGATGTTTATGTGAGCTGTACAGTGCCCAGGATCAGTGCGTTAATAAATACTTTACGACAGCAAAGTGTTTGAATGAGGAATTAACGCACTCTTAGATAGATTTTAGCATAGCATAGCATAGCATATGCTCACGACTATATTCCCCGAGGGGGTAGTCAGAGATATTCTGAAACCTCAGAACATGATCCACGTTTCACCAGTAGTACCGAAACCGTACCGTAGATAGATTTTAAGTCTTGTATAATGCTGGATATAGCCAAAGAATTATACTGGGTAATCTGCAGCTTATTTTTGTTATGTATCTCTGTAAAGGATTTGCTCACGAGCCGTTAGCTCGAACCTTTGAACGGCTTGCTTGTGAGAGGACACAGATCTAACAAGTAGAAGCCCCTTTCAGATGCTTTTACATAAATGCGAAGGGATGCACCAATCGTGGTCTATCTATGAAGTACATACATATACATATAATTAATGCATGAAGAGGTATAAAATTACTTTGGTTACGTGTTATGCATGGTTAACGGGTTTGGGATAATGCGGAGTCTCTGGTTTGTCAAAAAAGCAGAGGCACATTTTTCCAACAATGCTTATAATTTTATAAGTATTTGAACTATTTTTCGGATCTTTTCGGAGTTACATTCGATCACGTATCTTCCTTATCACTCCAATGCTATCTCAATTCTAACCTAACACCAAAAGAGAAAGATCATAATTCACGTCATCGGCTACGGCTATCCTCACAAAAAAACTAAAACAAAAAGTGTTTTATCATAGGATCGATCTCGGGAATTAAACTCACACCGCGCTACGGGCAGGAGCTTACAAAAGCTCCATTGTGCGCACGCGCCGCTCGCGCTCTCGCGGTCACGGTTCCGCGCGCGCGTATAGTTCAATGCGCAACGAAAAGGGGAGTGGCTGTGCTGCGTTGTTGTGCTCATGTGTTGAGAGATACCTATACTTAATGGTCACAGTTTATAAGTTTATTGTTATTTACTGTGTGGTATATAAATTTAGGTATTTAAATTGTTTTTCTTCCCTCCGGACGGAAAGCGTCAATTCTCGTCCCGCTGCGCTTAACGAAGTTGTCGCTTTCCACCTCCGTCCCGAAGAAAAATAGTATACTAACCTCGGACATTAAATAAGAAAGCCTCAGATCACATGTTTGTTGACCAAGGCAAATCCGAGCCGAAATTACATTAGATCTGAGAACTTTCTTACTTTCCTGTCCTCGGTGTATAATCTACTATTTGTACTTGGCTGGTCTTCAAGTGGGTGTCATACGAGGCAACTAAGGGTTTCTAAAGGTGTACGCATATTTATCCGCGGCGAACGAGCCGAAGGAGGCGAAAGAATCAGATTTAAGAATTGGTCGTATGAAATTCTATGACACCTCGCACACTTATCCGCGGGGAATCGGACGAATCGTCAGAAGAATTAAAAGGAAATTCGTTTCGTTCGCCTCCTTCTCGGCTCTTTCGCCGCGGATCGATATGCGACCACCCTTATGCCATGTTTTTATAGGTAAAGGTCTAGTACAGTAACCTATCATTTGACAAGTTCGTGTTATTCCATCCTAAAACCTTCAATCAAAGTGCAATATACCCAGCTGACAGGTGGCGGATTCTTATGAATAAAAATTAAATAAATTCTTATTTTTGTTTTTAAATTACTAAATAAAATAAAAATTGTTCTTTACATGTTTTGCTGTTTGAATTAAAATTCATATTCCTTATTGAATATTTTAGGACCTATCGGTATAGGTACTTAGTACCGGTATTGGACCGGGAACTACCTGTCCCGGATCGGCCGGTTGCGAGTTCAAGTCCTGTCCGATATCATTTTTCAATCTTTAATATTTTTAACACTCAATAAAATATTGCGTCTTAAATTCCAGTTTATTCAGATAAAGCACTAACATCCTTTAGATATTATTCAGCGCTGATAAGCCTCTCATTATGCCTTCTGCTTGTAAGTTAGCGGATAGCTATCGCTTCACGCTAGCTAATGCGGGAGATGGCTATCATTCAATAAGTTATTATGGAGGCGACAATATCTCGGGGTCATATCGCGTAATGGAAACCCCAGGCTTTCTAAGTCCTACATCCTGTAGGTGTAGTCTATTAGGAACTGCTATGTACATACATAACCTCACGACTATTATCACACTTTAGGAGGACAACGCCTCTGTGTACATTGAAGTCACTTCCAACAAAATTGGGATGGGCCAATAACAAGTTGGCAATGGTTGACATAAATGTCGCTAGCTAAGTTATCAGCCTGTCGCCTACAATTTGAAACACTCTATTGCCCATTCCCTCAGTCGAGTTTTACAGGAAGATGAAGAGAAATAAGATATTTGAAATACATATTCTACAGAAACTATAGGGTGGACTAAGAAAGAATTTTCGAAAATCATTCAACCCCTTAAAGGGTGCAATGTGGTGTTGAAGTTTGTAGCGGAGCTACGAGAGCTGACTAAGCAACAATGCCGAACACATCGATCGAGTCGATGTAAACAGAGGTCTATCTAGGTCAGCGCATGCGACCTAGCACGTCACACAGAAGACGGCCAATCACAATATGGATCTGTCCAACGCATCACAGCTCATTACGAATAACAACCAATCATATGGCGAGTCCTGAATCGCACTATCGAAGTTATCAAGAGACTTTGTATATATACAACATCCAACTAAGAGCTGTTGGACCGCGGTCCCGGGCATTCCAACTAGCCCGTGGAAGATCTTCCCTTTTCCTCCAAAAAGTTTATCGAAATCCATGCGGATGAAATCACAACCTTAGACATGGGGACTTTTTAGAGAGTATGGCGTAGGTTGCAAAAGTAGTTTCTTTTCTATCGAATATTTCAACTATGTACCTACCTCAGCTCTAAATAACAAAGGTCTTAAGTTCGGTGACTCCAAGTCAAGAGTTTATAAACTCTTATACCAAGTTTATACTATACCAAATCTATCTACTAAGGTCTCGAACCAGTCCTAGGGGTAACGTAAAACAATATTTACAATAAAGCCCATTGTAATTCCAAGTCGATAAATGAGGAGATGCATTCTACATCGATAGTAGCGACCTCTGGGCAGCTAATTTCCTCTCGCTGCAGATAATACTGTCCATTGTGGGTGCTTTTGATTTATTTCGTCCGATTGACTATTAATTACTTTTTGAAATGGTTGCGTTATCGCGCTGTTATTTATTGCACGTGCAATTTTAGTGATCAATTTAATTCATACAGCACACTACATATTATATAAATTATACATAGACACAGTAGGTATATTATGTATTGTGTCTATAAAAACCATTATTGGTAGTCGCTATACAACATGTCTGATTTGGTGTCGAAACATTTTTCGGTCGGAGGCTCGACACTTGTTTGTCGCCACGACTAAAAATGGAGAAGAGACGACACAGAAAAATATGGTTACACAGTAGCAGAGGAAAAATGATGCCCAGTTATCACAAAAACTACGTACGTAACGTGTGGATACAACGACAGTTTCTGAAAGTTTTTGGTCGGGTTGTGAGTGAACCGTTACACACGAAACCAAACCCCATACCCAGTAACCATGTGTCGTAGCAGTTACGAAACTGCGAGGAGCTGTAAATACTTCATAGTTCTGCGACCGAAAATGGCTATACAGGGTGTAAGTGACAGCCTAGCAAATACTGAAACAGTGAACTCAGACCATCAAACTGAACAACTATGAATAAAAGCTTTCCTCAGGAAACGCGAAAAAAAATCAGCTGTCCCATACATTTGAGTCGGGTAGGTAGGTACAGCAGTTTTGTATGGGACAGCTGATTTTTTTTCGCGTTTCCTGAGGAAAGCCTTCAGTGATAGTTGTTCGTTTGACGGTCTAAGTTCACCGTTTCAGTATTTGCTAGGCTGTCACTTACACCCTGTATAGGGTAATTTTTAATTAGTTGGCGAAACTTAACCAGTGCACCTGTTAATGATAACTGATTGCATTATGTTATAATCGGTATTGATGATTTACAAAATTATTATTATCGTACGTACGATACGTACGCGGCGGGCGAACATTGACCTCAGAATCATAATTATAATCGGAGTCATTACCACGTAATTGTGCTTAGTAATAGATATGAAACGCGTTTGTTAAGTTTCGCCAACTAATTAAATTTAACCTTATATACAAGGTCTGATAACAACCGGGCGCATATTTCCATCTCCCTGATGGAAAGGTGCAGAAACATTGAGAACAGCAGCAATACTCCAGGTGAACGTGAATGAGATTTCCTCCTTTACCGTACTCCATCATCATCGACACTACCACCACTCTGATAAAAATGCAACACTGAGTCTATCGCAGACCATTCATCTGATACAGAGTTACATTTCTTTGTGCAGGCATATTTCTAGTTCTAATAGAATCGAAACAGTAATATGCAGTGTCTGAAGGACACGTAAACCAGTGCCATATATATCCCATCATTTATCAAGACTAACGGGCTGCTCCTAACGCGGTACCACAGTTACAAGCGTAAAAACTGGCAGTACAACCGTTTTCCCTTTTATAGCTGTTCGTGGTAACCCTTCATTGACTAACGGTTGCGCTCGTAGAGAAAAGAAAATCTGCTAGAAATAGCGATAAGTGGTTGGAATGTGTGGCTTGGTTGTCTGAATACGATTCAATGTTGTGTGTCACGATATCTTGTGATTTGGGACATGTTGCTTCGGAAACTTTCAATACTGGAGTGCGCTTTTTGAATCTCATTCCGTGAGCTCAGCAGTTGTAAATGTCAAAATTACTATGGAGATACGCATTCGCTTTCTACTGCTGATTTGACTTTCAAAAATCGCACTCCTGAAGCATGATCTTTGAGAGTCAAATCAGAAGTAGAAAGATGCGTATCTCCATGGTAATTTTGACATTTCTAACTGCTGAGCTCACCGAATGAGTTTCAAAAATCGCACTCCTGGGCTTTTAGAAGTTCAAAGATTCATGAAATTAAATAAACACGTTTCTTTATTGAAATAATGGTCAATTTACACAGGTTTTGCAAAAATACTTTAATTTTTGCAAATGATAATTAGCCTTATTACGTCCCACTGCAGGGCACATGCCTCCCCTGTGTGGGCGTTAGTCAACCACGCGTGTCAAATGCATATTAGTACCTAGACTTCACATACGCATCGAAATTTCTTCTTCAGCATATATGCGGGCAGTTTTTGAAAGTAGTCGGTACGTAATACGTAGGTACCATATAAGTTAGAAAAGCGTATCGGTACATGTCCCGATTTGAACCCGGATCTCATGATTGAGTGCAAATTATGAACTTTAAATCGACTAAACCAAAAGTACAGGTAAACAACTTATTTTCGTGGTCTACTACATTTCACAATACATTTGAGAAGATCCCAAAAATTACAACACTTGCTGCCATAAAAGAGACTAACAATAACTAAAGTTAGTTACGTATGGTTCGTTTTGAAATTCGAATGTAGAAGATGCGTGCGCGCACGATTGACTTATCTATTCTTCTTTCAATATGTTAACGGTATTTCCAAACATGGAAAGTTGAAAAACAGTTCCCAATGCAATCTATGATGTGTTTTGAGTTTTCTTTAATACACTGAGAGTAATGGTCTGGCATCAAACAGTCTTTCCGGGTCCTTAAAAACTTTATATTCAGGACTAACGCAAATTTATGTATACGAAAAAAAGTATTCCCTCCTAAAGGTAAATTTGGGTCGAGCAGGATTGCAGTTTTGTATGGAGCTGATTTATTTTTTGATATTTCGACTTTGGCCCCATAGAGAAAATTGTTCTAACTGATGTTCTGATCATCCCTTAAAAACAGTCAGCATATTAAAAAGGACCCTACAGCCTAAAGTATAAGTCCCTTTGCTTAAAGACACAACGTATTAAGGGCGAAAGAGAGAGGACTAATTAATACTTCCCCCTCCCATGCTCAATATGAATTGGTAGTAAATGGAATATTCGTCTTTAGCTTGTTGACCGAGTACCTTCAGGCCTTAGAAGGCCTTGGACATATATGCTTGATATAGGATGGACCAGAAATACCTATACTAAATCACCTTCTGTTTCTTCAGTCAATTCGTACCGTCTTTCGATCTGCCATTCTGAGTCTAAGAAAATGTAACGCAATTTTTTCACCTTTCGAGATCCCATTCAAAGGTCCGGCTCTCCATATGGAGCTGAACCGTTGCGCCGGCGCAACTGTAAGGCGACTTTTTATCTTCACCTCCCTAAACAGTAGTGATTCTGGCGAATTAACTGCATTCACTCATTGCTAGTGGAGCGGTAATGTTAGATCCAGATTTTTAAGATTTTATGTCGATAGAAGTTCGCTGGGACGACGAGGCCGAGGCAACAATCTGAGACTGCAGGTACGAGTATCTGGTAGCGACTGGATGTGCAAGATCAATGATTGTTTTGTGGCGAACGAGATTTTAATTTTACTTTGGTCGAAGCACACTCACACAACCCGACATATTATTATTGTGTAGGTAGTTTTTCATATTTTATGTTCAGCAGACAATGATAGGCTATTTATGATGATTGACATAAAGATTCCATCTTTAAAACCTTTTTTATTTTTCCGAAATGAAGGAGCAAAACTAAAAGTAGGCAAGGAGTAACAAAATCTTTGATCCTACCTATCTAGTGTAAGAATAAATTTTGGCAAATATTTGTCTTGACAAGAAAACTTTATTTGTGATTTAAAAATGAAAATGTAAGTATACTGCCAAGCCCTAATAACATACCAGGCACAATACAATACACAATTGTTCTCCGACACAAGCTTTCAGCTGAGATATGAATATTATAAAATATTTGCCGGATATCCGGGAAATAAACCAAGCCTAAGCCCGGCTTGCACCAACAAGTATTTAGGGTTAAACGTATTTAGTGATAGTTGCTTCTACAAATGACAGCGACAGCATCATATTTAAACATGTTAAAGCCTAAATACTTTTTGGTGCAAGCCAGCCTTAAAGTAAGAACCTACTTTGCGTGTGAAGTGCTAAATCTAATAAAATCTCTCTTAAATATAAATCTTGTCCAACATTGCATTCCACTTAAAATATCGTGTAGAGTAGAAGGCCCGCTATCGGCGCAGGCGCACAATTGATTTTAAGTGTTGCTATTTCGCCAACACACATTCCGAAGTTGTTTTGGCTGTATTGATTGTTTTCGAACGTTCTAAATCTGTTGCGATATTCTTGGTCCAACGGGTTGGTGGTTATTAATCTTTTATTCGAAGTTAACCGCATTTTGGATAGTAAAGAAGGGTATCGAGAGTTGATCGTCTTGCCAATCTCGAAATTATGTGTGATCTCAACAACTCATCATCATAATCATCAGCCACCAGCAGGTAACCCAGCTGCTGGGTCTGCTTCTTAACTTTAAGTAAGTTTGAACCAATCAATCTTATTTATGTTTCTGAATCTTTGCGTATTTTCGTTAATTATTATGAGCAAAGCTTGTTTGAACGATCTTTGAAATTCTGACACAAGCTTTTCTTCCCTTCTTCTTCTTCTTGCCCTTATCCCATTACTTGGGGTCGGCGCAATTATGTAGTCTTCCTCCATTAATCTCTTTTACCCGTCATTTCAGCGTTCACTCCTTTTCTACACAATATGTCATCTTTAACACAATCCTATAGAAGCTTTTCTTCGCTATACTTTTAAAATCCACACCGGATTGGTGTGCACAGCTCCTGTAAACCAGGATCAACAGCGGTGACTATTCACAACACTAGACAATGAAGTCCATCTGTAGATAGGAGTAGGAAAAAGAAACACTGTGCACGGTGGAAACGGTGTACACTGTATAATGAACAAATAAAAAAAAATAATGAAAGTCATTAATGCGTAGTCTAAATAAGTAGGTAATCGTTTGGATTTTATAAATGGTTCTTGACTGAATAACGTCCAGAATTGAACGGTGGTTGAGATGAGCGTAAAATTGGATAACAAACAGTAAAATGCACGTTACAACGCCATCAAACAACATAATTTAGTCGAAGACTCAAACCAGCCTGTCGGACGTATAATTTATATCAGTGACAGTCAGACAGACAACTATTGTGTTTGAAACGGTGTCAACTGGGTTATACATGGCTTAGACATTGTTTGGTTGTGTTATGGTAAAATATATGTTTATCATACGGTTATAGGTTTCGGACAAAAGCACAGAAAGCGAGTTTTATTTTAATCGCTTAATTCAATGTTATTGTTAACAATGATCTAAGATTCAAAGATTCTTCTGATTCTTTGATTCTTTGACAAAATTGAGCTTATCGATACCTCAACCTCTTGGATGATATTTGTATGACTAAATGCAAAATACGTCCCTTCATACCATAAACCTGGAGATTTTTTATATATATCTTTTATGTCTGAAGTCTTAGTAGTTCAGGTCCGCACTACTTAGATAGAAAGTCTCAATAAGTACTTCGGTACTGAGACTAGACGAAAAAGCACGTTACAAACAGACGCGTTCAGATTCGATGTTTCATAATTATGAAAGATTTTAGTTCGATCGTCTGTGCAAATCATTAAGCAGACGGGTTTTAAGAGGTTGACTCTGGTCATCAAACCGAACGACTTTCTCTATGGAACCAATAACGAAATCGCGAAAAAAATCTGCTGTCCTGTATTACATTTGTGTTTAGAAGGTTTGCAGTTTTGTATGCAAGGGCAGATTTTTTTCGCCATTTCAAATTTGGTCCCATACTGAAAGTTGATCAGTTTAATGGTGTGATCAACCCCTTAACTCAAATTCTTTTCTTCAAGAATTTCCACAGAAAAAGTTTATTCTTAACAAACAAAAAACTTTTCCCTTTTTGCAGCCCGTTGACCTATTTAATATTCCAGCATAACATTTGGGTTATTCTCGTCTCTCGATCTGGAGCACGCTGTACCGTGTCAATTGCATTGCATTGCTTGTGCTCATTGCTTTTGATTTAAGCGTCAGTTATTGGTTTGTTACAAAATCGATTTTTAAATGGGCCATCTGTTTAAATGGGTAGGTTGGGGTTTGCAGTTCCGTGATGGAGATCTGATTGAAGTGTTTGTGGGATATTCCATTGGGAAACGTAGTCAGCATTCTATTTGAAGTCAGATTTTGGTATGAAATGCGTTTGTTATGTAGCAGCATAAATCTCAGCGTATGTTTATGTAACATGATAGATTTGGGAATCTTCTTCTCAGAGTTTGTCACTGGATTCAAATTTGGAGAAACCGTAGCTAACTATTATCTACCCCTTTATTACTCATTTGTATTGAAGGATGGAAAAAGGCTGAGAAACACACTATTTTGATTATGTCTTGCAAATACATATCTTACATTGATAATAGTCTTTTCAATCATTGTTTTGGTATTCAACACAACTTCATACAAAAATATTTAATTTGAGTCATCAAAGTGCATCTGGTTTTCTCTCAACCGAATACAATTTCTTAAGTAAACTTCATTAGCATCACAAGACGGTGAATCATAAATAAGAATGACAAAGAATCTTCTGAATCACCCACAAGTTCACGGCTTGGAGAAATACGTTTTTATGTTGTATTTTTTTATAACTCAGTACCACTTACTAGTATAGTACCTAAGTAATGAAGTCATGACTTAGTCACTTTTAGCTTCCTAATAACTCACATTTTAGTCACAAGTTTTTATTTCTTCTCACTAACTCTGTCAAAAATCATCGACATCGTCATCAGCCTATCATTTTTCAATTGTTCATCGTATCTCCCAAGATTACATACATTTACAACAAAACGTTGTCTTCGGCCTTTACCATTAGTCGCTACTGTCTCAGGTCGTCAGTCCAGCGGGCTAAAAGTCTTTACGATGATAGATCATTTTATCATGAGGAATTGAATTTTCAATAAATTATTACAAACGGTGTTTTCAAATTATATAAAATGTTGAAGTAGAATAATCTAGTTTTCAGTGGCTAGTTTGCAGTCTTTCAATAAGGGTTTGCAATACTGCTTTTAATATCGATTTGTCTTAATTCGTGTTCTTTCGAAATTAAACCGAGAACCATGAGTAGGTCTTCTTTAGAATCATCTTTTACTCATTACTAAATCGGTTTGTAAGGTGTGATTACGTCATTATTAGGCGGCAATATACTAATATGGCTTTACGGCTGGTAAATTGTTTTTTTGTTGGTCAATTTTGAGTGTAATAGTGAGTCATCAACATCATTTCATAGCACAGCATTTTATTTGTTGCCCAATACAATATTTTCAAAAATCTTGCTAATTATTCGGACTAAATATGATAATCTTTTTTCAAGATGTCATAGAGTTTGAGTATGATAATTTCGAAGGCTTTGAGATATTTTGGGACAAAATTGTGGCGAAAACAGCAAATATTCGGTTGATGAATTGGCCTAGCTTATTATTATTCATCAACCGAAGACACCAATCCTTCAGATGGGGATTACTCTGCTCCTAGGCACTTATGACCACTGCCTGTAATTCAATCCCGAAATGAATGTGCTGGGGGTGAGCATACATCCTGCAAGCTTGGGGGGAATAATTGGTAAGTTATAGAAAAAAGGGATTATGGACGAGCATAATTTCAGGTAGGTTATAAATTATAGTAATGTACATTTTCACATTTCAAACGGAACTCCAAAACATTTGGGGGAAATGTGCATTTCAGCTGATTTGCAAATCTCTTCACGTTGGCAAGTCAAACTCAATGATATGCCATCGACTCAAGAAAGGTTTCAAACTTAGCGAATAGGGATCTTGCTGTTTTCTTATTACAAAAAAGCCAGAATTCTCAATAGTATTGTAAAGCACCATAAACGGGCGTGTATTTACGTTGACGCAACGCAATGGTTGTTAAAATCGTCTGTCTGTTTATATTGGCTTTACGAGCAGCAATCAATGGATAATAAAATAGACAGTGCGGTCACTCTGATCAGTGACCCAGTTCGAACAACAGGTTACGACTATCTAGATTGCATGTTGTTCTTTTTGTGTTTTATTTTAAAAACATTGTTTTAGCCACATTTTTTTTTCCACAGTCATAAAGATCTGGCTCGAAGGGCCAACTTTTTGTTCGTAATTTTTTTTGTTTTGGTAATTTTTTGTATGTGAAATTAATTGTAAATCAGTTGTGTTGTATTACATAGTCATAACCTCCCATATCTTTTAAATATTAAAATGTCACCTTTGCGTATTGTTAGGCAAAGGCCTCCCTCCGTTCTTTCCTAGCGTCCCGGTTTTGCACTTCTAAGGCCAGTTCTTTATGTCCTTATAATTATATATGTTTTCGTTTTGCTGGGGACCAGTTGGTAGTGGTTTACCTCGAGAATTTTCAAACCGTTCTCGAGAATTTTTAGTGATTTAAAGTTGAGGAGGCTTGATAACCTATGGTACCTATACCTACCTCTGAAAGACCAAGTAATGATTCTAACACTGGTGTACGTTTGGTTTGTATTAAAAATAGCGATAGTTTCCGCCAGATGGCGTTTTGTTTTCAATAACGCCCGCGCCGTCAAATTAGTTTATTCTTTATTAACTCACTGCGCACGCGCAGATGCAACTGTTTTCTTTCCATTTTGTTGTGAATGGAGGGGATTGCAGGGTTGTCAGCAGAGGTATTTGTACACGAAAATTGTTCATTTTAATTTTTTAAACAGGTAGTAGGTTTATAGGTCTTACCGAGATGTACCTGCGCAGTTGACGAATTCTTATAACGCGCGAAATTATATTGACCAATCAGGATGTGCCACCTTCAATACCTTGCCGCTATTGGCTACTTGTTTTCACGCCCTTTTCGCTGCTATCCGACTTTGCACCCTTTGATTACCTACCTACTAAATGACTTCGGGTTTTGACGGGGACGTCTGCTCGGCGCAAACGAAGATTGACGAGCGGAATTATTTTCCTGGACGTACTGTACACTGTAAAGCTTTTTACGGGCTTTTGGTAGATTTCACTTTTGTCTAGCGTAGCCCGTCGTTATTTTTTGATAGACCTTTTTAAATGTGTAGTTTTATAATAATGTGAATAAGGAAATCCCCCGGCAAGGTGGACCTGGTGAAGGCGGCGGGAGCCCGTTGGATGAGGGCAACGCAGGTCTGGTCGTTGTGGCGATCCTTGGGAGAGGCCTAATGTCCAGTAGTTTACGTTCATCGGCTGAAAATATTATGATGAACAAAGAAATAAATAACACTAAGAAACACAGTTCTACCGTTTCTCATAAAAGCGAATAATTTTTGACTTTTGAAACATACTTGTCTTGTCCTTGTACTTGTACTTATAGACCGCCCTTTGTACCCTTCTTATTCTTGTTTTAAATTGTATTTTTTTCTATCCTTGGTGTGCAAATAAAGAACATTTATCTTATCTTATCTTATCTTGTCACAACCCTGCCCCAAGGATTATAGTAACTGACGCGTGTTAGCTTTACAGTTCAGATTAACTGCCGAAGATTTCAAGTTCATAACATAACACACGGGAACTATTTTCAGTACCGTATTAGGTAGGAACTAGGTATTTATTTATAAATTATGTTTTCTTTGAAATGCACAGGTAAATTAAATCCTGTGTCCTGTGGTTAGATAAGGAAGGAAGTTGTTATTATAAATTGTTTTTATGTCAATTTATTTATTACCATACGTTATGCAATTATTTATAACGTTGTTAAAATTAATATCGTAATTAATATATATTAAAGCTATTTCCTTTTATGTGAGCAAAATATATTACAATCTGACCCTTTTTAAGCACCTTGTAGTACAGGGTGTAACAAAAGACCATGTTTAAAGAGTTAGTTTAGTAGGACCATCAAACGGAACAACTTTCGCCAAAATAAAAAAAATCTACGGCTTCATCCAAAACTGCAGAGAGAGCCTCAACTCGAATGTATGATACAGCAGATTTTTTTTATTTTGTCTCGATGTTGGCCCATAGTGAAAGTTGTTAAGTTTGATGGGTTGAATATAGGGTGTTTTGTTACACTATATACCTATAGGCTACATTTACTAAATTTGTTTTGTAATGAACGACAAGACGGACTCCCAGTTCCAAAACTAATATTCAAAGATCAGATTATAACTTATCGCCAATAAGCCACAAAGTCTCACAAGTTTCCCCATCTTCCCCAGGCCTGTGCCCCTCGCTACGTGTCCTACGTCACAGCCAAGCTGAACCAGCGGGACCCGGTGGGGTCCTGCTTCGTGGCCAAGTCTTCAGACGCTACAGATGTCAACGAGTTCTCGCCGTGTCGGACTTGTAAGTTCACTTGTTAATATTCATCGTTTGCGTCAACATTATCATTTTCATTGCTATCAGGTTCCTTTTCTGTGTCAATATCATGATCATTTATAAAAAAAAGGTTATCTCTTCTTAAAGATGGCCAGTCAAACTCAATGATATACAGGGTGTAAACTTAAATGTGCTACGTAGGTACATACTTAAGTGCTTCAGACCATGAAACTGAACAAATTTTACTATCGCACTAACTTGAAAATCACGAAAAGTAATTGCTGTTTCGTACATCTTGTTGTTCGATATGTAACGCATTTAGTTTTACACAACACGTCATTTAGAAGATTTTATGGTAGGTTAGTTTATAAATTATCTTCTTATTTATCATCGTTTACACAATTTTCAAACTTTGCTATCAGCATTGTTTTCAATGTCATCAATATCATAATCATCGATTGATCATTCTTAGAAAGGTAAGCAATCATTTTCATACTTAGTAAGTTAATTATTTTGTCATCCATCACCTTCATTGTCACTTTCAGCGTTATTTTCAAATTCGTAGTCATCAATACAATACAAACCATACAATATAATTATTTCCATTTTAATGTTAGAGTTCTTCGTTAACATAAATTCCGCCTTTATCATCACTATCAGGACTATTATCAAAGTCATCAATGTCATAATCATCGATTAATCAATGTTCAATTAATCCTTTATTGCCAATATCGCACTTATATTCGAAAAGGTATCTAGATGATCACCACCATTATTACGACGCTATAATTCTTCTGAAGTCACCACTTCCATCTAACGCCATTAGCTCCTTACCATTGTTCTAACTCATTTTATTAATATTATTTTCATATTTATTATTTTTGTATCATTAGGTATCTTCATTCTTCATATTTTACATGAATATTTAGATACATACGTATTTAATTAAAGGCATACCAGTTTTACATTAAAAAATCTATTAAGGGCGCTCCTCTTGGGTTTTATAACCCTACTTTGGCAGCATACACAAATGCTATTAGTTCGTATTCAATATTCCTGCATTTCCTCGTCTAAAAGGACCTGAAACAAGTGAAATTACCTGTGTAATTTTTAACAGAATTCGGTATGTCAAGTTTTTTTTTGGGGGGCTGAATCGAAAACCATTTCGAGATAATTGTCTGAATAATCATGTTTTCTATGTCAGAGATTTTAAAATGAAAGGATTACAGATATTTTTAATAAAATAACGTCGTTTTTCGGTCCACGAGTGAAGTCACTCGCTGCCCCTGCAAACTCCTTGGTAAACATAAAATCAACTTAAAATAACCGGCCATTAAGAAAAAAAAAATACATTCACAATGTCAGAATTTGACATTTGCTGATGCCGTTTATGTTTCCAGCATAGAGTTAGAAAGAGGAGGCAGGTTTTCATTTTTTTTTAATATAGCAGTAGGTCGTTTTTCTCCATGGAGTTCGAACTATTTTTTCTCCACCATTTTTGCACTTTGAGATTACAGATCAAAATAATTTAAAAATTAAATTGATATTGATTAACTCGATGAATCGCAATAAAAATGAAATAAGTATCTTACAATTATGTCTTCTAACCGTAAAAAATATAAAAATGAAGACCAAAAAAAACTTGGCATACCGAATTAAAAATAAGGAGATCCGGCAAAAGAAAGTAAATTACTTACATGTTGATGACAAATAATTACAACAGTTAATTGAAAACCAGTTAATATAATATGTTTTCGTTTAAGATCTGGAAGCTTTTTATTTCACAATAAAAATACGGAGATGATTTAAAACTTGGTCTGTTACAAGACTTTATCGACTACCTTACCTATACACAAAACACATAAAATACATTCAAATTGGCAATTCTTCGCAACAAACAATGTGGCGGCCGTAAAAGCGCGCGAAAAGCTCGCGCTCACTTCCGCCGGTAATGGCGATTGAGCGGCAAAATTAGCGTGACGACTCGCGCTTGCGCAGTGGTGGCTTTACGATTAAACTTTTGTGTAAAATGATATTATGGGTTCTTATTGCACGTGTAGGTTTATTTTTGAACTTCATTTTGTAATGCCGACATGGTAATGTTGGGAAACTGTAGGCGATAAAGAGTCTTTGGGCCCTTGTACTGTATTTCAGAAAGTTTTTCAGTTTGATCGTCTGAATATCCCCTTGGCAAACCGTCAGCATATTAAGAAGGATCATGTATAAATATTATTATACACATGACATGACACACACATCACACCCTGTAAATCTATTTATTTCAAAGCAAACTGCAACCCCTATAGAAACAAATGGGATAGACTGAAGGTTTCATAACCATTCAATCTAGTAGCTCACAATAGAGAAAACTTTCCTATGAGCAAGTATTCACGATACATTTCTTTTGCTTCAGTCAATTCTATTTTAAATCCGTGTGGGTTTGGTTATCTAATTAAAATTATCATTATACTTATGTAAATTTAATATTACTTTATGTAACTTATGTAATATGTATTATAGTTAATTATTATGTAATCTACAATATTACTCCTGTGCTTTGTTTAGGGTACCGTTCTTTGGACGAGGGTGAGTTTTTTATAAACAGAGGTAAAGTTCGATGTTATATTAATTAAGTACAGTCAAGAGCACGTCAAGGTACTTCCTTGGACTTCGTACTGTTCTTATGGCTTATTAAGAAACAATATCGCACTTCGATTGTCAAGGTCTATTGTGCTCTTGACTGTACCTAACTCACTTTGTACAAATATTCATAAATACACAATATTTCATATTACCTACCTACTATGTAATATTACATTATTATTATTTTTATAATTGTCATTTATTTCCTTACATCTCTAGATTTTTTGGTACAGGTATGTCCAAGTTTTTGTTTTCGAGAAGGTCAGCTCAAAATCATGAGGAGAAAAGTAAAACAGTGATTGTTCCTCCGTGATGGTCACATCACATTAAACTTGGAAATACTCATCAATATAAAACGTTACTATTTATTAATACTTACACCCGAGAATTGGACTGGCAGAAAGTAAGGATGGAATAGCTCAGATAATAAATAATTAAATTAATTCATAAAATTGCTCTATCTCGCTCGAATTCAAAGTGTAAGCGAATCCAACTATAGTTTTCTTGATTTCAGCTACCTAGTCCTATTCTTAGTCTATGTGCGAATATCATGCATCATGCTAGCAAATTATTTGGTTCTACATCTACAGTTTTTGTGGTCGCGGACCGCGGGTCGGGGTATAGGGTGCGTATTCTGACCCCTTGATCGTTTGTGTCATATCTTCATTACAATAAAGTTGACATTTGAACGAAGACATTCAAGATACTACCTGTTATAATTACCGAAAATCTAAAGTCCAAGTAAATTCGACTTGCTAATTGTTAGCATGTTGCTGATATTAGGTACATATTTTCTCCTTACATACTATAAGTACATTAAATTTGAAGCTAAAAGAACATAAAGTTAAATTTAAGTAATGGTGCATGATCGTTGTTGTGCCTATTAAAATAAATGTATAGTCTACCTATAGTATAGTTACGTCTTGTGCTAGCATCTTTCCTCTTTCTAAGTATATTAATCGCTCTTACTTTAACCAATCAAAAAGTTTCTTCCAAGGTTAAGAGATTGACACTATAGTAGATAACATAATAGTTATCGTTGGATATTGTGTTTTAATCTTACTGGAAAATATGGGCAACAATATTGCCGGCAGTTTGGAAGCTTACCTGCAAAAATTGCCAGTGAGAAAATGGTTGGTAGTGGGAATATTGCCACGCGTGCACCTAAATAATTTTCTTTTTAGGTATATTTAATGAAAAATTACAAATAATCCCAACAAATTGAAACGACTTTTTTCCATATTAATCACATGTAATAACTTTTGCAGCGAGCCACGGACAGAGAAAGACGGGCGTGTGCCAAGCAGGCTTCTCAGCGGCTATTGCAAAGGTGAGTTTATCAACATTCATTTAAAAGAATTATCTTGCAAATTTTTGTAATTATACGTTTTTAGTTGAACATATTGGACATGACAGAAATTGGTAAGTATGAAAGGTCCGATAAACTTACTAGGAAGAAAATTGTTCAATCTCTGTCTAGAATAGTCTAGATAGCAATTTAAGCAGGTTACCTAGTTTGACAAGTTTGCTTTTTCTGTCTTTTTCAGGCTTAGTTTCTCTCTTTTGGTCGTTAAGCTTATTGGTCTTTAAATATGCGTATAGATCGTGATGCGTACAGATTTTTATGCATATTGGTCGGTGTGCATACTGGTTGTTATGTATATTGGTCGTTACACTAATTGGTCGTTAGATATGCGCATTAATCTTTGTATGTACTGATTTTTATACATACATGGGTCGTTAGGCTTATTGGTCGGCGTGCGTACTAAGCTTTAGGTATGCGTTCTTTACCTTAGTAAATGTTGATCCTTTTACCAGTAAACCATCTGAATGGTTTTAATAGTTTTTCTTTCATTTCAAGTTGTAAAGTTACGTATCGAGCGGCTTTATTGCGAGAATATAACTGAACACAAATTAAAAGCCCCTCATCACAATTTCTGCGAACAAATTACGGAATGAAAAATCTTTGGGCGTCAATAACTGCACTGTACAATATTTTGTCAGACAGCAACACTAAATTATGTGTCCGAGTGTGTGTAAAAGCATGCTATATTGAATTAAAGAGCCACCATTATCGTTTTAGTCACGCGATTACGAATTCGTAAGAAATTCGTGAAATTTTAAGTCGAAAGTCGAACCGAAATCACCGTGAGAGTCCGGCTTAATTGTAAGAAAATTGCTCGCTACAAAAATCTGTTTGTAATGGCCTTAATTTACTTTTTTTTGAGGAAATTAATTTGTAATAATTATTATTTAATTAACATATTTTGTTAAAGGACCTACTGCCTACTGAGTTAATGTAAACGGGATTTCTTTTTGTTTTACCAGAAACACCATTCATTTGCGTGTTTTGACCAAATTTAATTAAATTAATGAATTGTTCACTCGAATGGTAACTCATTTAAATGGAAAAAAAATGAAATTATTTATAAATATTTCCCGTAAATTTTCTTTTAACTTTTGATGTAAAAATCATTTTGACAAAATTGTTGTTGGGTTACTTTGCTGTAAAAAAAATTCGTTTTCATAACTTTTTAAATTGTTTTATTTATTTTAATGTCAGTCAATGATTCAAAAAATTAACAGAAATAGTCAAGATTGGTTTGAGCTATCGACCTCTCTAGCTGAGATGGGTCCTTCTTAATATAAGTTTTTTTTTTTTTTTTTTTTTTTTAATCTATTACGTCCCACTCCTGGGCAAAGGTCTCCCCTGAACTCTTCCACTTATCTCTATCCAACGCGGCATCCCTCCATTCGCTCCAATAGGCATCGAACTCGTCGCGCCACCTTTTCCGGGGTCTGCCTCGACCTCGACTACCATCTTAATATAAGTACTGACTGTTTTTTAAGTGGGATGATTAAACCATCAAATTAAGCAACTTTATCTATGGAACCAACTTCTAAACCAATTGTTCACAAAACTGCAAATCTACTTGACTCAAGTGTTTGGGACAGCTGATAGGTATAGTTCCATACAGACAGACAGAACGTTGTTCACTTTGATGGTCTGATTTTCCCCTTCAAAAATGAAAAGTGTTAAGGTAGGTACCTAATGCTCTAAAGTTTAGAGCACCTTTACTTACCTATTTCGTATTTAATGGATGTAGAACTTTGTTTGATAAAATATCGTTTTTAAATAAAAAGAAAAAGAGTATTTTCTCTAATACAAAAACCACACAATCTCTTCTTAGACCGTCTTGGTCGGTCATACGAGCATACATTCCATTTCCCTCCGACTCGACTTCTTGCCTCAAACAAAAAGCGAGCGACAACACGACAAGTTCACAAAAAGCCACAATCCTAGAAACATTTCATGTAAAACATCGTGATTTTACGAGCGTGGGAATAACATTATTTTCGCCATGTGGAATTATCATCGTGATCGCATCGGCGCACGCGCACGTGAGCAGAATAAGCGCGCGCACAGACCGATTCCGTGCGCTTATGAATTATTAAAAACTTTTATTGTTCCGTGCGCAAAAAACAAAAACAAAATGGCGGATCATTCCTATTTTGAAAATAGTAGCGGACTGTTTTATTGAAGTTTTATTATGGGTCTATATTTGGGACACAATCGACTTTTTGTCGTTGTAAATGGCTGACAGAAGACTAGTGGTACTGGTTGTATGAATAAAGCTCTCTGGCTGGACAAATATCCTGAAAAAGGAAAAGCTTCTTCCTCTTTGGGTTTCTTATCTGAATTTTGATGCAACTTTATAAGTAAACGTATAGGTACCTACAGGGTGTAAACTTAAATGCGTTACATATTTAAGGCTAAACTTAAATGCGTTACATACTGAAGCGCTCGTTGGCGTAGTGGAGCTTTGGTATTGGAAACGATCACCGAAGTTAAGCAACGTCAGGTCCGGTCAGTCTTTGGATGGGTGACCGTTTAGTGGTATTTCATCTTGAGCGTTTCCGTGCTTCGGAAGGCACGTTAAGTAGTTGGTCTCGGATAGTACCGTAAGATGACGTTGTATCTATTCGTTAAGCCAGGTCAGAGGCCTTTTAAGGCGGCTTGAAAATTCTCTGACAGCAAGTTGACCACTAACTTGCCTCCACCAAACCGCACTGGGCCTGCTTGGTGGAGTATGGCCCACTCCCTCTCACACCTATTCGTGAAAGGAGGCCTTTGCCCTGCAGTGGGATTCTACAGGCTATAACTTACATACTTAACGTTTCCATATGTTTTGGACTCGACTGAAACGTAACTAAGTACTTGACCGATTATGATGAAAATCGTAAAATAGGATAGATAAAACATAATACTGTCTACCCAACAGTAGGACATGACTCTATAGGTACCTACTTACCTACTTAACATACCAGCTAGGTAATTATTTTTGCCAAGATGATATATTTGATCCGATTCAGTCGCTCAAATCAGTCAAATGAAACCCGTACGTTCAAGATTTTTTTCTGAACACAAGTTACGACCAAATTAAAACCCCTTTAAATTCAAAACACACCCCAGACACTATTAATTTCCATTATCTACCACCATGACAATGGAATAACATTATAAATTGTGTTCCAAAAACCATTATTGTTACCTTTGCCATTATCAAAAATCTTTGGCCATTATTTAACTACCTTTTACTATAAAACATCTTGCGCAATTATTTTTTTGACAGGTAAATACATTTTATAACTCTATTGCATTTCATTGATAAGTTCCTAGACCCCAATTTACCCTGAGATAAATAAAAAGATTGTTAGTTATTGATGTGTACCTACTCTGTGATGTGTGCGAAATTTTATTTCTTTTTTGTTTGAATGGGCCAATGAAATTATGTTAAACCGGAATTATTTATTAAAATGTCTGTACCTATTCCTCATACCTAATTAATAAAAAAAAATGGGTTAGTGCCATCTCTCCCCGTTCCCAGCTCCACCCGTCCCAACTGAACCCGATTTTATTGCCCTACTATAAATGTAATTAAATATCATATCAAAAACAAATTCCCAACTGCACCCGACTGCAAATGTTTTAATAATAAACTGGTACACTGAAGAAGAAAAATGCTGAGGTGTTTTCTTAATCGTGTTTATTATTTATCTACTCGTAAATCACAGATTTAGTTATCACAATTACAATTTACATAAATCAAATAATTAGGGCAACTATTGGTGTAAGTAACAAGTTTTATTTACACCAATATAGGGTCCTTCTTATTATGCTGACACTTTTTTAAGGAGATGATCAGACCGTCAAACTGAACAAGAAGTGTCAGCATATTAAGAAGGACCCTGTATATGCCCAAGTGAAAGAAAGTACGTACTTAAAAATCAATAAGATAAAAACGATCGTATAGTCTAGATTGTCAGAGAATACAATGCAAAAATACGAGAACTTTATAATAGTACCATGTAATGTTTATATTTTTTTCTGACTAATCTCGAAACAACGAAAAAAAATATTTTTAATTAAAAAATAAACATTATAAACCGGTAAACACAAAAATCAACATTAGGAAATGAGAAATAGTAACTTTCTAAAATTATTAAAAATCAACAAAAATAAAAAGGAAATAAAAAAGGAAAAATGTTAACTATATCAAATATTTTTTCAATGTAATAAAGAATTGAGCTAATTGTGTGTAAAAATCTGTGGATTGGTAATTGTTTTTACTTATATTGTGCAGTTAATGTGGCAATAGCTTGATCGGTTTGTTACGGAATGTTTATATTTTTTCAGATTAAAAATATTTTAAATAAAAAAATTTGCAACGCTACTATGTCTATCTCTTTTCTTCACCGACAGCGTTTAAGACAATAGGGTTATAGCAGGTAAAAAACAATCTGAATGCAACCCTACAAACTGAACGACAAATTAGATGTGTTGAAAGGTTTAATACACAAGGACAGATATTTTAACTGCAACAACTAAATTACTTACTTAACTTTAACTATATCGATAAAAGCACAAATCAACATTAAGAAAGTTCCGTAAATATGTCCTTAACTAAGTCTTTTTAAAAATGATTTAACCGAAACACTTTTTGACTTTGATTGTACTAAAATGAAACCAATTTAAATTATGGATATATCGTAAAATTATATTTTAATAAAATTAATCGAGTGTAAATAAAATCGGGTTCAGTTGGTACGGGTTGAGCTGGGAACGGGGAGAGATGGCACTAACCCAAAAAAATAGCGGTCAGCACAAGCGTCGTCGATAACAATGATATTTTCACCTCACAAGCTCGGAAAGATTATTTTTATTGTTCGAAATCTGAGTGCAAAAGTGTATTTTATCCGCTAGCGTGGAAAGAGTTTTTAAAATTCGAATCTTTCTATTCAATATTTGTCTATAGGTACTGCCAGTCCAGATAAAAAGATAGTAAAAAACCATACGTGCGAGAAAGACAAAAAGATTATGTTGCTTATAGACAAACTTTGCATACTTATATTCGTGCATATTATTGTCTTCTCTTTTTCGCGTATAGGTTTGTCTTTCACTATAATTTATTTGAGTGGAAAAAAAGAGATTATACCTAAACATAATCTCTTTGAAAAGCAATATCTCTTGTCTTCTCTTTTTCACGTATGGGTTTGTCCTTATTTGCATTTGCATATTATAATAATTTTCCCAGTAGGTATGTGGGATAAAAATAACGTTTAAAATAATATTTAAAATGCTTTTTAATAATTAATTCATCTTGTTTATCTATGAGAAGTTATTCCTTTACATTTCCTTACATTTCATGAATTATTTGCGCAGTAGGTATCTCAGTACACACCAGGACATTTTTTATGCTGATCAATTTTTTTTCAATCAAACTGCTACACATGACCGCAGTGAGACAGTGATTAAATGCAAGAGTACTATATCGCCGCAATAGAATGGGACGTCATGAAGCGCGATGTATCTGATGATGATCTAAAGTTAATGCTTGCACCTAACATTTTCCTCGCTGTTGTGAGGTGAAAAGTTGTGTGTTTCGCTCGGCTGCAAAATTATTCTGCGTCTCGTACCTTCGCTACGCTCAGGTTTCAATACAAGTACTCGCGACAAAAAACAACTTTGCAGCCTAGCATAACAAATAACTATTAAATAATGGAACATTCATCATGTTCCATAATTTACGAATAAATGGCAAAAAAGAGAACTAGTTATACATTTTTAAAATTTTAGGTAGGTAAGTATAGGTATTTTAGGTTAGGTTTAGGTATGTTTTCGAATTTTATGTCTGTGATACTGTAGAGTTGTAGACAATCTATGAGGTGGTAATAAAAACATTCGCTTAATTTTCAGGGGTGGTTCAGGTGATCAAACTTAAGTTGAACCACGGGGCCAAACATGACGTCGTAAAAAAAAAATCTTCTTTTCTATTACTAAACTGCAATACCTACTCGACTAGGTAGTACGATACGAGTACAATGTAATCTAGGTTCTTCAATTTTATTGACATCCTCGAAGTTTAGCAAGATATAGCCTACTTATTCCACGTTACCAAATCAGTCCAAACATCTTTTAACATTATTTTTAAAGTGACAGAAACTAGAATTAATAACCTACCCGACGACGCAAAGCGAGAAGTTAAAAGTCACGCGTTCACAATGATCATGATCATGGGAGATGTTATCTCATTCGGCGAAGAGCAGTTGAGTGGAGATCATAAAGCACGGTGATAAGTCGCCGTCACGCGGCCGAGGCCATTACGTGACTATTTTGCTAAGTAGTTCAGTTTTAATGGCTATTATAAACACACTTTGCACTTTTGCAAAATTTGCCTTTTCTGGTAATTTACAATAACACCATGCATGACCAATCTCATTCAAAAAGTTGTTCGTACCTACCTATCTATGATTGTAGAACTGTTTTTTTTTCTTCACGATTTCGACTTTGGTCCAGTTGTTCAGTTTGATGGTCTGATCATCTCTATAAAAAACCGCCAGCATATCAAGAAACCTACTTAACCTAGGTAGAACATTGGGCTATTGTTTATTCATTCATATTTTCGCTAAAAATGCAATCAATCATGTTTAAACAAACAACAATATTGTTAGCACTGATTTAAACAAACAATTGTTTAAGACTGATCAAAAACCCACACACCATGTCACAAAAGCTCTAAATCTACCTTGACACATTTAAATCTCAATGCAAATAATAATTATTCTCATTAATATTAACGTAAAATCACGACTTCCAACATTCCGTCGAGGCACTTCAATAAATATGTCTAGACCAGACCGTATAGACTAGACGGAGAGCTAGGCTAGCCTGGTGAATGCACTAGGTGCGAACTCGGTTGCAATTCATCGATATTCATTGCTACAACGTGTTGAATCCTAATAGGTTCGAAGCGTCGAAGGGCCATCTCACTAGGGTGACTAAATCTCTAGTGAAAAAGGGTACGAGTTTAGTTGTAGCCAAAGTGGACTTGTACCCTTTTTCAGTAGACGCACAGAAATGAACTTCCGACTAATTTAAAATTTACTCAGCATGTGGATCATCAAAATCGTCATATCGTTCTCTGACTTGACACCTGTCTGCTTCCAATTCCTTGCAAGAATTGCAATGTCTAGCTCCATTGCAAGTTGCATTTGGGACGTTTTTGAGAGCGAAAATTAAAATGTTTGAGTTCTCGTTATTTTTACCAACCAAGCCCTAAAATTGTGTAATGTGTAGGTTTGTCTGTGAAAGATATTAATGAATGTGTAAAGTCCTCATGAAATAATTCCTATTGTTGTGCATATCATGGTAAAATGTTACGTCTCTAAACTTTTGCAAGAAGCTGTTATGTTATTGATATAATGTGACATGCGTCTCGTAAATCACGTAATGGTTTGCCACCCTAGCCGTGACTGGAGATAGAATTAACGATTTACTGGTACTTTCAGCGTTAGAACGGTTTACTAATAAAATGGTTTAAACAGTTTTAATCACGGTTAACTCTGTATTCCAGCTGAGAGATGCTCACTGATGGACATGAGCCCAATTATTTCCACATTGATTGATTTTGTGAACTTAATGTATAATCTCAAACGACAATTATGCCTACTTAGGTAGGTACTTACAGACAATACTTACTCGTCCTTATCGAGAAGCATCCGTATCCTTCATGAGCAGACCTCCATGTGGTTCTGTTCATGTGGGTACACCGAAGTCACTTTTGCTAGCAAGTAGTCAATTTTATTATTTAATTTTTCCATATTTCAGATTCTTACATCTAAGTTTACAAATTTTAATATCGCCAAACTGCTAAGCAGTTTGTAGGCGTTGCACTCTTTAATCACATTTTTTACTTAAATGCTATTTTTTGCTATCATTCATCAATTGACCCTAGTAGTCAAGTGACAAAATACAATTTACATAAATCAAATAATTAGGGCAACTATTGGTGTAAGTAACAAGTTTTATTTACACCAATATAGGGTCCTTCTTATTATGCTGACACTTTTTTAAGGAGATGATCAGACCGTCAAACTGAACAAGAAGTGTCAGCATATTAAGAAGGACCCTGTATATGCCCAAGTGAAAGAAAGTACGTACTTAAAAATCAATAAGATAAAAACGATCGTATAGTCTAGATTGTCAGAGAATACAATGCAAAAATACGAGAACTTTATAATAGTACCATGTAATGTTTATATTTTTTTCTGACTAATCTCGAAACAACGAAAAAAAATATTTTTAATTAAAAAATAAACATTATAAACCGGTAAACACAAAAATCAACATTAGGAAATGAGAAATAGTAACTTTCTAAAATTATTAAAAATCAACAAAAATAAAAAGGAAATAAAAAAGGAAAAATGTTAACTATATCAAATATTTTTTCAATGTAATAAAGAATTGAGCTAATTGTGTGTAAAAATCTGTGGATTGGTAATTGTTTTTACTTATATTGTGCAGTTAATGTGGCAATAGCTTGATCGGTTTGTTACGGAATGTTTATATTTTTTCAGATTAAAAATATTTTAAATAAAAAAATTTGCAACGCTACTATGTCTATCTCTTTTCTTCACCGACAGCGTTTAAGACAATAGGGTTATAGCAGGTAAAAAACAATCTGAATGCAACCCTACAAACTGAACGACAAATTAGATGTGTTGAAAGGTTTAATACACAAGGACAGATATTTTAACTGCAACAACTAAATTACTTACTTAACTTTAACTATATCGATAAAAGCACAAATCAACATTAAGAAAGTTCCGTAAATATGTCCTTAACTAAGTCTTTTTAAAAATGATTTAACCGAAACACTTTTTGACTTTGATTGTACTAAAATGAAACCAATTTAAATTATGGATATATCGTAAAATTATATTTTAATAAAATTAATCGAGTGTAAATAAAATCGGGTTCAGTTGGTACGGGTTGAGCTGGGAACGGGGAGAGATGGCACTAACCCAAAAAAATAGCGGTCAGCACAAGCGTCGTCGATAACAATGATATTTTCACCTCACAAGCTCGGAAAGATTATTTTTATTGTTCGAAATCTGAGTGCAAAAGTGTATTTTATCCGCTAGCGTGGAAAGAGTTTTTAAAATTCGAATCTTTCTATTCAATATTTGTCTATAGGTACTGCCAGTCCAGATAAAAAGATAGTAAAAAACCATACGTGCGAGAAAGACAAAAAGATTATGTTGCTTATAGACAAACTTTGCATACTTATATTCGTGCATATTATTGTCTTCTCTTTTTCGCGTATAGGTTTGTCTTTCACTATAATTTATTTGAGTGGAAAAAAAGAGATTATACCTAAACATAATCTCTTTGAAAAGCAATATCTCTTGTCTTCTCTTTTTCACGTATGGGTTTGTCCTTATTTGCATTTGCATATTATAATAATTTTCCCAGTAGGTATGTGGGATAAAAATAACGTTTAAAATAATATTTAAAATGCTTTTTAATAATTAATTCATCTTGTTTATCTATGAGAAGTTATTCCTTTACATTTCCTTACATTTCATGAATTATTTGCGCAGTAGGTATCTCAGTACACACCAGGACATTTTTTATGCTGATCAATTTTTTTTCAATCAAACTGCTACACATGACCGCAGTGAGACAGTGATTAAATGCAAGAGTACTATATCGCCGCAATAGAATGGGACGTCATGAAGCGCGATGTATCTGATGATGATCTAAAGTTAATGCTTGCACCTAACATTTTCCTCGCTGTTGTGAGGTGAAAAGTTGTGTGTTTCGCTCGGCTGCAAAATTATTCTGCGTCTCGTATTGTTAGCACTGATTTAAACAAACAATTGTTTAAGACTGATCAAAAACCCACACACCATGTCACAAAAGCTCTAAATCTACCTTGACACATTTAAATCTCAATGCAAATAATAATTATTCTCATTAATATTAACGTAAAATCACGACTTCCAACATTCCGTCGAGGCACTTCAATAAATATGTCTAGACCAGACCGTATAGACTAGACGGAGAGCTAGGCTAGCCTGGTGAATGCACTAGGTGCGAACTCGGTTGCAATTCATCGATATTCATTGCTACAACGTGTTGAATCCTAATAGGTTCGAAGCGTCGAAGGGCCATCTCACTAGGGTGACTAAATCTCTAGTGAAAAAGGGTACGAGTTTAGTTGTAGCCAAAGTGGACTTGTACCCTTTTTCAGTAGACGCACAGAAATGAACTTCCGACTAATTTAAAATTTACTCAGCATGTGGATCATCAAAATCGTCATATCGTTCTCTGACTTGACACCTGTCTGCTTCCAATTCCTTGCAAGAATTGCAATGTCTAGCTCCATTGCAAGTTGCATTTGGGACGTTTTTGAGAGCGAAAATTAAAATGTTTGAGTTCTCGTTATTTTTACCAACCAAGCCCTAAAATTGTGTAATGTGTAGGTTTGTCTGTGAAAGATATTAATGAATGTGTAAAGTCCTCATGAAATAATTCCTATTGTTGTGCATATCATGGTAAAATGTTACGTCTCTAAACTTTTGCAAGAAGCTGTTATGTTATTGATATAATGTGACATGCGTCTCGTAAATCACGTAATGGTTTGCCACCCTAGCCGTGACTGGAGATAGAATTAACGATTTACTGGTACTTTCAGCGTTAGAACGGTTTACTAATAAAATGGTTTAAACAGTTTTAATCACGGTTAACTCTGTATTCCAGCTGAGAGATGCTCACTGATGGACATGAGCCCAATTATTTCCACATTGATTGATTTTGTGAACTTAATGTATAATCTCAAACGACAATTATGCCTACTTAGGTAGGTACTTACAGACAATACTTACTCGTCCTTATCGAGAAGCATCCGTATCCTTCATGAGCAGACCTCCATGTGGTTCTGTTCATGTGGGTACACCGAAGTCACTTTTGCTAGCAAGTAGTCAATTTTATTATTTAATTTTTCCATATTTCAGATTCTTACATCTAAGTTTACAAATTTTAATATCGCCAAACTGCTAAGCAGTTTGTAGGCGTTGCACTCTTTAATCACATTTTTTACTTAAATGCTATTTTTTGCTATCATTCATCAATTGACCCTAGTAGTCAAGTGACAAAATTGTCAGCCATAATTTGGAAAGACTATTATCACAGAGCTATTATTGCCCATTCTCACAGTTGACTTTGACGTCTTGCCTTATTATTAAGTAATCTGTGGTCTTGCACCTGTGCTTGCACAGTACGATTAAGTACGATCAGCCCGAAAGAAAATGACCTTACAAAAACGTAGGTAAGTACCTACTTTTTTGCCTACTCTTTCTATACCTATGCCTGTCTCTACAGCCTAGCATGTTATCAACACAAAGGCTCAAGGTCTAAATTACTTTTTTATTTTTGAATGCAAAGTAAAATTCCGTGTCATTACAATGTCTTAAACATTCCCTGTTGGTTTACAAACATGGATTGGGAACGCGACCGTAAACGGGCGGCCATTTGCAGACAATGGCGCTCGGCGGGAAAAGCGGTGCGCGTGCCCATGTTGACATTTAGGGATTTGTCCAAGAAAAGAAATCCTTTATTTTTTAATCTGCAAAATGATTTATAATACTACGCAAAATGATCAATACAGGGTGTAACAAAACATACTAATAATACTTAAGGAGGGTGCTTCAGAACAGAACATCAAACTGAACAACTTTCACTATGGAGCCAACATCAAGAAAAAAACAACTAGGTATTTCATACAAAACTGTAGTACCGACCAACTCGACTCAAATGTATGGAACAGCTGTTTTTTTTCGCGATTTCGATATTGGCTCCATAGTGAAAGTTGTTCAGTTTGATGGTCTGAAGCACCCCCTTTAGTATTACTAGGGTGTTTTGTTACATCCTGTATGTAGTTTAAAAATACATCTCAGTTCGATTAATTAGGCTATTCTGAAACACATGACCGAACCGGGAATCGAATCCTGGACCTCTTATTTATATGAACAGCCCAATGACATATATATAGGCTGCTACAAAAATCTTTTAAGCGTGAATGCTTACTAAAAACGGTTACCAAAAACCAAACAAAATTCTTCAATGGTAAATATCCATATTTAGTTCTAACGGGTTACAATACAAGTAAACCGTGATAAGTAAAATCACGATGTAAGCGCACGCGCATGTCTTGTTTAATGTTTACATTGTTTTTATAAATATTTACTTACTTTAAGTTTTTGTTGACGACGGCTCACTTCGTTTTCGAGGATGCAAATATTTTTACAGTTATTATCGTTAAATGTACATTCTATTTAAGGTATGCTTACAATAAAGGTACCTATCTGGGCTGACTCTACCTTATTATTTGTTCGTAGTACTCTACATATTTCAAAAGTAAGAATTACGGTAGTAATTATAGTAGGTACTTACGCTGTGGTAAGAAGGAGAGATAACTTATGCGTCAAATCAAAAAGATAATTATCGTGTTTATTTTTTGAACGTTGTGATGCCAAATCTTAGTTATAAGAAAGAAGGAACCGAGCCTCCAATGCTATGTCCTCAATTGCACTTTTTTAATTTCTTAACAATTATAGAACATTTCCAAAAAACAAGAAGACATTTCGGTGAAGGAAAACATCGTGAGGAAACCTGCATGCTTCAATTTCGAGGCGTGTATTGTACCCACTGTCCATTATACGTGGCGACGGGCTCACCCCCCGTCACACTGGACAGAGTTTCGGTACTACTGGTGAAACGTGGATGTTCTGAGGTTTCAGAATATCTCTGACTACCCCCTCGGGGAATATAGTCGTGAGCATATGCTATGCTATGCTATGCATTTCGACATTAATCACTCTGATAGACAAGAGAGCGGCAAGAATATTATATTATTTATTGTTACCTAAGAAATAAAAAATTAAGAGCAGCAATCGGGGCTCGCCGCTCGGTTTCCCCTTAAGTAGGTACATCTTACTTCCCACTTCGGCTTCGATGTAAACGCCGTCATAAATTCAATGACGAAATCTAAAACCTAGCACATCAAACTCACACTCCCACCCTTTCGTATTCAAATTTTAAACGATAAACTTTCAGCACGTAGGTATGCTTCGGCAAAAAGGCTTAAGAGGATAGTATTTACAATGCGCTCCATTTAAACGAAGTTAGGTTCTAAACTACTAATCAATTGAATGTACGATCACCAGCGACCATCAATTATAATTATGAGAATGGTGTCCTGACGATGACGTGCTCTCATTGCGCACGTAGCTACATTCTCGAGAAAATCTGCTATACTTAGGTATAAGCCACATTAGGGCGCACGAGCGCCAACAACGAAGGGATCAGAGAGGTAGTCGCCGTAGTCGAAATCGGCTAGGAGTAGCATCCAATTAAAGAAATTTTTTTTTTAAACACGATCTAGAACTAGAAACTAATCTCATTGCCTGTAGTTTGCCAGATTTTCGTGAAAATTTTATACTTAGTTTCAAAGTTACAGTGGCTCAAAGATTTTCGACAAGTCTTAATTTCAATTAATCCTACATTACCTAATTTTAACAGAAATCCGACAAAACATAGGCACAGAGATTAGTTTCTACATGGTGTTTAAGAAAATTCACTGAGATTTATTGGTTAGTATTGAAAATGTAATCAAACTCCTTTTTTGTATGGAGCGAGCTGCAAGGATCCTCTTAAGGCTTGCCTCGGGGCGTATGCTAAATAAATGGCATTTTAAACGCTTCAGATTCATGCAGGCATTAATTGAATATTCAATTATTCTCGGGCATTTCTACGAGCACTTCTAGTAGTAACTGTTCATAGTTTAACGAGTTATTAACGAGTCTGAAGCCTTTTGTTAAGGCGTATCAGCCGTGGACCACTCTCCTCTCACTCACTCTCCATACTAATCGATAAGAAAGAGCGCGAGGCTCCGGTCAGAATTTAGCTGTTTTCTTTGAAAAATTCGATGATTTTTAATTAATTTCGAAAAAGTAAAAAAACCACATCATTCTAAATTGTATTGTGAACAATATAGTAAATTTTCATTTTGTTCCGATTAAAAATGTAAGAGTAAAATGGTTACAACTGGAAAAAAAGGGGTGACTTTAGAGTCCCTTTTCTTCGGTTTTATTCATTAAAATCGATTTCTAGAAAAACCACATCACTTCTCATATCCTGTAGATGGTTCAGTTTAAATTTCAGCTCAAAAAGTGCCATAGTTAATGAATAAAATGGTTACAAAATTACCCAAATCCGGCAGGTAGCCCCTTAAGTGTCAAGCTACGTTTATGGTAGTTAAATTGCTATTACTGCCTATCGTAGCGCCATCGCGTTCAATAGATGCAGAAAAGACTCGGTTGACTTTGATTTGGCACCTGTATTTGTCAGTTACTAACTAGAAAAGCATCTGATGAGCGAAACGATCGTGTTTCTTACTGAAAAATGAGCCTGCCTAACCTGCCTTGAAGTTTACTCCAAGATTTCCTTGTCAATATTCTGTCGACAGTCGATAAACGGTTTAGACATTATGCCCCCGACAGTCTGCAGTCACCGATAGTGTTGTCGATTGATAGGCGAAGAGCGATAGCATATCGATAGCAAAAGCTTAGGAGGCTTATATTTATAGTATTGATAGCTCGGAACATGGAAATACTATCGATAGTGTTACTGCTCATGAATTATAATCTATCGATACTATCCATAAGCTATAGGTAGTCTTGCTATCGGTCGGCTATCGATATACTATGCTAGGCTATGATATTATATGTTACTAGTATTTTCCCGCGACTTCGTCCGCACAAATTACCTATATACCAGATTTTAAGTCAGATCATAAGCTATCAAACAAAAAAAGTTTCATCAAAATCGGTTCAGTAGTTTTTGCGTGATGCGCGAACAAACAAACAAACTTGTCAATAGATGGCGCTTCACGTCATTTAAATCGCGCTATCGAGTGTTATTCGAGTTTATATGAAGTGAACCGCTACTTTTTCATTCCTCACGTCACGATTTTTAGGGTTTTATATTATTATATAAAAATATAAAATTATATAAAAATAAAATATAAATTATACATATAAATAAAAATATATAAATAAATATAATAACAATTATATAAGTAGAAAGTATAGACTATAGGTGTTGTTCTTCAGAAATTCAATATTGTCGATAGAATTAATACTTAGTTAATAATTCATGAGCAGAAGCCGAACATGCTACACGTGATACGGCTGTATCATGTCATGATATATTTACTGGAAACAATATAAAGTGTACCCCTTTTACCCTTTGATGTATCCAACTCTATTTGTCTTGGGAATGGTAGGATATAACAAATTAGAAGTCAGGAGAAATTTAGCCCTTGCTACTTATTTTTTTAAGGTGCTACGCGGTACATTTAACAATCCTGAAATATTAAATTCATTAGGCTTGCAGGTTCCAAACACGCGTTTACGTAGAGGGCCCAGACCCCAGGTGTTTAAAATGCAATCATGCCGGACCAACATTCTAAGAAATTCTCCGACTATGACCGCGCTGAGTTTACTTAACGACATATCAATGGACATAGATTTGTTCAATTGTACACTGGCCAACTTCACAAAAGTAGCATTAAAACACCTATGTAAGTTAAATAGCAATATTAATACAATGTAATGTTATCGTATTGGGTATATACCTGTAATGATAATGTTTTTGTGTCTGTAGAATTAAATAAATAAATAAATAAAAATAAATAAATAAATAAATAAATGTCTTTTTACAAGCTTTTATCTCATTCGTTCGCGAGCAAATAGAAAGAGAGCGAAGGTGTGATAGCGCTGTATCACGGTGGCATGCTACTCATGCAGGAATACTATCGATAGTAGGTATTGTATTCTATCAATAGTATTGCCACGTTCTGAGCTATCGATGTATGGCTTTTTTTTAATGAAAACTATAAGTAAAACATCGATAGTTCGGCAACACTAGTCGCGATGTAGGGTCTTGCGCCTGCGCGGTGGTTGTCGTCCTTTATAAGGGGATGCGAGCATGTTTCATTCACTGGCGCCGCTGTTTGATTCAATGCTAAGTTAGCTCCCTTTTCGGTTTAGTCGCTAATATTGTAATTTGGTATTTAAATAATTTTACGGCTTGAGGAATTTCTTTTTACTGTAGACTTATTGGAAAAGCTGCGTAGAGTCAGGTTATTCCTAAGGAGGCTGTTAGGTGAATATCAGTATCTAAACTATTATAAAACTGTAACTGAAGTGTGTCTGTACATTGAAGATATTTACAAAAAAAAAAGATTACGATATGGTTTTTAGGAATCCCTGACTCGAAATCAACCTTTTTTATTAGAAATGTTGTCTGTCTGTTTGTCAGTTTGTTTGTGTGTTTGTTTGTTTGTTCGCGCATCACGCAAAAACTACTGAACCGATTTTGATGAAACTTTTTTTGTTTGATAGCTTATGATCTGACTTAAAATCTGGTATATAATTCGTGCGGACGAAGTCGCGGGAAAACACTAGTGTATAATAAATTAGTAAGGCACGTTAAGCAGTTGGGCAGGTTATGGTCCAGAAACCCGGATATTTTCGTTAGGTAGATGGCGGTGGCAAGCACGTAGGTATACGGAGGGTGCATAGGTGGGATTTATACAACGTGTTAATGAATTAACGCAAAACTAGAAAGTAGTTTGTTTAGAATCGAGAGTAGAATGGAATGGAGAATCATGGTTTCATTCAACACAGGTAATTTTTTTCAAAATATTAAATAATTTGTTTGTAGAATTGAAAATTTACTAAACTCGATCTCAACCCACCGCAAGGGCACACTCACCCTACTTACTACCAAAACAAGATTCTTAAAATTTATCCATGAGCACGCTTTCATTCATTGCTTAAATGATAACAAATCATTTTTGCCTCAAAAATTTAAAATCTGAGTCTGGTGGAACAGTCGAAAGGGGTCACCCTACACGTACGTATGCAGACCAAATTGGCAGCGTACTTAAGAAGGGTCAGATCAAATGTACCCGAAACCGACGAGCGTGTAAGAAACGACTTATGACTTACTTACGAGGCAAAAGAGGTGTCAGGATCGTAGCTGATGGGGATCAATTGTCTCTGCCTACCCCAATGGGACACAGGCGTGAGTATAAGCATGTTAAGTATGTATAAACATACGCAGTTAATCGCAGTACGACACACATGTTAACACATTTTTTTACTCAAAGAGTTTTTGTGGAGCTTTTTGTAGTAGTTCAGTGGAGTCATTGAGACCTTATCTCTTATGTTCACACGCACGGATTTCGTTGAGTCGTCTGTTTTTTGTCTCTTCTCTCTGTGGGATAAGTCATGAGAGGACGTGATGATAGAAAGAGGCAGACCAAATCAATTACGTATGTCGTTAATCTGTCTGGAGTGCGATTTTTGAAACCCATTCGCTGAGCTCAGCAGTTGGAAATGTCAAAATTCCTATGGAGATCTTTGATCTTTCTACTGCTGATTTGACTTTCAAAAATCACACTCCCGTAGTATGATTTTTTAAAGTCAAATCAGCAGTATAGAAAGATGCAGATCTCCATAGTAATTTTCACATTTATTTGAACTGCTGAGTTCAACGTATTGGCATTCAAAAATCGCACACCTGAAGTCAAATTACAGAACTCCCACCTTCTATAACTTGATCCAAATTAAGTATTTTGGGTCCTTGAGGATGCGTTTACAAATTGTAGCCCGGGAGCGGCGAAATCAATGGGATTTAACGTTTTTGTGTAGTTTGGTACGGTTTGTTCTTTCGAGTCCTTTAGAACTTTGTTGAAAGTTTGTTTATAAACAACTCTGTATTTGTGTAGGTCTGCTTTATTTCTCTGTTTACACCGAGAGACGTGCAGAGTGAGATAATTCAGTTTATTCTTTAATATACAGGGTGTAAGAAATACCCTATACTACTCCATAGTGAACGTTGTTCAGTTGCAAGGAATACCCTTGTAATATTGAAATTTAAAGGGGTGGTTACCCTTTAAATTTCAATATTACAAGGGTATTTCTTACACCAATGTTGAAAAAAAAACAGCTGTCCCATACATTTGAATCGAGTAGGAAAGGAACTGTAGTTTTGTATGAAACAGCAGCAGATTTTATTAAATTTTTCTCGATGTCTGCTCCATCGTGAGTTTTTCAGTTTGATGGTCTGATAACCCCATATTATTATAGGTACTAGGATGTTTAGTTACACCCTGTATTTTAGATAATTATCAGATAATTACAATAAAACAGAAAATACCATCTTTCTGAAGCCAGTTGCAACCGTGAGCTATTCCAGTCACCTAACTGTCTCCACAAACAAGCCTAAGAATGTTTTCTTATTTCCCTCCAATTAGGTCAACCTTTGCTTTTAAAGGCAACGATATAACAGGACTCACATACTTACAAACCGACACACTCTATCTATCTCGAAGGCACCAATTAGAGCAGGATTCCCTTGCGATACCATAAGTGGATAATAAAAGTAGCGGGTTTACTATTCATCCTCGTAAAACTCTTCCGATTTATGTTTAGGTTCCTACTATAGTGTGGAGTGCAGTCATTCATAGCCACTTGAGATTTGAGAGTCTCTGTTTTATGACGTTAAAAATTTGATGATAAGTGGGAGGAAAAGATCTACCACAGCCGGGGTGACGTACCTACTCCCAGGCGCGGATCCAGCCCTCAAAAAAGGTTGTGGGCACGGCCACCCAAAAATCGGCCAAGTGCGAGTCGGACTAAGGACGCGCTCACGATCGATACCCACATTGCATTCCTACAAAGGAGACGTTTAAAAAATTTATGGCCCATACCTTGTACAATGTATACAGGGTGAAATTGATATCATTAGCATACTTTTAAACTAAGAGTCTACCCATCAAACTGAACAACTTTTACTATGGGAGCAAACCTATCGGAGCAAAAAAAAATCTGATGTCCTATACATTTGAGTCGTGTAGGCAGCGGCGGCGGGTGCAGTTTAGTATGGGACAGCAGATTTTTTTTTTGCTCCCATAGTAAAAGTTGTTCAGTTTGATGGGTAGACTCTTAGTTTAAAAGGATGCTAATGATATCAATTTCACCCTATAGATAGGTCCCACTCCACGCGGGCAAAGCTGAAAATTTATAAACCTGTTAAAATGTTTGCTCACGAAAATTACAAAAGTAAATTGCGTAGTGTTTGCACAGCACTATGTCACATTTAAACTACTGAACCGATTTTAATGAGACAACGCTAGTAATGATTTTACAGCCTAGTGTGATGTCACAAGTCGATTAGGATTGTGGGCATGCCCATAGTGCCCATATGGGTGGATGCGCGCCTGCCTACTCCACGACCACGGTCCATCTGTTCTAAGTTTGATCTATATTGTATATTATTCTCTTGAAAAACATCGACAGCGAGATTCAAACTGTCGTGATTTGGTTGACCGAAACTTGGAACGATCAATATGAACACATATTGGCATTAGAGCGTCCGCGTTCCGCTGCTGCTGCTGTGATGTACTTGTGTCAAATCTGAATCTTCTTTGTCTTCTTAGTCGTAACCTCATGGCTTAGGGACGTGACCATCGTGGGCCTGTTGTATGCTGGCCTGTAGTGTTGTCTTGATAATTTCTTTGACCGCATCGCTCCATCTCGTAGGCATGTGTTCTCTACCTCCCTTTCCCTCCGTGCGACCGGTGATCTCTTTCCAAACAATAACATAATGACGTTTAAGAGAATGAAAATCTAAATTCATACGACACTTTTTTTAGCTCTTATATGCTTGGCTTAACAATATGTGAAGACTAAGATACTTTTGTTCATAAGCGAGACTATAATTTGTTTTATGTTTGTCAACAGGATGGACAGAGGTTATTCATGGGCGCCCCCGGCAGCTTCTACTGGCAAGGTAAATATAACAATCACAAACACACTTCTCACAAAATCTTCTTTCGTTGGACATGGATTTTGTGGGTGGTGGAAAACTTCTTACATTTTGTAAATTGTGTTGTTAATGATTCTGATTTTATAAAAATCCACAGGACAAACGTTTTCGATAAACCCTAGCGAAAGGTTCCTCTTCTTTATGCCGAAAATAAAGGACGAAGAAGGTAATGAAGTCCTAACGAAACGCCAGATTGACCACATTCTTAACTCCTTTAACCGAAATAACATAGCGAAAGGCTTATGAGCGCCTAATTCTAAGTAATGCTACCAATTCATTTTATAGTTTTATTTTTAAACTAATAACTGCTGTTTGAGTCTGTTTTCTAATAAACTTTCTAACTACGGATTTAATTTGATTTAGAAAATTGTGATGGGATCTTTTTACTGCGTTATCAATATTTTAACAAAACGGATATGATTTTAACACGATTATTTATTCATAGGTAAGTACTGAAATCTTCACCTTTCCATCTTCGTTGATTAGCGACATACCTAGATATTTAGCGACATACTACATATTTAGCGACATTCCAGGATTTTAGAACGAATTCTGGATGCAAAATGATGAAAATGAACTATAATTATCTAAAAGAATCTTGATATTTGATTAAGTATAGAACTTATCTTAAAATGCAAGAAAATTGTACTCAAACTAGCAGGATTACGTTTGAAAACAAAACTGTTAAAACGTAGCTATTTGTCAAAGATTAGATTGCTCAATACTGTCTGCTATTTTCTAATCATTGATTTCAATAGCTACGTCATCTCATTAGCTTATCAAAACCAACATTTTGTAGTTCACCCCTATCCGAGGGCTCCAATAAAATACCTTTTGTGCTCTTACATCTTTTATGTTAAAATATAGAACATTATAGTGGTAGTTGAATAGTAATTTATAAATAATAGATAGAATATTGCACGTGAAACTACAGACTTTCATGTCATTTACCATACCATGGATCCATTGTGCTAACGTTTCGTATATAGATGACATCATAGTTTTGTGGTAACCATTCTAAAATGCAACAAAACCCGACATTTATCGGTTATCTGGTGATGTAGGTATATTATTAAATAGTTGTAGTGTTTTTTCGTTTTCAACGTCACAGCTCTGTTGTTGTTCTGGAATGTTTTGTAAATAGGAATGAAAAGTTTATTGTTATAGGTACCTATTTAATAAAATTAAAGATAATCTGGATAATTATAAAACCCTAAATAATACAATAAACGGGTAAACAAGGTTTTCATTAACGCTTCAACCAATAAAATTTATAAAATTGTGTCATTGCTTTAAAAATTTACTAAAATACTTATTTGATTCAAATTTATTATTCATTGGCTTTTATATTTTCGGTCGCTGTAACAAAGATTTGGTGGTATCGAATGTCGCAGGGTTGTTTTTCATTATAACAAATTGGATGCCATTGTTCTTTTTCTGTTGATTGGTGTGTGAAAAAACAGTTTGCAATCAATTATATTTAGGAAATCTGGCCTCATTGCGATGTCTCCAAAACTTTGGGCTTTATTTAAAGGTGTGAAATTTAAATAAATTTATAAATTTAGCTACATTTAAATAGTCATAATTAAATATAAACTGCTTCGGAAGATCTGCAAAACAGTCATTCATCGAACATGCTGCTATAACATGATGCTTCGAGATCGCTGCAGTTCACTGATTTATGTATTTAAAATATTTCTGTCATTTCATTATTTTTGTTCTTAAATGTCTTCATGTTTAAACATTTTCATTTGGTCGAACACCACAAATTTAGTAAGGGTGCACCAAAATATAGATATATTTTGGGCTCAAACGTATGAAACCATCGTACTTACTTAAAAATGTTTAATAGGTAATACGTTTTGGTGAAGCCACCCTTAAATGTTTCACCTGTTTCATTAATAACTTGGATTTCCATTTAAGAATTTTAATAGGCCAAATGAAAGTGTCAATCATATTCTTGTAACACCTCATACTAAATGACCGTTACTGTTTTAGGTCAACTATACGAGTATGGGCAAGGTGCAAAGCCTAAAATTCTGTCAACTCCTGAAGCCAGCCCGAGGTACGACGACTCTTACATGGGGTACTCTGTGACGGTCGGAGACTTTGCTGGCCAGGGGATCCAAGGCGTCGCTGTCGGTGTGCCAAGAGGATCTGAGCTAAGAGGATTGGTAAGTTACAACTGGTAATCTAAAGAAGACACTGACCCTTGATATTTCTAGAGCGAGATTCAATAAAGAATCGTTATTACCTATATTTGTATAATATTTAGTATACCTATCTCAAAACCCCTCCGTCTCCAGGTTGTCCTCTACTCCTGGGAGCTCCAGAACATCAAGAACATCAGCGGTTCCCAGATCGGTGCCTACTTCGGATACAGTCTCGCCTCCGGAGACATAGACGGGGATGGAACCGATGACGTCATCGTCGGTGCTCCCATGTTCACCAAGCCGAAGAGCGGAGGTTACGAGCACGGCAGGATTTACGTCATCTACCAGGGAAAAGATAAGGAAATGGTAAGGAAACTAAAAGCATTTGCATCATGAATAGTACCTTCCGGTGCCTACAGGCGCTGTCGGCGAAACCCTGGCCACGTCTCGCTTCTCAACGATCCCCGTGTCTAAATCTGCCGCGTAGTCCCGTAGCACCGACACACCCTGCCCACACAAATTTTTGCCTGCGTTAGAATATATTTTTCTTAGACAGTATACTCCTATGTCACTGGTCAGTATCGCATATGCCTACCTCTTCTTGTCAGCGTTTCCCATTTGCATAAAATGGCAGCAAAGTGTCCAGGAGTGCGATTTTTGAATCTCATTCGGTGAGCTCAGCAGTTGAAATCGCACTTCTTGAGTATGATTTTTGAGAGTCAAATTATCAGTAGAAATATGCGTATCTTCATAGTAATGTTGACTTTCTCAACAGCTGAGCTCACCGAATGAGATTCAAAAATCGCACTCCAGGTCCGTAATTTTTCTACAAGGGCGCTTTGACGTTACTGACGTGGTTCCTCCATTGTCCACGCTGAATTTATCGTTTAGAGAACGGTTCTATAGTTTTTTTACTGCATTTCTGTCGTCTCATGCGTATTTGCTATATTTGACATCAGTCTTATACATAGGTGATTTGCATAGCGTCCAATTTCGAGGCGATTGACTTTGTTGAGTGGATGTGTCGGCAGAGGGCGCCCTCGTAGGACGTATTCTGATCAAATCAGTTGCGTCCTACAAAAAGGGGAGGTGCGGAGTACTCGAAACCGACGGGCATGTATGAAGAGATGTATGGATGTGAATGAGGCAAAAGATGTATGTAAGGATCGTAGTAGATGGCGCGCTCTGGTCTCTGCCTACCCCAATGGGAAAGAGGCGTGACGTTATAGATAGATAGATAGAGATGACTTTGATGTAAGTATACTACTTACAAACACTTTTTTAAAAGTGAAGTTACGTTATGTACTTAGTAATAGATAGGTACTCTTACTTATACTGTGGTTACGTCAATGTTTACCTAACTATAGACTTATCAAAGGTCTTCAGCCTAACCTTAGGTACATTAAAGGCAGTCGTCGTGCAACTTTATGATTAAGGCTAGGTTATCCCAGTGCAAGCGTCTCTTTCTTGCAAGCATAAGTTTACAATTAGCCATCCCGCTCCAATTGAAAGCAGGATCGCAAAAAAACGTGTTTTTCGTCAATATCTTTGCTCATGGGAGTTTCTAAGCTAAAAATTCTTCTGAGTTCACTAGAAACATTTAATGTGTTTAGTTAAGTACAATACATATAAAAAGTTAAATATCAGCAGTTTAATCATAGTATTGAAAAAACATAACAAAAAGGGGTAACTTTGGGATGTTTTTCTATCTAGTAAACTTAATCTAATCGTGTAATTGAGAACAGTCGCCCATCCGCCCGATCCTTAAATAAGACATAATTTAATTTCAGACTTTAAAATACAGTTTAAAACACTTTCGTTCGTGTTCAAAAAACTGGCATATCTTTCCAGTTATTCGAGAAGAACCACGCCCGCACCGGTGAGGTGTCTCGCGGTAGATTCGGTTTGGCTGTCACTTCTCTTGGCGATATCAATTATGATGGCTTTGGTGGTATGTATAATATATAACTTTTTTGAAATGTTATTTCTATAAGATTTTAAGTTTCCCATGCTTCAAATTACGCACCTTACAATTACCACGCCAAACTTTACATCAGTTTATCGGCGAATTAGGCATGTATATTCCTTACTCTGTAATCATAAACCAACTTGGGTCGAGCGAGTGACCGTTGACATTTTCTATGGAACAACCATTTTTTTTTTTCTCGATTTAGTAGTCTGCTCCATTGCGTAGTGAAAGTTGTTCAGTTTGATGGTACGAAGTACCCCGTTTTTATATGAACATATTATTAAATTTTACACCCTGTACGATTGCCGAAGTAACGGTTAAAGAAATATTTGTTGTATACCTAGCTTAGACAAGTTAACCACATACCTAGCCAACTAACAATATCATACCCTAAAGCCTAATCCTATCTTCTTCCAGACATTGCAGTAGGAGCTCCCTACGGCGGTGAAAACGGTCGAGGAGTGGTGTTCATATACCACGGCAGCGAGGCCGGCATCAGAGAGAAGTACTCCCAGGCCATCACGGCTGAGCAGATCGCTCCAGGGCTGACCACCTTCGGCTTCTCGCTCTCCGGCGGCGTTGATCTGGACAATAACAACTATACTGATCTGGCTGTCGGTGCTTACAAGTCCGATAGTGTTGTGTTTTTGAAGTGAGTACATATTATTATCTTTTTCCACAACTACCAATTCAAATCAAAGCTAAAAAAAAAAAAACAATCAATCAAATCAATCAATCAATCATTCAATCTTTTAATTGCTTAGCAATTAGTAGCATCAAGTCATCTTAGTGGAAAGACGTCCACTGGATATAGATAGGTCTCCTGCAAGGATCGGCACAACAACCGATCCTGCGCTACCCTCATCCAACAGGTTCTCACCGCCTTCACCAGGTCGTCGTTCCAGCTGTTGGATAGGCATTGGATACCCACACTGCGCTTTCCGGTACGCGGTCGCTACTCGAGAACTCTTCGACTCCATCGACTATCGGTTCAGCGAGCAATGTGCCGCGCTCATTGCCTCTTGACTTTAAGAGAATATTATTCCGAGAGCGAAAATGCGCGCTGCATACAAACGTACTATGGTGATATTTTCAATACTAACCAATTAAAGTCAATTAAATTTTGCAGAAACAATCTAGAAACAAATCTCTATGCTTCTATAGAGTCAGATTTTCGTTAAAATATACAGTTTCAATGCTAGGATTAATTTAAGATTTGTATGGAAATCTTTAAGGCACTTTAACTTGAAAACTATATATTTTAACGAAAATCGGACTCCATACAAGCATAGAAATTTGTTTCTAGATTGTTTCTGCAAAATTTCATTGACTTTAATTGGTTAGTATTGAAAATAACACCATAGTACGTTTGTATGGAGGGCACTCCGAATAATATACCCTTAACAATTCTTCGGGCTACTACCTTGGTTCTTCTGCGAATCTCTCTATTCCTGATTCTTCATTTCCGGAAACTCTGAGAAATAGGAACGAAACTAGCATCCAGTCGCAATCCTATGATTCTACTTAACTAAAATTCTTAATTTAAACGTCGTTCTTTTATGCGTCGTATGTAAAATTGTACATCCGTAGTCTCGTCTGTTCAGCGCCTTAAGAAACGTGTGTCTTTCTTCTCCAGATCACGACCGGTAGTCAAAGTGATGGCCGAGGTGAGATTCATGGGTGAATCCAAACTGATCTCTCTCACCGACAAGCGCTGCAAGCTCACCAACGGCACTAAAGTTGCGTGCGCGCAGCTCATGTTCTGTCTCACCTACAACGGTGTTAATGTCGACCAGCAAATTAGTGAGTTCTTCCTTTACTTTTATATACGTTAAGCCAACGTTGTTACACATGACTTAGTCTTCGTCAAAATTTATGCCCTGAGGCATATTCAAACAATACCAAATTATATCGAAATTGGTTCAGCGGCTTAGCCGTGAAAAGACTGAAGTACCTAGGTATTCTACTAATACATAGTGTGGATGAGGCTGTGTCGATGAGATGGTGCCAACGAAAACAGCAAAATTTTGAGGGGGGTGGACCTTCTCTCGAATCATTTATTCCAAATTATACTCATTTAATACTTATTAATGTTTGTGAAAATCTAGTAGAGTCACATAATGTATTCTTTTTTCCAAGCGGAGGGATATATCTGCTTCTTCGGTGAGTGGTCGTTTCGGCCCAACTGGTAAACCACTGTTATGACCACAAACAAACACGTTTCATTATTAATTTTTGATATTAATTGTAAAGTAATCGTCAGTTGTTTAGGTTAATTATCACACTGTGCGCACAATATTTTAACCACAGGACAACATGTTTTTGGTATCCAGTGGGGCTAGCCAGTATGGCACCGCGACATAGCAAAGACCTGCCTTACCTCTCTTTCATTAAGCGCTAACAGAGCGAGAAAAACGTCGCGAGTTAAAGTTGTCAGCTCATCATGCTAGGCCCTCTTTGTTATTTATTCATACATTCATATGCAAAATTAATAATGAAATTGATGTTGTAAATAATACCACTCCGTAGTAGATTGATGTTAGATATAATCATCATCATCACTTTGTTGGTAGCAGCACGATTGGTGTTAGAAATGTTGACACACAAAGTTTCACGACAAAATAACTTGGGGTTGGCAACGTATCAAAGTCTAATTAATGTTTTAATAACATCACATAAATCACAACTACCATAATTATATAGTAGTTCAGTCAATTTAAACATGAAAAGGGGGCCGTGCTTGCAAAAGGTCCGGTCGTTCTGAATTTTTTATATGTTGTTAGGACCTAAACCAATATTAAATTGCCAGATTTGCAATTTCCAAAGTGCTGTGCGAGCGGCGGTGTAACCATAAAACCATGAAATTTTCGGACTTTTTTTAGTTTTTCGCTTTTTTCTCGAAATCTGAAAGTCGTATCGAATAGTATTGTAGGTATACTTTGATTCTGACAAAATTTCCTACAAAACAATTGGTATGCAATTTCTTCATAGGACTTAACCTTTTAGGGCTAGAGGGACGAGAAAGTAACAGCATTTTAAAAGATATGAAATTTGTATGGCGACTCTCTTGAAAGTTGAAGATAAAAACAAAATGATTCCATATTCTTAATCAGCGACCCCGAAAACCCCTGGATACAAATTTTCAGTCGGTTCGCTGAACCTTTAAAAGCTGCGTTGGCGTTTGAAGTTTCCATGGCAGCCATCTTGGATTTCGCAATTTTGGATTTTTTTTCACCGCCAACAAAATCTGACCAGGGTCCACTATGACATTGTTCAAGGTCCATACCCCTATCTGTCATAGTGTCCGCGTGTCGCTGATTAAGAATATGGAATAGTTTTGTTTTTATCTTCAACTTTCAAGAGGGTCGCCATACAAATTTCATATCTTTTAAAATGCTGTTACTTTCTCGTCCCTCTAGCCCTTAAAGGTTAAGTCCTATGAGGAAAGTGCACACCACTTTTTTTGTAGGAAATATTGTCAGAATAAAATCATACCTACAAAACTATTCGATACGAATTATAGATTCCGAGAAATAAGTGAAAAACTGAAAAAAGTCCGAAAATTTCATGGTTTTTTGGTTACACTACCGCTCGCACATCACTTTGGAAATTGCAAATTTGGCAATTTAATATTGGTTTAGGTCCTAACAACATATAAAAAATTCAGAACGACCTGACCTTTTGCAAGCACGGATGTACATCTTGACTGGACTAATAGGTAGATAAATAAATAATAATTCTACCTAGAGACTACAAGATTATTAAATTTATCCTGAAACCAAACTCTGCTATAAGTTAATCTTGCTTACAATTTAGTTATATGTTTCCGTCCACCCCAGGGAATACGGACGTTATTTTATTATTCCCAAAGAATTTAGCTATTTATGAATGTTTTATTCAGTATTCAGTATTCATTTATTCGCTTCATTTGGGATCATCATGAATTCTTTTCTTGTGCAGAGAAAAGTCCCTTCAAACAACCATTATCTTAAATTAATCACCCACTCCCGTGACTCCTTTGAGATCTTATATCTACAACATACGTGTCATAGAACACCTATTTTCACGATTAGCTACTTATTTCGTGTTCAATATTGACCATAAAGCCTCATTAAACACAATAACTAAAGTTGACCTGTAACGTTGCAGACTTCATAGTAACGCTAGACCTAGACTCTCGGATGACGACCTCGAAGCGCATGTTCCTGCTGGAGAGCCGGGAGACTAACTACACGACCCACATACTGCTGACGCAGGGCAGGCAGGAGTGCAGAGATGTTACTGTATACCTTGACGTGAGTTGCTTTTCGAAATCTTCGATTTGTTTTGGACTAAAGTCGCGAAGAAGATGAAGACGCGTATCTCAAAATGTAATAAGTTCTAAGAATTCTGCATTCTATTTTGACCGTCAGCAATAGGTACATAAGACTTTTTGATTTCTGTTGGCCAAGGGGTCCGCAGGGTCCAATTGCTGGAGAACTGCTATAAAATAGTCCCAGGTCGCTGGCAGAAAGTCATCACAATACACCTGTAAAATGATACCTGGAGACTGCAGTCCTGAACGATATATCCGTTAAAGGCTGCAGTCTCAAGATATCGAATAGCTCTAATGATAGCGAACCTCCGTTTGAAGATGGCACCACAAGAAGAAGAATCTCAAAGCGTTTCACTCAGCTTCGTTAATCCCGAATTATTAAAATTGCAGGAAGAAATCCGAGACAAACTAACCCCGATAGAAGTCAAGATGACGTATGACCTGATCAACCAGCCTTCAGGCAGCATCGTGCCCCCAGTACTCGACCTGACCAAGAGCATCGAGCACACTGACTCGCTCAACATTCAGAAGAACTGCGGCGCTGACAACGTTTGTATTCCAGACTTGAGGATGGCGGTTACTACGTAAGTAAATTATTTAAAAGAGCTATACGAACGAATGAAAGAGTTTACCAAAGAATATTAGCAGTTGCATTATCTTGTGGACAAACTGTGCCAGAAATGTGATGGTTCTAAACTTTGCTACCTACAAACGAAGTGGCAACGCCACGGCAAAAGCTGACCATTAACACTATTAGTTTACTCTGCAATAGCATTCAAAAATTGTACTATAATGATATCTTACTTCTGCAGCCCAACAATAAACTACATCCTTGGCTCCGGCGAAAACGTCAACATAGATGTTCAGATCGAGAACGCGGGCGAGGATGCCTTCGAAGCGGCCTACTACCTCCAGATACCCTCAGGAGTCACCTACGCAAAGATGGAGCGCCTGGACAAGGAGGCTACTGACGTCACGCCCATTTACTGCTCGATCAGGAACAAGGGGGGCAATAACACGCTGAAGTGTGACCTTGGCAACCCTATGGCTAGTGGACAGAAGGTAGGTTTTATAAACATAGTACTTAAATTAACTAACTATAACATAAGCCAATTTGGCTTTTCACTTTTTGTAAACAGTCTCTGTTAACTTGGAGACGGATTCAGTCAAAATCCTCGTCAGTATTAGTATTAGGTATATTATATTATATATCAGTCTGTTATCACTCTAAACTTCAAAGAAACTAACACTGTTGACACTAACACAGAATTTTATTATTCTTGCGTTTAGCTAGATTAACCGAAAAACAAAACCATGACAGCATTTTTAAAGGAAGGCACAATATAGAATAAGCAATAGACGATTTTATAAAATACTAGTGTTTACCCGCGACTTCGTCCGCACAAATTATATACCAGATTTTAAGTCAGATCATAAGCTATCAAACAAAAAAAGTTTCATCAAAATAGGTTCAGTAGTTTTTGCGTGATGCGCGAACAAACAAACAAATAAACAAACAATCACACAAACAAACAGACGGACAAATTTTCTAAAAAAGGTTTATTTCGAGTCAGGGATACCTAAAAACCACATCGTAATCTTTTTTTGTAAATATCTTCGATGTACAGACACACTTCAGTTACAGTTTTAAGTTTTATAATAGTTTAGACATAATAGTAGTGGCAGATGAGATGTCTCGTATTTTGAGCATTGATAACCCGACATCGACTACCTACCGATCAATATAACCATTCACCAACAAAAAAAGACGTCGCTAGCGTCTTGGGCACTCGTCCACAAAAACCAAACCAAAGTGAATATAATAATAGCGCGCGCTATCAATAATAGGGGGAGCGGACCCAGTACTTCATCACCTGCGCCCCCTCGCACTCCGCGCGAGCATAGACCCGCCGCGGCCTCTAAGCGCACTCACTTTATTGTATTTACGCTATAACCAAACTTCTCTTTTATTTTCATAAATAATACTACCCACATACTACCTAATAACCAACAAATTTTACGCTGTTTGAAAATATTTTGTCGTCTAACCAATCGACTAAATAATTGCAGGTGAACTTCCGTGTGGTCCTGGAGGTGGACGCGCACGTGAAGGGGCTGAACTTTGACATGGAGTCCAACTCGACCAACCCCGAGCCTGACACGCAGTACGACAACACCTTCCACATGTCCATCGGCGTCGTCATCAGCGCACATCTCTCTATTATTGGGTATGTAGCATACCCATTATTCATTAAGAGATTAGGTACAACATTTGCCCATTTGTATACAAAAGTACCGATTGTTAGTGTACGTCTTTGACGCTGCCCTTGAAAAATTTTACCTTCTCGAATTACTGAGATTTGTACAAATCTCACAAAAATACACAACTGTAAAACGCTGAAGAAGAAAATCTGGAGCGTAAGTGTAGTCTACCAATCCGCGTTGTGGACTAACGCCCATACATCAGCCCCTGAGGGTGGGCCTGTGCCCTGCAGTGGGACATATATAGGTGGATGATGATGAGTGAGATCTATTATTATAATTATAAAGGGACACGTAGGGATGGGACACTGTAGTATACTGTGTATCGCCCATTTTTTGAAACATTACTAAAAAGCACACCTAGCGATTACTCCGAGAACTCGACTTACGATAGGCTTTTGTGCTATATTATGAGATATAAGACATATAATGTTCCATTACAACTGCCTCCGTGGTCTAATGGTTAGAGCATTGGGCTCTTGACACGGAGGTCGTGGGTTCGATTCCCACGGGGGGCACCTAGTGAAATGTCACTTTGTGCGTTTTTCCCCAGTTGGTTAGGACATTGCAGGCTGAGTCACCTGTTTGTCTGAAAAGAAAGATGATTCCGTGCTTCGGATGGCACGTTAAGCTGTTGGTCCCGGCTACTATCACTGGTGGTAGTAGTCGTTACATAAAAACCACGTCAGAGGCCGTAAGGCGGTTTGAATAAACTCTGACACCAGGGCTTTGCAGCCCACTCGATAAGAAGAAGAATGTTCCATTTCTCTTCTCGTCTATAATCTGACCCTCCTCTCACGATCGCAGTACATCGGACCCGCCAGAACTCCATTACAACGCTTCTCTCTACGAGACCGAGACACTGAAAGACGACACCAAGCTGGGCCCCCAGGTCATCCACAAGTACAACATCAAGAACGAGGGCCCCTACAACGTGGAGGAGGCCGAGATCTACGTCATGTGGCCTTATCAAACACTTTCGGGTAAGGAGTTAACTACAATTTTACAGCTATGAAGGAAAAAACAGTAAACTGTTCCAGGATCGATGATAGAACTCCTGCTCCACTTAAAATTATGCCTAAAGGTTATCGTAATTAGCAAATTAATGTTTTATTTCGTTTTAACAGGGCCAAACTTTCCAAGTATGCGGTCTACATTGAAACTCTAGATATATCTAGCGGTCTACCTTGAATCACAACACATTTAGCATCTAATTCTTCCAGTGTTTCGAAATCCAGAGACCGTCTATCGATATCCGCTTTGAATTCCGCATTTAATTAGCCTAGCTGCTCAGCAAAACAACGGAATTTTTTAGTGTTTAACTTATTGAACTCTTCGCTGGCTACCATAAAAGTCGTCGCAGTCGACCGGTAGACCGCGGTCGACGTCTTGGCCACCTCTGCGTTATACCTATACAAACTTATAATATACCTAGATAGGTAGTTAATATAATAAACATACTCATTTAAAAAATACGTAGGTACTTGTAGTAGTCATTGGTGTAAGGTTTTCCGCGAGTAGTAAGAGCGATGATAGTCCATACGGAAGAGAGCTAGCGACTCAATCAAGAGGCGGCGGTTCGATTCCTGGCCTGTACCACTAAGTTCTACGGAATTTATGTACGGTTGTATTTACCATTATCACTAGCTAGAGTAGCTCGACGGTGAAGGAAAACATCGTAAGGAAACCTGCATACCCGAGAGTAATAAAAAATTTGTTCGGATGTATGTGTAAAATATGGGTGAGCTTGGGGCGAACACAAAAGATCAGCGATGGTCGCAGTGTTACATAACGAACCTTGCTTGCAATAGCCCAGCCAACAATAATAATGTTTTGCGCCAACCTAGACAGGCGAGGAATTAGATTTTCAGGAAATTGAACCCAAATGGACCGGAAATAGACGTCAATCATGAAGGAGTCGAATGCTGATCTGACTCCTTCTCTGATGGTAGTGGTTGCCCGATTAAACCGATTCAAGAAGTCGAGATAGCATCAATTTATGTTTAGCACTTCTGAAACTAAGCAGTCGCTGTACTTAATCTGAATCAACTTTACGTCCCACTCCTGGGCAAAGGTCTCCCCTGAACTCTTCCACTTATCTCTATCCAACGCGGCATCCCTCCATTCGCTGCAATAGGCATCCAACTCGTCGTGCCACCTTTTCCGGGGTCTGCCTCGACCTCGACTAGCATCTTATGAGAAATAAAATTTCACTTCCAGGTGAAAACCTACTGTACATGCTAGTGGACCCACAATACGAAGGCGCAATAACCTGCGACGTGCCCAAGAACATCAACCCTGCCAACCTCGTCATACAGAACCCTTACGGACGTCTGCTACTGAAGGAGAGAGAGGGTTAGTCTTGTGGTTTTAAATTAATGATTTAGCTTTCAACTTCTACTATTCAGTACTTTCATGTGTCACTGACGATATTGTCACGTTTTAAGGCTTCCGCACATTGCCGCGATATGATCGAGCGATATTATCGAGCGATATGTCACGCATGCGCCGCGGAACAAAATCGCAGCGATATTATCGCTCGATAATATCGCGGCAGTGTGTAGGATCGCTCGCGTCCCCATACAAAATGTACTGGAAACAATTATCGCAAAATCGCAGCGATATTATCGCTCGATAAAATCGCTGCAATGAGCGGAGGCCTTTATTCATAAAATAAAACTATTAACAGCGTCGTTATCGCTTTCACAATCGCTTATTTAACAGAACGACCCAGTCTTCCCAGTACTTTGTGTCAATAGTGAACTTTATTAGGTAATTACCAGTGCCACTGAGTGCCACATTCATAATCATAACTGAATGTAGTGTGGTAATTCTACCTGGGAAAGATTTTATAGAAAGCTCTAAGTCACTATGGACTTTATTATTTTACCTATGCTTCTTTTTTAACAGTCGCCTTTAGTGTGAGTGTCAAGCGTATCTCAATATGCCTGTTGTTTTATAGTCCAATCATTTTAGAGTTTCCTTGTATAGACACCCTAACAATAATTCATCTATCGCTGAAACTTTGCAGTGTGATAAAGTAAAGTATACAGATTACGGTTGACAAATAATCAAGGACCGAAAAAAACAACCTAGATTATTTGTAATCCGTAATCTGTATACTTTACTTTATCACACTGCAAAGTTTCTGCGATAGATGAATTATTGTTAGGGTCAAACCCTAAAATGATTGGACTATTAAGTCTACGTACTATAGCGAACTTTTCCGCATGACCACTAGGCTCAGTTTTGCTTGCATCGTAAAACATTAAAGCGATTTCTAGCCCCACCCTGTTAATGAATAGACAAATGATTGAATACTTTACAAACAATAAATTACTTATTAAAAATTTAACTGATCGGGCGGAAAAGTCCGCGGTAGCACCTACCTATGTATGTATATCTCACATACCTACCCTAAGCTGCAATAGAAGCGGCTGGACGTTGTTTGTACTTTTGCGTTGTTGTAACCAGAGTTTTTGTAACAATTAACGAAGTGTGTTCCACATCGTTAACAATACTAAATATTAATTTTGCAGCCATGGAGACGAGCGATCAAATCATATCAGCTTCTCTAAACCGCCAATGTAAGTTTCTTATTTAATAATTACATTACTTTTCTATGCACATCAAGCTTCACTTCGCTTATACATGAGTGAACTCTTTTATTAATGTTATATATTCTAACAATCGTTCCAATAAATTTTGACGTCACGCTTGAAACAATCGTCAGAACTTCACTACAAATACACTTTGTATTCTTTTACAGATCAATCAAATATGAATCGACAATCTGGTGGAAATGTAAACAGACAATTTAGTACAAGCCACAGCGGTTCCAGTCAATATGGCGCCAATCAACGTGGTTCTGGCCAATACGGTTCAAGTCAGAGTGGTCGCGGTTATGCAACAAGTCAAAGCAGCGGCAACCAATATGGTAGTGGTCAAAGTGGTAGTCAATACGGGCATGGGACAGGACAATACGGCGGTAGCGGTAGCGCATATAATAGAACGTCTAGCTCTAGCTGGAGCAGTTCCTGGGGAGGTCTTTCAGCTGCGGAACAAGAAGTTCTCAGAAGAAACCTCGCAGCTCTCGCCCAAACCCAAGGAAACAGCCAAGGATACCAACAAAACAGCTTTGAAGAAAGCAGATCGTATTGGGAAAGTTTGACAGCAGAAGAACGAGAAAGCATCAAGAGAAATCTGGCCACTGCAGCTCATACTGAAGAGACCAATCAGGGATTCACAGCTGAAGAAGAAGAATCGATCAGGAGAAGTCTTATCGCTGCTGTACAAAGCCATGGAAATAATCTAGGTGGTTTCAGATTTGAAGGGTCTCAAGGAGGATCTAGCCAAAGTAGCTATGGACAAGGAAGCTATCAGGGTGGTCATGCCCAGGGTGGCTATGGAAGTGACGGCCAAGTGGTACGAGTGAGGAATAGGACGCGAGAGATTATTTATGATGGAAACGGTAACATTATATCCGATACCAGTACTGAATATGGAGATTTGTTGGGACATGAAGGAGAAGCTGGTAGTTCTTTTAATAAGTAAGTCTTACGTTATTTTCAAACACACCTCTATTTAGTAGGTACATGCTACGAATGGTACATATCGATAAAGAGAAATTTCATTTCCAGACCAATGCTAATACATTTTTTTTTTCAGATATGCCAATAGACAAGGCGGTGCCCAAGGAAGTTACAGCAGTTCACAAGGCAGTTATCAGGGAGGCAGCCAATCAGGAAGCTACAACAGAGGTTACACTGGCTCACACCAAGCCGGAGCCGCAGCCAATCGCGGTACAGGCCAAGGATTCGTCCACGGAAACTGGGCTACAACAGAAACCGTCAACTCAGAAGTCAAGAACGCTGGCTCAACAACATTCAGAGGTCGTCCAAGCACAACAGTTGTGGGAGAAGAAGATGATGAGATTGGTGGTTTCGGAGCATATGCTGCTCAGGGGTCAAATAATGAGTTCAAATATGGTATGGCGGATGTAAGTGGCGCTGCAGAAGGCCATGGAAGTCAGGGTAGTTCCCAGGGTGGCAGTCAATCAGGAAGCTACTATGGTGGCCAGAGTGGAGGCTATCAAGGTGGCAGCCAAAGTGGAGGGTATCAAGGTGGCAGCCAAAGTGGAGGGTATCAAGGTGGCAGCCAAAGTGGAGTATATCAAGGTAGCAGCCAAAGTGGAGTGTATCAGGGTGGCGTCCAAGGTGGAAGCCACCAAAGTGGAAGTTACCAAGGAGGAGCCAGTGGAACTTATGGATCGAGAACAGGTGGAGGCTATTCCTATTCATCGTCTTCTCAGTCAGGTAATTGAAGGTTTTGTTTGTTTCTATAATCAGGCTACATTTATTCCTAATCCCATAAGTATTATTTATGGCCTTCAGGTTCTAGGTACAACATTAGTTTATATTTTTTATTTCAAATGGATTTTCTTATATTTGAACAGGTGGCCAAAGATCCTATAGCACTCATTCTGAACAAGGCTACAATTCTGCCGAACAACAGCGTCGAGAAAGCACCAGAAGACGTCGTCAAGTTGATCAGGTTCGTAATGTTCTTGTAATTTAAGAAATTGCTATTCTTCGAATGATCGGGTTGACTGTTTTATATGTACATACGTAGAAAGCATTTCGTTTTCTAATTTAATTTGCACCTTAGCAGGTAGATCCGGAACTGAAGCAGATCTTGGAGCTGTGTGAGGAGAAGTACAAGTGTTCCGTGTTCCGCTGCAGTGCTGGCCCTCTGCTGAAGGGACAGGAGGTCTGGCTCGCGCTCAAGTCCAGGATCAACGCATCTGTACTGAATGATGTAAGTGGTCTTGGCTATTGTAAAACTACGTCTAGGAGTCCTATTATCTATTCTGTAGAGCAAAGAATGCTGCCTGCCTGAATACACAGAAAATATATACTTACCTAATAAAGAAAGAAATATCATGTAACTAGTACTAACGTATAAATTTATAATAATCTTGTGGCGGGCGAGTCAGATATTTTTCTCGCCACATAAAATTTTGATCAGATCAAAAAGACACTCAAATTTTGTTATATTGACTGCGAAACGAATAAGGGTATCCCAATTCTTTTTCCGATAATATTAGGGACCTGTTACGGCGGAATGATAACTAAATACCAACAGCAATTACTACTTCACTGCTGGACGCACATCATAACGTATGACTTGCTTCCTAACCCTTGTTCGACCTGTTATTACAACTCAACTGTTCCACTTACACCACAAAATCTTCTCAGATCTCCAAAGACCGAGCAGTAATCCTGTCAACTCTAGCTGCAACCCGCGTCTCCCGCCTGCCCATAGTGGGCAAACCCAGCGACCTGACGTGGCACAAGGCCGAGGCACAAACCGTCGTGACGCCACAACTCACGCCTCTGGAGAGTGGGTCCATTCCTCTATGGGTCATAATACTGGCTGCTGTGCTTGGAGCACTACTGCTTCTGCTGCTTATCTTCGCTTTGTACAAGGTAAGGTTTATGATATTTAGATGTTTAAGAGCAAACCTCTTAAGAAAGAAGATAGATAAGAAGTAAGAGGAATGAGGATAGATAAGATAGGTGTGTGTCAGGCTACGAATAAAGAAATAAATATGGAACGATAACTCCGAACAAAATCTCATTAATTTTTGGCACCATGAGTTTTGGCGGCAAACGCCGTAATTGGAGTCGCCATAATGATTGAGTTTTGCGCGCTTGCGTGGTGTACACCAAAGTTCGTGGGGTCATTTTTTGACGTGAATTATATTTCCATATTTATTTCTTTATTCGTAGGTGTCGTAGGTGGCTTGTATAAGGAGATGATCGATTATCTCTACCTACCCCAACGGGTCAGACGTGTGATTGTTCATAAATAGTGTATGCTATAAGATGGTAAGCTAACTCAGTCAGTAGTAGCTTAACTGATTTCGCTGACTCAGCGATCTAAAATGGGTCTTGGCTTCCGATACTAGAGAGCGCCACCTTTTCCGATGCGGCGCGACCGCTCGCCAGTAGTAGGCTTGAAGCTCACGTACCTACGGCGAAAGATCTGAAGGTAGAAGTGAGAACAATTATTCAAAAATGTGAATCTACAAAAACCTTGTAAATGTAGGTACGCTCAATTGTCCTTCTTTTCTAGAGTAGTTGATCCTTCCGACACAACAGCAAACTATTTTGTTACAAATGATACTTTTGCATTACCAAGCATTTTGTCTACCGAGAATAATTTTCATGAATCAACCTTTCTACGCCCTATCACGATCTAACCACAACCTTTCTTCGTAGTGCGGCTTCTTCAAGCGCAACCGTCCATCCGACCACGCTGAGCGACAGCCCCTCAACGGCCGCGACGAGCACCTCTGATATCCGACCACTGACCTTGGCGTTACAACCGACACTGGGGTCACGACCGACGTCGGCACGACCGACGGCACCGACTCCAGTTCGTCGACTGACGCCGCTAGTGACGTCACAAGCCGAGATTCTACTAGTATGGACAGGTATTGATGGTGACGTGAAGTTTAATACAGAAACAGTGCAAGAGACAAAAGTGTTGCTTTCTAAAATACTGGTCATGCATAGGAAGATTGAAAGACTAGGAACAACGATTCTTCCTGTGATAACTAAGTATAATATATCCGTTTTGAAATCGTAAAAAAATTCTCATTTCGTGCCGTTCTACGTACTCTTGGCTTTATTGATAGGCTGAGTAAAGCTGCGTCCATATGCGCATAATTTTCCTTAATCATTAGCTTCGTACTCATGGGCCATAGCCATTATAGGAACGACCGCTTCGAATGGTCGTTCAAACGAAGGATAATATTCCACTGCAAGGGTGCGTGCTTTATACGGTGTCCAGATCCACCCAAATTATTGAGAGACCTTCTCAATACCACACAGACAACAAAATGCGTGGTTTTTTCAATACTTGTTTGATACGCAGTGAATTAACAATCATTCACTTCCACAAGGAATAGATATACTCGTATAATGTCTGGACGCAGCTTAAACAAGAACTAAAAATAGCAGCAAATATAATATGTAGAATAGTTAAGAAACATCTTTCTAGTTTAAACTCATCATCAATAGGTTGTTATACGACTACATTGGCGCGAAAATTATAAATTGTTACGCCATTAAAAGTAGAGAAACTAGAGGTCTTTAGGTTTTTGATATCACGAGCGGTGTTGTAGCTTATAAATGTAAAATTCAAAATGGCGGCCAAGATACCTAGTTATTTGGCTATTTAGACCAGAATTGCGCCAAAAATAAATGGTTGCTACTAAAATAAATAATAAATTATGATATTCTTACCTGAGAGACGTATACAACGTGTTAATTAATAAGCGCAAAACCTCATACACCCCAACTGATTTATAACAAAATAATGAGATTGAGACAATTTAAAGTTATTCACATTTTAAGTTTTGCACAATCCCTCCTATTAGGTACCTACCTATCCTCTGCTGGGAAAAGGAAATGAAATGAATCGTTCTGTCGGCGAACAGTCCCGTGGCAAACTGGTCGTCGGAGAACGGTTGCTGAATCCGACTCCTGCTACCTTGACCTGACTGTGGAGCTGCTTAACAAACTCGAGCGACTTCAAAACCTATGTATTAGGTTTATATTTGGCCTGCGGAAGTACGACCATGTGTCGGAATACCGCGCTCGCCTTAAGTGGCTCCCGGTCAAACGTCGTTCACATCCTTTCCCTTACCGGAATAGAGATTCCGTTCTCTTCGATCCTTTGACTCCTCAGTACCTTAAGGAACGCTGACTTTCTGTTCCTCCAGCACTGGTCGTAAATTGCGTTCCTCTGAAAACCTTTCCCTTCATGCCGTTCGGCTCTGGAACTTATTGCCAAAGCCGATCAGACGTGCCCAGGGGGGGAATGTTTTTAAGTCGAAGGTCAAAGCTCATTTCCTCGATCATTGACTATTTATCCTTGATGGTCACCTCGGGTTCATGTTTTCCTTTCTTTGATGGAGGAGGAAAGACAAGGTTTTTTGTTTAAGCACTCATGTACTTATGTTTATGTAGGTGTGTATTTGTAGTATGTTTTATTTCATTATGTACTTATATATTTTTTATTATAGTATGTTTGTATTTGTATAACTTTATTTGTGTATGTTATGTATTTGTTATTTTTATCTACACCGCCTACCAATCTTTTTTTACCTTTTCCTCTACCCTAAGGTTGTCTGGAAGAAATCGCTTTTTAGCGATAAGACCGCCTATTTTTGTACCTTCTGTATTTCTTGTTTGTTTACTCTCTGTATGCTATGTTTTTTGGTGTTAAATAAAGTATAATTGATTGAATTGATTGAAGTTTTGAGACAAAATAATTTGTTATCAATTGTTATCATTTCAGCAATGAATGAAAGCGCTAACGAACACGTGGATACATTTTAAGAAGCTTGTTTTGGTAGTAAGTAGGGTGAGTGTGCTCTTGCGGTGGGTTGAGATCGAGTTCATTAAATTTTACAAACAAATTATTTAAGTATGTACTTATCTAATATTCTGAAAAAAAAAATCCTTTGTTGAAACCATGATAATTCGATTCTCCTCTCGATTCTACTTTGTAATTTGCGTTAATTCATTAACACGTTGTATATTAGGTACCTGCCTTACGACATTATACATAAGTAATACAAAATATCTATAACGATGTGCCTTAAATATTTTTATGAAAAAAATATTTACAAGGTTTTGTATCATCGTACGAAATTTTACATTATACATTTTATTAAAATAAAATAAATATTGTTGTAATAAAATAACTAGTCACGATTTTTAATAATTACATAAATATTCATGTTGGTACGTACGCCATATTAGTTAATAGAAAAATCGACGGGAAAAAAATGTATGAGAATGTGAAAAAAATCTCGAAGTGTGATAATGTAAAAATTGTGTCGTTATGTATGAGAGTTGTTGAGAAATGTGATCTAAGTTAATAATAATTAAGCTTAATTTTACTAAATGAGCACATTAATTATACAAACTGTAATAAAAGACTAAGGGCCTGTTTCACCACTTCTGAGTAAGTCCTTGTTAGCTTATCCGACAGATATTTTGACATAATTTCATACAAATTAATGAATTGGTGAAACAGGCCCTAAGTTTATTACAATCTGTATAAATATGTAAGTAATGTATGTATGTATGTATGTATTTTGATGTATTTGTAAGAAAATCAAGTAAATTTGTAATAATACTTACATTACCTACTTTATATTCGACTAATAGGAAAGCTTCACATTTATAAATAATGACAAAACTTTTTAGGAGGCATCGTCTCACAGAACAATAAAAATACTAAAAATTCAGATTTTATATGCTTAGGTATGTATTGTAGTCGAATCCTTTTTAGAAATTTGTGGTGAAATTAAATGCAGTCAATTGTATAAATAGTGCATTATACGTAGCAATTAAGTAACTACATATCTTTGATAGAGCTTTATGCTTTTTAATGAAAATTGGCATAATTAATAATAAATGTATGTAAAAAAAAAGTTTAACGTGTGAATTTGCCTTCAGAAACTGCCAGTTACTAATTGTATTAAATAAATATTAATGTAAATAATTTTATAGTAGGTAATAGAATATGGTTTTTATAAATTAGCTAAAAGTTTAGAAAACGTTTTTTCACAGAATTGTTTTAAACGAAGTTGAATTTGTGTAAGTACTTAATATTTTTAGTAATAGGTATCACAATGCGTGGTAGGTAATCTACAAAAACATTTTTTTTACCAATTGATAAAAGTTTTAAATTCATAACAAACAGAATGTTAACTTAAATGTGTTCCATCATACTGAACAACGGTAAAAAATTATATACGTTTGGGTAAAATCCACTACGACTACGACCCATCAACAACTTCTATGGAACAACCAATTTTTTTTTCGCGGTATCTACTTTGTTCTTTTAGATAAAGTTGTTTAGTTTGATGGTTTGAAGAACCCCGTATAGTAATTATATTGCATTTAAGTTTACACGATGTATAATCAACCCGATTGCCACGCAACAAATATACGCAATTTAGGTATTTAGCTATCTTTGCACCACGTTTTTAATTGTTTGTTTTCAATTAAGAGCTCCATAAACAATATTCTGTGAAAAAATAATGAAACAAAATTTTAATTCAGCCATTGTTACGATTTTTATTTTTAATTATTTATTTTGACATCATTAATTAAGAAATCTGCTTCTACTTATTTCCTAGTTTATTAAATCGAACTAGATGCCATAATTTAATAATTATTTAATTTTTGGTTGTTTGTCTCGGTAATACTTTTGCATTTACCAAAAAAAACTCGTAATAAATTTTTTGTTTTTTTTATTATTAATGTGTTTTATTTTTATCTGCCTCCGTGGTCTAATGGTTAGAGCATTGGGCTCTTGACACGGGGGTCGTGGGTTAGATTCCCAATAAACCCAACAGAATAGCACATATTTATTTGCAGACCCTACTCAGAACGCACCGTCAAACAGCACCAAGCGAGTTAGCCGAAAGTACACGAGTGCTAACGAAATTATACGACTGCCGAACGGCCATCTTACTCGCGCGCCAACTATTTGCGTCATACCGTCTCTTTCATTTTTGATGTATAAAATTAAGCTTAGTTTGTGTGAGTATATGTATATGTGTTAGCACGAGATCCGTTTTTCGAGTACGTAATATTAGAACGTACCGATTCTTCCTCTATTAAGTATTTTATTCAAAGCCCATGAGCAAAGATATTGATGAAAAACACGTTTTTTTGCGATACTGCCTTCAATTGGAGCGGGATGGCTAATTGCAAACTTATGCTTCCAAGAAAGAGACGCTTGCACTCGGATAAGAGGGCCTTAATCCCCTGAAGCCACCTTATGGTTCCTGCTTCCTGGTTTAATTTCCCTATCACCTACTTATTAAATTCGTTTTTTGATTAAATACTTAGTAAGTACCTACATAAACTCAAGACCATTCTCGGCATTTGGTGTTCATTAACCTTGTACTACCTAACCACCAATACCTTTAAGTTTGAAATTGGAGCAAAAGGCTAGAATTTTTTAGGTTTCAGACATTCAAAAAACATTCCCTAAATTCCTCGTTCAGTACTAATCTACGGGAAGAAGTTGAGTTGATTGTTATATCGTAAATATTATTCAATGGAATTTATACTTTATAACAACAATGTATCTTTTGAAATTAATTAATTTTGAATGAAACAAAACAACTACAACTATCAAACAGCATCTATTCATCAATTGTTCCAATTACAAGATGTTCCAATGAAGAAGGTCCCAACATGCCTTTAAATTGGGAAGAAGATAAACTGGCAATGGCGGCGTGCTCCTCGATTAAATTAAGTCTGAACGTGTAGTGTTAGCAGAAAAAGTTGCTATTTTATTTATTTACGCTATCGTTAAATCTAACAGTGAAACTGTTGGATTAAAAAATAGTTAAATTGTACCTACTGAATTGTTGCAATGTTTCTAAAGAACCGAAAACACCGAAAGGGATTGTGGTCGTGAACTCTTAAGTTATAAATAAATAAAAAAGCGAGTAAAATTTTTGGCCCTCCCATAGTAAATCCGCGCGTTACGTCTAGAACGTCCAACTATTTTTCCTCGTTTTTCGACCCATGTTCCATTGGCTTTTCGGTGAAGGAAAACACCGTGAGGTTGAGGATGAGGTGCATGCTAAAATTTTGAGGCATGTATTGTACCTACCCACTGTCCATCACAAGTGGCAACGGGCTCACTCCCCATCACACTGGACAGAGTTTAGTTACTATAGTCCGTTCGCGTTAAGAAAATAGTGATTTCAGTTTTAAAATTTATTGTTGAACGAGTTACGCAAAATACACAACCGTTTTGTTCACAGTGACCAGTTCACAGTGACCAGTTGAAATCTGACCTTCGAACAAAACGGTTGTGTATTTTGCGTGACTCGTTCAACAATAAATTTTAAAACTGAAATCACTATTTTCTTAACGCGAACGGACTATAGTAGTGAAACTTGGATGTTCTGAGTTACGCATTTCAAAGATTGAGCCGTCCCAGCCTCACTGCTGGTAAAAACCGGTCTGTTTTAAGGTTATTTTGGATTTTGAAGCTCTATCTCAAATTGTCACTAGTAAAAAATTATTCACGATAGGTACATTTTATACTTACTAAGTAGAAAAATTTATATTAATAAGACATTTATTCATCAGCAAGTAAATAAGTCCGTGTGGTGTCGGCTAAGAAAGTGAAAGAAGAGAAGAGAAAGTGGGTGTCGTAAAAGGCGACTAAGGTATCTACCGGAGGATGGGCAGCAGCATCCTCTGAGTACACACATTCAATCCAACTGCGATCGCCACAACCCGCCTGCCAAGCGTGGCGATTATGGCAAATCCCCCCGTTTTTGGGTAGGCCCATGTCCAGCAGTGGACGTTTATCGGCTGATATGATGAAGTAAATAGATATAGAATAGATACTTAGTATTAAGAATTGTATTATGTTTTATGTTAAAATATTATTGTACTGAGACTCTTGATCTCACAGACAAACCGTGGAAACGGTTTTGTGGGACTTTCCTATATTGAATATTTTTATGAAATAAAGTATTTGAAATTTGAAAAAAAAAAAAAATAAGTAGGTAAAGTAAGTAAATAAGTAAAACTGAAAACAAATTAGTTCGACTGAAATGATAATTAAAGTTCTGTTAAGTTGCAGACCGTCCTACGTAGAGATTCGTAGTAAATCTCGAGGCATCAGACGTAGCGCATCTCCCAAACGTCTGTCTGATCGACCGTGGACTGGATGAAATTACACAGAGCTCCGGCTCCGTCCCGGGTACGCTATTATTTGTTTTATGAATAGGTATGGACTTTGGGTTGTTTGTAAAGCACGAAGAGATTAAAATAAATAGTTACCTAATTGATTGTAGATAAAACATTAAACTAGGTTAAAGTGTGTCCCTGGCTCCCATGCAAAGGGAAACTGGGTGACAAGACCTATCGGGGCGCGTCAATGAGACCTCTGGTAACCGCAGAGCTGGCAGCTTCCTGGCACAAAGAATCAGCCTCACCATCCAGAGGGGAAATGCTGCCAGCCTGTTGGGCACCATGTCTTGCGGCGACCCTCTAGAATGTGGGTATTATTTGTATTTTTGTGTTTTGTATTATTTTAGTCGATAAAAATGTCCAGAGCTAGATTTCTTGCTATGTTCGTACCTAAATACGAAAATAGCATGTGTAGTTATACGTAGCACTAAAAAGTTAAAACGCTCTATTCATGACTAGCGAAATAAGATTTTTTTTCATGATCTAGGTACCTAGGTACAAATTAAAAACAAAATAGTCAAAGAGTACCGTAGTGATCTATTCTAAACGAATACTTTTAAAGATTATCCGCTTGCACCGACTTTCTTTAAACTCCAAATTGAATATACAGGGTCCTTCTTAATATGTTGACACTTTTTAAGGCGATTTTGATGTTGGTCCCATGGAGAAAGTTATTCAGTTTAACTGTCTGATTATCCCCTTAAAAAAGTGTCAGTATATAAAGAAGGAACCTGTATACCTACTGCATTCAAGATTTAACTGGCCTACTCGTATAACTTATTCCGACACTAACGTAATCAGATTCAACCACTTAAGAGAATATTATTCCGAGAGCGAAAATGCGCGCTGCATACAAACGTACTATGGTGATATTTTCAAAACTAACAAATTAAATTCAATGAAATTTTGCAGAAACAATCTACAAACAAATCTCTATGCTTCTATAGAGTCAGATTTTCGTTAAAATATACAGTTTCAATGCTAGGATTAATTTAAGATTTGTATGGAAATCTTTGAGGCACTGTAACTTGAAAACTATACATTTTAACGAAAATCTGACTCCATACGAGCATAGAAATTTGTTTTTAGATTGTTTCTGCAAAATTTCATTGACTTTAATTGGTTAGTATTGAAAATATCACCATAGTACGTTTGTATGGAGCGCGCTCCGAATAATATACCCTTAACACAAACCTCATCACTACATCACCGACCGCGACCACACGACTAGGTACCTCAGGGGTTAATTAACCCTATGCTATAAGTACCTCGGGACCGTGAAGGGATCAACAGACCCTTTGCAATTATTGTGTTTACGAATAGGCTGAGGAAATGCCGAGTGCTAATTTGTATACAAACATATTTAATTGATTTTTTGTGGATGTTCTGAAGTTTCAGAATATGTCTGACTACCCCCTCGGGGAATATATAGTCGTGAGCATGTGCCATGCTTATACTTATGCTATGCTTTAATTGTTTAAAAGAACGATAAGGGTCACATCTAGCGGGAAAATGTTCGAGCAATTTTCATTGATAAATTGATAATTAACTCAATTACAATTTGTAGTTTTGTGTTTTAGTTTAATGGAGTTCCATACGCCAACAAACGCCTCAAAATAAAGTAAAAGCACAAAAAAACAAACAAACCAAGACGGTTCTACAAAACGTTTGCTAAATATTTTTCAAACCGAACACCGGATATAGGCCAAGTCATACCTCAACACTAAAATCCTACATACCTAACATATATGAAAGCATCAAATGGGTCGCAACTTTCCACACGTTCATAAATCTCGCCCGTTGCGACATCGCACAGAGGTACCGACAGCAAAAACAATGGCCACGATATAACCATAAAGTTGTCACAAACGGCGCCATTTCAAACACGAAACTGAATAAATCAAACCGAAAACTGTATTAGAAACGGTTTGGTTTCCAGGGGGTCACATATTGGAATTGTTTTTGCGTAAAAATATAGTGGATGAAAGTTATAATAAGTTTTCTATCAGTACCTACTACCTACCTAGTTAATTGAGTAAGGGACAGCCAGTAGGTACTCCTCCTATCTACCCGACCCAAATGTATGAAACAGCAGATTTTTTTCGCGTTTTCTGAGGTTGGCTCCATAGTGAAAGTTGTTCAGTTTAATCAGTATTTGCCAGGCTGTTATACCCTGTATAACAGTATAATGGAGGTGCGGAGTTGGACCTTGTATATATATCGAATCTCTATGATTATTTCTCTTGCGCGATTTATGTCTCGCATTCGATTGTGAACCTTATTTATAGTAGGTTACGAGTTACGTATTTACGGTGAACGTTGTCTTCGTATGGAACATATTTCTGAGAGCGAAGGTATAGCCATCTGTTAGCTTCTTTGCTATAACTTGTGGGTGTTGACATCTATGGCAAGTCCCCACAAAACTATGTAGGTAGGGTACCTAAATGAACGAACATTTGTAAATTATAGTTTGTTGGTAAATACTTGCCTAATCGATAACTGGAACTTACCTAATATTAAAACGACAATCAGAAGGGCGGCTCACTTTCGTAATGTGTTTTCCAAGAATTGGATGAGGTACAATTAAATTCATTAGAGGTACTAAATTGTACATTTTAGGTACCATTTGTTTGGTAATCATTCAATTACAATAAACTGAAAGATTTAGTGTTTACCCGCCATCCTGATATCAGAATGGCGGCTCACTTTCGTAATGTGTTTTCCAGGAACGACGAGGTACAATTAAATTCATTAGAGGTACTAAATAGTACATTTTAGGTACATTTATTTCAGACAGTTCTCATCCAAATTTAAAAAATACACCCGCGGTCCTGACACACACAATCGGATGCGTACTAAAGAAAGACTAAGTAAAATGTACCCGGAACCGACGAGCATGGATGTTGCAGAGTGGCGATCTATTGTCTCTGCTTCCCCAGTGTGGGACATGGGCATGATCATAGTTTTTGTATATAAGTTCGAAACAATTCAGTAGGCACCACTGACTAATACCAATAGTTTAAAAAAAAATGTCTGAAAAATATTAAAATATCGAATTGAAATATTGATTGAAAAAAACATGGTTTTAACAGGTTTTTATTTAACTTTAATATATATTTAATCTACAGCTTCCAGTTAACATAAGTATTTTTATGTTTCTAGCGGAAACAGTGTCATGCAAACCTTTAATCACCATATGATAGTTTATTCATTTCAACTGCCGTGTCCTTAATTCTGTCTTTAAAACTGGATTCTTTTTCCCTAATCTTATCAGCCACAATCTCAACTCTATTTCTACCATTTTCTTTAGCATCTGCTATATCATCTTTGAAATTTATTCACTGTATTTTCTATAGTAGTTTTAACTTCTTCAACTCGATTGTTTGCATTATTATTGATAGCCAATCCTTTCTCTTTTAAATATCTTACATCAATTTGAATATCTTCTGGTTCTGTCTCATTTTCCTTTATCGTATCACTTATATTTGTATCTATATTCCAACTTTTATTACCAAAGAGAATTTTGTTGAGGGCTTCTGTGATTGGTTTTGTTTCTTTAGTCGTAGTAAAGTTCTGGTAAATATTATTATGTCCTTTTATACGATCTCTGGTTACATGCGATTTGATTCGAGTCAATTTATTTTTAACTCTATCGTACAAGTTTGCTACTACGCTTTTCTTTTTATCATCACCTACAGCAATATCGTGTACACCCTTCCAAACAGCATGTATTCCACTTTCAATTTTACTGTACGCTCTTTCAATGATTCCTCTGTGTTCTTCACCGTTCCTGACGTCTATCTTTGGTTCTTCTGGACGATGTTCATTACCAAAAACAATACCTTTCCCGTAAGACCACCAACTTTTGATATCATGTTTTATAGCACCAGTTGTATTTTTAACTTTGCCGTATACATTGTCTATTATGTCACTGTTAGTATTTAGAACACTTATTAGTAGTGTTAAAAAGGTAATTGATAATTTCATGTTAAAATCAGAAAGGCGAAAATCTTTAGTTTTATTTTAGGTTGACCAACACTGTGATAAGTACAGAACTCTTAAACTGTTTTTAAATTCTTTATGAGTCTATAAACAACACGACACAAACACTGAAACTAAATAAGTTGATTAAAGCTTCAATGTTATTCATAGTTAAGGGTGTAAGATACGTCCAATAAATTTTGAATTAAAGTGTTTGGAATGAAGAGTAGACAATTAATACAGTGTAGGTAGGGGTCACAAAACCGGTTTCACCGAAACCCGAAAAACCGGGTAAACCGGTTTTGACAACAATTTCCAAAACCGGGTTTCAGTTTAGTCAAAACCGCGGTTTTCGATTTTTCGGTTTTGTCATACATATTCCCTAAACTCACTCGACATTTGCAGAAATGCAACGCTAGAAACAAGCAAAACGCTATTAGTAAACGTTTTGAGCTCCTCGACGACGACCCATAGTCTTTTTGCTTTGAGCAAAATGAAAATGTGGCAACTAACTACTAAGTTCTCGTATAAACTGCTCAACATGGTGCAGCAATTAAGGACGACTGCAGGTTGACAAAACAAAGCAGTGGTCACGATAAGAACCTTTAACGCCGCCCAATCAGTCTACTTTCTCAAGTCTACAAACTGTTCGCGAAAGCTCTGTGAAATTACCCTTTTCTTGTATGAGTATCAGCCTGCCGAACAGGCAGACCTCCGTAAAGAATACTCATCGACGATAGACCACATTCATGCAGTTAAGCAGCTGAGAGAAAGATGCAGACATTTCAACTACCTTGTTGAGCACTTGGTCATGTTTCATACTCTCCATAAAATATTGACAGATATCCTCCAGGAGCAGTAAAGTTATGCAGATGTATAACATGAGTTAACCTGACTCGTTTCCATTAACCGAAGAATGTGACAAGGGGATACCATATCTGGATCATCAGGGATACCGCTAACAAGTCAAGAACAAAGAGACATGGCGCGTAGGTACTATACTAGTCATAAATCACTGGTGGAGTCGAATACGAAGGCGGGTACACAAATTTGAAGAAGAAATAGGCAAGACACTTGGAAGATGGGAAGGCGGCCGGTGCATGGTCTAAGACATTATCTTAGTGGAAGCCAAGAGAACGATGGAGGTCAATAGGTGACCTACCACCACGTTGGGCTGATGGCATTGTGAAGGTGAAGAGTTTACAATGGATCAGATTAGCACTGGTATTTGAAGAATGGCGCAATAAGAAGGATGCACAGCACAGGTATACCCACCCAGCAGTGGGCTGATATGGGCTGATTCAACTGATTAATTTTTATGGTGGTATGGATTGTTAGTTCGATCGAATGAACTAACATTTCGTACTTTCGTAGTTATACCTGTCATACGCCGACTAAATAGGTAAGATTAATTGTATTTCAAAACTGATTATATTATTTGCAAGAAAAGTGATACAAATTTATCAAAAATGCTTCAATTGTTTAAAACAACGTTTTATTTAAAAAACAAAATGAAAACCGAAAACAAAACCGAAAAACCGGAAAACCGGTTTTGACATAAAATGAAAACCGAAAAACCGGTTTTGTAATATTCCTTCGGTTTTGTGACCCCTAAGTGTAGGTATAGTAGGTAGGTATGCGATTGAAGTTATATTAAAAAGAATTAAGAACGTATTTAACATGAATAATAATCATAACGCACGCCCACGCACTGGGCCCGCGTGGTGGAGTAGGTATGGCCCACTCTCTCTCACCCTTATTCGTGAGAGGAGGCCTTTGCCCTGCAGTGGGATTCTATAGGCTATATATAACTTAAACTTAAATAATCATAACGTTATACAAGGTGTTATCCCGTTAAAGTGCGTTAATCTTTCAAGGACTCTTGACAATCTTGACATGCCTATCTAAGTAGGTAAATAAATCCTCCGAAACAAATTAAGCGTTTTCGCGGTAAGTATTGACATTTTCATTCATTTCGTTATAATCTTCATCTTAAATCAGCGTTTTGCCTAAATTAAGTACATGATTAAGGCGCAAGTCGATCTAAATTATACTGTGTTAAAATAATTAATTATATGCGAAAATTATATCTTCTTAAAAAAGTCTTGCCCACGCTTCAAACATCCAGTCATTAGTTCTGAGGCAAACGTTTTCCGCAAATTTATTTTAAACATCTACAGGACAAGCCCACCTTGCCCCCTTAAGAACAACGTTATCTACAGAACATGACCACTATTTGACCTGTACCTAGCTAGTCTATTATGATTTATAATTACAAGCAACCTTTGTCCCTGACTTCATTATAAGATTACTGTCTCACAATTTTGTTATACTTAACTAATTAATATTATCTAATAAAATAAACAGTTCAATAAAACATAATTTTCCATCATACACTCGTAGGTAAATAACTAGGGTTGAGTCTGTAATTATTGTGGCAGTAACTGATATTTTTTCCCAAAGATTTCGTTTATTAAATGTTCTGGACAAAAAGATATATAGGAAACGATTCAGGATTAGGTAGTACTTTCTATATTGATTACCTAGGTGGCGCCAATTTACAAAACAGATTTCCTCATGTGCTTCGGAAGGCACAATAGGCAGTTGTTCCGATATTGTGCTTCATATTATACATGCGATATGTTGAGGTGGCATGAGAATTTTCCGATAGTTTGCCTCCCCTCATCGCAATGGATTTTTAAAGACGTTTTAAAAAGTAGAATTATTGAATTTCAGTTACGAAATAAAATCAAATTGATTTGTACGAATTAGAAATGGAGATTTAACCATCCAAAGACATGTTATTAACTCTTGTTCAAGAATTTACTATTTCCAATTGACCTGCAATGCTCCATTACACAATGCGTATAATATAAAGTTAAATGACGCAATATCCGGTGTAAGTAGGATCCAAAATCCTATAATGTAACTGTCATCGTACATTGAAAGAAATAACCCTCGAAAAAATCCCTAACTACAGATTTGTTCCAATCTCAAAGAAAATCCCATTTTCACGCAAAACTCTCGTTTCCACGTTATATTATGACAAGGTACACTCCAAAATTCAATTCTCACTATTATTGCCACACTAACGTTACAGAAAAACTCCAAAACCAACCTTAGCGACTACAGGATAGAATCTAAAATTGTGTACCTGCGTTCAAATCAGTAAGCAAACCATTTACCGAATTCGGGTAATATCATACAGAACAGAGGTATTATTAAGAGCTCGTTTGGGATTCCCCTTGTGTTCGCATTAGATGGTCTGAATCCATTCTTGCGCACGTCACGCTAGGTTACAATAGGTATATAACTCTAACCCAAACATGATGAGCAAAGCGGAGCTATGAGTAAACTGACTAAGTAACAATGCCAACGCGCTTAGGTGATGTGACCAACAACAGATCAAAAATGTCAGCGTCTCGAACCTTATATCATCATTATACATCATCAGCCTATAAACGCCCCATTACCCTCAATTAGGGTAGACTTGTGACACCTCGATTCAAGTAGGGGCGTCAATCCTCCACGCGTGCCCAATGCAGATTGGGGTACTTCACAACACACATAAGAATCTCTTCTTCGGCGTATGCATGTTTCCTCGCGATGGTTTCCTTCAACGTTTTAGAGCAGTCGGTATTATGTACAAGTAGGTACATAAGTTAGAAAATCTCATTGGTATAGCCTGACCAGAAATATAAAAAACCTCGTCATGTTGCGGAAAATCATTGGAACTATTTTTTGTACTTGGAACACTAACATTAAAGGTGACAGACGATTGCAGCGCCCCCAATCCATGTTTTCTATTTTCCTGGTCAGGCTTTACCTACATGGCATGTCGTCCGTGCGGATTCAAACCCGGACCCTCATGATTGACGGACCGTCAAATCAGTGCCGTAGTATGACAATGGAAACGGTCCGTTCACTCAGTGGTCCATCCAATATTCAGGTCTCGTGCAGCGCGGGTGGCACTGGATGCGATCCGGTTATTGTCTCAATATTTCTTTATTGTCTGCCTGTGCCTATACCCTCTACTCTACCCTACATGATGAGATTAGCCGAAAATTGACGGGTCGACCACTAGCATAGTTTATTTTAGGGAAGTGGTAAATAAAATGGAATTGATACGAACATTTTGTTGACCATAAAATAGACTGGTTTTGGTAAAACATAACCTATGTTATACATTTGAGAAATAGGTTAAGCGTTAGTACCTAGGTGGCCTACTCTTTATGTTACAATTACGCGATACAATTTTAAACTAAAATAGAAACTTTGTAACATACATTGAGTTATTATGTAAGTACATAACATAGTACCTCAATGGTAACATAAGGGGTTTTTGAAAACCGGAAAACTTTTTTTTCAGAATCGTTAGGTATCTACACTGAAAGTAATTATAGCAATGTTCCTGATTACCCCTAATCGGAATCTTATAGTCATGGGTATACAAGTACTAGATGTTCCAAGAATAGTGTCAAGCGGACGTCTAGATCGCGAACCCGAAGACCGGGTACCCGAATCACTTTCATTTATGTTAGGTACGCGATGTTTTCTAAGTTATGATTGTATTTCGTATTTTTTAAGCAAGTGTGTTGAAAAAAAATGTACCTAGCTCTGTGTCAATGTGTTACCTACAGGGTCCAATTTAAATAAGAAAACTGAGCATCTTTCTCTATGGGACCAACATCAAAATCACGAAAAAAAATGGGTCAAATAGGATTGCAGGTTTTCTGTGATTTCAACGTTGGTCCCATAGAGAAAGATGTGATCAACTTTGATGGTCTGATCATACCTTTAAAAAACCGTCAGCATAATAAAGACCCTATATCTCTCCAATACCCTCTATATAACTCTAAAGCTCTGCTGTTATCGACCTTACAGTGTCGCCTTATGAAGTGTAGCGAAGTTTTGAGGCAATCCTTCATAACTTCAATCTTGCAAGTTTGTGAATTTGGCTCGTATCATGCAATATGACGTGCTAAGCGACTCTCGTTTAGTTCGAGGCTCGAGCGCGGCTTTCCGCCGCCGGCAATAAGCCGCAAGTTTATTCTGGGATTATGCTTTAATATTAGCGTTTGTTTTTAAAGTTGAATACTTATTAAAAGTTTTTTGTTTATACAGGGTGAAAATCATTAGCATCCTTTTAAACTAAGAGTCTACCAATCAAACTGAACAATTTTTACATAGGAGCAAACCAATCGGATCAAAAAACAAATCTGCTGTCCAATACATTTGAGTCGAGTAGGCAGCGGCGGCGGGTGCAGTTTAGTATGGGACAGCTGATTTTTTTTGCTCCGTTTGGTTTGCTCCCATAGTAAAAGTTGTTCAGTTTGATGGGTTAGACTCTTTGTTTAGAAGGATTCTAATGATATCAATTTCACCCTGTATAAATGGGGTGCATTTAGACAGCATAAGCATAAACATATGCTCACGACTATATTCTCTGAAACCTCAGAAAATCCACGTTTCACTAAGTAGCGAAACTCTGTCCAGTGCAGTATGACGGTGTGTGAGCCCGTGTCGCCACTTGTAATGGACAGTAGGTACAAAAACATGCCTATAATTGAATTAGGTACCTATGCAGGTTTCCTCACGATCGATGTTTTCCTTCACCGAAAAGCCAGTGGTGTTACAAATCGTACATGTATAGGTAAATTCTGAAAAAACTCATTGGAACGAGTCGGCCTGGACGGGGATCGAACCATCGCCTCCTGCTCTGCAGGAATGGTTACTCGCCCTGGACCACAATGGCTTCTTATACAGAGGTGTAAAAAACCAGCCTAGTAATATTTGAAGGGGTGGTTTATAGCATCAAATTGACCAACTTTCACTATAGAGAGCCCGAGTACCGACTCGCACTTGGCCGTTTTTTTAACTTTTTCTTTTATTCAGTCAATTTAAAGTGTTTGCTTCCTACTGAGCCCGCGTGGTTGAGTATGGGTAAAAAGAAGCCTTGGCTCTGCAGTGACATCCTACAAGGTCGTAGCGACCAACTTTCACGCCCAGAGCCACCTATTTTTACCTATCCAGAATTTACTTGGGAGTAACTAATTTTTCAGGCGAATTTAATAAGATAGGTACTTATTTAATATTAAGGGATACGGTTTTTTGCAGTGTTTGTGCCTGAAAGTCTAGTCACTGACACTTCGTTCCATCCTGAAACCTCCAAGCTAAAATTATATTCTATTCTATTTTTAAAATATGGCTGCCATCTTGGTTTGTGATGATTTTGCCAATGTCGAGTTTTTGTAGCAAAAGTGCTTGACGTTGTACGGTTATGAAGATATTTTGGTGACTTCAAGGGTTGTTCTTACAAAAGAACACTATCTTGAGCCACCACTGGAGCCCCACTGTCGAGCTGGGAGGGGGCAACCGACGTGCGACACGCGACACGCGACCACCCACTAGCAGATCTACAACGCGACTCTCCAAGCTAAAATTAAATCTTGCTAGGTACCATAATGCCTAACCTACTGTCTATTACACGGATAAAAATACCGAAGCTAACAACTTTTACAACAGTTTAACAAGGTGGTTAATATTCTGTCAGTTTTTGCGGAGTTGTTTTAACCTGCTAACTATAACATGAGGGTCCCGCTGGAAAAGCAAGAGGTCGTCAGTAGGTACTGATGGTACGATACTGTAATACCTACTGATAACTGCCTCCGTGGTCTAATGGTTAGAGCATTGGGCTCTTGACACGGAGGTCGTGGGTTCGATTCCCACGGGGGGCACCTAGTGAAATGTCACTTTGTGCGTTTTTCCCCAGTTGGTTAGGACATTGCAGGCTGAGTCACCTGATTGTCTGAAAAGAAAGATGATTCCGTGCTTCGGATGGCACGTTAAGCTGTTGGTCCCGGCTACTATCACTGGTGGTAGTAGTTGTTACATAAAAACCACGTCAGAGGCCGTAAGGCGGTTTGAATAAACTCTGACACCAGGGCTTTGCAGCCCACTCGATAAGAAGAAGACGATACTGTCATAATTAAGTTCATTAACTACCTTCCTGCATCTCGGCCCAAAGATTAATAAAGTACGCTAAAAAGTCTGCTGGTCCTACAGAACTGTAAACCTACTTGATCCAAATGTATTAAACAAAGATACCGTATTAGTACGTAATCTTATATGTATAATATTCTGTGCTAACATGAAACTCTATAATAACTTTTATACTAAAACTATTAAAAATTTAAACCATACGGAACCTCCAGAACTGACACGATGAGTTTTCATCGTGGCAACTCGGCGTGAACAATTTAAAAAGTTACGCTTTTTTCCACTGAGAGGAAAATGGAGAATTAATTCATTTACCTATACCCATATTTATGGGTCTATCTACCTTTCTAGGTAGTAAAAACTGTATTTTTGAGCATGCAGCTGCAAGCAAGGTTGATACGCAAATTGATACAGGTATCTGGGAACGATTGTATTAGGAATGCCGGAGAGATGTTTGTGTCGCTTTGGGAAAGTCTATGTTATGATGGCAGGCTGATGATGATGATGATGAGTCTTATCACCATCTTGTAAATGCCTGGAATCCCCTACAATAACCCCACCACGCATGCTTATAGTGCGAATTGTAGAAAGCAAAAAATTTAAATTGAGTTTTTTATTTATAAATCAATGGCCTTGTCTAGTTTTTTATTTTCTCTCAATGTCAAGTAAGTAGGTTATGGGTAGTAACTATCCCAATCTCAAGGATATGGCGGAGCCTCCAGATGAATTTACACTGTAGTTTTACTCCCATTTGTATATTGAATTTCAGCGCTCCTGGTACATAACCAACGTTGAGAAAAAATATGCACCCTAGTAGTAAAGTACAGTGCAAACTCATGGCCTACTGGCAAGCCCAAACGCGAACCGCGCGAACACAACGCGAAAGACACAACCTCCCGCGGCCAAACCTTGAAACGTGACTCTTTTATCAAGTTAATTTTGTTAATTTCAATAGTTTGTCTTGATATTCATTAGTAGAAAGGTACCAAAGTTTACTCAGAGTACCTACCTACCTACTTAAATAAACTCCTAAACTGAATTAGCTGCAGCTCTGACCTTAGGGTATCACGGATCCCTTTTCATACAAATAAAGAGTTTATTATGACGGTGTTATCCCTTTATATCCCGATTTATATTTACACAGGCCGGCCCCGAGGGATCGGATAAAATCATTTTTGTTGAACTAGCGACCGGCTTTCCGCGTAAAATGTTGTCGTAAAAAGATTTTTGATTTTGATAGGGATTAACTTTTAGTTTTGTTGTGAAAAAAAGACGAAATAATATCCTATTTTATTTACAGACCGTAAATAAAACAGGATATTATTTTGTCTTTTTTCACAACAAAACTAAAAGTTTATCCCTACTTATCAAAATCCAAAATCTTTTTCCGCCTTAATCTAACCATTCGGTTCGCGGGTTCGAATCCCGTAAGGGACAAATATTTGTATGGTGAATATGAATATTTGTACCCGAGTCATGCATGTTTGTATCTATATATTATGTATTCTACCTATATATCGTTGTCTAGTTATCACAATACAAGTCCAGATTCTGGAACTTTAAATGTGACTAGATAATTTGTGTGACAATGTCTAAGATTATTATTTATTTATTTATTAAGAGTTTGTGCCAAGTGCAACTGGTACACTGTAAGTACATTTTGATCAGCTTACCTTGGTAATTATTTTCAACGAACTGAACATTTGCCCTCACAACATTACTTACAAATTAGATGGATTGCGTGTTGGACGGTCTCCGCGACTAAATAAACAACCACAGAACATTAAATTGTAGTGTTGACGTATTCTCACAAATTGAAAGGTGCAGCGCCAGCGTAAAGAAAAAAAAATTAAACAATCATTTAAAAAGTGAAAAATAATTCGGTCACCTATTATTTTTCATGTAGTTATTAAGCAAATGTATGTTTTACCTTTTAACTCTCTTTAAGATATTTTAGGTCAATTAATGCGTAGGAAAAAATGACCATAGATTTTTTATTCAACAATCACTCGCGGTCCCCGACACATTAATTGACCTAAAATATCTTAAAGAGAGTTAAAAGGTAAAACATACATTTGCTAACACAAAAAATAATAGGTAACCGAATTATTTTTCTCTTTTTAAATTATTGTTTTTAGCGTAGCTAGGGGGTTTTTAAAATTTGTATTTTAATTTTATTTCGTAATTTTTAAAATTACTAGAAAACTACTGAACCGATTTTCACGAAAAAAAGCTAAGAACACTCCCACAAAAATTTGCTTTATATTAAAAAACCGCATCGAAATCGGTCCACCCGTTTGGGCTCTACGATGCCACTGACAGACAGACCGACATAGACGTCAAAGTTATAACACCCCTCTTTTTGCGTCGGGGGTAAAAAAAAATATTAAAATATCTACTTAAGTACTTAACTGAGTACGTAAGTCACATTAAAAAAAAAGAAGGAAATGATGTAGGTAGTAACAAAATCATACTTCTACTTAATTTACCTACACATTTTTGGAGTTAAAATTAGATACCAAATCTAATTTCGAAATCTCGCACTAGGCTTGAATACCACTCTATCATCAGCTTCTAAATACGACCCTCTCAAGAATAAAGATAACAAGTGGACCTAACTCCATCACCACCTCCCAAGACAACAAAGCAAATATTATTTATTAAAACAACGCTCTAATCGTAAAGACATCTCCATTAAAAGGCTGTCATAGTGAAACGGTGAAAGATCACAATAACACAAATAAGATTGTGAGTTTTACGAGGAACCCCGGGACCGAACCTCGATATAAGCAGCAATAAATGAAATTGGACTCTACGAAGACTCTCGCTTATATCCCAGTTATGTTTTGTCCGTTTAGCCTCGATCTCATCCAAAATACTATCTTATTTGTTTACTAGTGCGCCGACAAGGGATCGTCGTGGACTCGTACCTAGATAAATATTCAGATGTCTTTAAGGGTATATTATTCGGAGCGCGCTCCATACAAACGTACTATGGTGATATTTTCAATACTAACCAATTAAAGTCAATGAAATTTTGCAGAAACAATCTAAAAACAAATTTCTATGCTCGTATGGAGTCAGATTTTCGTTAAAATGTATAGTTTTCAAGTTACAGTGCCTCAAAGATTTCCATACAAATCTTAAATTAATCCTAGCATTGAAACTGCATATTTTAACGAAAATCTGACTCTATAGAAGCATAGAGATTTGTTTCTAGATTGTTTCTGCAAAATTTCATTGCATTTTATTGGTTAGTTTTGAAAATATCACCATAGTACGTTTGTATGCAGCGCGCATTTTCGCTCTCAGAATAATATTCTCTTTAAAAAAATCCGTACACAGAAACATTTAAAAACAAAAACGTAAATAAATAAGTAACAAAGAAGTTATTTGGTATTCGCTGTCGGACGGTGCGCAGCAAAGACCAAATAACATCTTTGATAAATAACATAAAAAATAATTAAATTTTTTGACAGGAACTTTGCCACCATCCGCCACCACCAGCCCGCGTGGTGGAGTGTATTATTTGTAGGTAGGTGTGACTATTATTCGTGAGAGTCTTTGCCATGCAGTGGGATCCTACATAAAAATCACGACGTAGTCAGGGTGGTCGAAAACTTTCGTAGAAAAATCTTTTGAAGCGTGCAGTTTTTAGCAATGCTCACGTTTATCATTTTATTGGTTTCACGTTGGTTTGATATTACGTGTCAAGTGGTGATAGGTGGCTAGCCTTTCGCCTAAACACTACTGTATAAGGCTGCAGGGTGTCAACGGGAAAAAGTACAAAGTCGCTAAATGTGATAAGTATTTCTGGTAATAAAATAGAATTAAATTTATGACAATTCGAAGCCCAAATATTTTGACTGACTACCACAGGTCAGTGGCATACATAACATAGTCATTCTCACGCCAGTCTCCCACTGCCTTGGGGTTAATCTCTACTTTCTCTACAACACATAGCTATCTGCTACGATCCTCACAGACTTCTCTCGTATCTTCGACATTTATTAATAGTCTCTTCATGCCACAGACTTAAAAGAAGAACCAGACGTAATGTCATCTAATCATGAGTGAAGCACCCATTTCTTTTGTGTGCATGCTGTCACGCGGTACATAAGGTGACGGGTTTGTTGGACCTGCGCCTAGAGCTAGTGCATCTGTGTGAGTGTAGGTCCTTTGTAGAACAAACGAGATTGTATTACCCTGCATGCTTCACATCTTTTTAGTGCAATACTCGGTCCGTATTTCTTTCAGGTCCGTGCTTCATGCATGCTCTGCTTTTATGACACAAAGACCAGGTGATCACCTGACCCTTTTCACTGACTACATGATACCTAGTTAATTATCCTGGTGTACATGCAAAATAAACCCTGAAAAGCGATCTACCGGTTCCATAATTCCAATCCTTTTAACTTGGTACCTACGAGCAACCACATATTCCGTTTTCATTCCACGCAAATAGTAGTTTCCCCTGAACCGTGAAAGGGTATTTTTTTGTAATTGGTGCTCAAAGCGTTTGCAATCGACTTCCCAGCGTGAATACATCTTTGATAAGCGCTTGCTGTTCTATCGAGTGCGGTGCCAGTGTTCCACTGTCAGAGACGATACGAAAATTTACCAGAAGGTTTTTAAAGAATGAGAAACTCGAGATACGCTGATAGAAACATGGCTACGTCATCAGATTATATGAAGAATACCTACCTGTGACGATCTTTCTATTATTGTTGGTTCATCAGTAATATAATTATTTGATGGGTATTCCGTCTGGTGAATAAAGACGCAGCTAACAGTTTCGTATCATTTCATGCCTCGTCTTTAGATTTCTAGTTCCTGTCTCTCAGCCTTTCCTTGTCTCCTTATCAAAGCTGTTGGACACAGTCGATAGAAAGCGCGCAACTATTCACTCCCTTTTAACCCTTTTACCTTCCCTAACAACATCAGTTTAACAAGGCCACGACGTAGATTTGTGTGGTATAGCGTGGCCACAAAACAACATGGTATTTAACTAAGAGGGTATGTGTGTGTGCGTGTGTTGGCATTCTTCTTAACTATCAATCAGCAAAATCAGCATTTTTATATTTTAATCCGGGGTGTTGTGGACACAGACCCAACACACTCCAAAGCGCTTTTGCCCGAGTGGCTTGATTTACGATTTTCTAGAAATCGTCTCTGTATTTATTTGCATTTTGCTGAGAGGCGCAGCCCCACATGCTCGCTCGAGCTTTTCTTAAACCAAATATAAGAACGATAAGGAGTTTTTCCCCATTTGACAGGAATTGGCAAATCGAAGCAATTTGTATTTAAAAAGGCTAGCAATTTTAACTTTATTGACTTTATATTTATGGTGAACTATAGGTAGGTATAGGTACGTCTAATGCGTAGAATTTAGGTTCCCAATTTCACTGTTCAAGAGATTACAAAATATAGAATAATACAATAGATACATATTCGTATTTCGTACCTACTTGTAATTTTTATAGTAGGTAAAAGACTACTTTCTCATGTGCCAACTAATCTAACTATCTTGCCTATCTACGATTTATTTTATATTGGATAAATTATTGGTAGTTACCTAATTAATTCAAATAGGTAGGCCTACGACTTAGGTACAGAAGCGGAACGCCGCGCCTGCTAGGTAGTTAAGGCGAACATCGGCTTTGGAACTTTAAATATGAAAAACAATCACAGTATTCTAATTAATTTATAATGAATGTCACAAGTTGTTATTAAGTATTGATGTTATTGTTGATGATAACTTTTGAACTCCTGGAATTAGACAATTTAACTTTATGACTCTATGAAATGTCTTCAGACTTCAGGTACAATATAATCCTCTGTGCTTCGGAGCCAATATTGTTTAAGACGTAATAGTAGGTGGAAATACCTCGGAGGCATCTTTTATTTTTCATTTTAGGACTAGATTTATACCATTTACCGAAACTAAAGTCATACCTCAGTATTTTTGGATATTTCATCTAGTGCAATCATCAACTGAATACACGATTGGAATTACTTCACTCGATAGAAAATCGTCACAAAGATGACGTATTTTCATGCATTTTTAAACATTTTTCTCGGTTTAGAAGAACTTAAAATAGTTTCCGATTGTTGGTATTTATACTCACATATTCACCATTAGTTTAACTAGTGCAATCATAAATAAAATCTAGAAAAAGTACTTTGGTTAGTTGTTTTTAATCGAAAATACGGCTCACGCACACACTTTTCGGAGCGCTCGGCAATCGCGTTTCTCATAGAAAATATTCGTCTGGAGTCTGGACCTATGGCCCCTTAAGAGAATTTTATTCCGAGAGCAAAAAAATGCGCGCTGCATACAAACGTACTATGGTGATATTTTCATTACTAACCAATTAAAGTCAATGAAATTTTGCAGAAACAATCTAGAAACAAATCTCTATGTTTGTATGGAGTCAGATTTTCGTTAAAATATACAGTTTCAATGCTAGGATTAATTTAAGATTTGTATGGAAATCTTTGAGGCACTGTAACTTCAAAACTATACATTTTAACGAAAATCTGACTCTATACAAGCATAGAAATTTGTTTCTAGATTGTTTCTGCAAAATTTCATTGACTTTAATGGGTTAGTATAGAAAATATCACCATAGTACGTTTGTATGGAGCGCGCTCCGAATTATATCCTCTTAAGTAGCCAATTACCTCCTCATATTATGGTATCCCTATGCCTAAAAACTGTTTCACTTGCTTACCTAATTCATGCTGTAGGCACAACTTTGAAACATAGCTATCATTTCAAACAAATAGGAATATGTAGGTACCTAGTTAATGAAGAGGTAGAATATGTGATATCTACTGAGTGCGAGCGAGAGATGACTATACTGACGAAGAAAAATACACTCTCACTACTGTTTCAGTCTTTCAAGAGGCGGTGAAGTAAAAAATTGGTAAGGGGCAGGGAGTATACGTACCTACTCTAATTCTTATACCTAGGTACGTGCTATATAGGTAGGTAGGTATAACAACCCCTTGGTACTGCGCTTGTTTGCAATCTTGACAATTCGTCATAGAGAACGAGGCCTAACTTATTTCAGCTAACACGGGCTTTGCTTATTGGAAGGCATGACTAGAATATTTGGCTGAATGGAACGCCAGTCATTGCCTTTACACAATGCTTCCATTAGATGAGACAAGAGATCTCTAATTAATGGTCGGACTTCATGTTTGAATGGATGGAGGCCTTTTCATCGTGTCTCGTTAAAGGAAAACGTTGGTACAGTTTGGATAATAAATCAAGGTGATAATTGTCATACTTAAGATTATTCCGAGAGCGAAAATGCACGCTGCATACAAACTTACTATGGTGATATTTTCAATACTAACCAATTAAAGTCAATGCAATTTTGCAGAAACAATCTAGAAACAAATTTCTATGCTTCTATAGAGTCCGATTTTCGTTAAAATATACAGTTTCAATGCTAGGATTAATTTAAGATTTGTATGGAAATCTTTGAGGCACTGTAACTTGAAAACTATACATTTTAACGAAAATCTGACTCCATACAAGCATAGAAATTTGTTCCTAGATTGTTTCTGCAAAATTTCATTGAATTTAATCGGTTAGTATTGAAAATATCACCATAGTACGTTTGTATGGAGCGCGCTCCGAATAATATACCCTTAATTGATTTTCAGCCGTGGTGGTCCAGTGGCGTACCAATGAGTTTTTCTGAAATTATGTACGATTTGTAACACCACTGGCTTTTCGGTGAAGGAAAACATCGTGAGGAAACCTGCATGCTTCAATTTCGTGGCATGTATTGTACCCACTGTCCATTATAAGTGGCGACGGACTCACTCCCTGTCACACTGGACAGAGTTTCGGTACTACAGGTGAAACGTGGATGCTCTGAGGTTTCAGAATATCTCTGACTACCCCCTCGGGGAATACAGTCGTGAGCATATGCTTATGCTATGCTTAATTGATTTGTAGCTGCAAGAATTACTTTTTTCATATACAACGAACGTTCGATCCACTGATTGCAATTTGTATGGAAAACCCAGTTTTTTTTTAATCTTCTTAGGGAAAGTCGTTCAGTATCATAGGTACAATCACCTCTAAAGTAATGCAACTGTTTACTGCACTAACACCATTTATAAGATTCCTACGTAGTTCGTTACCTTTAGATTGAAACCATCAGTACCTACCTACCTATTGGGACGGGACTTGAATCCGTAACCCGCCAATCTTGCTTACTCTGTTGAAGCTTTTTGAATAAAACATTTGAATATTTCGTTATTCCATAGTAATCGGCTCATTAAATAAAATGCATACTTAACTACTTAATTTAAATTTAAAAAAGTACGGCGTTAGTACCTACGTCGTTCCTGCCTGCATAATCTATGTAAGTATATATCTCTCTTGACAAATTGATCTTTAGCTATTCTCTTAGAAAGGCTCAAACATCGATGCTACGACTTCGACACTTTGAAGTATGAAAAATCACCCCTATCCTTCACTTGACAATCGAAAACCAACCTTACCGCATTTCCCTAAAGCTCCAAAAACAACAATCTGAAAGACGGTAGAACTCCAAAGTTATTCGTAATGAAAAATGCAAGTTATCGTGGACTTCTTCGTAACTTTGTATAAAGGTACTTATAGGAGGTACCTCGCGTGACGAATGACAAATGGGTCGGCTTGATCCTTCACTAACTTTGTATGGAAGCTTTTCAATAAATATTGATGGTGTTAATGAAGGTGATATTACGGAGAACTTTTCAAGTTTTAGTGGTGGACTAAGAAGTCAACTCCAAAAAGTGATAAATCTTCAAAAAATATGTCATCTGCAACCTTAATTGTTGGTCTTTTAATGTGAATAATTTTGAAAAAAGTATAATAGTCATAGGATAGTTTTAGGATATTTCAGGTTTATATTGTAATTTAATAATCTGTTATTATTAATAAAATAATCTTTATTTTCCATAAAAAAATAGTCATCATCAAGGTGTTACAAAAATACAAATAAACAATTAAGGGGGTGGTTTAGACCATCAAACTGAACAACTTTCACTATGGGATCAACATCTAAATCGCGAAGAAAACATCGGATGTTCTATAGGTACTAAACTACAAACAAATCGAGCTAAATGTATGGGACTCAGGGCCGTAGCTAGGACTGGATTGAAGGTAGGGCATAGGAGGTTTAAGGTAGGGCGGAAGCAAAAGGCTAGTTTTTTGGATGAGATGAGAAAAGAACATACCTACAGCTTGGCCAAAAAGAGTAGAAATTAAATGAGAACGTCTAAATCACGCGTAACCTGGCAACACCACCATACTCAAATTTTAGTTCCACTTGTCACCACAATAATGACTTTATGGCCTAGCTATACCAGTCTCAAAACGATGGTGATACTGAGTTCCATTAGCCTACCTATCCTAAAGACACCATTCAAATGCTGGAGCGAGCGAAGCGAGCTCGAAATTTACACTCAAAACGGTGTTGGTATGCGTTCCATTCGTCTACCTACGCTTGTAATTTCATAGGCTGTAGCGAGCGAAGCGAGCTCGAAATGTCACACTCAAAAAGTCAAAACGGTGTTGGTATGCGTTCTATTAGTCTATTGTACCTACGCTCGTAATATCATCATAGGCAGGAGCGAGCGAATTGAGCTCGAAATTTCACAATCAAAATGGTGTTGGTATGCGTTCCATTCGTCTACCTACGCTCGTAATTTCATAGGCTGGAGCGAGCGAAGCGAGCTCGAAATTTCACACTCAAAAACTCAAAACGGTGTTGGTATGCGTTCTATTAGTCTACCCTACGCTCGTAATATCATAGGCTGGAGCGAGCGAAGTGAGCTCGAAATTTCACACTCAAAACGGTGTTGGTATGCGTTCCATTCGTCTACTTACGCTTGTAATATCATAGACTTGAGCGAGCGAAGCGAGCTCGAAATTTCACACTCAAAAACTCAAAACGGTGTTGGTATGCGTTCTATTAGTCTACCCTACGCTCGTAATATCATAGGCTGGAGCGAGCGAAGTGAGCTCGAAATTTCACACTCAAAACGGTGTTGGTATGCGTTCCATTCGTCTACCTACGCTTGTAATATCATAGACTTGAGCGAGCGAAGCGAGCTCGAAATTTCACACTCAAAAACTCAAAACGGTGTTGGTATACGTTTTATTTGTCTACCTACGCTCGTAATATCATAGGCTGGAGCGAGCGAAGCGAGCTCGAAATTTCACACTCAAAAACTCAAAACGGTGTTGGTATACGTTCTATTAGTCTACCTACGCTCATAATATCATAGGCTGGAACGAGCGAAGCGAGCCCGAAATTTCACAGCACTGGAACTTTGTTGTGACCAGAATTCTGTCAGTTTTGTAAGGGAATTTGCCCTACTTGCCCATATAGTAAAGACTATAATAATGGTTGGGTGATTTTTAAGGTAGGGCATTCGTATTTTAAGGTAGGGCATTGCCCCACGATGCCCCCCCCCTAGCTACGGTCCTGATGGGACTGCAGATTTTTTATCGCGATGTTGATGTCTAAACAACCCCTTTAAAAGTTATAAACGATTATTTTTACTTTTGTAACACCCAGTACCTATAGGCCGTCCCATTGCAGGGCATAGCCTTAGCAAAAATTACTAAATAATGAATAATGACGTCGTTGTTTTTTGTCGTCGTTTCATTACTATTTATAGTTTATTCTGTTAATAAAAATAGTATTCAAGCTAAAGAATTACTGATGAATGAATGAGATATTATCATTGATTTTATACTTTTTTTACTAAGAAGTTATAAATAAAATACAGGGTCCAACTTAATATGTGACACTTTTTTAAGGGGATGATCAAACCATCAAACTGAACAACTTTCTCTATGGAACCAACATCGAAATCGCGAAAAAAAATCAGCTGTCCCATACATCTGGCTCGAGTAGGTTTACAATTTTGTATGGAGCGGCAGATTTTTTTTTCGCGATTTCTATGTTGGTGCCATAGAGAAAGTTGTTCAAGTTGATGGTCTGATTATACCCTTAAAAAGTGTCAGCATATTAAGAAGGACCTATAGTGAAATCGATATCATTAGCATCCTTTTAAACTAAGAGTCTACCCATCAAACTGAACAACTTTTACTATGGGAATGGGAGCAAACCAATCGGAGCAACAAAAAAATCTGCTGTAAACCAGTCAACTCGTATAATAACTTTATGGTCAACTCCCCTCGTCCGATAAATACTTGCTGATTCCACTAGTTTTCAAATAGCCTATTATTCGAGTTGACCCTAACGGGTTTGAAATAAGACACATAATAAATAGAAAAATATTAAACTTTATTACGTTTTAACTGATATGTTAATACTAACACTCATTTGTTCTCACTTAGTATCTATTAAATGCTTTTTTTTTTTTATACATAACTTAAAATAAGCTGTAAGTACTTAAAAAATATATTAACAATTAAATGTACAAATAAAGTTAATTCATTATAAAAACGCATTTTTTACTACATGCATAAAAGTAGTTGCGACAAAATAAGTACAAAAAGCACAGGTAAACTATACAGGGTGTAAGGAAAAGTATCATCAATCTTTTCCAAACCACATACTCTATCTATCAAACTGAACTACTTTCACTATGGCAGCAATCCGATCGGAGCATAGACTTAAACTCTAGCGATAGACTTGCCCTTGCATAGAAGCAACATGTTCCATTTATTTGAATGAGGTGTCCGCACCTGATTGATGTTCCCGAGTTCACTTCGTCACTATGGCAATGACAGACCGCAATGTGTTGTTTTGTGTGACATGTTGTTTGTTCGAACGAGCTGGTCTATCGCTAGAGTAATATGTCTATGGATCGGAGCAAAAAAAATCAGCTCTACCATACTACTAAACTCCAATACCTACTCGACTGAAATGTATGCAACAGCAGAATTTTTTTTTTTGCTCCGATCGGTTTGCTCCCATATAATAGTAAAAGTTATTCAGTTGGATGGGTAGACTATGTGGATTAAAGGTTAATGATACTTTTCCTTACAACCCGTATAGCAGCGTCACATTAGTAAATACTCTACAGAGAAAACTACAAGGGCAGGGGCTACCTTTCACCTAAGAGTTCATTTACACACCGTCCATTGACAATCCGGCTTGGCCATATGGGCCTCGTGCATCACGTGACGTGATCATTTTGTGCGCTCATTGGAAACTTTTCTGTTTCTCTGTGGGGTATTTATTCATTTGGCAGCGTCTCGTTACAGGCGGAAAACCATCGAAGATTCTTAGTGCAGTGGCGGATACAGCATACAGAATCGATGCGGTTTTTTAGCACGTGGTTTTAGTGTGAATTTACACAAAGAAACTCATTGGCACAACATTTAAAGCTCCTCCCTCCTCCGTTGTCTAATGGCGAGGTCGTCGTGCTGGAACCAGGTCGCGTACACCCTGACCGGGTCTGGTGAGGAGTGGCGGTGGAACGAGACCGGCCTGTCGCGGGCCAGCAGCTCGCGAGGGTAGTCCTGTGGTCGCGCCTGAAATAACGTTTGTTTTATTAGTCATGAACAATGATGTACGTACAGCTTGCAAAATAGTGTTACAATATTGTAATAGGAACCTTTTGTGTTGAGATAATAAATGATTATATATATTTTTAACTTAATGAAATGAGAACGCACCGCCGTGCATACATGTATTTCGGAAAAAGCTTATTATGAAAAAAATAAAAAAAAATAAAAAAAAGTTACTTACAAAAATGATTTTTCATGAAACACAATAAAAACGTATCAAATCGAACAAGAACAGATGGTACTATTGATTAGTTTAGTAAAATAACTAATTTACTAAAAAAAAAAATGATCGCTTCTGAAAACACACAACTTTTAAATTTTCTAAGGCGCAGTATTGTTAGGCAGAGACCGAATCCCCACCTGGTTTGCTCATAACCTAAAGTAAATATTATGTCTCCTTCAACATAATTTTCTTGCTTTTTAAGTCAGTTTTAACTGTTTTGTGTCCCACTGCTGGGTAATGGGTTCCCCTCTTATCCTTCAATCCTCCCGACTAATCCCGACCGTATTTCTTAAAAATACGCACATACCTGGTGGAACAGCGGCGAGTGTGTGAGGGTCAGGTTCACAGAGCGTGCGTACGCGCCGAGCGTCATGTCGTCGTGCGCGGTGAGCCCGCACGCAGTCCGCGCTAACACCCGCGCCGCACCCACGCTCACCACCGTGCCGCCACCCCCGGTTATGTAGTCGAACCCTGCGTATAAAAGAATATACTAGTTTTTGCCTGCGATTTCGACCGCAGCCGGTTCTGGTCATCGTAGCAAGCAGAACTTAAGCTTTTAGACAGAAAAAGTTTCGTAAAAATAGGTCCAGCAGTTTTTGTGTGATGCTCGAACTAAAAACCAACAAACAAGCAGACAACTAAAAACAGCATAAAAACCCCTAATTTGGAGTCAGGTCCGGTCAATGTGTGGATTGGTGGCCGTTAAAAGGTGTACGCACATTTACCAGAGGCGAACGAGCCGAAGGAGGCGAAAGAATTGAACTTTAGAATTGGTTGTATTCATGAAATTCTATGACACCTCGCACACTTATCCGCGGCGAATCGGACGAACAGTCAGAGGATTTAAAAGGAAATTCGTTTCGTTCGACTCCTTCGGCTCATCTCGAGCGTCTCGGATAGTTCAGTCAAATGGCGGTGTATCTAATGTCATATGAAAATTATCTGACAGCATGTTAACTAGCACGTTAACCACTAATTTGCCTCCACCCGTCTACAATGGGCCCGTTATTATAGCATTCATCTTAGTAGCGTTTGGTCTACTATGGACAGATTCTACTTTGGACATCATGTTCTACTTTGGACAGATTCTACATTGGACAGATTCTACTTTGGACATATTCTACTATGGACAGATTCTACTTTGGACATATTCTACTTTGGACAGATTCTACTTCGGCCAGATTCTACTTTGGGGAGGTATTCCTAGTGTTTACGATATTGCCAATGTCTAATTATAGCAAAAGTGTTTGACGTTGTACGGTTATAGCATTTGGTGACTGTAAGGGTTGTTTTTTCGAAGAAAAACTCTATCTTATCTTATCTTTGGCCACTATACATGGAACTACCTAGCTTTGTAGGAAAGGCAGCAGGCAACCGACACGCTACTTCCCAATAGCAGACCTACAACGTGGACAGACAAAAGCTTTTGCCCTGCAGTGGAATCCCACTTTTTACTTTACTACTTATTTTTGTACATATTTTGAACCAACTCACCTTTATCGATATATTTTATATTAGTGTAACCGTATCCATATCTCTCTCCCAAGACGGTAAAATCATCACCGCCACGGTAACAACTCAGCACCTCACACAGTCTTTGTACACTGAAATATTTACTTACATTACATTACTTAGGAAAAAGTTGCATTGGAAATTACAACGGATAGTCGACAGTTTTAGATTCTACAGATCAAAAACTGTCGACTGTTTTAGTTATGTTGTGTTTTAAGTAAGTAGGTATATTATCTTAGAATGTTTGTATCTGAATATATAAATACGCCCTAGAATTCCTAGACTCCTAGAAATTACACAAAGACGCTATTTTAGTTGGAAAGAAATCAATGAAAATTCTGCGGTTTGACAGAAGAACTGCATAAGAAAGACGGAATACGGACACTTTCGTCTCTTCACTTCTTCTACAACAATAAGCAGTCCAGGTATATTCTTCTCTCACTCGCACTGACTCAGCATACATGTGCTAACATCGTGTCAGTGCGAGCCCGTTTCTATGAAGTGTCCAGTGTGGACAGAAGTTAACGCCTTATGATATAGAGGTAGCAAAATTTCTAAGCAGTACAAAAGGAAGCGGACGACCGTTTCTGCAGTTAAGTAAAGTAATGTATTAAATAATTATTGTGTGTGAAATATTTATCTTACCCTAGAATAGTGTCATCGTCAGCTATAAATATCCATTTAACGTCAGGTAAATTCTGAACTCTTTTTACAGCTAGTTTCAATATGGCTACAGTTTTGGCACAGTGTCCCTGTTTTGTATTCGGTATTCCCGTCTCGATGGTGGGGATGGACGGATCTATAGAAAAAAACAACAAGAATAATAATGATTAATTACATTTTTTTTAAAAACACTTTTAATATGCGAATGCCAATTAAATCCACTGAAATATACTCCGCTAGCATTTCTCCACCATCAGGCCAGCGTGCTGGAGTATGGGTTATGATGACCCACTCCCTCTCACTCTTATAAATCAGAGGAGGCCTTTGCCCCGCAGTAAGATCCTACAAATGGTACAGTGAAAACTTAAATGCAATACATATTTTAGAGGGGCCTTTAAATTCAAACTGAGATTTTCGTTTTTATGGGGAGAAGGAAATGGCGAAAAAAATGTGCTTGTTTCATAGAAAACGTCAATAACTAGACTCAAATGTATCATCATCAATAGCCTATCATCGTCCACTGCTGAACATAGGCCTCCCCAAAGCGCGCCTCAAATGTATGGCGTAGCAAAATGTTTTTCCTGATTTCAAGTTAGCTTCCATTTTAAAAGTTGATCAGTTGGATGGTCTGAATCTGAAGCATTCCCTAAAATATGTGACGCATTAAGTTTACACCCTGATAATGATACAGAAACACTTAAAATATTCTTACTATACTAACCGGATTTATCACTATAGAAAGCAATATTAGTAACATGCTTCCCCCATGTTTTCTTGACGACCTTCGCTCTGGTGGCATGGAACCCAGTCCAGGTCTTGACTGCGAAGAATATCGACTCTTCAGCTACCGGACTGCCCTGCACAAAAAGTGGCGACTGTCACACTGGACTGACTTTTGGGTTTAACTGCTAGTGAAATGCAGATGTTTTGAACATGGTATAAGTATTTCTCTAACTAGCCCCACGGGAAATATAGTCGTGAGCGTATACATAGGCTCAAAATGATGGCATATGCATAACAAAAGGAAAGTTCGAACTAGGAGCATTTATCCAAAAATAGTTGGAAATCTGTAATAGCACATACACACAAAAGCAGTCCAGTGCGCGTTAAGGCTCTATCGAGCGGTTTATCTCGTTCATTCGCGGGCAAAAAGAAAGAGAGCTAAGGCACGACCATGGAGTAAGAGGAGATGGCATATCGGCTAGTTTCTTTAGAAAATTATGTCGCCGACAAAGGGGGTGAGGGACGGGTGAGGGGAGACAAAAAGCATTAGGGGAGCGTGTAATTTCTCTATGGTATTCAACAACCGCAGTACAAACTAGATGACGTCATGCCCAGTTGGTGGTTTCAGTGCTAACTTTGATACACCATAGTTTAGTTCCTCTATGGGCACGAAAGCGCTATATCGTGATGCCATGCAGTCCACCTCTTTCTTTGGTATAAAGGCGTTATTTTGTACCTCTTGTATCTTCTCTTTGTATTTTTTTGCTGTACGTCTAGTATGATTTCTCTACTCGCGCGCGAATCGCCTTCGCTGCATAGAAAACTATCCCTTCCCACGCTATTAAGTCGCGCGACGACGGGCAGTTTGGGAAAAGGCCGAGTCGCACGGAGGTAGAGAAATCGTGCTAGAGCTGTTTATGTTTTGGCGTATAATAAATAACGCTTAGAAAACGTATATGTCTTGAATGAGCCTCACGGTTATACCGTATAAAACAAAAGGGGCTAATTTTCATAGGTTGGTGTGCGTGAGGCGCCACACAAATTATGTATGTGTGCGTGTATATGGATAGGGTTTAGGGGCCAGTTCTGGTTCCAATTTTTTTCGACGACTGAACTCGACCGACTCGACTCGATTGACTGTCAATCTTAACATATAATTTTATCAAAGAAATAACGTATATTTGATTGATTGATAAAGGTATATTGATGTACTCACACAAATATCAAATTGGCGAGGATATGTGGCGCAGTTGTCTCCAGACACAATGCAGAAGCTGAGGTCCGCAGTGAGCAGGGGTCCAGGGTTCGCCTCGTCTCCGTACACCAGTTGAGCGAGTTCAAAAGACGGGTCGATCGAGAAGTTCATCTCCGTTTTACTATCATCGCTTTCTGTTTTTTTTACTAGTCTACAAACAAATTACAATATGTAGGTACAGGGTGTAACAAAACACCCTAGTAATACTTAAGGGGATGCTTCAGCTTCAGACCATCAAACTGAACAACTTTCAGTATGGAGCAAACTTTGAAATCGAGAAAAAAAATCAGCTGTCCCTAACAAAACTGCTGTACCGAGTATTTTTTTCGCGATTTCGTATTTGGATCCATAGTGAAAGTTGTTCAGTTTGATGGTCGGTGTTTTGTTACACTCTGTATAGTTAGGAACTATGAAATTACTACATCAACACCGTATACTGTGTAGATCATTTTTCACTGCAATTTGAATAAACTAAGTGTCTGTGTAGTAATAAGAAATGATGAATACTTTATAAGAACTGAAGGATTTGTTTAATTATTTTTATTAAGTTTTAACTATCTCTAGAAAATGGTAAAAGACTCACGTTTCTATAAGTTGCATCCTCATAGCGAATCCACTTGCAAAGTTGGGGTAAACGAATCCTCCTTCATCCTCCAGGTCATCGTAGATAGCAAAATGATGGATGATGGTGGGTTCCTCGTCACTTAGAGGATAGCCTATCCACATTGTGTCCTGTTAATAAAAGTTTCGTTTACTTTCCGTATCAGAAATGCTATTTTTGAATCTCACAATTTCAACATCATGAACAAATAATGCAAAAACTGTTTTTATCACTTACGTCGTACGTGACATTCAATAATAGCACTTCAGATGGAATTAAATTAAAGTAGCGCAGGATCGAGAAGAGAGTAGTAAATAATGTATAAGTAATTTGCAATGAGTGGATACAGAAGCTAATAATAATCGGGTTAATTCGGGTTGAGTCATCTCACTGGTTTCCCATAGTAAGTATAATACTATGTCCAGTTTAAATACTAAAATATCAATTTCAAGTAACGCTGCTGCGATATTTAGGTGTCTGGAAAGAAATATGAACAATCATTTAGACTAAACCATACTTACAGTTTGTCGATCAGCTGCACTCAAAGCATCTAAAAGCTTTGCACACCTGACCGCTGTATGTGGTTCAACAAACAACACCCATCTGACGTCACTGCCTTTGTATTTGTTCACTATGGGCCTGAACAGAGGTGTGATGGTCCATGCCCCCGGTATTCGGAAGTCTTCATGTGTTATGTGGATATTTGGACGCCGCTGAAAATTTATGTTCATAAATGTGTGGTAGGAAAAAGTAATGGCCTATAAATATCCCTTGGGGGACACCTGCCACTTTTTACTGAAGGAGGGTTATTATAGGACCTAGAATGTTAGTGATTACAGCAAATACCAGCTTTTAACTAAATAGGAATATTTTTATTATGCTGGATACATAGATTGAGAAGGAGAAAGATAGAGTTTTGTTATGACTTATGAAATATGTTTAGCCCAATATTGTTACTGTTTGGTTGGTTGGTTGTAATACTGCCAGTAGACGGCGCGCACGTCCCCTTAAGACGCAACAGATTGAAAATTTCGTTCTCTGGGTTGTGGACTCGGTGGTGTAATTGGTTAGCACGTTTCCCCTGTTTGGAAGAGCGTGGGTTCAAGTCCCGCCCGAGACAAATTTTTCAATCTTTAATTGTATTGTTACTGATGTTACCCATTGCAAAAAAATGTTCAAGTGTATTTATTGATTGAATCGCAGTATAATTATTATATCAATAAAAAATTTATTTTGATCTAAGAATAAAAATAGTGTTAAGTGTATCAAAAACGAGATTGTAAAGAAATTTTACCACTATCTTCTTTACGTTTTTAAGAAAATTGCTCATTTTTTAAACATACCAAAACTTACCCTTTCTAAGTCAAGAACTTGATTTTCTATATCTTGTTTGAGACGCGATGCCACGCTGGCATGATACGGCTCAGCTTGGCTTACTATTATAAATGCTATGTTTCGGGAATCTGCAACAATACAAAAAAAGTATTAAAGTCGTCAATAAAGCAATCCAAAATTTCGAGTACGTCCAATCTGATGTTTTTCTTTAAATAAAAACATTTGTATATTTTATTAATCTTCTCTCGTCTCTTTATATTTGTATCGCAATATTTATTCTTGCCATGTCCCAATAAAGTTTTCTAATTTTAGTACGTAATACCGACTGCTCTCAAATGGAGAAGGAAAACATCGTGAGGAAACCTGCATACGCCGAAGAAGAAATTCCGAATCCGCATTGGGCACGCGTGGTGGTCACCATCCCATTTCCTCCCGTAGGTGTCGTAAAGGGCGACTAAGGTATCTACCGGAGGATGGGCAGCAGCATCCTCTGAATACACACATTCAATCCAACTGCGATCGCCAACCCGCCTGCCAAGCGTGGCGAATATGGCAAATCCCCCCATTTTTGGGGAGGCCTATGTCCAGCAGTGGACGTTTATCGGCTGATATGATGATGATGATAGTCTGTGATGATGAGTAATTTTTAAGATGATCTATACTAATCAAGCAAGCTCCAAAATTATCAGCTGAGTGGCAATGTCCAAGATCTTTAACTTTTTGAAGTAAAATAAATCTTAGCGCACGTCAAAAGTTGTAAGATCGTCCACGACTTCCGTTATCAGCTTTTTGAATTATTCATAGAGTATTCGAAAGTTTTATGCAACTTCGTTCTGGGTCGATTTTGTAAAAAGGTGTTTGAAAATGTAAGCTGTTCGGAAAGAACATTGAGACGACTTTTGAACTTACAGGAACTTACACTTGGAATCTTGTGAACTTTGTCACGTTTTTGTGTGTTTAAATTTGACCGAAGGTCAGATCGCTTTTTAGTGATAAGAACGCCTTATTTGTGCCATAATCAGTTTTGTTTCCTATTGTGTATTGTTTTTTGCTTTTGGTGTAAATAAAGTATTTTCATTCATTCATCTGTATAAGCTGAGTCTAAGGTTGTATAGAACAACATTTTGGTGCACTAGTTAATGCCGCCCTACTAAGCCAATATTAGGCATTATTTCAGAGTGCCTTTGTAGATATTTCGTTGCACGTGTTTTATTTTATTTGATAGAATAATTACAGGACTACAGAGTAAGATATTCCAATTTTAAAGCAATATTCGGAATAGTGCTTACTTTTTAACCGACTTCAACAAAACAAAAGGAGAAGGTTCTCAATTCTTGGTTGAACAGGTTACTAGCAGAGTAAGAAAGACATCGCAATTTACTGAATTAATGAGATCACTTCAAACGTAAGCAAAACAAATGAACCAATTTAAAGATCTAGCCAACAAGGGCTGCCTCTGTCAACAACACCGCGCGTTCACGTAGTATCTTAACTCACTATCACTTTCGGGATGATCAAAGACTTTTGTTATACTAAGACATCAAAGTAGGTAGGCAGGTAAAATCTACAAAATATAGGGTCTTTCGTAATATGCTGACAGTTGACACTTTTTAAGGGGGTGTGGATTTGCTCTGTGGCTCTGCTATTGGGTGGTCACGTGCGCGTCGGTTGCCCCATCCCCGGTCCACAGTGGAAATCCAGTGGCTCAGGATATTGTTCTTTTATAAGAACAACCCTTGAAGTCACCAAAATATCAATATAACCGTACAACGTCAAGCACTTTTGCTATAAAAACTCGACATTGGCAAAATCATCACATACCCAAGATGGCAGCCATTTTTTAAAATATAGAATAGAAATATAGAATAAGGGGGTGACCATACGGTCAAGCTGAACAACATACTCTATGGCACCAACATCGAAATTGCGAAAAAAAAAACAGCAGTTCCATACAAAACTGGAAACCTACTTGAGCCAAATGTATGGGACGGCAGATTTTTTTTTCGCGATTCCGATGTTGATCCCATAGATAAAGTTGTTCAGTTTGACGGTTTGATCATCGTCTTAAAAAAAGTGTCAGCATAATTACCTAAAAGCTAAATACCCTGTATAATATTTGCCATGCATGGCTTACAGATCATAAGTAGGTAAATAAATAAAAACGGGTATGCAAAATTTTATCCCAATCGGTTGAGGATAACTGCTTTAAAATTCAGTTGCAAGATTTGACCCGAACATATATATACATAATAGGAACAAACATTGCAAGTTATATAAAAAGCTTATATAAAAATAAAATGAGGTTTGTTAGTAAGGCTTGAGAACGCATTACTTGAGTGAGATCGGCTAGTCAGAATGGTTTTTTTTTTAAATGTTTTGTCAAAAAAAAAAAAAATGGCCAAGTGTGTCGAGTAATAAAAGGGACATTGCAACGCATGCAGGGCACCGTTAAAAGGTAATAAATATAAAATTTCGCCGAGACTGTCTTGACCATATTAAATAATCGTCAATGCCCTTTCACACGAGGACAGAGCAGTGAGGGTAGTAAGTGGGGCAGGGCAGTTAGGAAGGCAGTTGGCGTTCACACTTCGGGCAGCTAGACGGGAAAGCTCAGTTTGAGTTTCGTTTTTAGGCAATGTTCGGTATTCCTATTTAGTTTTCCTCTAAATCTGAGAGTCCTACCAAGTTTATCCAATAATTTTGCTTATTATAAAAAACTCATTTTCTTTTTAAACCTTTTTCAGTTTTATTTTAAGCTGTAGCCCATTGTCAATATGGAGGCACCATTTGTAATTTAAAAAAACAATCAGGGTAACGAAAAACTATAAAATATCTTGCTGCACTGTACTGCCGTCGCGTTCACACGGGGGCATTTATGAGGCAGTCGAGAGAAATAGGTCGAGGGGGAAACGAACTGCCCTCAAAGAATAGACCGGCCGTCCATTCACTGCCTTGCCCTGGTTTCTGCCATGTCAGTACTGTCCTGCCTCGGCGCGGCTGCTCACACGAGGCTAGTACTGTCCTGCCCTCATACTGCCCTGCCCTCGTGTGAAAAGGGTATAACACCGAGAACATAGGTAGGTAGGTACATAGATATCTCAAGAAAGATACTCAATATTTTTATAGCATTCCATAACGTATAACAAGGTGTTAACTTATAAGTAACTATGCAGTTTTGGCAATATACAGTGAATCATGTCGATGACATAGGATTTCGGGATGTAACAAAAACAACAAATTATATATTATTTCGCTTAATCTACGTTGCAGTTTAGTATGGAACCACCGGTTTTTAGGGTTCCGTAGTCCAACAAGGAACCCTTATACTTTCGTCCATTCTGTCTGTATGCCCTTATGTTTGCACCATTTTTGCACTTTTTGCTCCCATGGTCAGAGTTGTTCAGTTTGATGGGTAGACTCTTAGTTTAAAAGGATGCTAATGATATCAATTTCACCCTGTAGAACAACTCATTGGATTGGATTACTCTTGCTGCACAAATGTCAGTGTATATAGACACTAGCAGTATCCAACCCCACCCCGGATTCCCGGTACCTCGAAAGACACATTAATCCTGTAACAGACACCTGCAGAACCCAACACCTCACTTGATTGATGACGTCACACGCCGCACTAAGTATATTTGACGCCCGCGTAAAGCCATTTGTCATAATTTGACACTAATGCCCTTTATGTTTCGTGCATGAGATTATTACGTTTAGGTGATATGAAATTGTACATTATGTAAGCTATTTTCGGTGAAGGCGTATCATCCCTGGGCCACGACTCTCCATACAAATCGTTGCAAACGAGCGCGTGGCTCCGGTCAGAATTAAGCCATTTTCTTTGAATAATTCGATGATTTTTTTTTATTTATTTCGAAAAAGTAAGAAAATCACATAATTCTAAATTGTGTTGTGAACGATATTGTAAATTTTCATTTTCTTCCGATTAAAAAAGTAAGAGTAAAAACTAAAATGACTTTAGATTCCTTTTTCTACGGTTTTATTCATTAAAATAGATTTCTAGAAAAACCACATCAATTCTCATATCGTGCAGATGGTTCAGTTTATTTTTCAGCTGTAAAAGTGTCATAGTTAATGAATAAAATGGTTACAAAGTTACCCAAAACCAGGAGTTAGCCCCTTAAGGAGCGTTAGAAAGGGTTATTGGTTAAGCATAGAAGAGCACAGAGATGTAAGTTGACGGTTTTTATGCTGTTTAATACAAATCAATGTATTGCCGTTTGTACAATATAGTTAAAATAAAAATAAACTTCAAAAAAACACTTTTCTTGTATGTAGGGAGTCTCCTTAATTTTCATCTTTTTGGTTTCTTTATTTGTTAGCAAATCTAAAATAATAACGAATATTAGCGTCCCGTTGGCACCCTTTGCGAACCCTAAAAATTAGTTCCAATAAGAAGAAATTTGTGACCAAAGGCATAATTCGCAACAACCAGTTTATAAAATTCAATTGGATAAACCAAATTTTTCAAAAGGACTATTCTCGAAAGACTGAATTCTGAAAATTTCCCATTCGTATAATGGCTTATTTGGAGCTGCAAGTTAAGAAAAAAATTATTCTTGGTACTTCTTTGCAATAAGGTGAAGGTTGAAAACTGATCCGACTATTCAGAACTTTTAAAGAAATAATGCCCCAAGACTAAAGACTAAGGCAAACTCACCTCAGACCTGCATTTCTTTATCAGAACCTATCTTAGCTTTCAAGCGATACGTCTCAACTCTCAAGCCCTCAGGTCATAAAATATACGAATGCGATTTTAATGTGTCCCACCTTACGTGATCGTGTTTGAATAATTCATGCGCCAAGTTCGATTCCCGTGCCGATTCCAAGGCGAATTTCTTCGATGCGTCTTGATGGAAATTTTACGAGCCGATAAATGGAATATTGGGTTAGATTTGAGACGCAAATTTCGTTGATTTGAGTTTGATTTGTGTTCAATTTCTAGCGTTGGTTCGGAATCTTTTGATTACGGGAACATCTAAAATTTTAATAATTTTTTTTTTTTAGAAATCTATCTAATGTGCCAACGATTTGAAATAATCAAGAAAGTTTATGAAAACTAAGCGACTGATTGAGTTAGAGCCAAGAACATTATATATATGCTATTAAAAAAAAAAAAAAAAAAAATACAAGATTTTTGGTTAGAGCTCTTACAGACCAGCGACAGTTTGTTTGCGACGTAAACTACGTAAAGAAGTTTATTTATTCTCATGTTTTTTTTAGAAATCTATCTAATGTGCCAACGATTTGAAATAATCAAGAATGTTTATGAAAACTAAGTGACTGATTGAGTTAGAGCCAAGAACATTATATATATGCTATTATACAACATTTTTGGTTAGAGCTCTTACAGACCAGCGACAGTTTGTTTGCGACGTAAACTACGTAAAGAAGTTTATTTTTTCTCATGAAAATTTTGTCTGAATGATGGAAACCTTACGGTCTATTTCACCACTTCTGAATAAGTTCCTAATAGCTCTTTTTTTTTTTTTTTCTTACATCATACATTGTAATGATCCCAAACTAAGCACTAAAGGCTTTAATTATGGAAACCATACAACAACGGCACGAACATATAACATCCATGACCGAACCGGGATTCGAACCCAGGTTGGCAGTCCGGCGTGGTAACCATTACACCAACCGGGTCGTCACTCGTATGACAGATCGTGTGACATATATTTCACGCAAAATGTCTAACGTTCTGTCAGATAATAAATAAATCCTTAATTGAGTACCTAAATAATCCAGAAACAGAACTTATCCAGAAGGTGGAACAGGCCAAGGAAGGGTCATAATATTGGTTCGTAAATTAGTAACAATCTAAACTATAAATTAATCAACATAACTTAACAATGCAATGCAGTAATAACTTGTGCTGGGCCAAGTTTAGTGTCAATCTATCAATGATTGATAACACCACTAAAGTACTGCACCATTTAAAACTATACCTAATGAACCTACAGCACTATATAGTGTTAGGGAAAACAGTTGCATTACTGGGGTGAATGTACCCATGATACTGAACAACTTTCCCTAAGAAACCTATAGAGATGTCGATATATTTTTTTTCGACTTTTTGTACAAACGTTCGATCAGTTGGTTGTATTTAGTATGGAGTCCGAAATTTTTTATGCGAATTTCCTATAGGTTTCTCAGGGAAAGTTGTGTAGTATCAAGGGTTGAATCACCCCTTAAAGTAGTGCAACAGTTTGTACCCTAACATACTGTAATAAAATAAAATAAAATATTTTAGTCTATTATAAACTTAGGTAGGTACATGTTCAGTTTGAGCAACGATCGTGATGCATGGAAGAAATTACTTTGCAATAAAGATTTTTCTTAACTGCAAAGTTATGTTTGTCCTTCATAATTAAGTTTGGACGGAACCCTCGGGGCGCGAGTCCCACTCGCACTGGGCCGATTTTTTTCACAACCTTTTAAAAAAGGTGATAACATTCATACCTTCTTAAAAAGCTTATCGAACAAAGAATTAATTCCCGTTATTTGTACGCCAAGTCAAGTGCATCCATTTTTCTTGACCTTTACAGGGTGTTTTAGAGAGTGAAAAAAAATTATAATGGCCATTCAAGACCGTTTATTTTTGCAATTATGTAAAAATTATGTATTATTAATTATGTATTTCGGTAAAATTTTTTCGTCAAAATACTTAATCATTCAGCTTTCAGAAATGTATCAATTGAACGTCCAGAGAAGAGTATTTTTATCACAATTAATCTTTTTCGGAAATAAGTTTTAATAATTTCAATAAAAAACCTTAAGAGGATAGGCGGTCTGAAATGCTAATTTGGAGAATAGGTCACTTTTCCGACTGTATACATATGTGTCCGATCCACCCCACCCATAACACTCTGCTGACTAGAGTGGGACAGAGACAACTGCAGCTCGGACCAATTTTATCTACATAAAATCGACGAAAACAGCATTTCGTATTCCCCTGTTTTCTCCTCCAAAACTAAACCGATTTTAATCATTCTTTCAAAAATGATATGAGAAAGACTTTGGCTATGTCTGTACGTTTTGCTTTTTTTGTTTATATTCGTCAAATTTGTTTGCTGGGTGTCTGAAAACGGGTGGTAAAGTTGGTGACATAGATTGTAAGGTAAAAATGTTATTATCCAGGGAGAAAACAGGGGAATACGTTTGTATGGAGAAAACTGTACTGGTCTATCCTCTTAAAGCCACCATAAGCCCTCAGTAACTCATTTTCGATCACTGTCAACTGGGCTTAATTTATTGCAAACGCCCTCTAGTATGACCTCTTTCAAGGAATATGTCTGCTCGTCCTGTATGTTGCTTAGTACTTTTTTATTTCTTAAATAAAATTATTATAAGGTTCCGTACCATAAAAGGAAACACAAAACCTTTATAGGATCACTTTGTTGTAAAACCAGGTCGGCCGTTGCAGAGTCGTCATACCGACTTGTCTTACCAGTTTAACTAGGTACTGGGATTTCCTTCCCAACAGACTTACTGACGGTTCGCTGGTGTTATTTTTTCCTGTTAGTTTTACGATATAAAACATAGAGTGATTGATAGACAGTACTTAGCTTAATTAGGTATAAGAGAAAAAAACTTAAATAGTTTTTTTTTCAAGTGACAAACAAACAACCCTCGATCGGTTAAGGGCATTCGGGATATGGCAGATTCTTTTTACGGCAGATTCGTGTTAGGGCAGAAGCGCTTCGGACCCACCGTACCCCTGGCCTTACCTGGTGGTACGGTGGGTCTTTAAAAGTTAAACGGTACCACTGAGTACAGCGACCCTAGAGATGACACCTGATTGCCACCATTGACACCTTGCCGAACACCTGGCTACTAAAATATATAAGGTTAAATTTAATTAGTTGGCTAAACATAAGAAACGCATTTGGTATCTGTTACGGAGTAGGTACGTATTGCGTGGTAATGACCCCCCGCTCGATCATATGATTCTGAGGTCAATGTCCGCCCGCGCCCTTATACTGTACGCACTGCGCGTACCTTACGCACGATAATAATAATTTTGTTAATCATCAATACCAATTATAAACATTGATAATGCAATCTGTTATCATTAACAAGTGCCCTGGTTCAGTTTCACCAACTAATTAAAAATAACCCCATAGAAACACCACTGAAGACCCATTGACACGAAAAGAAGAAGAAGACTTTGTTTTAGGTACCTCTGTCTGTCGGTGTCGGTCTGTCCGTCTAAGACCCTTTTTGTCAGGAGCGAGTACAGGTATCAAAGTTGAAACTAATCAACTTGTAAAAAATATAGTAGTTATATTATTGTGCCTATGTAATGGAAGGAAATTTCCTAGGATAGAACTAAAAAAAAAGTATTTCGAAACTTATTTAAATTTAAAAATATATTTGTATCTATCAAATAGGTACTAAGGTCTACGGTTCCTTTGAAGTGTAAAAAATTCAAAGCAATGCAGTCAAAAAAAGAAACCGCCATTTATGTCACATATTTTGCGCTCTCATCAAAAATAGGGTCCTACCCGTTGACCTAGAATCATAAAATGTTGCATAAAGGCTGCATTTTGCTTGCTCACGGTACAAGTAAAGAAATAAATCCGAAAATCGTTACTTCATACGTCTTATATCACATAAAACGTATTTTTTACGATTACAAACTTACGCTGTTGTTGGAGCATCGACCGCTATGCTGACCGGTTACTGGGAGAAAGGTTTATTCCACTACAAAGTTAAGTTTTTCCTTAATAGGTACTTAAATTCGTACGGAACCCGCAGGGCGCGAGTCCGAATCCCACTTGGCCGGTTTTGTTTCATCACAATATTTTTTCCTGTTTTTAATTTTATTTTATTTTTCCTGTTATTTTCAGATTCTATATGAAGGCCAAGGCCGGGATGAGCAGGTTATTTCTATTTGAACCCCACTATCACTTTAAAAGATTATTCTATGAGGAAAACCCGTCTTATTCGTTTATTTACAGCCTAGAAAATATGTGTACTATGATAATATTATTAACAAATTTGAACTTTTATCGGAATTGACCTTAATATCAATGTATGAAAGGTATATAAACTGGTGAGCGAAAGGGATCGACACGGTCGGAAACATGAAGCTGCTAGTTGTTGTCGGGTTGACTGCGTTGGTCGTCTGCGTTAGTTCCTGGGAAGGTATTTATTATTACTATTACAGTTAATCTCTCATATGGTGTAAATAAACAATGTCGAAAAAAAATAAAAAAATAATTGGGTCAATTTTAACATTCGTTACTTTTTTCTTATTTCGCTGCAATTTTTTATTTTCAGTTTTTATTTTACTTTTTTATCTTTTAAATACTAACTTAAATAAACTTTATAATATTTAATTGTATATGTAAGCGGAAACCAAATATTATAAATAGGTAATTAGTAAAAACATAATATTAAAAGACTGGATTAAAAATATCAAAAATATGCAAGAATGTAGAGCTCTTAGTGAATAATGTACGAGGGGCGTTCAATAAAAAATGATAATGACAAAGATGCAGTTATGTTTTAATACAACTTATTTATTTTCAACATAAGCATATGCTCACGAATATACTCCCCGAGGGGGTAGTCAGAGACATTCTTAAACCTCGGAACATCCACGTTTCACCAGTAGTACCGAAACTCTGTCCATTTTCAACATAGTCACCTTTTAAGGTAATACACAATATGTCTTTTTTAACCGTGTACTGCGGCGACTACTGCCTCATCGTCTTCAAATTTTTGGCTTCTGAGATACTCTTTCAACCGCGTAAATTGATAGAAATCACTAAAAATACTAAGAGAAATAATCACTAGTAGCGAGGTCCGGTGAATAAGGACGATGTTCCATCAGTTCAACGCCAGGATCTTCAATGGCAGCTATCGCAACGGCGGACAAGTGCCCCCGCGTTATCATGGTGAAACAAAACAACTTTTGTCAGTTTGCCACGCCGTCTCTCACGTATGTTTGGTTAAATGCCGCTAGAATTGAAATCCGTCGAAAACCACGAACCAGAACCAGAACCAGAACCAGAACCAGACTACTAGTGCTGTAGATATGAGCGCCGACGATTAATCGGACTTTTAGGGGTCAGCGGCGGCGGCGTCGGCGGCGTGGCCTTGAAAAACCTACCTTGTTTAAAGAAAAATAGAAAACCACGATTTTGGTGTCTTATATTGCACAGAATGGTAAAAACAAGCTACTAGGAATATTTAATTAATATTGTTTTTTACTTCGTAATTTAACATTTCGTGCATATTCTATAAAAGTAAGGTAAGTAAGGTATAGCCTGAAGAATCCTACTGCAGGGCAAAGGCCTTCTCTCACGAATATGGTGGAAGGGAGTGGACCATACTCCACCACGCGGGCCCAGTGCGTGTTGGTGGAGGCAAGTTAGGGTCAACTTGCTGTCTGAGAACGTCTACTCTACACCTGAAGAGTCTGAAATAGCCATTTTGCACATGTCGTCATCATCATCATCAGCCCATCATCGTCCACTGCTGAACATAGGCCTCTCCCAAGGCGCGCTACAAAACTCTGTCCTCGGCCTTGCTCATCCAGTCGCCCCGCTTCTTGTTTTAGGTAAACAGACCAGCGGGCAGCTGAGCGACCCACACTACGCCTACCGTAAGTGAATCATTTAAAAACATTTACTTAAAAGCACGGACTTGAATTAAGTCTGTGCTTACAAGCAAGTATAAAAGTAACAAAGCAATAAAAAGAACTACGCCTGTGACAATTAATTGAACATAAAAGTATGTCACATTAAACAAAAATAGAAAATTCAACAAAAAAATAGAAAATGAAATTAAATATGGATGTCACATTAATTATAAAATAGAAATAAAATACAATTTCATGTCATATTATTAATGATTTCTGATTTCTATCTAAATCATAAAGAATCTAATTGAATGTCAATATCATGGTGTTTATCAAAATTAAAAATATTGGTCATTGAAAAATTCAGAGAGAGTGTAGGTAATAAAATAACATTTGTCATCAAAAATTCTACTATCTATGGTACACATTTTTTTCAGCTCGCTGTTATAATTAAGTGCATCAGTGTTGGACAACATATAATTGCTGGGGCAGTGCGCTTAGGGCATCTAAAGATATAATATCATCATGATCACCCATTGCATGGCACAGGCCTGCCCTCAGAGAGGGTATATTGGAGTCATTCCACTAAGCGTACCCAATACCGGATTGGTAGACTTCACACACGCATCAGAATTTCTTCTTCAGCGTATGCAGGTTTCCTCACGATGTTTTCCTTCACCGTTTGAGAGCAGTCGGTATTAAGTACATAAGATAGAAATATTCATTGGTAGGTACATGGCAACTTGCCCATGCGGATTCGAACCCGAACCCATTGAGTGTTCCTGTCTTACCGCGAAGGATATCATGTTCCGATGTGAACAACTGTCGATTCGGTGGGATTTGTTGTATGAAAATTTCATATTATTTATACTTAATTGTTTTGTTTATAGGGGCCAATGCTGAAGAACCAAGAGGACCAACAGATCATGTTCATGGTAAACACATTTCAATATTATCATTTTAACAACTAACAACGAATTATAGTACCTACTTATGTTCAAAAAATTTCATACACAGGGTCCTTCTTTAATGTGCTGACTGTTTTATAAGGGGATGGTTGGAGCATCAAAACATTTTGTGAACATAATAAATAACTTTTCTATGTGATTAATATCAAATACGCAACAAAAAAAAACTGCTGTTCCATACAAAACTTCAAACCTACTAAAACATAAATCATTTCTGACGAAAAGACGACGATGACGACGTATGGTTAACACATTATCTTAAGGTATTGAGGTATTAAGAGCTTACCGAGCCAATTGTGCTTGTGTGTTAACATAGTACCTCAATGGCCCTCAATCGTATTTTTTTCTAGTTTTTTATTTCTAAACAATTAAACAATATTTCCAAAAAACAAGAATGTCACATTGTAGTCCTGCGCCCGCGGCATGATACATCGATAAACGTTTTATCGCGCCTGCTAACTCGTTCGTTCGCGCGCAAAAAGAAAGGGAGCTAGGGCGCGATAGCGTTTTATCGCGCGATCATGCCGCGGGCGCTGATTGACTTTCAATTCATCGAAACATTACGGATTATTATGTTTTATGCTTGTAGCTATTATCTTTAAAACCTAACGATAATAACTACAAACATTAAAAAACAAATCCTCAGTGATCCGATAAATTAAAAATCAGCAATGTCTACAATGTGTTTTTTGGAAATATTGTTTAATTGTTAAGAAATAAAAAAAATACGATTAGGGGCAGCACAATAGGCTCGGTGCAGCCTTAAGGTAGGTATTAAGGTATTGAATTTACTAACGAAAAAACTGCCCCCTATTTTGACTTAATTTAAATGTTATTAAATGCTATAACTGCCTCCGTGTTCTAATGGTTAGAGCATTGGGCTCTTGACACGGAGGTCGTGGGTTCGATTCCCACGGGGGGCACCTAGTGAAATGTCACTTTGTGCGTTTTTCCCCTGTTGGTTAGGACATTGCAGGCCGAGTCACCTGATTGTCTGAAAAGAAAGATGATTCCGTGTTTCGTATGGCACGTTAAGCTGTTGGTCCCGGTTACTATCACTGGTGGTAGTAATCGTTACATAAAAACCACGTCAGAGGCCGTAAGGCGGTTTGAGTAAACTCTGATACCAGGGCTTTGCAGCCCACTCGATAAGAAGAAGAAGACTGTGCCAAATTTCTGCTTCTAATGTCAAACGGTCTTTGAGAATGCCTGTGCCGGACAAACACCGAGGTCATTCCATAAGTGTTCCGTTTTACAATTTTTGGCCTGGAACGCAAAAAAAAAACGAAATCAAGAAATTCTAAAATCACAAGCTGACATTAAACTTTTTATTTATATTGTATTGATTGATGATGACGATGATGATGATGTATTCATAAAGTTAAACAACTATTAAATTTTATTATAAATAACGTATCCACTCCATATAAATTTCTCCTCACATTCACAGATCAATTAAGAGTGAAAAGAGGTTGGTTTTCAAGAGGAGGAGGTGGTGGTGGTGGAAGCGGTGGTGGTGGTGGTGGCGGTGGTGGAAGCAGTAGTGGACACCACGGCCATGGAAGCCCAGGTCAACCCGGACACAGCAGCCACCACGGAAGTTCTGAGGAGCATGGGCATCACGGCAGGCCAGGACAGGCTGGACACAGCAGTCACCACGAAGGGTCACATGGTGCCCCGGGCAGCAGCAGCGGCCACGGCGCTCCTGGCGCACCAGGCCGCGGCCGTTGAGTCAAGAACCCAGCAATACCCATCAGTACGATAGGCAGCGAAAATGTATTCAATGCTTCTGAACCCTCGTAGAAAGAGGTGTCAAAGGTGGTTCGTTGCCGGCTGTAGGTACATCATTAAAGTGTAGACTAGTTCGCGATTCATAATAAATCATTTATTCACTACTTTGTGTTTAACTTCATTGCTTATCAAGCATTGATTCGACTAAGCAAATCCTACCTTTTACCTACTATATGGGCCTCTCACGATTACCTATGTATGAAAGTAGAATAACAGAGAAAACTGTTAAAAATTCATGAGAAGTAATTCAATGGTTTGCCGTTATTAAATTTAGCAACAAAAATCTGCCGTTAAATCATTTGGACAGCATAATAAGATTTTGTTTGCAATTAATAAAAATCTGGCTGCAACCCTTGTTCTGCAAAAAATTTAAAAAAGGTTAACAATTTAACCAATACGCAGGCAGCTTGTAATATTATGTGTCTGCTTAATAAATAGTTGCGCTGCAAAATAATTACTTGGTCAGCAAGATTTCACAATTGGTCTGCAGAGAAAACATGTCTAGAAGCAGTTTATGTGATAGGTAGGTATGGTATGCATATTATGGTTTAGGGGATAAAGTTTGCCCCGGAACCGACTCAGAGCACACACTTCATTGGGTTAGGAACAGACCCAAAGCACCCACTTCCACGCAGTCTTGTCTGTACTACCCCTAGAGTGTATTTCTAAAAAGCGAAGGCCGACGAAGTTATAGTTCTGGCGAAAGCCCACCTACATCCTAAGAGTCGGAATGGACCCCGGAACGGACTCAGAGCACCCGACTTCGTTGGGTTGTTAGGTTAAAGTCTGTCCCGGTTAATTGCTGACTGATTTGAAAATATTTGCTGGCCATAAGTTGCACTTTGGCTGACCGAATATATTTTTCTGCTCACAAAAAGTACAGATACTTTGCTAACCGTTTACATAATACCTAAAATTTATTACGAAAAAAGAACTACGATAGGTAACTTAAAAAATGCAAGAGCTTACAAAATGTATAAACTCTGTTCGGAATAAACCTATTTGCAAATCAAAAAACTCTTTCAGCATATTAGATGAATATCCCAGGTGTAAAGGTGGGAATAGCATCGAAGTACATCAATAATTCTGGATGACGTCACGACAGATGGCGGGTTTCAGTCCAAATCCATCGGGATTTAGTCCGATACTACCGCTCATTTACTATGCCTCTACACTCAAAGTTTTAGCACAGGTTTAGTGTGCGAAAAGTGGAAAAAGCGAATGAATACAACATAGATTGTTTTTTAATTACAGATGTTTAATAAAAATAAGGCCAAGATTCCGGATAATGTCGTTGGAAAACAGTGTACCTATTTGTTAAGCCAGTACAGGTACTATTTAGCGACTTTGTTCAAAATTTGAAGTCGACACGATAAGAAGAAGCCAGTACATAGGACTAATGAGTTGGCTTGAAAATTCTCGGACAACAAGTGGACCATCAACATATCAACATGTTTTTTTGGAGTAGCCAAGCTAATCCTAAAATTAATGACACCAAGCCCAGTTGCAAATTGTGATGGCTTTGACAGCGACTCCAAAGAAGCTATAGTATTATTTTCAACTTTTCATCATCGAAGCTGCATATTTGACGTCCCATTCTTCAAAATTTCCATAGGTAAACCAATTCATAATGCAAAAACGTTGACTTCGAACATTTTGTATAGGTATCCCATATAGAGTATAGAAAAATGAACAACGCCGAGTTCCGTGAAAGGTTTTCAGCCGATAGTGATGTGAAAATTTTTGGAGATACCATTTATAAGTGAATGCTGCTGCCAATTACGTATTCGATTCAGTTGATAAAGCTCGTATAGTAGCTTGTATGTCATCTGATGGGAGTGTCCTATTCTAGTACCGGATCACATTCAAAAATATTTATTGGTTTATATCATCAAAATCATATCATATAATCAGTATTTATGGAAATGTTGAACTGCTCACTAGCCTTTGTGCCCACTAGTCAATCGAGAACAGGCCCACCACTAATTCCTATGCTGTAACTTCTGTAAACCAGACGAACAGCGTCAACTTACACTACCAGACGGTAAGGCTCGGTGGAAACGAGCCACCGATCGGCAATAGCCAACGATGACCAGCGACTCAGCGACAAGCAGTTCACACGCTTTTTTATACATCTCCGAATTCCCTTCTTTGCAAACGGGAGAGCTATAAAAAAAGCAAGGCTATTATATATAACCTCATCGCCAGTCTAACTGCCAAACTTAGAAACAGTACTAGTTAAAGTTACTTAGGGGGGATACCCATATGTACATACTCAGCGGTTTATCAACGAATAGGGAACCGCCGATCTGTATTTGACAAGAGGCAAATGCACAAATAAACCAGTAGGGGAGACTGTGGCTTGTTGTAACGGGGGTAAGCAGTAACAGTCAATTTTCGACGCGAATTTTTAACATTTTTGATTCATGTGTAGGGTGAAAGTACATCTTATACCCCTAGACATTGTGTGAGTAGTGATAGTTCCCCATAGGACAGCGCAATGAAAGGTAATGAACCTATGGTCAATTTCGGGCAGGTATTATAAAAAAAGGGGCACAAGTAAATTTTGATTTTCATATTCTAGATTTAATTAATATTTGATTGTGTTTTACGCAATAGAATAAGAATATATCTAGCTTTTAATTTATGCTTTCGTTTTCTTCCATAGGTTAGCAGTTTTTGAGAAATTTTGACATTATAAAAATATAAGTCAGCGGGGTATGTAGTAACACATTTTCGGGGAAAGTTCTAACATAAGTAAATGGGTCTTGATTATACCTAGGTGCAAAAAGCTTCGGATTTCGTATCTACGGCGCGGCGCGTCACTAACAGCTTGCAGCGTCATCAATAATTCCGGGTCACATTGCGCGGATTTCGCTTCCATCCTGAGGGATCGTGTCGACTGGAATATCGGTTAGACTTAGACGTGCGCTTAGCTTGCTACGCGATAATTAATGGGCGTTTGGTATCTACAAGTAATAACGCCGGTTGACCTGGTTGCGGTGGGATGGTTACTACGTTGGACTGCCAAAACAGAGATATTAGGTTTAAATCTATTGTAATTTACATGCATAAACTCACGCCATTGTCCCACGGGGGTAGGCAGACACTGGCCCGCACATACGCTACGATTCTGACACACTTTTTTCACTGCATGTATAAATTATTAATGTTTCATACTTGTCCTTTTCGTAAACGATCATTAATTTGATCATGGTCTCATCGTTATAGGTTCACGGAAACAATCTAGGAATGAGTAGGTACAATATCTTGACAATTTTCAAAGTTCCCGTGGAACAATTTAATGCAAAGGCAATACAATCGGCTCTTTAAAAACTGATGAAATGGGAAACTGTCTAGTTTACAAAATAGCTAATTAAATTAGCGAAACAGACCAGGGCCAGTGGTCACCTGTCTAGTTCAGGAAAGGGAGTCATGATAACTCCTATAGCGCTACGCTGCCGGCCAGAACCTGTCACCTAGGAAAGGCAGATATTATAGTACTTATAAATTGTTTTTCTTTACAGACTTGTTCAACTCAAGTGTTATCTAGTCAAACTAAATCACCGAAGGACTTACACGTTCGACTTTTATCTAATCTGTGACAGCATTGGCAGGTATAATGCGAAAAACCTTTTATTCAACATGTTGCGGGTTATGTTTTTTTAATGGATCCATAGATTGGATGGTTGTTTGGAAGAAATCGCTTTTAGTGATACTACCGCCCTTTGTTTGTCTCAATCTTGTTATGAATTGTATTTGTCTAATCTTGGTGTGTAAATACTAAAGAATACTTATGTTATGTTAGCCGACGTGCTAGGATAAAAATCGACGGTAAGATTGGTGGCCAGTGATGCCCAGGTAGTATTTATCTACTGCAGTAGGTGGTAATAAAAGGTGGTAAATAAAAAAGGTGGAACTTTGTACAGACAAAGAAGAACTCTCAACGAGCGCCAAATTTAAGCAATCGGCCTAATATGGATCCAGAGAACATTAGACGTCATCATCGACTGCTTCTACTTCCTACTGCATGACACAAGCGAACTGACAAATAAAAGCGAGAGCGGGCCATACTCTTCCACGCGACTTAAGTGCCGTCGAGATGGAATCACACTGGATGCACACACCTGCGTGTGAACTAAACACCACACGAAGGCAAAAGGGATTTTTTCCATCGGAATGTTAAAACACCAAACATTAATTCTACGCAGAGCAACAAAATCCTCGGATCTTACGGATTTGTTCAAACAAATAGATTGTTAGACAAAGTATTTGCCTTTCGATTCGAGTAGGTACAAAGCTACAAAGATTCAAATGTGATTCCATTCCTGCCTTTTATCAGCTTAAACAAGTTTTCAACAGATTTACTCAGTTGGGAACAAACAACATTGTTGGACACAATACAAACATTGGTCAAGTCTTTCTGTGTGTAAATGTTGCTGGTAAAGTCCGCGGTGTGTGTGAGTTAGCTAGCACTGCCTGGGCAATATAGACTTAAATCAACTTTGCACACAGCCCGTGGACTGAAACAGTTTGAATGAAAATAAAGCACTTCGCCATGTCGCGAAAAACTATTGGATATTATGTTTTGATCGGTCGATAATTTAGTTAGTCGATCGATTAGATGCATAGCATAGCATATGCTCACGACTATATTCCCCAAGGGGGTAGTCAGAGATATTCTGAAACCTCAGAACATCCACGCTTCACCAGTAGTACCTAAACTCTGTCCAGTGTGACGGGGGGTGTGCCCGTCGCCATCGATTAGATAGCATAGCATAGCATATGCTCACGACTATGTTCCCCGAGGGGGTAGTCAGAGATATTCTGAAACCTCAGAACATCCACGTTTCACCAGTAGTACCGAAACTCTGTCCAGTGTGACGGGGGGTGAGCCCGTCGCCACTTATAATGGACTGTGGGTACTACCTATACAATACATGCCTCGAAATTGAAGCATGCAGGTTTCCTTACGATGTCGATCGATTAGATATCGTCCGATAAATAAGTTTGACGGGCGGCACCCTTCAAACTATATAGTTTACCAACTATCGGCAGACTACTTAATAAGAATGGTGCTCCCACTGAAAGCCTTCCTAAAAGCGAATATCCTCATGTCTCTCGTAATTCTAGGTCATAAATAATTCCGATAGTTTCCAGACAGGTAGGATTCCGTACCCAATAAACCCTGAGGACACAAAATACCTTTGTAAATAGCTTCTATACTGAATAATTAAACGCTTTCAGTGACACATAATGTAAGTAATTAAGTAATCAGTAGTTTTGATTCACCGTGTGGTTAGAATAGACCGTTTCTGACCCTTGGACCACCCAGATGGACCAGCATGGTCCACTTGTTTGGTGTACTACTAGCTTTTGGATTACAACCGTAAACACCCCATTACACCCCCTTAAGGCGTATCTGCCCTGGACCACGACTCTCCATACTAATCGATGTGAACAAGCGCGTGGCTCCGGTCAGAATTTAGCTGTTTTCTTTGTAAAATTAGATGATTTTTTATTAATTTCTAAAAAGTAAGAAAACCACATCATTCTAAATTGTATTGTGAACATCTTCCGATTCAAAATGTAAGAGTAAAATGGTTACAACTGGAAAAAAAGGGGTGACTTTAGAGTCCCTTTTCTTCGGTTTTATTCATTAAAATCGATTTCTAGAAAAACCACATCACTTCTCATATCCTGTAGATGGTTCAGTTTATTTTTCAGCTCAAAAAGTGTCATAGTTAATGAACAAAATGGTTACAAAGTTACCCAAAACCGGCAGGTAAGCCCCTTAAGAGGTGATTTTCAAAAAATCCTTGTTATTGCAATCCTATTCTTCACACATACATACATATTGCTCATGACCATATTCCCTGAGGGGTTAGTCAGAGATATTCTGAAACGTCAGAACATCACGTTTCACTAATACTACCGAAACTCAAACTTATAATGGACAGTGGGTACAATACATGCCTTGAAATTGAAGCACGCAGGTTTCCTCACGATGTTTTCCTTCAACGAAAAGCCAGTGGTGTTACAAAACGTACATAAATTTCGAAAAACTCATTGGTAAGATTGATCCTATTCTTCTGTACAATATAATAAGTATAATTTTATATATTTAATAACAGTTTCACTCAAAAAAGAAATGTTCTACATACAACGAAAAGCCCATAAAAGAGCTTTAAAATTCAAAAGAAAATTACCCAAATATTTCAACTTGAACCAAACTGCCGGTTACCTATATTACAGCGGAATTTATGTAAAATGGTGTATAATTTCAATGAAATTGTACACTTAGTTCGATACACAAACGCTACAATAGTCAATTTTGTTATTAAGTATTCATAAACGGATGCTAGTGATGTCATAATTGATCGAATTTATGTCACTGACTAACATTTATAGACTTCACTATTTAATGCTGTTGTTTCTGTTGTATGCACTTGCTACGGTAATTTTCATACAGGATTGAGTTTTGTGTAGCATGTAGAAGTTGGAGGCGGGTGGCGGAACTCTGAACGTCAAATGATCTTAGAGAAATAATTAAGACTTGGGTATTCGGACCAAGGTCGGATATTTAAATATCAACGAGAAATCCTGATACATATTTTTCTAAATTAAAAGCTCGTTTCAAACTCTCTACGTTGGTAGCTGAAATTCCATATTCTTTTGCTCCTCTGATATTGGTTGCAGCATATCCTAATTTTTTTACGAGGCATGCGTGCTGTAGCGCCGCAGCCAAACATTTTCATTCAGATTCAGAAAAAGGTTCAAACTTTTCACTTTTTTCTCATATAAATGACACTCATAGACACATATGTTTTTATAATCACGACTCTTTCCCAATGGGGTACGCAACGACCAGACCACACCATCTACTACGATCCTTACATACCTCTTTTGCCTTATTCACATCCATACATCTCTTCATACTTGCCCGACGGTTTCGAGTACTCCGCCCCTCCCCCTTTTTGTAGGACGCAACTGATTTGATCAAAATACGTACCTATGAAACCAGATAACAACCACAGAAGCATATAAAATCCATGAACAAACCGGGGTTCGAACCCAGGACCTCTGGTTTGGCAGTCCAGCATACGAAAAGCAAAGAAATAGAAAAATCGTTACCTATTTGTTATGCTAGGCTGTTTTTATCTGGACTGGCAGTATAGACAAGTATTGAATAGAAAAATGCTAATTTTAAAAACTTTTCCACGCTAGCGGACAAAATGCAGTTTCTCACTCAGATTTCGAATGACAAAGATAATCTTTCCGAGCTTGTGAGGTGAAAAGATAATAGTTTAGTGAAATATAATTTTCTATGACGACCCGGTTGGTGTAATGGTTACCACGCCGGACTGCCAAACCAGGGTCCTGGGTTCGAATCCCGGTTCGGTCATGGATGTTATATGTTCGTGCCGTTGTTGTATGGTTTCCATAATAAAAGTCTTTAGTGCTAGTTTGGGATCATTACAATGTATGTGCCTGTGAGCGTTATTATTATTATATCTATTATATTCCGTCGATAAAAAGAATATTTTTTCAGCCAGCTTTACAATATCATAATTATTTCATATCAGTTAGTATTAGGTTATTATAGTAGGCTACCTACTCTCGGGTATTAGTGTTGTGTGTTTCTGTCTGTGGGGTGTTATTCAAATGATTCGACTAGGGATGGTTCAGACTATCAAACTGAACAACTTTTTCTATGGGAGGAGCAAACCTGAAATTGCTAAAAAACTGTTGTTCCATACTAAACTACAAGCCTACTCGACTCAAATGTGTGAAAAGCTGATTTTTTTTACATTTCACGTTTGCTCCCATAGTACAAGTTGTTAAGTTTGATGGTCAAATTATTAGACCAATTTTTAGGGGTGGTTTAACCCCTATAAATTTGTGGAGTCATTTCAATGAATTACAACTCTGTAGCCTAAAAAAAGTAGCGGGGAGCGACTGGATGAGGAAGGCCGAGGACAGAGTTTTGTAGCGCGCCTTGGGAGAGGCCAATGTTCAGCAGTGGACGATGATAGGCTGATGATGATGATGATGACACTCTGTAGATACCGTCATTGCACCCTGAAATCCTAATATATGAAATAAAAATAAGTTATAGCCTATAGAAACCCACTGCAGGGCAAAGGCCTCCTCTCACGAATAAGGGTGAGAGGGAGTGGGCCATACTCCACCACGCGGGCCCAGTGCGTGTTGGTGGAGGCAAGTTAGTGGTCAACTTGCTGTCAGAGAATTTTCAAGCCGCCTCAATAGGCCTCTGACCTGGCTTAACGAATAGTTACAACGTCATCTGACGGGACTATCCGAGACCAACTGCTTAACGTGCCTTCTGAAGCACGGAAACGCTCGAGATGAAATACCACTAAACGGTCACCCATCCAAAGAATGACCGGACCTGACGTTGCTTAACTTCGGTGATCGTTTCCAATACCGAAGCTCCACTACGCCAACGAGCGCTTCCAATATATGAAATACAGACTACAAATTCACACTTGAGGAGTTAGTTAGTAGTTGTTGATTCTAACTTCAACAAAAGGGAATAAGATCCCGAGTGTTCGTTCATACATGTATTACTTACTAAGTTACTAACTACGTCCAGGATAGTTCTGTTCTAACTATAAGACGTCGAACAAACCACACAATCTTCGCATAACTTCGTCGCAATTTCACAAAGAATACTTAGTTAAGTATACACTTACTAAATTATGCACGATACGGTACCAGTTGAAGATTAAAACTTGGTCCTTTTAGGGCCTTTGCATGAATAGACTTGTCTTAAGTTTTAGAAGTTCGTTGACAGTTTTTATTGCGTCAAAGATTGGACTAGATTATTCTTTATTGCTGAAAAATTATGATTTTCTTCTTCCCCTTCTATTTTCGTTCATTCTATCTGCACTAATTTTTGTCTTAAAGACAGAATATATTAATATGATACTCAGGGCCTGTCTCACCACTTCTGGATACTCGTACAGTGTTAGCTTATATGACAGATAATTTGACATAACTTGCATACGAAATATATTATGTCAGCTTTCTGTCAACTAAGCAAACAATGACTCATCCAGAAGTGATGAAATAGGCCCTTAATAATAAACAAACAAAAATGTTATGATTAAATATTTTTCGACCCCTCCCATACAACGAAAAGGAGGTTGAAAAAAATTGTTTTCGCCTACTCCATTTATCGATGTAGTATTAAGTTAAACGTAACTATTAAATAATCTGTGGTTAAACGGGAACCACCCTGAAAGGTCTTTAATTTATGCATGAATAATATTATACAAATTATTCGATACTGCAGCAGCAGAGGAGTAAACAGTAGTAGGTACCTATACTTAACATTCCCTAAAATCCCTAAGAACGTAGGTAAACTTAACATTCCCTGAAATTCGCATTCAAAAATGTGGACTTTCTACACTAAATGCCATCAGCTGATCGAACGTTTGTATGAAACGTTTTTTTTTTGCCTATTTCCCTTGCTTTGGGAAATTTTTTCAATAACATGAGAACTGTTTCCCGTTATAGTAAATGCAACTGTTTACCCTAATATGTGGATAATTGGGTAGTGTGATATTCGTTTTTGGCCATAAGAAGAAGCGCAAACATTATTAAATGTTGGTATTTGTAGCAAAAATAACGTAACATACTATAACCACTTCAAAAGCTATTATGGTCTTAGTTTTAATGGACTAACACTAGCTTTGTTAATTCGTACAGCGTTGCACTGTTTTAAATTCAAGTCAGGTCCTAAATTTATAGTCGTTATTCTGAACACGACTAATAAACAAAGGGGTGAGCTGTGTTAATAAATAATTAAATTTAACTACATTTGGACGGTGTCCCATCAATTATAGAAGAGTTATTCAAATTACTGCTTACCTATTTAGCAGGCTTGTGCCGTAGAGTGGGAAAGACGCTGATAATGGCAATATTGGTTTGGAGATTACAAATATGCATATAAATCATCATCAGCCTATATAAGGTCTAACAAAATTAGCTGAAACTATTTTAAGGGGATTGAACAACTTTCCCTATGGGACTAATATCGAAATCGCGAAAAAAACGTCAGCCGTTCCATACAAACCTACTCGACCTAAATGGCTAAATGTATGGGGACCGCAGATTGTTTTTACAGTCCCATACAGAAAGTTGTTCAGTTTGATGGTCTGATCATTCCCTTAAAATAGCTTCAGATAATTTTGTTAGACCTTATATTTATCTTATGACGCACTTCAAGGTGGATCACACGAATTAAATAAGTATACTGGTGTAAAACGGTGACATACTTTGTTAAAATTAAAAACTAGCATAACATATGATCACGACTATATTCCCCGAGGGGGTCTTTAGAGACATTCTGAAACCTCAGAACACCCGTATCCAAAATTAGAAAGTATCAATTTCATAATTAGGTAGGAGGTATAACTCCTAAATTAACATTGATATTAAATAATGTTTGCAAAGACATAATAGAAGAAAGAAAAGATGATGAGAGATGAAGCGATGAAGCTTCACCATTTAAGTTTAACAAGTTATGATACGAGAAAAGACATGACGTCGACGCTGATATTTAGTGTGATGCTTATATGAGCCAAAAATTTAATATAGGCGATAGATAACCGATAACTTAATTAACTTTTTGGCTTACATAAGAAATTAGTACAAATAGCGTTATCGGAAAATGTATTTGAATTTAACACACTATGGGCCATAATTTTGCTTGCTTTATAGGTACGCGCTCTTAAAGTGGTCCTAAAATATAAGTTTAATACTTACCAAAACTCGAAGCCCGATGTAAATAAGCTAGAATTAGCACCAAAGTTGCAACTGTAACAAAATAAACGTTATTGTATCATTTATCTTAGGTATGTTTTTCAGGTTGAGCGCGCTAAATCTTCGGTTTTACCTATATTTTGCGATAGTTAAGTTAAGTTAAGATAAGTTAATAAGTACTACATTTGGGTTTACTAAAGGATATAGGACCTTACAGGTATTTATAAATGCCCTAAGAGTTTTGAATATGAAAAATTTCTATTTATTTCCCACAAAATCTGCACAATATAATTTTTTTGTGGATCCAGAAAGAATGTGGATTATTTATTATTGGAAATACTTAGACATAATTGCCTATCAAGTGTTTTCTGACAAAATTATCATAAAAAGTAATCGCATTTAAAAAAATGTGTCAGTTATGAGATTACAAAAATATCTTTTTTAATTTAGTCTTTTTCTTTAAACATTATTGTATAATTTCTCTAACAAAATCACCAATCCACCTAAGTAATGTTTATTTTCGAATACAAAAACATTTTACGCGACCGTACCTCTAGCGTACATATTGCGCGGGAAACTTCTGAGCGAAGGGCGTGCACCACCCCCGTCGTTCGAATAAGCACTGAAGCAACCATTCAATCATGAACCACGTCAGTACTGGCTGACGATACGATATCGTTGGGAACTTTACTGAAACTTTCAGCAGGGGAGGAGTTTTATTAGTGGATGGTGCTTCTGCTTTCGGAACATAAACTCACGACCAATCCCTGGGGATGACCAGAAGCTTTGCTAAAACTACCAATTATCTTTTGAAACATTTAGGGCCTGTTTCACCACTTCCGAATATGTTCTTGTTAGCTTATCCGACGGCTCATTTGACATATTCTTCATACAAAATGTGTCAAATGAGCTGTCAGATAAGCTAGTTGTAGCGACGGCGAATGCTCACTTTTTGCATGGTATCGAAAGTTTCAGGCGGGAATTTTGTGTCTCGCGGCTAGCCTTTCGCCTACAGAAATACTGTATTAGAAACCTCATTCGCTTAGTAGCCTCTCTGGGAAGTAGGTAGTCTATTCTAAGCCCGAACCACACGGCGCAGACACTGCGTTTGGCTTGAAGTTTGGCATCAAAGTTAGAAATGTTGAACTTAATTTGATATCTACCTAGGTAGGTACTTATATAGGGAGGAAATTTTACTGTTTTGTTTTGTTGTATAGTTTAATCCACTTTCTTATCAGCCCCGGATCTAGCTGGGCAAACTGGGGCCCATGTCCCGAACGACAGTTTATAGGAGCGCCAAAAGAATGATTGAATAAAAATGCAACTAAAGCTTAATAACTTAGTAATATTGCAGAAGAATCTCAAGCTCGCTTCGCTCGATCTAGGATTTTATTGAATAGACCTAAAATAGATAGACCTTGCTTTCCTGGCAAAAAGTTATTGCTTATTATTAGGAGAGGAGCGCCAATGTCAAGTGTTTGTCCCGGGTCTGTTTCGTTTACGAATTAGGATTATGACGTAAGATCCAAAAAATATCACTCCTGGACCGCTACCATAAAAACTAGGGTGCATGGTAATTCCAAAGACTAGATATTGCAAAGTTTTGAAGACTAAGAGAGGAGGAGGTGGAGGAAGTCCTTAATAATGAGAGGAGGAACGTGGCGCGTACAGGCTTAGAATGATGAATTTCGCTACTACCAATTAACTATGTATGTACATTTCGGCATAGGGATAGAAACATTTTCCACGCAATAAATAAAATCTATCAGTCTGATTGGCCTATACAGAAGTTTCGGTAAATTTGATTGAAAACAGACTTTTTTCCGGCATCAATGGGACCAAACAAATGCAAAGCGGAGTCGCGTGATTATTTCGTAATTTGTCTGATTGCCAATCTGTCACCTATTCAATACCTTTTTGTTTGATAAAAGTTTTGTTCTGTTGAATTTGGTTTTTGGTTCATTCATTTTAGCCGATTGCAGTTCGGTCTAGTCATCCCGCAGAGACGGCAGTTAACGTAGCTGCGGAGGGTTTTAGGTTCGAATCCCGCAAGCAAATATTTTATGTGATGAATATGCATATTTATGATTTACTAGCGGAGCACACTATTGACTATTTACTTTAAATACTCATCATTTTTGATTGATACCTACCGATTGCAATGAAAAAATAAAGTCTAAATGTTAATCCAAACTTAAGTGTACAATACTTTAGTATGATTCTGTGAAAACCCCAACCAAATCTGTTTAGGAGTTTTTAAGTGATGCGTGCACAAACAAACAGATAAAAATTCAATTAAAAATGCTCTCGATCCAAACCATTATCTTTAAGGGTATATTATTCGGAGCGCGCTCCATACAAACGTACTATGGTGATATTTTCAATACTAACCAATTAAAGTCAATGAAATTTTGCAAAAACAATCTAGAAACAAATTCCTATGCTTGTACGGAGTCAGATTTTCGTTAAAATGTATAGTTTTCAAGTTATAGTGCCTCAAAGATTTCCATACAAATCTTAAATTAATCCTAGCATTGAAACTGTATATTTTAACGAAAATCTGACTCTATAGAAGCATAGAGATTTGTTTCTAGATTGTTTCTGCAAAATTTCATTGACTTTAATTGGTTAGTATTGAAAATATCACCATAGTACGTTTGTATGCAGCGCGCATTTTCGCTCTCGGAATAATATTCTCTTAATGGTTCAACATCCACGCGAAGTTACAAATTAGGTACTTATACATAACATGCCTATTATACCATGTATACAGGTTGTAAGGAAAAATGTCAATAACCTTTAAACCACATACTCTACCCATCAAACATCAATCCTGTCAGCGCAAAAAAAATCTGCTGTTCCATACTAAACTGCAGCGCCTACTCGACGCAAATGTACGAGACAATTTATTGTTCTGACAGGTTTACTCCTATGGTAAAAGTTGTTCAGTTTGATGGGTAGAGTATGTGGTTTAATAGTAGATTATTAACCAAGGGGATAAAGCAGTGTCTTCTGTCGCGGGTGAAGATTTAAATCGCGAGCGTAATGAAGACTCGAGGTTTACTCCCGAGCGTAGCGAGGGTGTTAAAAACTTAAATCACGAGCGAAGCGAGGGATTTAAGACGAGTCCTGTCCTGAGTGTAGCGAGGGATTTAAGTTCACCCAAGACTAAGACAGCTGGCATGTCTGTATCACCGAGGAAAATACTCTACTTTCCGTACCATTTGCGAAAAAATTTACACAATAATAATATGAGATAAGCATTTATTAAAAATAATAACAATTAAACGTAAAAGTTAACATTCGAAACATTGGTACAAATAAACAATTATTGATAGAGAGAGTTACATTTTTGTTTGCGAAGGCATCAAGCTCATACGGCCTCGTCGGTTTTCGTAATTTTATTTAATAATCATAACTGCATAATAAAAATAAATGCGTATTCCTTTTTCAAAAAGATGTATAATGCTTTATATACAAACTCAATGGTGTAAACACAGATGTAGTTCAGTTCCAAATTTAAATCACAATCTCCCCCTAGAGGTGAATGAAATTCAGTACAATTTTCTTTCCCTGTTTTTAACAGATTAAAAATGACTATTGTTATGTTCGCTTTTTGTGGCATAGAATGTCACTTTTTTGAGCAAGTGGTACGAAAAGGTTATTATGATACTTTTCCTTACACCCTGTAAATTGGAGCACGGCAGCAATTTACCACCTTCAATAAATCAGTGAGTAAAACTAATTTTATTTTAAATTCAACTCGAGATTTTCACAGCATTTTTGCACTAGGTACCTACCTACCTATGCCAGAACACAAAAGACACGGGAAATTCTCTCACTCGTTTCACATTGCACGTATCTGAACTAAAATAAAACCCACTTCAAAACTGAAACTTTTACGATGCAAGCTTAAGTTTTAAGACTTTTACGTTAACGGTCATTTTAGCGTGCACGTCGGCGACCATCAAATGGTGGCGATATGCTGAGGTTATGTACGAATAAAGTGGTTACTATAAAATACCTTTTTAGAATCTTCGCGAGATGTTCGCGAGAAATAAAAAAAAAACATCAGAGTGTCGGGAAGCTCATGGTAGAGTTCCGTAGCCATTGTATTTAAACAATCAAATAATATTTTTTGCCCCTTTTCGGAGGGTCAAAGAAGGAATGAACATGAGTTTTTAGAATATGTCTTTATCCGAAAAGACAATGCCCAAAACCAGGCTAAAGATGCGTCATCAATGCGTCTTCATCATTGCTTTTTAACAAAAACATTTGGTCTGAGTTATAAATCCCTTCATATACTTTTATTGAATTGATACATAGATACTAATGTATAAGTGTAGTATGATTGTCTTTTATACCTAATGTTAAGGATCAGTCCATACCGGCGTACGAACAAACCAGTTATGGTTTATAGTGCGTCGATTATTTGTTAATTTACAACATTGTATTGTCATATATCAATAAATAAATAAATATGTTTTCGGCCCTGGGAATAGGAGTTTAAATATAAAATACAATTTTATTGTAAATTTTTTGTAAGGAATGAATGCTTTTGTCTTTATAATTATTGTATTTATACTTAACCTATCCTACCTATTTGCTAAAATAATGCATAGTACAAGTTCTATCTTTAGGTGACAGTTTGGCCAGACGCAAGTTCAGCCTAATTTTCATACAATTTTGGGTATGATTTTTTTATTTTAATGGGTGCTAAAATGAGGGAGTAGGGCATGCAGGCAGACAGGTGGATTTGGTTGAAATTCCTTGTTTGACTACGGAAAGGAACCCTAAGAATAGACAAATAAAAAACCACAAATGTAAAATTTGGTATGCAATGAAACATCTTTCTCAATAAATTAATTACTTAAGTAAACTAGGTAATGTTTTACTAATTCAAACGTTCAAAACCAATCACTTGATTAATTACACGCTTTTTGAATAACAAGCAATTTAATAAAGCTTCGGAAAAAGGCTCCAACGCCATTTATTAGCCTCCTCAAAAAAAGGCGTCATTAATAAGGCTCTTCAAAAAAAGGAGCCATTTAATTTAGCAGGGTAATAGGAGAGGGTGGTAAATACGACTCTCCAAGTCTCCAAGTTAATAGCTTAACTTGCATAGTGCATTTCCCTCCCATTTCGTGATTGGCTTTTTACTGCCTTTACTTTTTTATCAGTTTAATTAGATGGTGAAAATAATTTGAATGTATTGGAAAGGAAACGGTGTTCAATTTAAAATTGTCCTGCAAGGAAAACAAATATCTTTTTAGTACTTACCTAATAGATACTTAATTCCATATAAGGACGACAAAATTTTCCATTTCCTAATTAGCTTTCTAGCCAATTCTGATTAGCAAATAGTTATAATTTATTTATCAGAAAGATACTACCTATCTGACATGTCTTGGACATAAAGCTGATTTAAGAATAATTGAGAATAAGCGTTTCAAATCTCTGTTTCTGTAATACAAAAAAGCCTTCAAGCCCATTTCGTTGCTATTTGGAATGGAGAAAGTATAGTAAGTATATATTATTATAGACTAGAGTTAACCCGCGATTTCGTCCGCATAAATTATATAAGATTTTAAGTTAGATCATAAGCTATCAAACAAAAAAAGTTTCATCAAAATCGGTTCAGTAGTTTTTGCGTGATGCACGAACAAACAAACAAACAAACTTGTCAATAGATGGCGCCACACGTCATTTAAATCGCGCTATCGAGTGTTATTTGAGTTTATATGAAGTGAACCGCTACTTTTTTATTTCTCACGATTTTTACGATTTTATAATAGTTAAGATAAATAGATAGGATAGATAGAAGAATACAAAGCAACAGAGATGGGCGATTGTTACTGATTCTAATATTCGAATGGTTTGATAGTACTAATATTAAGACGTAATAGTAGGTGGAAATACCTCGGAGGCATCTTTTATTTTTCATTTTACGGCTAGATTTATACCATTTACCGAAACTAAAGTCATACCTCAGTATTTTTGGATAGTTCATCTAGTGAAATCATCAACTGAATTCACGATTGGAATTACTTCACTCGATAGAAAATCGTCACAAAGATGACGTATTTTCATGAATTTTTTAACATTTTTCTCGGTTTAGAAGAACTTAAAATAGTTTCCGATTGTTGGTATTTATATTCACATATTCACCATTAGTTTAACTAGTGCAATCATAAATAAAATCTAGAAAAAGTACTTTGGTTAGTTGTTTTTAATCGAAAATACGGCTCACGCACACACTTTTCGGAGCGCTCGGCAATCGCGTTTCTCATAGAAAATATTCGTCGGGACCTATGGCCCCTTAACAATCGAATACAAAAACAATCGATCGCTAGTTCGCAAATTCGAATAAAACCGCTAGTTCATTCATTCACTTTGCCATACAAAATTGGGCTGTTTCTTCTTACAATAAAGTCTACTTTTAATTGATATTCGTAGTAATAAGTAAATAGTTACTGATTTGCGAACCGCTAGTTCATTCATTCAGTTTGCCACACAAAATTGAGCATTTTTCTCATATTGTTAAGATTACTTTTAGTTGATAACAATAATTAGTTACTAATAAAGCCAGGAATGTCTCCGTACGAGGGATCTCCTCAACGGGTTACAGCATGGACTTGATTTTTTTTTGCATTCGTTCAGTTTTGATAGGCAAAACACATATTTAACCAGAATCTGGTGCTAGGCCAGGAATTTCTCGTCGTCGTCCTCCGCCCACGCCCTCCCGTCCTCCGCCCGCTCCCGTCGGTCCACGTCCTCCGTCCGTCCTCCGCCCGCTCCCGTCCGTCCTCCGCCCACGCCCGTCCGTCCTCGCCCGCTCCCGTCCGTCCACGTCCTCCGTCCTAGGCCCGCTCCCGTCTGTCCACGTCCTCCGCCCGCACCCGTCCGTCCTCGCCCGCTCCCGTCCGTCCTCCGCCCGCTCCCGTCCGTCCACGTCCTCCGTCCTATGCCCGCTCCCGTCCATCCACGTCCTCCACCCGCGCCCGTCCGTCCTCGCCCGCTCCCGTCCGTCCACGTCCTCCGCCCGCTCCCGTCCGTCCACGTCCTCCGTCCGTCCTCCGCCCGCTCCCGTCTGTCCACGTCCTCCGTCCTATGCCCGCTCCCGTCCGTCCACGCACTCCGCCCGCGCCAGTCCGTTCTCGCCCGCTCCCGTCCGTCCACGTCCTCCACCCGCTCCCGTCCGTCCTCGTCTTCCGCCCGTGCCCGTCCGTTCTAATGTGAATAGCGCTAAGTTCGATGGTTGAATGAATGATTAAATTTGCCACACGAAATTGGGTATTTTTTCTCAGTAAATACAGTTTACTTTTAGATGATGTTACGGATATTCGAATGAATAAACTAGTAATAATGAAATTTGAATCGGAAAGAATGAGACGACGCAATACATTCTTATTTACATCTCGCTTTTTCCTCAAATTCGAATGAAATGTAAGGTTATTCGAATAATTCGAATGACTTCTACAATCGAATTATTCGAATAATTTCATTCACAATCGCCCATCTTTACAAAGCAAATTGAGCATAGAAAGAGGAAAATAATTAAAAGAGATGTCATAAGTTTGCTTTTGAATTTACTGAAACAATGTCAACAAAATGCCTTTAGTTATGAAAAGTTATTTTCTTAATTTGAATTTTATCGAAAATAATCACCAGTAATACTTATGTTTTGCTATCATCTTACAAATGATACACAATCTATGCTCATAACTTTGTTTTAACTTTTTAAACATAAGTAAAAGTTTCCTATTTGGATGAGATTGTTAGCAAAATTATTAAAACAAAAATATTCATACACATCTGATAGAAATTAAAAAATTCGATGGTTTGTAAGTGTAAAAAGCTTGATTTAATTTTATTAGTATGCAGTGTACAAATGACACAAGCATATTATAGTATGGCTTTGTTATTATTTGTTGGACATGTTGAGCAAACAACACTGCACAAGTCGAGATTTGGCGGTTCTGACATTCGAGTTTCATTGGGTGCAGTTTTTATGCATGCTTCTATCTGCCTATCAGATATAAGCATATTCGCCAATCAGAGGCCTTTATTCATCAAAAGACTATGTTTACTTGTTATGTTATTCATTAAATGAAATAGTTATTTGCGTCTCCTCAGTAGGTAAAAATTACATGCACGGTGTTGTTTGCTCACCGACGATGTGTTATTGTAGCAAATCTAAAGCACGACTGTTTTGTTCCCAGATTGTCCATTAAGGTCTTTGGTAAGTCAGTCTGGAGAGGTAAAGCAAGATCTAAGCACTAATATAAAACTCCTGATCAATTATTAGTGCTCTAAAATTATTATTTTTTTTAGTTTTCCGGTCAAGGCAAACTGGCACATATAGGTACAAGGTGTTACAAAAATACAAATCAAAATTTTTAAGGGGTTGGTACTTGGTTTAGACCATCAAACTGAACAACTTTCTCTATGGGACCAATATCGAATACGTAAAACAAAAAAAAAGATGTTCCATACTCTACAAATAGAATAGAGCTAAAATAAGTATGGGATATCAGATATTTTTTTCGCGATTTCGATGTTGGTCCCATAGAGAAAGTTGTTCAGTTTGACGGTTTAAGAGTTTTAAAATTTTATTTTTACTTATGAAAAACCCTGTACACAGTTGCAGACACTCATTAATGTACATCCTCCATTAAATCTCTTGCTGTCACTTTTTGTCTTGTTGATGTTATAAAAGCTAGCAACAGATTTAATGAAGGATTAACTTTAATGAGCGTTTCAGCAACTGAATCGGTTATCCTTTCGTCCTTTAATCCTTTTATCTCAGTTGTGTAGGTTATCCTACTTTTGTACCTACTTAGATTGTAAGAAAAACTGTATAATTGAGACAGTAAATTATTTTGTCCATCCATCTATTCATTATAAGTGCGTTTTATAACATACATATATAACTTTACGACCATCATCTCCTTCGGGGTATTCAGAGGTGTAATAAAAATAACATCAACAATAAAATTGTTTTATGGAACTTGCAGTTTCTATAGTTAACATTTTGGACTGAATTATTAATTAAAAGTTTCAAATAATTGGCAATCTTCTGAACGAACTGCATTGAAGAAGTCATAGGTAACTACTGTGAATTAGACCAAAATAATTAGGTAAGTAGCTGTTATAAAGTTTTTGCCGCATGCTGCTGCGCTGTAACTAGGCCGGTAACTTAGTATTAATCATAGCAATTTACAGACTTACCGATATACGTTTTGAACATGATTGTGATAAACTATCTCACTGTTAATAAAATTTAATAAAAAAAAATAACCATGTCTTTCGTTAGTGACACAAAGTTCTAAAAATTTTGTTTTGATTGACCTCTTGACGTTTTGTGTTGTTGTTTTCATTTTTCCTTACTGAAAGGCAAAGGGTACATAGCCCATGCAGGCAAGTCTGATCTTGTATTTTCTTGTACATCTTGACGTTTTGTTTGACAAGCGACGTTTTTTTCTTTGCAACGTTCGGTGTTGTCATTGGCCAATGGCCGCTAGAATAACTTGCACCATTGTGATCATATTTTGCCTCTTTTCCTCTTTGTTATTTTGAATTTGAATTGAATCTCGGCCTTATTAAACGTCAAATCTGTTTAAGTTACCAACCGCATCGAAAAGTATTGTCGCTGTAGAGAAGATGTGGCCAGAAACTCTACAACATAACACGACAATACAATAATACATAGTATATCCGGTCCCCTAGAAAACCACAGGAAAAACACTCATTTTCTGTATTTCACCATGTAACGTATGGTCTAAGGCCGAGATTCAGAGACGATTTTTTCCGTCTTAGCTCGAGCTAAGTAGGGTCGAAATGTATGGATTTTGACATACGGGAGTTCGAACTATGATTTAAGAATCGTCTCTGAATCTCGGCCTTAGTGTAGCGACTAGCTTACAAGGTTAGTAGTACAAAGCTGTTATTTTCAGCACTATATTATCACGGTGCCATGCAAAGAGTAATATAAGTATGTGCCATGCTAGCCAGCCATGCTGGTAGTGGTGCGCTTGGGATGGCAACACTGCTTTGACGTTGTGACTATGCTGCCACCTTAGCGCTGTCGGTCGGCGCTTTTTTATGTTTAGCGCCGCCGCCCGCTGTTAGCGTTCGTTTCGGAGAATCTAGCGCTTTTTTAACAAGCAACAGTATTATTGTTCGAATATTTGAAGCAACAGTATTATTGATTGGTATTTTGTGTTTTGTGATTTAAATAAGATACAGCTTGGCCAAAAAGAGTAGAAATTAAATGAGGGCGCTGCCTCCACGCAAGAACGTCAAAATCACGCGCATAACAACATCACCATACTCAAATTTTAGTTCCACCTGTCACCACGTTCAGGACTTTATGGCCAAGCTATACATAATTGTAGTGAAAACATGTCCATAGAGTGTGCAGTGTTCTAGAGATTCAAATACGAACGCTTATGCTGGGTTTACATGCACGCCGTGCAGCCCGGCAAGCTTTGGCAATTCGCTGTACATCGACTCGTTTGTAAAGTGATTGTTACTATTTAACTATATAGAAGCCTCAATGTACAGCGAATTGCCTAAGCTTGCCGGGCTGCGCGGCACGCGTATGAACGCACCTTTACGGCTTATGTATAGTGCTATCTCTAATATAGGTAGGTTTATAGATACTCATAGATAAGGTGTTATTACACTTGGCTAAATTTAGTTTCTAACAAGAGGGACAGATCTATAGGTTGGAACGTGACGTTGTAAGTACCTCCCGTTCTAACCTATAGCTCTGCCCCTCTTGTTAGTATCTAAAAGCCAAGTGTAATAACACCTATAGGTAGGTTTCGGAAAGATCGATAAATCTCTTTAGAGAACTTTATAGGCGTAGTTTATAGGACTATTTATGGGAGAATATTTAGCACCTAAGCTAGCGCTTTTTCGACACGCAATTTTAGAATCTAGCGCTTTTTCGCAGTTTTAGCGCCCAATCTATTTTTAGAGGTGGCAGCCCTGCTTTGACAAGTTCAATTCAATTTATTTACTAGCCTGGTTACTAGACCTTTTGACTAAATCTTATTTTATTTTAAATTTTCTTCTGTTTTCACATTAAAACGTTGGTATTCGACGTTTTGATGGTTCTTTGGAGTTTTTGGAGACAATCGAAAGACGCAGGAAAAGCAGAGAAGTCCACAGGAAAGAGATGAACCGACCGCTTTGCCGCGCTAAAATCACGGAACACTTTTCCTGTTTACGACCCATGCACCATCATATTTCACTGAACTATATATTATTCACTTGCACGACACTTTGTTACGCAAAACAACACCAATTTTACGAACCAAAACTCACTATAAACAATAAAAATTCGATGAAATATGAGGACTCCAAACGTCAGCAACCAAAGCCCGCCAAAAACTCCCCCCTGCTTTGACGTTTTCTTTTCTTTCTTTCTTTTAATTTAATCAGCTGCAATCAGCTGATTGTCCGTAAACCAGTGTGACCATATGTGGCAGGATTCTGCCTTTTTGGCAGTTTTAGCCCTTTATTTTACTCTCTGGCACTATAGTGTGACTTTTTAGAAATCTGGCAGTATTTGGCAGTATTTAGCAATATAAGCTGGCAGATTTGGCAGTATTATAAAAGGAGGAGGGTGCAATACCCAAAATGAAAAAAAACAGTACTTAAGTATGAATTTTTAAATGCCTATGGCAACACTGGCAACGCAAAGACCGTTGGTTCGGGAATTTCCCGTAACATCTATGGCTGAATTTGTAGTTCATTCCATTGTAGACCCTATAGTACTGAACTGAGCATAATGTTTATTATAATATCTTTGTTTGTCAGTTGTTTGTTTTTCTAATCAGTTGTGATTAGTCTGACTAGAAAAACTTCGGAGACACATTTATTGTTTCTAATTTCGTGGGGTGTGAGTGTATTCCATTCGTGATTTATCATGAAACGTAAATATGAACGATTATATCGTGTAGTTCTAATAATTTGGCATTTTTTCGGCATTTTGTGCTTTAGAGTTTGGCAGGATTTGTCAGTTTTCTTGCCCAAGTGGGGCAGGATCTCTAATTTGAAGTTGGTCACACTGCCGTAAACAGCCAGACGTCTCGTACATTTTAATTTATTGTAGTTTCTGTAATCTATCTAACAGTATTAACATTTCGTTATCATAATTGCAAAGTCCATTCAACCAAAGTACATCGTAAAATACTAAGACAAGTCTAAAGTCCAATAAGTGAAAGTGATTCGTGAATTTTAGTGGATTGGTCACAAAAATGGAGCAAAAGAAAGAAAATTTAGCTGATGAGCAACTGAAGGAGTATTTTCCTGACTTGCCGACTGGACCTTTGGACAGTTACAGAAGAAAGGCCTCGTTCGATTGGCGCCGGATGAAACTTATCTATGAAACTTCCAGTACGATAAAATTGAAAGTAAGTTTTAGTTATTTTATTTTTGACAAGAAAGTATAATTTGCATTGAATAGCAATATAATATTTAGCGAATTCGTTTGTTCCTATGATCAGCATTAAATGACGCAGTACTTAATTAAATTATTAGTCTAAAACAGTCTGAATATTATATTAATTGAAGCCAAGATTGTGGAGATAAATTTTAAGTAAAATACATTTTTGAGTAAAGATTGTGTATAATTTGTAATATGATAGTAAAAACAAATAAGAACTGGTGGAAACAAGTTTAACCATATAAATCAAATAAAGAACAAAATTCTTATTTTTTTTAAATCATCACTTTTATAACAGCCGTAGAAAGAGAATCAACTAGAAAAGGCATTAAAATAATAATAGTCACGAAAACGAGACAGCCTTATACGCTAATTAAACAGAGTGAATGCGACAAAATCCATGTCGTTTGTCCCTTTCTGCGTATGCGATATTTTTGTTTGCCACAGTTGAAATTGCATACAAAATCTTGCAACTATGGCAAACAAAGGCACAATTTCTCATACATTTTTGTCATATCTCTGTCCCTTTCGAGTATACGCTGTCAGGAAATCTATAGAATACTCAACCTACGATAACAGCACTAATGAGAAAAAAGTTCTTCATTTAAAAACTTTCTAATCTGAAATTATATATAGAACTAGTGTTTTCCCGCGACTTCGTCCGCACAAATTATATACCAGATTTTAAGTCAGATCATAAGCTATCAAATGTGATGCGCGAACAAACAAACAAACAAACAAACACACAAACAAACAGACAGACAAAATTTCTAAAAAAGGTTGATTTCGAGTCAGGGATACCTAAAAACCCTTAGATTATCAAGATAGACAGTCAAAGCTACGAAAGCGTCGAAAAAAATAGGAACCAGTACTGGTTCCAAAACCCTATACATATACACGCACACATACATAATTAGTATGGCGCCTCACGCACACCAACCTAAGAAAGTTAGCCCCTTTTGTTTTATACGGAACAAGTGTGAGGCTCATTCTAGACATATACTTTTTCTAAGTAAAAACCATATCGTAATCTTTTTTTTGGAAAAATCTTCAATGTACAGACACACTTCAGTTACAGTTTTATAATAGTTAAGACTAGTGTTTTCCCGCGACTTCGTCCGCACAAATTATATACCAGATTTTAAGTCAGATCATCAGCTATCAAACAAAAAAAGTCTCAACAAAATCGGTTCAGTAGTTTTTGCGTGATGTGCGAACAAACAAACAAACTAACAATTTTGTCAATAGATGGCGCTGCACGTTTTTAAATCGCGCTATCGATATGTTATTTGACTTTATATGAAGTGAACCGCAACTTTTTTATTCCTCATGATTTTACGGTTTTATAATAGTTAAGATATAGAATAGCCTTGAAATATATTGAAATATATTCATCAATAAAACAATATCTAATCTAATCTAAAATAAAGTATTGTGAAGCAGGCACTACACTCGAGAATTCTCGGCAAGAACTTCCAAAGAAAAATGACTACAGCTCACGACGCCGCGAGAACAATGAAGGGCATTCATACTCTCATGTTCGGCCTTTCTCCTTTCTTTTCTCGGAGAGAATGAAATGCCTGCTTTATAATAAATAACCGTTTCTCCCCTCCGGACGGAAAGCGTCAATTTTCATCCCGCTGCACTAAAGTCCATAGAGCAGAAAATTTTTATATTAACCCAGGCAGTAAATAAGAAAGCCTCAGATCACATGTTTGTTGACCTCGGTTTCAACTCTGTCAACAATTAAGGTGAAGGTGGCAAAGTGCGCCTTAGTGGGCAAGTGCACCAACCACAAATATCTCCGATTGGATACTAGTAGTGACACCTTACATCGATGCTACAAACTAAGGGGGGTACAGAACGACACTCAAGTGGAGATCTTAAGTAAAGATAGACAAGGAGGCATAAAAAAGTTGAATGTATTTGCATCCTTTTCTATCTATACTCAAGAAGAGATCTCCACTTGAGTGTTGTTCTGTAATAACCCCCAAAATCATAGTTCTTGGTGATTGATGTAAGGTGTCACTACTAGTATCTAATTGGAGATATTTGCGGTAGGTGCACTTGCCCGCTAAGGCGCACTTTGCCTCCTTCACCTTACATGAAATCTGAGACCTTGCTTACTTTCCTGCCCTCTGTGTGTAAACTACTATAAACGCCTATTATTTACAGAATGAAATCTGGACGTTTATGCGAAACCATCCATTATTTCAACACACGGAAGCCACACGGACGCTCGACGAGGAAAGGCACATAACTATTAAGAGAATGTATGCCCTGTTCAATGAAAACTTTTTACCTTATGAAAAGGTAAGTTATTTTGTAAATTCCATTATAAATGGTACAGAACTAAAGTTATGCATTTTAACGGGTTCTAACCATGTTTTTTAAAAGGCTGAAAGTCACCCAAAGGGCAATGGAGAGGGCTATGCTCGGAGTTTCCCTGCGAGATCGGATCAGAAATGAAGAAATCCGCAGAAGAACCAGAGTAGCTGACATAGCCCAAAGAATTGCTAAACTAAAGTGGCAGTGGGCGGGGCACATTGCTCGCAGAACCGATGGCCGATGGGGCTGAAAGGTTCTCGAGTGGCGGCCGCGTACCGGAAAGCGCAGCGTGGGTAGGCCCCCCACACGGTGGACCGACGACTTGGTGAAGGCGACGGGAAACCGTTGGATGAGGGCAGCGCAGGACCGGTCGTTATGGCGATCCTTGGGGGAGGCCTATGTCCAGCAGTGGACGTCCATCGGCTGAGATGATGATGATGATGAACTATGTTTTTTATTATTTTGGAGTTCCCAATATTTCAGTTACAAGTGTTACAACTAACAACTTAGTCAGACCTCCGTCACTCAGCCGTAGGAACCGTGAGTACCTACACTTTGTATCAATTCTGCCACTTGCTCCAGACTGCAACGTCGCACACGTCGCACGCTGTACGAAGTAGTGACAACACTGAGTTAAGCGCCATTAGATACATTTTCGAGCGTACCCTCTAGCAGTAAATGATTAAAGCGTGAAAATTAATGGTTTCTCTAGTCTTGTATGATTTCTCTGCTTGCGCGCGGCTCGCCTTTTTTCCATACTACATGTCGCAAGCGCGGCATTTGCTCTCCGAAAAGCGCGGGAACAGGCCGTTTCGGTCCGAACTTCATTGTAATAGAGTTGACATCGAAACGAAAATATTCACGCAATTTTATCGAAGTTCAAATGTCCGGGTAGGCCCCCAGGTTATTTTCTATGCAGTGAAGGCGCGTCGCGCGCGTGTAAAGAGATCATACTAGACGTGCTGGATTGTTGTCAAAAAAAAAAATGATTTGTTGAATTGATTATTTTGGAGTCTGATGTTTGTTATTCTCTTCTTTTTCTAATTGTGTGTGCAGCAAGACCTGGTGTCAGATTTTTCAAAGCGCCTGACGGCCTCTGATGTGGTTTTTTAATGTAACAACTACTAACCACCTGAGATAGTAGTCAGGACTGTATGGGACCAACGGCTTAACGTGCCATTCGAAGCACGGAATCATCTTTCTCTGAGTAAAAATACACAAAGTAACATTTACACTAGGTGCCCCCCGTGGGAATCGAACCAACGACCTCCGTGTCAAGAGCCCAATGCTCTTAACCATTAGACCATGGAGGCAGTCTGTCCTACAAACTACCTTGCTTATTTCAGCTTTAGATGACCTATAGTTATTTTTTTTCAGTCTGTCAGATATTAGCATAATGGTCGACGAGATAATTTAAATGTTGTATTGTTTGTTTGGCTGGCTGGATAATTATACTGTTTACTGTTTGCTAATGTACCTATATAATTTTATTTAATAATCTCAATGACCTTTAATCAATTCATAATTACCAACTTGTCAATGACAATGTTAATGAGGTATAAAAAAGGTTCCTTTAATGTGATCAAACAGCATACAAAATTCAATGAATATTAAAAATGTTTGTTGGTCATATTAAAAAACCGGTTGTAAATTTAAATACGTTACATATTAAAGTCTTCTTCTTTAAACTTGCTTCAGAGTTCAGACCACCAAACTGAAAAACTTAGATTCTGGCGCCAAAATCAAAATAACGTAAAAAATCTTTAAATTTGTGGGGGCAGAAAATGTCCATACTGTATGTAGTCAGGGCCGAACTGGGACCTGAAATCGGCCCGGGCATTTTGGAGACAGTCGATCCTTCCAATCACGACAAAAAATTTAAACTCCGAATGTAACTTTTTAATATAGGTTTCTTTTTACGTAGCCTACTCAATGTCCCCCCAAGCAGCATGCAAGCGTTTTGTACATCAATTAACCAGCTAATTTAGAACTTAAAGTTCTTTTAAAGACGTACAAGAGAGTCAAAGGATGCTTCAATCTTTATAAGCAAGATTTTTCAGTTATTATACAGCTTGAGCTGTATAAAATCTGTATTAAGGGATCCGCCTAAGCTTAGGGTATTAAAACAGAATATGAAAATACTACTATACAACTTTAAGTATTTTGTGACACTTCAAGCTAATTTTATCGTTAAAGCTGTATAAAATCTGTATTAAGGGATTCGCGTAAGCTTAGAGTATTAAAACAGAATATGAAAACTCTACTATACAACTTTAAGTATTTTGTGACACTTTAAGCTAGTTTTATCGTTAAAGCTGCATAAAGGCTGTATTTTGCATGTGATCACTTACTTACTACAGCTCTAAGTATTATTATGGTATCTCTCGATACTTGTTTCCGTACAATGGTATATGAAAATTCCATTATAAAACTTATTCTTATAGCGTAATTAGACACTCTTTTGAATATAGTGGTTTTATAACTTCTATCTACAAGGGTGCTTTAAAACTAAAAAAATAAATTACATCCATAGTACAGCTTTAGTCTGCTTTACTGACAGATACGGAAACGGATATATTAAATCGGGTAACCCACAGTCAAGCGACAGTTCCGTTGCCGTGAGGTTCCGTAGGAAAACCATTTAATGGTGTCGAATTTATGGATGGAGTTAAACCTTTGGAACCTGATGATGATGTTTCTTCATGCAGCAGCACAAGTACTTCAAATAATGACGAAGACGAATTTTCAAAAAATATGTTGTTTCGTATAAGGAATGGGCTTCAATATGGAAAGAAATATATCTCAAATAGCTCTAAACGATTTAGCCGCAATTGTAAATTGCAGATTTTCTGGAATATTACCATGTGACACTAGAACCATTTTAGGTACAATGAAACAAATAAGCAAAACCATTGAACAAGATATAAAAATGAAATTAGTATGTATCGAACACAAAGATCAATTATACTTCATACCCCTTTTGCATACAGTTTAAAAGAAAAATAAAAAACAGAATTTACGAAAAAATTCCTTTAATTTTTTACTTGTTGTAACACTACGGGTGTTACTTACTCACAAATTAACACTATGGGTGTTATTTACACACATCCAACTTTATGTAGATATGTCTATAGGGTGTAACAAAACACCCTAGTAATACTTAAACTAAACAAGTTTCACTATGGGGCCAAATAGAGAAAAAAAATCTGCTGTCCCATACATTTGAATCGTGCTGGTACTGCAGTTTTGTAATAGACAGCGGATTTTTTTTTAATTTTTATCTATGGTGGCTCCATAGTGAAAGCTGTTCAGTTTGATGGTCTGAAGCAACCCCTTAAGTATTACTAGGGTGTTTTGTTACTCTATATATCAACCATTGCCACAACGATTGCCACTTACGACGTAAGTACCGACATGGTTGTGTGCCAACTAGGTAGGCTACAAAACCAAATATATAAATTTGTGTCGTAAGGAAAATCACAGCCACGCGATTACGTGTTTATCTTAAATACTAACTAAATTACGTAAACAAAAAGTAAGAACAAAATAACATATGTATGTACACACGGCAATACACAACACACGGCAAACACATCAAGCTATACAAAACCAAAATAAGCCGACCGCGCGGCGTTATACGATATTCAACCTACGCGCGGCCAGGTTATGTTGGTTTAGTATAGCTTGACGTGTCGCCGTATATCATTGAAATTATAAATGTATAGATCCTCGACTTCAAAAAAATTTCTACTTGTATTGTATTGTAAAATGTTCTACTAAAATTAAATCTTGCTCAGGGATAATAAATTCATACACGGATCTCTAAAGAGAATTATTAGTTATGAGTTCAGAACTCACATACAGCCTAAATAATAAAAATATTATCTTATAACTCTGATTAAAAACCAAAAGCTATATTATATGATCCATATTCTACGTAGTACAGCAAATAAGACCATAATACCCTCCAATTATCATCTAAGCTGTATAACACATTCTCGCCATTTTAGAACTAACAAAAATAAAAATTTAAAATAAAATTAATCCAATATTTGATGATAGCTGGAGCCGTTTCATGATAATAAGCTAAAATAATGATTACTGTGTCCTAAAGTCTATTATTTTAAACATAATTTTTATTATAACCTTATAAACAAACACTTAATTATCCGTATTTCGTAATTTTCTTCATATTTGTTTGATAATTTTACGGGCGCGTGAAAATATTGCCCATAACCAACCACACATTGACAATATAATTTGATTTCCACTTTGATTTACCAATTAACACTTTATCTTTATCTTCAACTTGAAATGTAACTTTGAAATATTATATAAACTGTTGTCACCATTATTCATATTAGCAATGACTTGTACGAAAAATATTGTGTCTTGTTTATTTTATAATTTTTTGATTCTCTTCAAACTCTTATTTAAACACATAATCTTTATAAGATATTTATAAGATATTATTTGGAGTGTAATGGTTTCTCATTACACCGAATAACAGCTCTTATACAGATGCTATAAGGCTTATGAATTGCTTCTACAGCTATTATACAGCTCTACTAACGATAAAAGCTGTATAACATGGGCCCTTTTTGCACTTATAAGGTCTGTATAAGCGCTTATACAGCATTTATACAGGCTCAATAAGCAGCTTTAAGTATAAAAAAGAACTCAAATACAGCTTTTATACAGCTTGTTATGCTGCTTGGGCCACTCTCCCAAAGGCCTCCCCTTTTACGCTCTAATCCTCTCTGTTGTGTGCAACTTCTGGCCTTCTTCTTGGTTCTTCTTCGTAATATAGTATTTTGTTTTAATTTTAATTTTACTATTTAAAAATTTTAAAATAAGAAAAAAGGTTGAGGGGTGTTATAAGATCGACAACTAAAACCAGGAGCGAGCTCGAGATTTTGCTACATTATAACTCGATTATGGAGCTTATGTAGTACTAGAAACCCTTCCTATACTGTGACTTTGCTATAACGCGCTGCCATAATAATAATATGCCATGCTAGTATTAGAATATCCCTTGCATAGAAATGTATGATGTATGATATATTTTAAAATTCTTACTTCCAGATAGGCAACGACGCAAGGCTGCTGCAAGCGGAAACTGAAGCTATGTTCATGTTTGACAGTTCCCTAGCTGTCAAAATGTCGCTCACCTTCAGGATGTTTTCCAATTCCATCCAGGGCAATGGACAAGATCACCACTACCATTACATAGGTAAAAAACCACACTTATTATGAACTAGAGTTAACCCAAGACTTCGTCCGCATATCAATTGTCAATAGATGGCGCCACACGTCATTTGAATCGCGCTGTCGAGTGTTATTTGAGTTTATATGAAGTGAACCACTACTTTATTATTCCTCACGATTTTTACGAATTTATAATAGATAGAAAATAAGATGTACACTAGACAAAGTGAAATCATGACCGTCTCTAAAGCAATAAGGGATGCCCTGCCCAGCGGTACGCACGACTCGCCCGGTGAGTCAGGGTTGTCAAGATTCACGTTTTGAGCTAAGCCACAAATTAATAAAATCGTTAAACCGACTTCGAACCCAGGTCGGTCGCAGTAAGGACAACATGTTCAGGTGGGGATTCTCGGATGCGCAAAATGTGAGTTGCTTGTGTGGAGCTCCACAAACGATGGCCCATCTCACATCGTGCCCTGCGTGCCCTAACACCTGTACGCAGGAGGAGCTCATGACCGCTAGCGACGGTGCAGTATCGGTTGCCCACTTCTGGCAAGGTACTATTTAGCGACTTTGTTCAAAATTTGAAGTCGACACGATAAGAAGAAGAATTAATAATAAGTTACTACGTTTTAAGGGGATGCTTCGTACTATCAAATTGAACAAGTTTCACCAAAGAGTACATGGATGGATTGTCTGAAAGATATGTTAGTCCAGTCATTTTACAGTTTCCTTATATTGACACCCTAACAATAATTCATCTATCGCTGAAACTTTGCAGTGTGATAAAGAAAAGTATACAGATTAAGGTTGACAAATAATCTAGGACCCGAAAAAATTAAACCTAGATTATTTATTGTCAACCGTAATCTGTATACTTTACTTGATCACACTGCAAAGTTTCAGTGATAGATGAATTATTGTTAGGGTCAAACCCTAAAATGATTGGACTATGTGTCAGAAAGGAGTGAGTGTTAGCCTGGGAATACACATCCGATTTACCATCCGATTGTCTGATCCGATAGTATATAAGTCCATCTCCCTTCCTTCAGGAAGGAGAGGAACGGAAGCTTCAAACATTATACTTTTGTCTGATGCTTCCATCTCTTTCCTTCGTGATGGAAGGGAGAGGGATTTATGTACTATAGGATCAGACAATCGGATGGTAAATCGGATGTGTATTCCCAGGCTTAGTCGTATTGCGACATTGTGTCGACCACAAATAGGTAATGTAATAAGGCAAGAGAGAATGATGATGATTTTCTTTGCAGACGATGTTCTAAACGGCAGGATTGGCGGCTGCTTCGCGCTGACGGAGGTGGGCCACGGGTCCAACGCTAAGGGCATGAGGCTGACGGCCACTTACGTGCCGGAGAAGAGGCAGTTCGTGTTCCATTCCCCCGACTTTGAGGCCGCCAAGTTCTGGGTCGGATGCTTAGGTATGTAAATGTTGCGTCTATTATTATTAACGGCTGTTTGGTTCCGACACAGTTTCTAAACTGAAGTGGCAATGGGCGCAGAACCGATGGCTGATTGGGCCGAAGAGTTCTCGAGTGGCGACCGCGTACCGGAAAGCGCAGCATGGTTAGGCCCCACATGGTGGACCGTCGTCCTGGTGACGGCGGCGGGAACCCGTTGGATGAGGGCAGCGCAAGACCGGTCGTTGTGGCGATCCTTGGGGGAGGGCTATATCTAGCAGTCGACGTCCTTCGGCTGAGATGATAATAAGAAAGAGTAAATTATGGTCTACCATACAGTACGGACACTACAACATTGCGCGACAGCCTGTATCGCGTGAGATATGCGGCTCCGAAGTTACTTGCACCGACATGGCTGTTACAATGGTAATAGCTAATGATATTTGGAAATATGTAGATGAATTGTTTTTTAAATGTACTTTTCATCATAAATTAATCTAATCGTTCAAGTTCAAAGAATTTTAAATGTAAACAAAGCCGTGTGTAGATAATTGCATTTAAATTACCATGCGCATTTAAATGTATGAATAATTATCCATGTGACATTGAACTTGTGATGTTAGCTGGTTATACCGTGTGTGCAGCGCGAAAGGTATATGTTACTCTGAACCGGTATCGGCCACCTCCATGAGAAATTTGGGGCAAAATATATAAGTTTTCCCCGTTAGCGGGGTGCGCCGCGTAGGTAAATTTTAATGTTTCCAGTGCGGAATGAGCCAGGCCTATTAACTCATTGACTGCTAAGCTCAGAACAATGACATTCGGGCAGTGCTAACACTGTGGAATGCTATACGATTCTGACTCAAGGTGTGTCATGAGCACTGCGGCCCATATGTCGCTGACCTACCAGGTAGGTCGTCAACAGTTAAAGTGTTAAGGGGCCATACGTCCCGGAATTACCTGGGAAGGGGTCTCTTATTTTTAGTTTTTATACAAGATTAAAACAAGTTACCGAAACGAAAAAAATTCATGAATTAAATGTGAAATCATGAATACATGATTGAAATTACTTCACTCGATAGAATTACTTTTCGAAAAGTTAAGAAAATAACGCATTTTTAGCATTATTTTCTCAAACTAGAATAACTTGCAACCTTTTATAATTGCTGGAACTTAACTCACATATTCACCATTAGTTTATCTAGTGAAATTATATTTTTTTTTAGAAAAAATTGTTTTATGAATTATTTTTAATCGAAAATACGGCACACGCACGCACTTATCGGAGGGCTGGGCAATCGCTATTTTCATAGAAAATATTCGCCTGAACCCATGGCCCCTTAATGACAAAAGTTGAGACTGCTTACACAGGGTAAACACTGATGCAACAATGACCGTTTTTCCAGCAATTACATTTCGAGGTCAAGGTGTTTCAGCCAGTCTTCCGCTGCCGGGGTGATAAAGAACATTTAAATAAAATTGCAGGTAAATGTGCAACCCACGCAGTCATATACGCGATGCTGATCTCAAAAGGAAAGAACCATGGACTCCACACCTTCGTGGTGCCTATAAGGGACCCTAAGACCTTGTTGCCTTACCCTGGTGTCATCGTTGGTGACATCGGAGAGAAGGTCGGATTGAACGGTATTGATAATGGGTAAGCATAGCATATGCTCACGACTATATTCCCCGAGGGGGTAGTCAGAGATCTTCTCAAACCTCAGAACATCCACATCCACATCATAATGGGTAAGATTTGATTTTTATTGACTAACATAAACAACGAACTTTGTCAATGTGCCCATACTCGAAATATTAATCTAACTAAGGGTTGAACTACACATGGCCGCACGCGATCGCATTTTTCCGTCGCTCCATCCTTTTCTGTCACTCAGGAAGTAATTTGCTAGAGCATATAAGATAGACGGAACGCGATGGCGTGCGGCCATGTGTAGTTCAACCCTAAGATAGATTATAATACTGCGTAGGTAACGTCAATAAATCAATCTCCTGGCTTTTTCCCTATTTGGGGTCAGCCCTCCTGATACTGCGTAGGTAACGTGACCATTTTTATTTTTTGCTCAAATCAGGACATAGTCAAAATTAGACCACAACAAACTGAAATAAACACTTTTCATTAAAAAAAAGATGAGAATTTTCTTTTTACAAAGTAATAAGTAAGCCACCAGGAAAATGAAACAAATCTCCATTTATTATTTTGTCTATAATCAAACCAAGTTTGACGCTTGTATTTATTACCGTTTTTAGCCGAGCCAGAAGAAAAAAATGTTGATAAAAACTAGTTTCTTGTATGAGGAAAATGTATTTGTTAAAAAATCTGCCATAATCACGCATATTTTGTGAAAATTTCAACTGCTGTCTAGCTGTTAAGGTTCAAAAATTTACCTAAATAGGTAGGACAGACAGACGTACAGACAGCGTAGGCTTGAATAGGGTCCCGTTTTTCACACTTTGGGTACGGAATCTTAAAAACGCTCATTCAATATTATTATTTCAGATTTGTGATGTTCAACAACTACCACCTACCGAAAGAAGCGGCATTGGACAAGCTCGGTGGAGTGGACGACAACGGAGATTATAAGACGCCCTTCAAGGACCCTAGCAAGAGATATGGCGCTTCCTTGGGCATTTTATCTGGTATGTGATCCCGGCGTAGAATGGACCACCCTATTTCTTCCTGTGGAATCCGAGATCAAAGATAAAAAAAATTGAAATTTTTGATCTCGGATTCCATTTCAGAGTAGGCTGTAGAAGAGCATTCTAATTGGCTCGCGCAATTTTAAAATAGTCTACAGCATATTCATATCCGTGAGACTTATAAACGTGCTAATACTGTACGCAGGTTCCTCACAATATTTTCCTCCACCGTTTGGACCGTATCACACAAATTAATTTCGAGCGTAGGCCTTGTGCCTCTTTAGAGTTGGATATCCAAAACCGGAAGATTACAGATTTCTTCTGTTTTTGAAGGGTGAAGAAATTAGATGTCTAGGGGTCAACACAAAAGATCCTATTGGGCTGCTAGCTTGCCAGCCCCTATGATAAGATAAGACAAGATAAGAGCGCAGGCGTTGACAGAACGATAATACCGTCGCGACATCGCCGCATACGCTGCGATATTTCTGAGATCAATCAGTGTTGCGGCGGAATCGCGGCGATACCGTTCAGTCATGGCCTGTGTTTAAAAATCGCGGGGATCCAGATGCAAAGTCGCGGTGGTGCGGTTGCTTCGTCGTTGAGACATCGCCTACGGTCAAAAATAGTTGGTGTGATAGGTCTCTTTAAGAGCAGCTATGCCCGTAGCGTGATGCGAGCGATAGGGCATCATTCCTTTAGCTCCTCCATTCCTTTATTTCCTTTAGCATCATGCCTTTTATCTCGTTCTCTCGAGCGTGAATATAGAAAGGGAGCGATAGCACTATATCGCGCTGGCACGCTACGGTCGCTGGTATTATAATAGCCGTAATTTTCAATCGTTTCAGGTGGTAGAGTGCACATAACGGCTATATCGGCTAACTATCTCCAGAAAGCCATAGTCATCGCCATCCGGTACTCAGCGGTCAGGAAACAGTTCGGCCCAGAGAATTCTACCGAGGAATATCCGGTCTTGGAGTATCAGCAGCAGGTACTTGATCATGAAGCATACTAGTTAGTAAGAGATACTATTCTAAGGTTTGACTTTCGTCGCTATGAAAGCATTCGTGCGCGGTCCGGTGTTTCTAATAGACCGGCAATATCAGTTACACAAATTTCACCACTTTTTTTCGAGTAAATTAACTGAATCTCAACCTTATGTTAAGGACATAACGAAAAGCCTCCAAATGGATCCGGAGCGCAAGATGGCCTCTGTATACTATTGGCATCTCGCTTATTCTAAAGGACGCTTGTCATAAGTGTGAATAGATGTCAAAACGCGTTTTTATCTCTTGCTTTATATAATTTATCTACCCCTATACCACAGTATAAAAAAGAGTATCTATTACTACTTACCGATACTCTATCTTTGATGTATTTTATTTATAGATTTTTGGTCAATCGTAATTATTTTACAAAGCTTTTAATAATTGCAGCAAATCCGGCTCCTACCGTACCTGGCGGCAACGTACGCACTGCGTATATTCAGCAACTGGTTCGGCAGCGAGCACGTTGCTCTGACCATCAATCGTATGCTAGGTAAGTTTAAACCTTCACCACCTCTCCAATATCGAGAGCGTCGGAGGTATGGATACTCAATCATGAGCGTGCGAGGTTCAAATCTACACGGATGACATGCCATGTACCAATGAGTTTTTCGTGTATCCGCTACATACCTACCTGCGTAGGTGATAAGATAACGATCATTATCTTTTATTAATTTAGTTTTATTTCTTTTACTGACTCTACATTTACCACCGTTTCTCAAGTTAAACTTGGAGAAGAAACAGCAAGAAACTACATAGTAACCTAGAATGTAAGAATATGAGGTAGTATTGAGTTAGGTCCGGCAGCGTGTCGGTGATGTTCTCGAGCAGACTGCATTTGCCTTGTGCCCTCATTCGACTGCGTTATTTATAGTGCACGTTGGTGGGGGTAATGTGAACATGTTTGGCAACTTCAGTGCATCTGCGCACCTCGTTAGACCGTCCGTCCGTACTCATGACTATCTCTGACATGTACGTAACACTGACTGCTCTCGAACGGAGAAGGAAAAGAAAACATTATGTTCTGAATAAAGTATACCAAACCACATTGGGCACGCGTGGTGGACTATCGCCCATACAACAAACGTAGTGATTAAATCTCTTTGCATACAACCTTCAGGGTAGGCCTGTGTCCTGCAGTGGGACGTATAAAGGTTGATGATAAAGATTGTATACAGAGTGAATTTGATATCATTAGCATACGTTTAAGCTAAGAGTCTACCCATCAAACTGGACAACTTTAACTGGAGCAAACCGATCGCAGCAAAAAAAAACCCGCTGTTCCATGCTGAACCTACTCGACTCAAATGTATGCAATAGCAGATTTTTTTTGCTCCGGTCGTTTTGCTCCCATAGTAAAAGTTGTTTGATGGGTAGACTCTTAGTTTAAAAGGATGCTAATGATATCAATTTCACACTGTAGTGTTAAAAAAAACCATCATCATCTCAGCCGATGGACGTCCACTGCTAGACATAGGCTTCCCTCGCAGATCGCCACAACGACCTGTCCTGCGCTGCCCACATCCAACGGGATCCAGCCGCCTTCACCAGGTCGTCGGTCCACATTGTGGGGGGCTCACTACACCACGGCACTCCAGAACTCTGCGGCCCCATCGCTCATCGGTTCTCACTTTAGTTTAGCAATACAAGTGTTAAAACAATAAAAAGACAATATAATTGCAGGTATAGACGACAACGCAGCGGCTCGAGGCATAGAAATGCACGCGCTTTCATCGGCCGTGAAGCCGGTGTGCGGCTGGACGGCGCGCGACGGCATACAGAACTGCAGGGAGGCCTGCGGGGGACATGGCTACCTTAAAGGTACGGCTACTTATACCCCTACAACCCTTCATACACACGTGTAGTCACAGAGAGACATTCTCCTCGGCTGTGAAGCCGTTTTGTGGCTGGACACACGCAAACATAAACGCACATCACACTTTATAATCTGATCCAAATTCTTATAAACTTATGAAAACTATACCTTTTTTGAGCAAAACATTTACGATAAAAAAATATATTATGTAACTTTCGTTCGTTGCGGAGAGGTATGGAAACTCAATCTTGAGGTCCGGATTTCGAATCCGCACGGACGACATGCCTTGTAAGAATGAGTTTTTCTTACTTATGTACGTAATACCGACTGCTTTTAAACGGTGAAGGATATTCGTAAAGAAACATACATACGCTGAAGAAGAAATTCCGTATGTGAAGTCCACCAAACCGCATTATAGACGACGTGTATAGGCTTCTTCTTCTTATCGTGTCGACTTCAAACTTTGAACAAAGTCGCTAAATAGTACCTTGCCAGAAGTGGGCAACCGATACTACACCGTCGCTAGCGGTCATGAACTCCTCCTGCGTACAGGTGTTAGGGCCCGCAGGGCACGATGTGAGATGGGCCATCGTTTGTGGAGCTCCACACATTTTGCGCATCCGAGAATCCCCACCTGAACATGTTGGCTGTTGGTTGTATAGACTGATGATGATGTTTACTAACGTAAAAGAAGAAGCATAGCATTGCATTTATTTGGCAGAAGTAAAGTCATTCCAACGCACAGAGAAATTACACGCTTCTCTATGTTCCAACCCACAGAGAACAGGCACAGTCCCCTAGTTCTAACCCATTTCCAACCACACTAAGGGTATATTTTCTAAAACCCCTACTTTTAGGAACATTGTTTTCAGTGATATGCTATTGCATATCCAGTGTTTTATATTTATTATGAAAGAACTGCCTTTACTTAAAAATGTAATGAATCGTTTTTTTGTATGTTTCATATAATTTATTTTAGTAATCGCATAAAATCCGGACACTGTTCGTCGAAATATTGCTAAAAATGGGGTTACTTTAGGAACATTTTTAGAAGGGTTACGCTACACGGTTGAATTTACAGTTTACGTAAAAAGAAAGTTTATATAAATTTAAAAAACATAATGAATCGATTTTTTGAAATACCAGTCTGAAACACTAATATTTTTGAAAACATATTATTTAAAATCAAATATTGTGATTACCATACAAAATGGCGAACAAATTCAAGCTTTTGACATCCTGTGACAACTGCAAAATTATCCTTGTTTCTGATTTTTTTCATTGTACGGCGCAAAGAGAATGGAATCACTACGTTTTAAGAGACGGCACTTTCTAACTAGCCTCGAAATTCGAAATAGTATGATCTGGCCGACTGTATTCTGCCACAACAATAACATTTTACTACCAGCCTAAGAACATGAAAAGCTTGACAACGTCATGCGTCAAGTTGACGTAACTAGTGCGGAGACACCTTCGTCATGTCACATTATCGATATTCCATCGAAGTGATGTGCGTTATTTATCGATATCGATAAAAAATTACAGCCTTTCTCCTACAGGATTTTGATCCTACAGAATTTGTTTTTTTTTTTACTTACGTATGATCATGGGATAATCATCGGCACAATTAACACCAAATTGGCGTCGATTAATGATATTCTGTCGGACTGAAATAAACGTGTGAAGCTGAAGATGTTGTTGCGATGGACGTAGCCTTAAGAGATCAATTAAGATACTTAAAAGTGATCTTAATTAGGCGAGTGGCGGCAAGGCGACGTAATTTAATAACTAGGTACCTACCTTTTAAATAAAAACTAAAAAATTAAAACCATAAAGAAAGGTAATAAATTTTATTATGTTCATTTGCGTAGGTAATAGGTAAGATACGTAGGCATTTAAATGTAAACCTACGAGAACTTAGTTCAGTGGAACTAGTATAGGTAGGTAGTGACAATAATTTTACACTAGTTCCGAATTGCACCTGCCATAATGACGGGATCGCAGGATAAATACAATTTACCAGCACGTGTAGAGTTAAATCCGAGGGCAGGAAAGTAAGAAAGGTCTCAGATTCAGATCTCATGTAATTGTTAACCGAGGCGAAGCCGAGGTCAACAAACGTGTGATCTGAGGCTTTCTTATTTACTGTCCGAGGTTAGTATACTATTTTTCTCCTCGACAGAGGTGGAAAGCGGCAACTTTGTTTAGCGCAGCGGGACGACAATTGAGGCTTTCCGTCCGGAGGGGAGAAAATAAACAAAAATGAAAATTGGTTAGTAAGAGGAAAGATGCCTCTCCTTATGACACCTTTTGAATCACGTGTGTGAACCTTCTATAGTCCACTTAATTTTCTATGCATTCACGGTGTTTATTTTAAACAAAAATTCACGATAATTAATTATTAATTATGTTGTATTGTGTACAATAAAGAATCTAAGATAATTAACCGTATAAATTAAGGTATATTTTTTAATTTATAATTTAACGGCTTTTTGCTTGTGTGAATCCTCTAGCCACGCGACTCGTTATAAAAAAATACCTATGATACTATAGGTAATAATAGAAGAAAACACAAAATGCAAACATTATGCAGGAAATACACTCTCGCGGGAACTTCTCGCCGAGAATTCTCGGAATCAGGATGCCGCGAGAACAATGAAGGGCATCCACAGCCACACTCTCGTTCTCGTCCGTTCTCGGCGAGAATGTAGTGCCTGCATTATCGTTTCAACCAAACCAAAGACGTTCATTCCTTAACGACCAAAATACTTAGGTTACTACTTACTACATTAAGGTTCCTTAACGACCAAAATACCTAAGGCCGAGATTCAGAGACGATTTGTAAGTTATAGTTCGGAAATCCATACATTTCGACCCTACCTACTTAGCTCGAACTAAGACTAAAAAAATCGTCTCTGAATCTTGGCTTAAGTGTATCACTACACAGGTATTTTGGTCCTGATCACTCATATTTGATGAAAACAGCTGTCATGATTGCTTTTTGCAACTACTTTTGGTTGATTTATAAAAGACTGCGGGTTTTGTATGGAAGGTTGGCGCCTTATTTTTTCCAAACTTGAATATTTTAGTTGAAGATAAAGTAACAAACAACATAATATGTTATAGCATGTAGGTATTTCTCTAAACTCAGTCCGAACGAAGATATTGTGGCTTTATAGTAAACGTAATCATTTTGAACTAAAATATTCAAGTTAGATTGATGGCAGCAGCGCTAAAAAAATAGGCAAAAAGAAAAAAAAAGCGCCATTTTTAGGCATGGGCAAGTGCCTCTACGGGGTAAGTGCCTCTAGCTTCAAAATTACTTAACTCCTTACAATTACTTTATTATAAAGGGTGTAAAAAAACCCGGTTGGAGCCTTCAGACCATCAAATTGAACAAGTTTCACTTTCGAGCCAACATCTAAAGCTCGAAAAAAAAAAAAACACCAGTTTCATTCAAAATTGCAGTAGTTAGGTGCTTACCGACTCTAATCAAATGTATGGGACAGCTGTTTTTTTTTCGGGATTTCGAAGTGGGTTCCATAGCGAAAGTTGTTCAGTTTGGTGGTCTGAAGCACCCCCTAAGGCTACAACCGGTTTTTTTACCTTTATTGGTAGTAGCGTGGAGAGCAACCGGTACCTGCATAGGTAGCATGCCAGCGTGATATAGCGCTATCACACCTTCGCTCTCTTTCTAGTATGCTACGGCTTCGAGAACAATCGCGCTACCTCTACTACACCGTGATTGGACCGCGTGCGAACTATGACTTTGAACACATTCGGTATCGCGCTAATCGTTTGACAGACCTTACAGCCGTTTTAACAAATCTCTCAGGCCCCCATTACACGGTAGGTTTTGCTGTCAGTTTTGCCACAGTCACGGCTGTGACTGATGAATAACCTACCGTGTAATGCGTTGACTGACGGTGACTGATGGTTGCATGACGAAAATCTAGATTTTCATCATGCAACCATCAGTCATGACTTTTGAGTGAACGTGTAATCGCATTTCGTCAATCACCGTCAGTCAGCGCGCGGACAGCGATGGAGTTGGCCATGATAGATACTCCCCGTAGTGCATAGGAGGTGCGCCCCCTAGCTCGTGGGGGTGATTAGGGGGTGCACCCCTACTGTGTAGGGGGTTCGTAGGGGTGATTAAGGGGTTGTGTAGGGGTGATTAGAGGGTGTACCCCCTAGGGCGTAGGGCTTATTAGGGGGTGCACCCTAGCTCGTGGGGGTGATTAGGGGGTGCACCCTCTAGGAGGTAGGGGTTATTTCGGGGTGCACCCCCTAGCTCGTAGGGGGTGATTAGAATTTGCATCCTAGCTCGTGGGGGTGAACCCCCTAGCTCGGGGGGGGGGGGTGATTAGGGGGTGAACCCCCTAGGACGTAGGGGTTTTTAGGGGTTGCAACCCCTAGCTCGCCCTACTACTAGCGACCCCTAGCCCAACTAACACCTTATTAGTATATTGGTAGTAGGATGTAGCATTTCTTTTAACACGTTTTTTACTCAATATCGCAATCAAAATTCCAATACAGGCTTTTCTTTTATGAATATCTGTCTGTCTGTTTAGGTTGCCTGGAAGAAATCACTTTTTAGCGATAAGACCTACACCCCCTAATCACCCCCACGAGCTAGGGGGCGCACCTCCTATGCACTACGGGGAGTATCTATCATGGCCAACTCCATCGCTGTCCGCGCGCTGACTGACGGTGATTGACGAAATGCGATTACACGTTCACTCAAAAGTCATGACTGATGGTTGCATGATGAAAATCTAGATTTTCGTCATGCAACCATCAGTCACCGTCAGTCAACGCATTACACGGTAGGTTATTCATCAGTCACAGCCGTGACTGTGGCAAAACTGACAGCAAAACCTACCGTGTAATGGGGGCCTAATGGGGGCCTCAGACGTTACAGGCTGTCAGTCACACAGTAAATAAGTTTAGCGCGATACGGAATTTAGCACCGTTGATTAGAACTGCAATTGAACTTCGATGCTTTAAATTAACACGATCGGTGCCAGGGCACTAAGGCCGAGATTCAGAGACGTTTTTTTTTGTCTTAGCTCGAGCTAAGTATGGTCGAAATGTATGGATTTTGACATACGGGAGTTCGAACTATGACTTACAAATCGTCTCTGAATCTCGGCCTAAGTTCACATCGCGGCCTCCACCCGCACGGTAGGTACCTTTACAAAAACTTAGTCTAGGTGAAAAGTTAATATTCTAATAGTGATTTGGTTTTTAAACTACTTATTCTCTTATTTTCTAAATTTTACAATGTTAATTCTTACTTTCTATTACCTGTAGTAGGTGCTTTGTAGATTACACACCGAGGGCAGGAAAGTAAGAAAGGTCTCAGATCTCATGTAGGTAATTGTTGGCCAAGGCGAAGCCGAGGCCAGGGCTCCACCTGCACGGTACCTTTACAAAAACTTAGTCTAGGTGAAAAGTTAATATTCTAATAGTGATTTGGTTTTTAAACACTTCTCTTATTTTCTAAATTTTACAATGTTAATTCTTATTTTCTATTACCTGTAGTCTCCAATAGATACCACATACAGGGTCGCCAACGTCGTTGAACCATTTCTTTTAAAGAAAACTCCTCATGTGTGAGTAGGTATGACCAGAGAGGGGACCGAAGACGAACATTTTTGGCTAAAAAGTAAACAAAAATGCATGTCACTGAGTCAGACGCATCCGTTGACGAGAAATATATGCTCATATTTTGCTGCTTACTTAGAAACACAAATTCTTACTATTTTATTTGTATTTTATTATTTGCATGGTCTTGGTCACTTACCCCGTCTGGTCAACGCCATCTATCGAGCCATTAGGAACTACTTTTTCTTTCTTAATGGCTTTCTGAAAATCTCTCATTCAATGAGCGTTTTTCTTTTCTTTTATACAACTTCCAAACAACTCAATAGAAAGTTCATAGCTCTCTAGAGAAGAGTGCGAGATCTGCAGTGCGATTTTTGAAAATCATACGAGCGGTTCGTCAGTAGAAAATGTCAACATTACTTGCTTGCTTATCTTGCTTTTAATATTCCAACGCTTCCCTTGTGGTTTCTTCGATTGGTTTTTTACGGCCTGTGTGACAATTTCCCTTAGGAGCTCCGATTTTACGTCATCTAGTTGAATGCTTGTGTTTACCAACGTTTTTAACGCACATCGTGCTTTGCGCAACCTTTCCAATAACTTCTTTTCTCGCTTTGACATGGGTGGTTGTAGATGGACGGTTGAAGATTTTTCTGAAAACAAAAATAATTTGATTTTATTTAAGGCTAGGTTATCCCACTGCAAGCGTCTCTTTCTTGCAAGCATAAGTTTACAATTAGCCATCCCGCTCCAATTGAAAGCAGGATAGCAAAAAAACGTGTTTTTCGTCAATATCTTTGCTCATGGGAGTTTCTAAGCTAAAACTTCTCCTGAGTTCACTAGAAATATTGAATGTATTTAGTTAAGTACAAGAATAAAAAGTAAAATATCAGCAGTTTAATTATAGTATTGAAAAAACATAACAAAAAGGGGTCGGACTTCAAAACTACTTCTTCAATAAAAAGGCCACAAAGAGATGCAGGTTTGTAATTATACAAAATGCATAGGTATGCATCAAACTCATGTGAATAAATGGGATGTTCCATTTGAAGCCAAACCCTCATGGCATTACACTAATAACTTTTTACCTTAGACTATTACGTACTTCATCATAATAATCATCATCAGGCACGTATCCAGGGGGGGGGGGGGGGGGATCCCCCCGAAATCCGAAAATTTTTATGGAAAAGTGATTACAGTCTGTCTTTTTCATAGTTTTTCTATGAAATCCATCTTAATATGCTGACACTGAGAGCGTAAAGACTTCCGTAGCGAGGTCCGTAGCGAGATTATCACTTAAAACCCATTTTGTGATTTAAGTATCTAAGCGTCTAAGGTAAGACAGTTATTCATACTGTTTAGTGCAAGACTATTGGTTTGACTTCAAGTGGAATATCCCATTTCTTCCCATAAGTGTCAGAGAAGGCTACTAGTATAGATAGCGGGGCTCTTATGCTGAAATCTCGATTTCAAAAATTTTAGCACCTATAACTATAAGATAAGATAAGATAAATATTCTTTATTTGCACACCAAGAATAGAAAAAAATACAATTTAAAACAAGAATAAGAAGGGTACAAAGGGCGGTCTTATCACTAAAAGCGATTTCTTCCAGACAACCATTGAATGGAAGAACTGTTTACAGAGACAAATACTGCGGCGGTGCACTAGTAGGTATATATATACCCATCTACATATATAGAGTAAATATAATGTATACATACATAAATACATATATAAATACATAAATATATACATACAAATATAATTATGCTGTTAATATAAAAATAAGAATATCATAGTCAAAAGGACAAATTCTTGTCAAAGAGAGAGATAGTGTTCTTTGAGCAATCTTTTAAATACAGGTAGGGAAGGAGCTTTTCTAATAGACAGAGGTAGTTCACTCCATAAGCGTACAGACTGAACTGTAAAGGACTTGTCATAGAAGGAAGATGTGTGTGAAGGCATAGCTAGTTGTAGATTCTGGGCTGATCGCAATACCCGATCATGGGTGGCGTGGAGAAAAGTGAACCGGTCCTTGAGATATGATGGGGTTAAGGGAAGGAATAGTACAGAGTAGAGAAGAGAAAGTATGTGGAAATTTCTACGAGAACGAATCGGCAACCACTTGAGCTTGATACGAAATTCGGAAACATGATCGTATTTTCGGAGACCAAATATGAATCTGATAGCGAAATTTTGGAGACGCTCTAGTTTGTTTAGTTGCTCCTCATTGAGATCAATAAAAGCAACATCAGCATAGTCGAGGACCGGCAACAAGAGAGTCTGGGCAAGAGCGGTTTTGGTGGCAGTAGGAAGAAAATTACGGAGCCTTCTCAACGCTCCCCCCGACGCAAACATTTTCCTGTTTATGATTTCTAATTGCGGTACCCAGGACAGTGTGGAGTCAATATATATACCAAGGTTTTTCACTTTGCTACTGAATGGGACGTGAGTCCCATTAAATGTAACTTGTGGCAGCGACGACCATTCAACTCTGGATATATACCAAGCGCTACCGACGATGATTACTTGGGTCTTGTCCGGGTTAACTGTAAGTCCATAATTATTACTCCACTCCAGAATATGTGCAAGATCATTGTTGGTCGTGGCAATAGCTTGTGGAAGGTTATCTAAGGACGACTGAGTGTAGATTTGGAGATCATCTGCGTAAAGGTGGTAGGAAGAAGAAATATTCCTGGAAATACCATTTATAAATATCGCAAAGAGGAGAGGAGATAATACGCCACCTTGAGGAACACCGGCAGTAGTGTCAGACCAGTTGGAGAATGTTTCTTCTATACGTATACGTTGCCGGCGTCCTTGTAGGTAACTACTGAACCAGTCAACCACCGTTGGAGATATGTTAAGAGAACGAAGGACCCCTAGTAGTAGTTCGAAATTAACAGTGTTAAAAGCATTGCTGAAGTCCAGCAGGGTTAGAACGGTAAGCAGACCATTCTCCATACCTAAGCGGATGTCATCGGTTATCTTTACTAGAGCCGTAACTGTACTGTGACCTGGGCGAAACCCAGACTGAAAAGGATTTAGGAGATTATAATCACCTGAAACGTAACTAATTCCATTAATGGAACCTTAATTATAATTCGGTATCTATAACCTATACCTTTTGTGATTTTTTCCTATCTAGTAAAATTAATCTAATCGTGTTATTGAGAACAGTCGCCCATCCGCCCGATCCTTAAATAAGACATAATTTAATTTCAGACTTTAAAACACAGTTTAAAACACTTTCGTTTGTGTTTAAAAAACGGCCTCGACGGTATAACAGAAATGGGTTGCCCCATCCCTGGTCCACAGTGGAACTCCAGTGGTGGCTCAGGATATTGTTCTTTTATAAGAACAACCCTTGAAGTCACCAAAATATCAATATAACCGTACAACGTCAAGCACTTTTGCTATAAAAACTCGACATTGGCAAAATCATCAAATACCCAAGATGGCAGCCATTTTTTAAAATATAGAATAGAATAGTAAATAATTATCTTCAATGTACAGACACACTTCAGTTACAGTTTTATAATGGTTTAGATAACTAATAAGTCGCTCTAAGCTTTTTAGCAGTTGTAAATATAATTTGGTTCTAGTTTGGTAGTTTTAGTAATGGTTATAGATACCGAATTATAATTAAGGTTCCATTAATGGAATTAGTTACGTTTCAGGTGATTATAGTTATAGGTGCTAACATTTTTGAAATCGAGATTTCAGCATAAGAGCCCCGCTATCTATACTAGTAGCCTTCTCTGACACTTATGGGAAGAAATGGGATATTCCACTTGAAGTCAAACCAATAGTCTTGCACTAAACAGTATGAATAACTGTCTTACCTTAGACGCTTAGATACTTAAATCACAAAATGGGTTTTAAGTGATAATCTCGCTACGGACCTCGCTACGGAAGTCTTTACGCTCTCAGTGTCAGCATATTAAGATGGATTTCATAGAAAAACTATGAAAAAGACAGACTGTAATCACTTTTCCATAAAAATTTTCGGATTTCGGGGGGATCCCCCCCCCCCCCCTGGATACGTGCCTGATGATGATTATTATGATGAAGTACGTAATAGTCTAAGGTAAAAAGTTATTAGTGTAATGCCATGAGGGTTTGGCTTCAAATGGAACATCCCATTTATTCACATGAGTTTGATGCATACCTATGCATTTTGTATAATTACAAACCTGCATCTCTTTGTGGCCTTTTTATTGAAGAAGTAGTTTTGAAGTCCGAGCCCGTACCAGAAGTAACTACAAAAAATGACAAGATTAATTCACGTTCTTATGCATGCAAACTAATAATACGATGACATGAATAGGTAGAAGCTTCGCTTAGAAGCAAGCCAGAGGATAAATTGGTGCAGGATCCAAATGCGTGAGAAAGAAGTTAATAATATTTTGTCATAACATGCGAAATGTTGATTTGATTTAAGACGGCCCGACAGCACAGTCTGTAGTGAACCTGCCTGCTGTGTCGAGGGTCGCGGGTTCGAATCCCGTAAGGGGCAAATATTTGTATGACGAATATGAATATTTGTACCCGAGTCATGGATGTTTGTATCTATATCTTATGTATTCTATATCGTTGTCTAGTTATCATAATACAAGTCCAGGCTAGATTCTGGAACTTTAAATGTGACTAGGTAATTTGTGTGACACTGTCCAAGATATATATTTATTATTTAATATTTATAATTTCCATAGACTTAAACTCTAGCGATAGACTTGCCCTTTCATAGAAGCAACATGTTCCACTTGAATGAGGTGTACGCACCTGATTGATGTTCCCGAGTTCACTTCGTCACTATGGCAATGACAGACCGCAATGTGTCATTTTGTGTTGTTTTGTGTGACATGTTGTTTGTTTGAACGAGCTTGTCTATCGCTAGAGTAATATGTCTATGATAATTTCCTTCTAAACATAAGTATTTACTTAAAATTTTCTAAAAGTACGAAAATGTTGTCTTTAGTTTAGCTATTCTAATTCAATCAAAGGTATTTAGGTATATAGATAAACCACACAGTAGACCTTCTGGTTGAGCCAAATTTAATTCGATTGAATTCAAACAACTACAATAAAGTAGGTACTATTCATAGTCACCTGTTTCTTCAGCACGACGTCCCGAAGTGGATGGAAAACATTTGAAACCAGGGGCAGCGGGTTCTGGAGAGGATGAAATGATTAGGATTTTCAATTTATAGACTTTCTAGTTGAGCCAATTTTAATTCGCTTGAATCAAACAACTACAATACAGCTAATGCTATGCAGATGGTGAAATCGATTGATGATGTCGGTCGCAGATAAAAGCTACTATTAGTTTTAGAATCACCTACCTGGTTCAAGACGTTGCTGTTTTGATTTTGGTCCTTCTAAGCATTCCAATGCAGAAGTTTCTGGAAAAAAAAGATGATGAAATACATAGGTACTACCTATGTATGTTTTGGCCCAAATGCATGTCTATCTTAAGGTGGTTGCAGAGTTGTCAATTTCATACAAAACTTTGTCGTAGAACACTCGTAGACTGTATTGATAAAAGTATTATACCGTTATTATATTATAAATTGTAAATATTATTTGATACGCGCAATCTAGATTTTCTAAGATATTTTTCCATTCCATTTTCCAGGGTGTTATATACCCTGTATAAAACATGACTTTTATTAATACCGTCTACGAGAGTTCTACGACAATTTTTTTAATGAAATTGACAGCTCTGCACCACCCTAACATGAAAAATTTGCATGGCATCTGTCTACTAAAAAGCGAATTTAGAAGACTCGGCACTTCGTCATTGGATAATAGTAGAAAAGACTGTAAACCATAGTAGCGAGTGGGAGGGGCAACACTCGCCTAGAAATATTAGCAATTAGTGACGAATACAGGGTGTACCCATAAATATAAACTTTTACTATGGGACCAACTCTATGAACAAATTCTTTTTTATTTTATTTCTCAGTCAGTACCATAATAAAAGCTGTTCATATTAAGACGTAATAGTAGGTGGAAATACCTCGGAGGCATCTTTTATTTTTCATTTTACGACTAGATTTATACCATTTACCGAAACTAAAGTCATACCTCAGTATTTTTGGATATTTCATGTAGTGCAATCATCAACTGAATACACGATTGGAATTACTTCACTCGATAGAAAATCGTCACAAAGATGACGTATTTTCATGCATTTTTAAACATTTTTCTCGGTTTAGAAAAACTTAAAATAGTTTCCGATTGTTGGTATTTATACTCACATATTCACCATTAGTTTAACTAGTGCAATCATAAATAAAATCTAGAAAAAGTACTTTGGTTAGTTGTTTTTAATCGAAAATACGGCTCACGCACACGCTTTTCGGAGCGCTCGGCAATCGCGTTTCTCATAGAAAATATTCGTCAGGGCCTATGGCCCCTTAATGGGTACTTTCACCCCTTTTGAGTTTTCGGAAACTCCTGCCTTATCGTCTTGGAAGAATTTAACGGCACAAGAGCACACCGAGCAGAGATCGACCCCAAAACTGGACGTTCGTAAGGTGCGTTCTTTTCTATCTCAGTTAAAGGTGGTACCAATAATATATCTCGTTGCCTATTAGGTTGTGGCGTCCTACTAATCCGCCAATTGATAATGTTTGGACCAACGCCTACGAGTTATCGAAATCGCTCCGCTTATGGATATTGGACCAAGCGCTAAAATCAGGTGATCGAGCCGGGGCGCATGGAGTACTCCGCCCGCACCCGCGCTTCTTGCCGCGGACTTCCTCGAGTCGCCAGCGCATCTGAGACACTCGAACACCTACCGCCATTGCATTAGCATTCGCGCGCTTTGTTTTGATTGTGTATCGAGTCGCTAGCTTCCTTGCTTTATAATTCATTTATTCTAATATATTTCTTTTCTAATTGTTCAATAACATTCTTCATTTCGCTTCGTGCTTATTCATTCTTCACCTCTCATAAAATCATCTATCATCCTCAATCAACTTCATTCTTGCTTAGCTTCACAACATACCTAAGTTGCGTGAGTATATAGTGTGGAACGTGGTACCCGCTACAGCGTCCCACAAGTGGTGACCCCGAAGAAAAGGACATCGTTGGATTTGCAAGATATTTACCAAGGCAGACAAAGGATTTTGTGCGGTGGTCCAAGTTAAAGACGGTGAGCGATTTTTTAAATTATAACAAAAATGGAAAAAGAGGAACCTAGAGAGGCAGTATATAGAGTAGGCGTGAAGATACCACCATTCTGGTCAGAAGACCCTGAGATGTGGTTCGCGCAGATAGATTACCAGTTTAAGCTAGCCGGAATAGTTTCTGACGAGACAAAGTTTTATTACGTATCTTCCAATTTAGAGCCGCAATACGCTAGAGAGGTCAGAGATATCATTGCTAAGCCACCCGAAACCGACAAATATAAAAAACTTAAAGAAGAGCTTATTAAGCGACTGTCAGCATCGAAGGAAAAGCGAGTAAAGCAATTATTGATGCATGAAGAGCTGGGGGATCGCAAGCCCTCACAGTTTCTACGACATTTAACGGCTTTAGCTGGCCCAGACATACCTTCCGATTTTCTTACCACTATATGGACCAGCCGCTTACCATTGAACGTGCAAACCGCCGTAGCTACACTGAAGGGTTCGACTCTAGACCAGCTTACCGACTTAGCAGACGTTGTTTACGAGATGGCACCTTCAAATCCACAGGTAGCTAGTGCTTCTGGAAGCAGCGACGCCATGGCAAAGCAGATAAGCGAACTCACTAAGCAGGTAGCTTTGCTCACTCAGCAGGTTGGAAGGAGAAGTCGCTCACGTTCTCAACCGAGATATAAAAGGTACGACCGTTCGCAGAGCCGCTCCAAATACAGGCAGCCACCGTCGGACCATCCGCATTGTTTCTACCACTACAACTTTGGAGACAAGGCCCACAAATGCGAAGAACCATGCAGCTATAAGTCGGAAAACTTAAAGGGCGGCCGGAAGTAGAGGCCAACGACCGCCCTTCATCGTCAGGCCGTCTTTTTATTACTGACAGAACGTCGAAAATGCAGTTCCTCGTGGACACTGGTTCCGACCTGTGTGTTTTCCCTCGTTCAGCTGTAAGGACGCCCTGCACCAAATCGAAGTATGAGCTCGTTGCCGCTAATAACACAGTCATACATACCTATGGTCCACTGACACTTCATCTAAACTTTGGTCTCAGGCGTGACTTCGAGTGGAAATTTACAATCGCCGACGTTTCTAAGCCAATCATAGGCGTTGACTTTTTATGCTTTTATAATCTTCTTGTTGATTGTAGAAACCAACGCATAATTGACAACGTCACGACGCTGGCCGTAGCTGCTACTTCCATTGGCCTTTCGGAAGACTACTTCTCGGTCAAGGCTGTCACTGGTGAGACAAATTTTCATAATATACTGCGCGATTATCCAGAGATTACAAGACCATCAGGTATGCTTTCTACTCCCAAGCACAAGACTCTCCACCATATAAGGACTACACCAGGACCTCCGGTTTCATGTAAGCCTCGCCGCCTCGACCCGATTCGTTTATCAGCAGCGAAAAAAGAATTTGAAGAAATGCTTATGAATGGTGTCGCTAGGCGATCTGAAAGTCCATGGTCTTCTGCCCTACATCTGGTGAGGAAAAAGGACGACGGATGGAGGCCGTGTGGCGATTTCAGAGCTCTTAACGCCAGGACCGTTCCTGATCGGTACCCGATACGCCACATCCAAGATTTTACCCACCAACTTTTCGGTTGTTCTATTTTTTCTACCATCGATTTAGTTAAAGCCTATAATCAGATTGCAGTTAACCCAGATGACATACTCAAAACTGCCATTACGACTCCATTCGGGCTTTATGAATTCCCGTTCATGACCTTTGGGTTGAGGAATGCTGCCCAGACCTTCCAGAGGTTCATCGATGAGGTACTGCTAGGATTTGATTTCTGTTACGGTTACATCGATGACATCTTGATATTCTCATCATCTGCGGAGGAGCACATGGACCATCTTCGTCGTCTATTCGAACGCCTGAAGCAGTATGGAATTCTAATTAATACTAACAAGTGTGTTCTAGGCCAGAAAGAAGTCAAGTTCCTGGGATATCAAGTGTCCGCTGCTGGTACCAAACCATCAGACTTAAAGGTCCAAGCCATTCAGGAATATACGACACCCAAAACGGTAAAGGAACTCCGACGTTTCTTGGGTATGTTAAATTTTTACCGCCGTTTTACACCGAATGCTGCTAAACTGCAGGCACCCCTGAACGCTGTATTAAGTGGACCGAAGGTAAAAGGCTCTCATCCTGTGAATTTCACACCGGACCTGCTGAAATCATTCGAAGACTGTAAGACTTCTCTGTCTCAAGCTACACTACTAGCACACCCAAACGCGTTAGCAGATCTTGCAATAGTGACAGATGCCTCTGACTCGGCTATCGGTGCGGTACTTCAGCAGACGAATGGTAAGCATTGGCAACCTTTGGCTTTCTTCTCGCATAAGCTTAACCCAGCACAGAAAAAATACAGCCCGTATGATCGAGAGTTGCTGGCAGTGTATGAGGCAATAAAATATTTTCGACACATGGTGGAAGCAAGAACATTTTCGGTATTCACAGACCATAAGCCACTCACTTTCGCTTTCTCAATGTGCAAAGACCAGTGTTCACCGAGACAATTCCGATACCTTGACTTCGTCTCTCAATTTACAACAGATATAAAGTACATTCCTGGTAAGGACAATGTGGTAGCCGATGCTCTATCCCGTATTGAAGAGATTACCCAAAATATCGACTATGAGAGCCTTGCACGATCTCAGGAGAATGACCCAGAGCTGCAAGACCTCCTGCGAAACGGCAGTAGTTTGAAACTGCGGAAGGTATCATCCACACTTAATAAATTGCCTATCTACTGCGACACTTCATTGCAATCTCCTCGTCCATATATCACACCAGATCTGCGAAGGCAAGTTTTTGATACTCTGCACAATCTTCATCATCCGGGCGCATCAGCTACAGTGCGACTGGTAGCGCAAAGATTTGTTTGGCCAGGGATTCGCAGGGACTGTAGAGAGTGGTCACGGCAATGCTTACAGTGCCAAAAAAGTAAGATAATTCGTCATACCATCTCCCCACTCTCCACTTTCCTTACTCCTTCGTCAAGGTTCTCCCATGTACACCTTGACATCGTAGGGCCCCTAACTCTGTCTTCAAATTACAGGTACTGCCTTACCGTCATCGATCGTTTTACCAGATGGCCTGAGGCGGTCCCTCTTACTGAAATAACTGCGGAGGCCTGCGCAGCTGCTCTTATCTCCGGCTGGATAGCCAGGTTCGGCTGTCCCGCCCGGGTGACAACGGATCGTGGCCGCCAGTTCGAGAGCAACCTCTTTACTGCTCTCACTGCCATGATCGGTGCGCGCCACTATCGCACCACAGCGTACCATCCAGCTGCGAACGGCATCGTCGAGCGCATGCATCGCCAGCTAAAGGCGGCGATCATGTGCCACAACACGTCGCAGTGGACCGAAGCCCTTCCACTGGTGCTTTTGGGAATGCGCAACTCCTGGAAGGAAGATCTACGTGCTTCACCAGCCGAACTAGTATACGGCGAGCAACTCTGCTTACCAGGACAATTCCTGTCACCAAAGGACGACTACACTGTAACAGACGTAACTCAGTATGCGACGCGACTCCGCTCTCAGATGGCCAAGTTGACACCTAGACCCACTTCCTGGCACACCAATTCTCCATTTTATATTCCACGGGACCTGCACCATTCTTCACATGTGTTTCTTCGACAGGACCACGTGCGCCGCTCACTCGAGCCACCGTATGCTGGTCCCTTCAAAGTCATAGAAAGGCAGCCCAAGTTCTACACCATTGATGTACGTGGCAAACAACAAAAAGTCACTGTCGATAGGCTGAAACCGGCTTATATGACGAAGGAAAACATCGCTCCAGAAAAGCAGCTTGAAAAAACAATTCACGAAGAGACGAAGACTAGAAGCGGCCGAAGAGTTAAATTCCCAGATTTTTATCGACCGTAGTTACGGTCTGGCCGGGGAGTGATGTGGCGTCCTACTAATCCGCCAATTGATAATGTTTGGACCAACGCCTACGAGTTATCGAAATCGCTCCGCTTATGGATATTGGACCAAGCGCTAAAATCAGGTGATCGAGCCGGGGCGCATGGAGTACTCCGCCCGCACCCGCGCTTCTTGCCGCGGACTTCCTCGAGTCGCCAGCGCATCTGAGACACTCGAACACCTACCGCCATTGCATTAGCATTCGCGCGCTTTGTTTTGATTGTGTATCGAGTCGCTAGCTTCCTTGCTTTATAATTCATTTATTCTAATATATTTCTTTTCTAATTGTTCAATAACATTCTTCATTTCGCTTCGTGCTTATTCATTCTTCACCTCTCATAAAATCATCTATCATCCTCAATCAACTTCATTCTTGCTTAGCTTCACAACATACCTAAGTTGCGTGAGTATATAGTGTGGAACGTGGTACCCGCTACAGCGTCCCACAAGGTATTCGATGTCAAAAATCTTAAGTACATTCAATTTAGAATAAAGCGTAAATCAGAATATTCACCTGTTGTTTTCATCTGTCGTTTCGGTGTAGAAGACAAGAAGCATTCGGCTCTTACAAGTGTAGGTTCTGCAATAATGTAGGTGCCATAATCATTATATACAGGGTGTAAGGGACAGTCCTCCGCAAACAAACGGTGAACTCAGACCACCAAACTGAACAACTTTCACTATGGAGCCTACCTCAGGAAACGCGAAAAAAATCAGCTGTAGTTTTGTACGGGACAGCTGATTTTTTTTCGCGTTTCCTGAGGTATGCTCCATCGTGAAAGTTGTTCAGTTTGGTGGTCTGAGTTCACCGTTTCAGTTTGCGGAGGGCTGTCCCTTACACCCTGTATATAATGAATATATAATGAGCGTTATAGCAAATAAATATTCATACATACCTACCTACCTACTTAAACTCACGCGTTTCAATCCTTTCAAGGTGGACCATAACATTAGCTTATATAATATGTCCACGACTATGTTCACCGAGGGGGTAGTCAGAGATATTCTGAAATCTCAGAACATCCACTTTTCACCAGAAGTACCTACCGAAGCTCTGTCCAGTGTGACGGGGGGTGAGCCCGTCGCCACTTATAATGGACATTGGGTAAAATACATGCCTCGAAATTGAAGCATGCAGGGTTCCTCACGATGTTTTCCTTCACCGAAAAGCCAATGGTGTTACAAATAGTACATAAATTCCGAAATACTCATTGGTACGAGTTGGCCTGGACGGATATCGAACCATTGCTTCCTGCACGGAAGGCAAGGTTACTCACTACTGGACCACCGCGGCTGTTTAGGCTAGAAACATTATACCTACTCATAATTTACCTACCTAATAAGAACTTTTTCTTATCGTGTGGACAGCAAGCCCTGGTGTGATGGTGTCAGCGTTTTTTCAAACTGCCTAACTGACGTGGTTTTAATGTAACGACCCTTACCACCAGATTCGACGACCGGGACCAACGGCTTAATGTGCCATCCGAAGGACGGAATCATTGCTTTTCAGACAATCAGGTGATTCAGCTTGCAATGTCCTAACCGACTGTGGAAAAACGCACAAAGTGACATATCAATAGGTGTCAACTGTAGGAATCGAACCCACGACCTCCGTGTCATGACAAGAGCCCAATGCTCTTAACCTTAGACCAAGTTCTAATAAGTACTAAGACATATTATAGGTTCAATTTATAAAATGTTAGTAAAGTTCTTTGACGGCAAACTGATCACTAACTTGCATGGTCTACTAATCAGCAATGGGGAAGTGTGGTAAAGTAAATAATAGATATAAATAAAGCCTGATCAGAACAATAAACAACCCGATTTGGGGGTGCTACAATCTACTAATAATCTCAATGTTTCAATAGTCGGTACAAAAATTTGTTCCAATGATTTTCCGCAACACAGCGAATTATTTTATTTTTCTGGTAAGGCTTTACACATTATCTTATATATTTAGGTAGGTACTTAAACTTTTGAATTAGGTACCTGTTGCTTGAATGACTGTGTTTTTGGCCCCCAAATAGAACAGCAATTCATCAGAAAGCTCTTTTATTCCTTTGTTGGGTACAGCATTCCTTTTAAGTCAAAATTTTTTTTTGGTAATCGATTTCCGCGAGAAATGATTGGCACAAATAAATTTACTTTTTTGTAGGTGACTTAGGGCTACCAAATCCTCGTTACCAGTAGCCTTTACCCATTTTCTACATCTAAAAAGAAAAAAATGCTTGATGTTATCTATTTGATTTACTATAAGCGAAGCAATTTATTCTTGCTTTAGGGGTATATTACCGTTGGCGCGCTCCATACAAACGTACTATGGTGATATTTTCAATACTAACCAATTAAAGTCAATGAAATTTTGCAGAATCAATTTAGAAACAAATCTCTATGCTTGTATGGAGTCAGATTTTCGTTAAAATGTATAGTTTTAAAGTTACAGTGCGTCATAGATTTCCATACAAATCTTAAATTTAATCCTAGAATTAAAACTGTGTATTTTAACGAAAATCTGACTCCATACAAGCATAGAAATTTGTTTCTAGATCGTTCCTGCAAAATTTCACTGACTTTAATTGGTTAGTATTGAAAATATCACCATAGTACGTTTGTATGGAGCGCGCATTTTCGCTCTCGGAATAAAATTCTCTTAATACTATCATGTAGATTGTAGATGGAGCAGCATAAGCATATGCTCACGATTATATTCCCCGAGGGGATAGTAAGAGATATTCTGAAACCTCAAAACATCTACGTTTCACTAGAAGGTAGTAAGTACCTACTTAAACTCTGTCCAGTGGGACGGGAAATGAGCCCGTCGCGTCGCCACTTATAATGGACAGAAGGTATAATACGTACCTCGAAATTGAAGCATGCAAGTTTCCTCAAGATTGTTTTCCTTCCCCGAAAAGCCAGTGGTACAAATCGTACATAAATTCCAAAACACACATGGGTACGAGTCGGCCTGGACAGGGATCAAACCATCACCTCCTGGACGGCAGGAATGTTTACTCGCCACTGGGCCACCACGGCATGTAGATGATCGCATTATTGTATCTTATTTCCAATATTTAAACCCATATATTAAGCAAAATTAAACCTAGTTTAATGCAAAAGCTACTTTTACTCACCGGTCGAGGTCGGATGGAAATCTTGCGAATAAAATTTCATTGGACTTTCTCCTTAACCCGCACACTTCACATTTCTGAGCCGATTTTCCCATTTTTTAATCAATTTGATAAAATGCTTAGAAAATTTTTGCAAAATTTTTTCAAAAACGCCGCGCCATTTTGTTTTGACAAATACATAGGCGCGCAAAGCTACCATTATCTAAATTCAAATTTTTTTTTTTTTTTATTCGAATTGATTCGACGCGTTTAAAAATCTACTGGTTCAGAGAAAAAGATTGAACTTGCTTAACATTACTATTCGGCAAGCTTATATTTTGTTACGCGTTGGCAGCTAAGTAAGTATATGATTGCAGTAAAACCAAGTCGTTGTTCCATCTGTCGACCCACTGGTTCCATCTGTCGACCAAATGCCGTTACTGGAGCACGTCCGCGTCAAATGTTTTAAAAATAATTTGCGACAATTTTTTTCTCGATCCGTCTGTGGATGACTGAAACACAAAGGTAATTGAATGTAATAATTCATTATTTGTATTTTTCTAAAGCTAAAATTATGTTGTATTCCAAAAAAAATTAACGAATTCTAGGATAATTTTCGTCATATTGTTCAATCAAATTGAAATGACTTCAATTATGTCAGTGTCGTCTAAGTAGCGTATACCAAATCTATGACCCATTCTCTTTGGTCGGCTTTTCAATATACAATTACCAATACAGTCGCGCACAGTTTCAAATAAATTCTAAGCAAGAAGATTAAATTACCTACGTAGTATAAAATTCTTGATAAGAAAATCATGCAATTTTTATTTACTTCTGAAATTAAATCACTGCAAATAATATCAAAACAACTAAAACATGCTTCCTACTAATTTCAATGAATAATTGAACAGAAAAGATTTTATTACTTAGGTACCTAGGTACTAGTTTGATGTCAATCCAAACTAAGCCCTATGCTTTCGTGAAATCCAAATCTGTTCAGTAGTTTTAAAATAACGTGTGCACAAACAAACAGACAAAAATTCTAAAAATGGTCTCAATGTATTCCATTACGTAGGTACCTATTCCAAACACCGCCAATTAACATTTTTATAAATATCTTCAATGTACATCCACGTCATGTTTGCAATTATGACTCAATCACAGACTTAAATTGCAGTCGAATGACATCTCAACCATCAAAATCGGTTCAGTGGTTTAGGCACGTCTGCCAAAACAATGGGAATATTTAAATTCCACGGCTAATTTTTCTCCACTAGTCATAGAAGCAATATTTTTAAAATTTTGTTAAGTAAACTACTATATTTAAAGAAAACCGGCTAAATGTGAGTCGGACTCACGTACGGAGGGTCCCTTAGCACCATACCATAGCGTAAATTCACTTTGACTATACCATACAATACAATAGTAGTAATATAATTATTGTCTTGAGATATATTTCTCTCGAGATTTTTTGCCCAACCACCATTTCTTGGTGTGGGGCTAGACAGAAGAATATACAGATTATGGGAGACAGTTATAAAATAAGTATTTTTTATGAAAGATAGTTTGTTGCAATGAAAGCGAACCGTAAAAGCTAGCTAGTTTATCAATACAAATACATTTTTAAATGAATTTGAACGGTAATCTCTAAATGCAAAAGTGGTCACAAGAAAATCATTCGAACTCATGTAGAAAAAACTTTGCTAATCTAAAAAAGACACCTTCCTTCTTTTTCTACTTCGATGCTGGAAACAGAAACGGCAACCTAGAATGTCAAATTCTGACATTATAATTTTGTTTTTCTTATCGGCCAGTTATTTTATGTACTTTTCAAATTTACCGAGGAGTTTACAGGGCCCGGTTTAATAAACGTGACAATAAGCGTGACAATTACAGGTGGAAAATCTGATAATTTCGTCAAAATGTCATGGTGGAAAATTATAGTACATTACTGCAGTGGCCAGCAAAAGACGCATAGATGGACGAACGTGTAAATGTGGGCCGAGGCGAAGCCAAGGCACACATACGTAAGTCCATCAATGCCTAGTTGTGGCCAAGGCTTGTATAGTGCTTTTCTCAAACAATGCTATTATGTTATTATTATGATTATGCAATAAATATTATGAATTATGAATGCGCGGAAATGAAAATTAATCAACTTTTCAAAATCAATGACGAACAACAATAATTTTTCCTGCGATAAAGCTAGTAACTTATAACTTATCTGTGGTTAAAGTGTCCATTCGTTTTTTTTTCATTCTAAAGCTTTTTATTTGTAAGCCAGTTCAAAATTTAAACCAAACCTTTGATAAGTTAACTCCTTGGTTGCCATGTTTCGGAGTAAAAGATCGTTCCATTTTTAAATTACACGACATAATATAAGTTTACTATGTAATTTATTTGGCCGCTAAACTACGACAGATATAGATTTTCATACAGCTATTGCCGGCCACTGCTCGCATAGTACAGCAATTTCGATTTATTTCAAAGAAGGTTGTCAACATAATGCTCAAATTTCCAAGCATGTTTGAGAAAAGAAATTTGTCGGATTGTAGCGACAATTTGACATATTTCTGTTCAATAATTTTTCTCCTGACAGTTGACATGTGACAGAGGAGTCGCGTGGCTAAGGAGGTAACAAGTAGACGTGTCGTCGGCTTGCGATTTGATTGCCCAAGTGGCTCCGCCGTTTTATGGTGGTTTCAAGTGTGTGTTTTTGTTTAAAAACGGGGTTTTTAGATCGCCATATCCTATTACCGTACAATATCTAATAAATATATCTTCAACACTTGACACTGGCGAAATCTAACAAGGAAACGCCATTTAATAAAAATAGAATAGAAATAATGACAATTTGTCCTGAAAAACTTGACATAAGTATTTGTTTTATTAAACACTTCTTCTTATCGTGTGGGCAGCAAGCCCTGGTATCAGAGTTTTTTTCAGACCGCCTTACGGGCCTCTGACGTGGTTTTTATGTACCTAACCAAAGATAGTAGCCGGGATCAATGGCCTAACGTGCCATCCGAAGCATGGAATCATGTGATTCAGCCTGTAATATCCTAACAAACTGGGGAAAAATGCACAAAGTGACATGTCACTAGGTGTGTCACCAGAACTCAATGCTCTTGACAATTTTGTCAATGTACATTTTTATTGAACTGTAAATAATTGTCGAATTTTCGCCTGTCGCCTTTCACTTGTAATTGTCGCGTTTATTGAATAGTGCCCTGGAGTGCGATTTTTGAATCACATTCGCTGAGCTCAGCAGTTGAAAATGTCAAAATTACTATGGAGATTACTATGGAGATATGCATCTTCCTACTGCTGATTTGACTTTCAAAAATAGCACTGCTGAAGTATGATTTTTGAAAGTCGCATCAGCAGTAGGAAGATGCAAATCTCCATAGTAATTTTGACATTTTCAACTGCTGATCTCACCGAATGAGATTCAAAAATCGCACTCCTGGTCGAAAACGACCTTATATTTTTAAAAAATATCCGCAATCCTTTCATTTTAAAATCTCTAACATAGAAAATGTTGTTTTCTCCCCTCCGGACGAAAAGCGTAAATTTTCTTCCCGCTGCGCTAAACGAAGTTGCCGCTTTCCACCTCCGTCGAGGAGAAAAATAGTAAACTAACCTCGGGCAGTAAATAAGAAAGCCTCTGATCACATGTTTGTTGACCTCGGCTTCACCTCGGTCAGCAATCAAATGACATCTGAGACCTTTCTTACTTTCCTGCCCTCGTTGCTCGGTGTGTAGGTAATCTACTATATTATTCACACAATTATTCGGTATGTCAAGCATTTTTTTGTCTTTATTTTATATTTTTTACGGATAGAAGATATCATTATAAGAAACATTTTTTTTTTCAATTCATGAAGTTTATCTGTAAATGGCAATAGTGGGCTCGAAAAAATTATTCGAACTCCAAGTTGTTAATTTTGTTGTTTAAAAATTTAATTTAAAAAATAAAAATTACCTGCCTTCTCTTTCTTACTCCATGTTGGAAACAGAAACGGCAACATGAAATGTCAAATTCTGACACATTGAACATATTTTTTCTGAATGACCAGTTATTTTAAGTTGATATTTAGTTTAATCCTTTCATTTTAAATATTCTGACATATAAAATATTGTTATTGAGACAATTATCTCGAAATGGTTTTCCATTTTGTCCTCCCAAAAAAAAACTTGACATACCGAATTGACGAAAAAGTCGGTGATTTTTTTTTTCAGTATGTTCAAAATTAGAATACCGGCGGTATATATATCATAGAATCTCCTCCTTGTCGGTTAGTAAAAAATATCACATGTATAATTTTGAAACTATAAAAATATTTAAAAAAATAAGTGTTTAATAAATTTAATTAGTTATGTAGGCATATTCCGTTCCTCTACATATTGTGAAATCATAATTTTTGTATCTCTATACACAATTTTTTTGCCCACAGTGATGATCGTATTTAGTTTGAAAAAAGTGGTATGTATGTAGGTTACACTTTAAATTAACCGAAACTTCCCACTTTGGTTAATTTAAAATGTTTTAGTTAAGTAATGAATTTCTTATTGTGTGAAAAAAAACCTACCTACTAACTAGGTATTCTTCACAAAAAATACTTAACACTTTTCTTATCGATGGTGGGAGCTCAAACAAAAGGTCACGGAAAACTTACAAAACATTATCAACATTTTTTATTGAAATTTGACAGCAAGTGATGACGTCACAAACGAAAATATACCCTTAACAAATTATTTACTACCTATTTCCTCATTGCAGCGTCAGCAATAGGCGACCTTCGTAACGACAACGACGCGAACTGCACATACGAGGGGGAGAACAGCCTCCTCCTGCAGCAGGCGAGCAACTGGCTGCTCAACGTGTGGCCCCGGAGGCGGCAGGTGGCGGCCGAGGACACGCCCTACGGCTCCCTGGACATGCTCACCGACATCGACCACCTGCTGGCGCAGACTTGTGCACTGAACACTGTTCAACACTTCACAGAGCCCACCAGTTAGTATTCTGTTGTATATTCTAGCAACTATATGCACTGGAACCACGGTATCTACACGTAAGAATAGATGGTGTCAATAAACTGGCATTGGTCAAAAGTTCGACACTTTTTAACAAGAATGGTTTGCAATTTAGAATGTAACTTTTGTCCCTTCACCACGATACGTTTTAAATCCACGACTCGTTTTAGATTAATGGAGCAAGTGGTACAGAGAAGTTTAACAGATTGAGCAACCTATCACACAACTACTTTTGAGCGTAGGCGGTGTCGCTACTTCACAGCAACAACATCACAACTGTACCGCCGCGAGACGTCGCAAATGAATCGCCGGGATATTTAATGAGCCTTATCGCCGCGACACTAATTGGTCTCAGAAATATACCAGCGATATCGCAACGATATCGTTCCGTCAACCACCTCTCTTTCATTTTTCACTTTTTACTCTAATTCTATTAATTTTGTTCGCAGACCTAATAACAGCATACAAATGGCTGACTGGCTACATGCTCACGATGACGCACGAGAAGGTGGCCAAACTGAAGGGCGAGGGGAAGGACAACTTCACAGCTAAGAACGATTCGCAGTCTTTCAACGCTGTCAATTTGTCCGTTATTTATGGAGAGGTATGTTAACCTACGAAAACTTTAAGTTTGAGCACACTCTTGGCACTTCTACAGAAGCAAGATGGCGTCGGCGTCCCACTCGCACGCGTGCCTTCACTGCCCGCTGTCTATACAGGTCGGTTGACTAAAGCTGGCGCTTTCACAGATACACACAAATGCGTTTTTCCTGTCAGTGCGTCTGTGTTTGATAGAGATAGAAACACGTTTCATTATGCGTGCAGTGAGACAAAAGCACTGCGTAAATGTGTATCACGCGCTAGCTTTAGTTAACGGACCTGTACGGGATATCTAAGGGGCTGCTTCAGACCATCAAACCGAACAACTTTCACTATGAAAAGAAAAATATGCTGTTCCATAGAAAACATCAACCGCTACTCGAACCAGATGTATGGAACAGCAAATTTTTTCTTGATTTCGATGTTGGGCCCATAGTGAAAGTTGTTCAGTTTGATGGTCTAAAGTACCCCCTTAGATATGTAACGCAAGTAATTTTACACCCTGTGTAAGCTTCCTGCGCAGCTCCCATAGACATATTACTCTAGCGATAGACAAGCTCGTTCAAACAAACAACATGTCACACAAAACAACACAAAATGGCACATTGCGGTCTGTCATTGCCATAGTGACGAAGTGAACTAGGGAACATCAATCAGGTGGGTGGACCGTCATTCTAGTGGAACATGTTGCTTCTATGAAAGGGCAAGTCTATCGCTAGAGTTTAAGTCTATGGCAGCTCCCCTTATGTTAGTATCGAAATGTGGTTGCGAAATCTGAAGTTAGGGGCAAGGATTGGCCATTTTGTATGTCATCATCATCATCATTACAGAGTGGAGGTTTAGTTGTGGCAAAGCTTCTGACCATACCCTTATGATCGCGAGTTTGATGTAAAAAGAAAAAGCTGGTAATAATAATAATAAATGATATTTTCTATTACTTTCAGAACTTTATCCTCAACCATTTCTACAAAACAGTGATGGCGTTCGAAGATACCGCCTGCAAGAGAGTGCTTCTTAAATTGGTTTCTTTATACGGTGCATTTATGTTGGAGAAACATATGGCGACGTTGTATATTGTGAGTACATTACTGCATAATACATGTGCTTAAGTCCATAAAGGGCCGGGTCACACAAGCGATTTTTTAGCGTAGGTGTTGAAGGAACGATATCACCGCGTCGCGATATCCCCACGATATCGCGGCGTTATTACTAAGATCAATCAGTGTCCTGGCGGCATCGCAGCGATAAAGTTTAATCAACGCCTATGCTTAACCAGGGTCCTGGGTTCGAATCCCGGTTCGGTCATGGATGTTATATGTTCGTGCCGTTGTTGTATGGTTTCCATAATAAAAGCCTTTAGTGCTAGTTTGGGATCATTACAATGTATGTGCCTGTGAGCGTTATTTATTTATTTAAGGGGCCATAGGTCCCGACGAATATTTTCTATGAGAAACGCGATTGCCCAGCGCTCCGAAAAGTGTGTACGTGAGCCGTATTTTCGATTTAAAAGAACTAACCAAAGTACTTTTTCTAGATTTTTTTTTATGATTTCACTAGTTAAACTAATCGTGGTATTTCCGAGGTATTTTCACCTACTATTACGCCTTAAATATCGTGGCTATTCAGTTGCGATGTCGATATGTCGTTTGCGGGTGCGATATCGCCTATGCTCAAAAATAGCTTGTGTTATTTGTCTCTAAGAAAGTAGTCAGTATAAATTATTGTTCAACTTCCAGGGCGGATACTTCACCAAGAACCAAGGGCTGCTCCTCCGCGAAGCAATCCTGAAGTTGTGCACAGAAATAGCGCCAGAATCAGTGGCCTTAGTCGACACGCTCGCTCCCCCGGACTGGTGCTTGAAGTCTATACTCGGGATGTCTGATGGAGAGGTGAGTTATATTCTAAATACAAGCACTGTCTTGGACCAACTCCTAAGTAACTGGTGTTTAAACGTTGTCATTATCCTTATGAAATATTTTCGTTTTGTTTATTAAAACAGGTAAAACGCCACTCCTTTACGTACCTTATCAATGGATCAATTAATTATAACGTCAGTTATTCATAAGTGCAATGCAAGGGGTGCACAGGAAGCGTCCTGAGCGACGATTCAGTTCGTCTGGCTCACTCTGGGCAGTCAGCCTCGATACGAACATTGCTGACTGGCTAATCTTTACACTACAGTATAAGTGATTGTATGCTGACACGATATAAAAATAATTTTGGTTGTGTCGTTTTTTCTATTCCTTCTCGGTTCATATAAGGTCTAACAAAATTAGGTGAAACTATTTTAAGGGGATGATCAGACCATCAAACTGAACAACTTTCACTATGGGCCCAATATCGAAATCGCGAAAAAAAAACTGCGGTCCCATACATTTCGGTCGAGTAGGTTTGTATGGAATAGCTGTTTTTTTTCCGCGATTTCAATTATGGTCCCATAGAGAAAGTTGTTCAGTTTGATGGTCTGATCATCCCCTTAAAATAGTTTCACCTAATTTTGTTAGACCTTATATACCAGCTCCCACTGCAGGGCACAGGCGTAGCCCTCTAGGAGGCTGATTGGGCGTTAGTCCACCAAGCGTGCCCAATGCGGATTGGTAGACTTCACTTACGTATCAGAATTTCTTCTTCTGCGTATGCAGGTTTCCTCACGATGTTTTCCTTCACCGTTTGAGAGCTGTCGGTGATACGCTTCGATCAAAATAAAATGAATGGATAGGCCTAAAGCGCGGTAAGTTGAAGCAAACTACTGGTGCACTTGGTCCATACAAACTAGCGCCATTATCTGTCAAATCTAGGGCACTTTCATACATTGAAATGTTCGCTTAAGGCCTATCCATTCATTTTATTTTGATCGAAGGTGATACGTACATAAGTTAGAAAAACTCATTGGTACGTGGCATGTTGTCCGTGCGCATTCGAACCTGGACCTCATGATTGAGAGTCCACACCTCTCCACAACCCGCCACCGATCTTTCATAACTCTCCGTTACATATACAAATAATGTATTAATTTGTCGGTAGGCCTACAAACACATTCAGAACAGCGTGATGAACTACCCGGGGGCTATGACTCGCCCGGCGTGGTGGAGAGACGTGGTGCACTGGCAGAGCTACGTACAGGCCAAACTTTAATACTTTACTACTTATAAGTATAATACGATGAGAGATGTGAGGTACAGGCTATAAAGAAATGTAGGCCACCTAACATTGTCACAACTAACTATTTGCTGTTACTTCACATGAATAAATGTCCATACAGATCGAAAGCTTCATACAATCGACCGCGGTCGGTGCACTTACAACGGACGTGTACATTTAGACGTGTTTATACGTCCCTCAACACGCGCTATGTCTATGTGTGAGTGCACCGACAGGCGTTGCCGGACAGCCGCTTGTATGAAGCTTTCGTTCTGTAGGGATATTTATTCATGTTTCAAAGAAGCTTATAGACGATTGTTTCAAGGTTCTAAGATGGTCTTATAATCGGTGTACTTATTATGTAATATAAGGGACACCATTTGCAGATTTATTTCGTACTGATCCGCATATCGTCGCATTTCGAATTAAACTAAACGAAAAACATTCCAGTTTATAAAAACGTATAATTTACTATCTATGGTTGTATTGGGTCGTTTTCGACCTACATCTTATATGGGTTAAACACATAATTATGCATTTCCGACACTTATTATTTTAACTATTCAATAGTATGTAAAAAAAATAGTTTCTGGTCGACCATAATCTGCCATGGATACTGCCAATGCCAATAAACCCTAAACCGGTTTCTGCCGGTGATTTAACTTTATACTGACTGCGTAACTTACATATTATCATAAATATCCTTACGCAAGTTTTCCCTAAGGGTCAATTCAGATTAGGCGGGAAAATGCTCGAGCACTTTATAAGTGGTCATTAAATACATACATACATACATATACTCACGCCACTATCCCACTGGGGTAGGCAGAGACTACGGCTCGCCACACACTACGATTCTGACACACTTCTCTCGCTCTCGGTCATTAAATATCAACCTTATTCCATTCAAATAGAGCTGAAAATAAAGAGCAACAGTAAAATATAACACAAGGACAAGCACATCCTCGAACATTTTCCCACCTTATCAAAATTGACTAATGGGGATTATAAAATTAAAATGAACAAAATAATATTTTATGAAACAATTTTTTATTTATTTTTACTACTATGGTAAGAGACATTTAATTTTAAGCATGATGTGATTAATCATTGGTGACAGAAAATTTTATTTTATTTTTAAGCATTATACAGGGATTTTGTATCTTTTAATAAAAGTTTTATAAACAGTTTTCTTGTATTTTATTTCGGCATAGGTACCTACTTCTCTGTATTTTAGATTCATTATCAATTTACTAGTCTAATTTGTAAACACGACTAAACAAAATTACTTTTGTAATTGCATTTAAATTCTAAATGAGATCTGTCAATCACTCCGTCGGTCCACTAAAAGGCAATGACTAAAAGGTTAAGTTTTTCTACAAGTTAGATACATTTCGCTTCTTGTGGCAAACAGAAAACAGTAGAAACTATCTACATCTGCTACTTAACTATACTGCAGAAATGTTGAAAATACTGATCATGGTTGGAGCAATTTTGGTTACTAAGTAAGTATTATTTTATGACTTTCAAATATTATTTTAATTATTTTATTTTGCACTAAAATGAAGACTGAGATATACTGAGAGATTCATTGCATGTTAGTACCTATGCTCTGTAGTAGCGTACAAGGTAGTACAAGCAAGTACTTATAAAAGAAAAGGTCTTGTAAAAATTAATACTAAGATAAGCATTTGCTATGTATGTGTTGTATTGCATTTTATGCAACATGGTTTATATGTATTTCGCGTCGAAGAAAATCAGCTTTCCCATGCATTTGAGTCTAGTCGGTATTGTAGTTTTGTATGAAACTGCTGTTTTTTTGGAAACGGTCATTAAAGTTAATCCCCCATTAAATCTCTTGCTGTCACTTTTTGTCTTGTTAACGTAGTAAAAGCTAGCAAGAGATTTAATGGAGGATTAACTTTATTGAGCGTTTCTGAAACTGAATTTAAACCCTTTAAATATTGCAGGGTGTTTTAAGCAACATGGTTTTTATTTTATTTATCTGCTTTGATTAGGCTTTGATGAATTATAAATAATCTGATAGCAGCAACGTATCTATTTATTAATGCGGGTAAGATATGTAAGTACTTACCTATTTGCCATAACAAATTCAAGACAAATTTCAGCACCCAGGCGGACCTAACACCGATACTAAAAAGTCTAAAAGAGCGTAAAGACCTGGAGTTTGTCCTGATAGACCTGCTAAACGGTTTGACTCGCAAACATGACGTCACATGTATCACTATCATATGCGACCCCATTTATTTGAACGTCTTCGAAGGGGCGCTGTTTAGAAGGACCTTTGCTGTTCCGTTTGTTATGGTAAGGATTTTAATATGTTTACAAAGGCTAAAGGAGAGGACTGGACGGGCATACCTTTACCGATCTTGAAAATTTCATGATTTTTCTGCCACCGTCCAAACTTTGGGAAATCGGTAAAAGGCATGAAAACAAACCTAACATTAATAGTTGTTAGACTCGGTCTGCAACTCGAGGGAGTTATGGTCAAAGTCATAATTACTGTTAAGATTCGTTATCTCAGTTTTATGTTTTGGACAACTTTCACCGGTTTGTTGATAACTTGTCCTGTTTGTTGATCCTGGTTCCCAGGAGTTACAGCGGTGGGAATGTGTGGTGGGCCCACGGTGGGCCTATGCCCGAATTTAAAAAAACAAAACTTAATACCAAAACGCATACTAAATAATGATACCTACTAAAGTTTAAATAACTTAAAAAATAATAAGTAGTAAAACTAATAATTGTAGTTGTAGTATTATCAGCATCGTTTAGAGCTTCTATCTTACCTGATTTGTGTTTCTAGATAGTGGTAGAAGAATACGAAGACCTACTGTCACCTAATTTCGATACGTTGGAGTCATTGAGGGAGGCCAGGCGGGACGGTTGCAATGTGTATGTTGTGTTTTTAGCGAACGGCCTGCAAACGACCAGGCTCCTGAGGTTTGGAGACAGGTAAATCAATTAGTACTTATTTATATTTACTTTGAAAACAAAAACATTAAGTACTTACCTAACTAAGCTGTTTTACTACTGCTCGAAATAACTCTTGGAAAATTGGTACCTGAAAACTCTAATCACCATCATCATCAGCCTATATACGTCCCACTGCAGGGCACAGGCCTATCCTCTAGGAGGGTGTTTGGGCGTTAGTCCACCATGCGAGTCCAATGCGGATTGGTAGACTTCAAATACGCATCAGAATTTCTTCTCTAATAAAACTCTAATGTTCCACTGTATTTGTAGGTGCTAACTATAAGTAGGTAGGCTAGGAGGATAAATAAATGATACTGTCTTTTAGTCATTATAGGCTTAGATTAATTATAGGTAGGTATACTAATATAACAGTCAAGATAGCGTTCTGTTATCGATATTAACCAGTAAGGACATTTTAAAATATCGCCTTTTCACTAACTGCTTCGCTGAGAAGGGTGCAACACCTACATAACACATCATTGAAATTTCTAACGATTTTTCCGTGTAGATTTTTAACCAATTTGAAATGCGGCCTTCCTTAGAACCTTGTCACAATCACCTTTAGGTAGGTATTAACGCCAACGAGCGTTGTCTGATGCAAATAACTAACTTTTTTTAACTTTAACGTTAGTTTTTCATGACAAGACTTTAAGGTGGTCTGCATTTCAAATTGGTTAACACTATGAAATATTACTCAGGTACCGAGTCCTAGATACAAGAGCAAAATACATAATCCTCCACGACTTCAGACTATTCCACAGCGAGCTCCATTACATCTGGAAGCGAATAGTCAATGTCATCTTCCTACGTTACCATCAGAAGCAAGTTGGCGTTCTAAAAAGCAAAGCTTGGTTTGACCTCTCCACGGTACCATTCCCTAACCCTATCAGATCTGTCTTCGTTCCAAGGCGAGTAGACATTTGGAAGTCTGGAAGGTTTCACTACAACAGAACTCTGTTTGCTGAAAAAACGAGGAATTTAAACGGAGAGGTGTTGAATGTGGTTTATTTGGATCACGTGCCGTCTGTTGTGGCTGTGAAGAATAATGAGACGACGAAGATTGGCGGGATTGAGATTGAAGTGAGTATTCAGGGGTCGAAGGATCAAAATTTACATGTGCAAAGTGAGCCGCAACAATACGGCTCGAAGGACCAAAATATCCGTCTGTAGAAACTTTGTCTGACTGCCAATTGACATTATGGGCCTTATTAGGTTCTTTATGACTTCCTACAACCATTTCCTAAAACTTGGCCTTAAATAAATAATTTTACTTGTTAGCAGTTGCTTCCACCAATTCATTAGTCCTCTAATGACTTGTGCCTTGCACTGGAACTAATCATCATCATCAGCCTGTTATGTTATACTTACGTCCCATTGCAGGGCACTGGCCTACCTTCAGGGAGGTTGTAAGGGCGTTTAAGTCCACCACGTACGCGTGCCCAATGTGGATTGGTAGACTTCACATAGGTACACACGGCGACACATCATGTAACGCACCCTATATACCCACTACACTACGTATAAAACACAAAATAGTGCGGTAGATAGGTAATAGCCTGCATAGACACGGCTGCCGGCGCGTTCGCAGCGTGCCATGAGACGAAACAAAAACAACATACCGCACCCTCTCGCACGATTCGCAGCGTTCAACTTCTAATAGTTCAAAGTTCAAACAGGGTAACCGGACCTGTCGCCGTGTGTACGTATGCAAGTTTCCTCACGATGTTTTTCTTCACCGTTTGAGAGCAGTCTGTATTATTACGTACATAAATTGGAAAAACTCATTGGTACAAACAGGCAAGTCATCCGTGCGGATTCAAACCCGGACCGTGGTGATTGATTGTCCATATCTCTCCAAAAAGCGCGACCGATGTTCTCTCTGGAAAAAACCATACTCTAAGAATACTGGTGATATTTTTCAGATTCTTAACACTTTAGCAGACAAAATGAACTTCAAACCTCATCTCTACCAGCCGATCAACGCTGATCTTCACAAGTGGGGGCAGAAGCAGCCCAACGGTTCCTTCTCAGGGCTTCTTGGAGAGATGGTGAACGGGAATGCAGATGTTGCTTTAGGAAATCTGCAATACACGCCATATCATCTCGAGTTGACCGACTTGAGTATACCTTACACGACCCAATGTTGGACTTTCTTGACGCCTGAAGCGTTGACCGATAATTCTTGGAAGACGTTGATTTTACCGTTTAAGTAAGTTGGTTGTAAAGGCTTTACAATTTCAGGGCAGACAGATATATTATTACAACTACGTATAATCGACCAATTTGAAATGTAGACCACAGTTTAAACTTGACATGGTGGAAAGCTTTTTGTCATCAAAAACGCAAGTTAAGCAGTTAGTCTCTGACAGTGCAGTTAAAAGTCGCTATATCTATTTGTCATGCCAGGTCAGGGCCTATTACGGTGGCGGTGCTGGAAAATGATCGTAGTCTCGACCATTCTATACCTACTGGGGCCTGACCTAGTACTTGCCCCGACTAATTCACAAGCTTCACAATTCGCTCACTCTCAGGATTGGGTAATAGGGAGAGGAGGCTGTAGCTGTAGGGTACCCTGCATAACCGATCTATTCTGTGCCTACCGTCGTGGGACACATAAGTAGACTGATGATGTATATTCTATTGCAGATTGTACATGTGGATTGCTGTGTTGTTGGTGTTACTGATAACAGGAACTATATTCTACGGCCTCGCTAAATATTACATGTATTTGCAAGAGTTTAGGAAAGATCAGGACTTGACACATGGCAAAGTTGTTATTGAGGAGGAAGGTTTGCAATATTATTTTACATTTTTAAAGTTTGAAGTCGGTAGGTTAAACATAGACCCGTTATTTTAATGATGGTCATTACTTAGTTTATGTAACTTTTAATTATGTAGGTAAAGTATTAAACATCCTCCCTCAATACAACATCGACCTTTTGGATCATTTTTGGATGCATATATTATTAGATACCTACATATTTACTTAACTATCTAATAATTTAAGTTAACTTAGGGCCTGTTTCACCACTTTTGGATAAGTTTTTGTTAGCTTATCCGACAGCTCATTTGACATATTTTGTATGAAGAATATATCAAATGAATGAGCTGTCGGAAAAGCTAACAATAACTTATTCGGAAGTGGTGAAACAGGCCCATAGTTAAGATGGGTAAGTAAGTAGATAGATACCTACCTAGTTTTTGAGCTAACATCTATAATATTTTATATCAATGGGAAAGTCTTATATCTTAAGCTTGGACTGTTTAAATAACAACAGACTCTAAAATAATAGCTACCTAGTCTTTCAAAAATGTCCTAAGAATGTTCAAGCCATTATTTTTTAGTCAAAGACCCGTGCAAAATGCATCCAAGAAACTTATTCTGCATTCGTTTACTCAACAAATTAGCATAACAGATCCACTGTTTACTTTGCAGATTCAAAACCCGGCCTGTACCTGTTTGGCGAAATAATTAACAGTATCCTTTACACGTATGGAATGCTGCTAGTCGTGTCGCTACCTAAACTTCCATCTGGTTGGTCAATTAGACTACTAACAGGGTGGTACTGGTTATATTGTATTCTTTTAGTAGTCTCTTATAGAGCCAGTATGACCGCTATATTAGCAAACCCAGCACCAAGAGTCACTATAGACACGCTGCAAGAATTGGTTGACAGCAAAGTCACTTGCGGGGGCTGGGGTAGCGAAACCAAGAAGTTTTTCGACGATTCTCTGGACGATATCGGACAGAAAATTGGTCAGAGATTCGAAACTATCGACGACCCGAATGAAGCTGCCAGAAAAGTCGCTCAAGGCATCTACGCTTACTACGACAACTTTAATTTTCTTAAGTATTTAAGTGTGAAAAATAAAAATACATTTCTCAGTATGGAGACCAGTGATAATTCTACAAATTCAACTATGAATGGGACAGAAATTACAGCTAAAACTGCTGAAAGAAATTTGCATATAATGTCGGATTGCGTCGTGAATATTCCTATATCTATAGGTTTTCATAAAAACTCTCCCTTGAAGCCATTGGCTGACATCTATATGAGGAGAATTGTTGAAGTTGGTTTGGTGGAAAAGTGGCTTAACGACGCAATGCATGCTATAAGATCTTTGGATACAAGTGAAGAAGAAATAAAAGCATTGATGAATTTAAAAAAGCTGTATGGAGCTTTTGTTGCTTTGGGCATAGGATATTTGCTAAGCAGCCTTTCTTTGATTGGTGAATTTCTATATTGGCATTTGATAGTTAAGAGAGACCCAAAATTCGATAAGTATGCCTTAGATTTGTACTATTTGAACAAAAATAAAAAGCAATGAGATTACATTAAAACATTGTATTAAAATTATTTATGCTATCAATAACATGATTGTTTTAGAAGAGAAATAAATATCTAAAAATTGTTCAGTCACATTTCTTTTAAGTCCTTTAAATGCATTAATTATTACATGAAAAGTCCTGCCGCCATCATATCATTGAATCATGAATATTACACTAAAAATTAAGATATTACAATTACATAATTATTGTGACTAATTTATCTATCTAACTTATATTCAATTAAATTTTAACTACTAATATATGGCTAGTCAAATGACATCATTTCAATGTTTTTAAAATAATCAAGAATCTAAGTAGGTAGTGTATTTGACCTTTGTTGATGTTACAGTCAACAGCATATGTCAATGAACTTTAACGAAATTCAAACTGAAATTAAATCAATATTTTTCATAGTTATAGATGTGTGTAAGAGTATTGAATGAACTTCATAATATAAAGCTAACAACAAAAAATTACTAGCACAATAATATGATATCAGATAATAATTTAAATGTTGTCAACATTCACTTTTGATGTTGACTGTACCAACATAATAAAGATCATGTCTTCGCAGCCAGACCATAACACAAATAAATGTGAAAGCATGTATATCTGTGTTTATTACTGTTTCACAGCTAAAACACTGAACCAATCTTGATAAAATTTGGCAGGAAGATAGCTTGCACCTCCTGAAGAAGGACATAGGCTCAAAATACACAATACATTATACAGATGACACAAGTAACAGCTAATTTAATAATATATTCAAAACTTATGTAATTTTGGTTTGTAATAGAGTAGTGGTGGCCAAGACGTTGAATGCAGTCTACTGATCGACCACATAGCCTTTTATGGTAGACACGCAAAGAGATTAATAACAAAATTAAAGATGAAAAATAATTACAGTATGTCTATGAAAATTGGGCTATTCATATGAAGTCATTGCTAAACCTGTTGCAGTTGAAGGTAGACCGCCAGGTATATCGAAAATTACTTTGTAGACCGCATACTTGAAAAGTTTGGCCACCTCTGAAATAGAGTAACTTTTTTCAGAGAAATTAATAACTTAATACAATTTTCGAAGAGAGGACTTAAACATAATTTCATAATTATTCTGTACAACATATTTCTGAAGTCAATTTTTCAACAGATCTTAGGCTCCTTACTGAAGTCAGGTGGCACAGCACCCTCGGGAGCATTCTCCAGTATCCACGGGTGTTGCAACACGCTTGTCAGAGGCAATCGTTGTTCAGGGTTGATCACCAGGAGCTTCCCTATCAAATCTTTAGCTTTCTCCGAAATATAGTCGGGATATTTTATTATTACATAGCGAATCTTCTTGTATGTTTGATGTGACTCTTTAGAATCAAACGGTGGTAGACCAACAAGCAATTCGTAGCATAAAACGCCAAGGCTCCAAATGTCTACGGCATAGCTATGGGGTTTCCCTTCAATCATTTCCGGAGATAAATAATCCAATGTCCCGCATAAAGTCATTCTTCTCGATGATGGTGAATGGACTGACCATCCAAAATCAGCCATTTTGAGTTCCCAATTGTGACCTATTAGTAGATTTTCAGGTTTCAAGTCGCGGTGAATAACTTTTTTCGTATGGCAGTATATGAGTGCCTTCGTCAGATCCCTAGCGTAAATAGCTGCAGTTCTCTCGTCGAAACGCCCGCGTTCCTTCAGCAATTTGTACAGAGCGCCGTGCTTAGCGTATTCTAGGATTAAATAAATACGTTTTTCGTCGTGAAAGTACCCGTACATTCGCAGAATATTTGCGTGACGTAGTCTGCATTGTATTTCGACTTCGCGACGCACTTGATGCTCGATTTCCGAATCAAGAATTTGGCTTTTGAACAGGACTTTTAGAGCGACAACATAGTGCGACTCCTTTTCGCGCGCTAGATAAACATTGCCGAATTTTCCTTTACCTAATGGCCGACCCAAATCGAAGTCTGATAATGTCCATGATTTTTTCTTGTCATCTTTTGGTTTCAATAGATCCGCTTTGCCCGAAGATGTCTGTTCCTGTTGGTTTACCTTTGAGCTGGTGTGCAGAGGCCTGGTTATTGGAACAGCTGGTATTTTGAAGTTTTCTCCAGGTGTTTTTTGCGCGTTTGCTGGGCAACCACAGGCCGATCGACCAGTTGATGAATGATGGTTTTCTTTACAAATACACTTCGGAGCATTCATTGTCACAAAACCTTTATTGCTTGTCTATTTCACAATAAAAAACTAGATATTTTATGAAAACTGCATTTATAATTTCAAATAACGTATTTTCCCGTCAACCCGCATTCACCCGTCTATTTTGAATTTTTGAAATTAGTTGCCATATCTCGTTGAATGTTCCTACTACAAGAAAGCTGATTTTTTTGCTAATACATTCAATTTGTTAATACACTTTTTACCACTACTGAATAGGCCAGTCATTTTAGGGTTGGACCCGGGAGTAATTAAGAATTGATTTTTTTTTTCTGTATCTTACCTTAGAACAAACCTCTCCAAGAAATGGAACAAAATTAAAAAAAAATTACGTCGGCAACAGCCCTAAATTTGAAATTTTGCGTTTAATTGCAGCAATCCCGATGCATAATATTTATGGCACTGTTGTTTTGCACAGTTCATTAAATTAATTGGTATTAATTATGTATCTAAATATTCAAAGCCTAGATCAATTGCATATGCTTAAAGTCACAACTGCAGCGTCAAAACTAGTAAATGTTGTATGGTGCTTAAACCTCTATATTTAAGAGAAATGTTTCTCGAGTTTTACTTAATATATTACGTTATAAACAGAATATATTAAATATTAGAATGAATGTCCCAAGGCAGTACCTCAATCTGTAATTTACATGATTTATGGTTCGAGATGGATTATTAAGCGGAAAATTTTATTTTAATAATTGCATTTAGTATAATACACAATAGTAAATATGAATATTAGAAATAAATTCTCAGAGATAATAATTTTAAAAGAATATAATAAAAGTACGCAGCGCAATATCATCTTTACGCGGGTAGCATTAGAGTATAGTTTCAAAAGAAGCGGGCGGAGCGGTGTCGAGCGAAGACGTGAACCGTCACTTGACCCGTGCCAATCCGTTTGGAAAAGGAGGTAGATAGCCCGAATATGTTCCTTTTATTAAGTATAGGTACCTATACTGAAATTTGATTTCACGTGGCTAGTTCTTACTGTTACGCCTGTCACACACATACGAAATCCCGAATCAGGTTACGATTTCGTATGGATTTCCCCCTACAGAATTCTGTTCGGTCGGAATTACGGAGGCATCAAATCCTATAGAAAATAACAAGTCTGATTTTAAATTCCATATGTGCTTACGTATGTACGAGTATGTTGCGGACCTTAATGACTAATGATAGAGTCTGATATAGGTAAATTGTACGCGTCGTAGGGTAATAGGGCCCTTTTAGTACACGTTGGTTAAGAGGTTTGGTTAGGGTGTCGCAAAGAGGGTCCCACACTTAGAAACATTTTACGCCAATTTTATATGGACCTGGGACTTAAAAAATTTTGAACGGTTTTGTATGAGCCATCGACTTAGTCGAATTTTCGAGTGAAATTAATATGGGGGCTGGACTTGTAAAATTTTTAAAACTTGTTCTATGTAGTGATGGATCAGGTCAGTTACGTCCTTTTCCCCGAACGTCCATCGCTGGAATTCCTTGTACGACCACTTCCCTGAACGGACATTTCCCCTAACGGGCATTTACCCAAACGGCCATTTCCCCGAACGGACAATACCCGAACGGCCATTTCCCCGAACGGGCATTATTCCGAACTTCCGTGTCCCAAATTTATTCCCTCCCCAAACAGATTGTTTTCAGGGTGTCATTTAATAAGGTGACGAATGATTTGATAGAATTTGATAGTTTTTGGTAGAATTTGTTATTTGATATAATTTTGGTAGTTTTTGGTTTTTTTGGTAGAATTTGGTAGATTTTGGATATTTTTGGTAGTTTATGGTAGTTTTGGGTTTTTTTTGTAGTTTTTGGTAGTTTTTGGGTTTTTTGGTAGTTTTTGATAGATTTTGAAGGTTTTTTGGTTCTTTTGGTAGTGTTTGTTTCTTTTGGTAGTTTTTGGTTTTTTTGGTAGTTTTTGTATTTTTTGGTAGAATTCGGTAGATTTTGGATATTTTTGGTAGTTGGTAGTTTTGGGTTTTTTTTGTAGTTTTTGGGTTTTTTGGTAGTTTTTGATAGATTTTGTAGGTTTTTTGGTTCTTTTGGTAGTGTTTGGTTCTGTTGGTAGTTTTTGGTTTTTTTGGTAGTTTTTGTATTTTTTGGTAGAATTCGGTAGATTTTGGATATTTTTGGTAGTTGTTGGTAGTTTTGGTTTTTTTGGTAGTTTTTGGGTTTTTTGGTAGTTTTTGATAGATTTTGAAGGTTTTTTGGTTCTTTTGGTAGTGTTTGGTTCTTTTGGTAGTTTTTGGTTTTTATGGTAGTTTTTGTATTTTTTGGTAGAATTCGGTAGATTTTGGATATTTTTGGTAGTTGTTGGTAGTTTTGGTTTTTTTTTTGTTGTTTTTGGTAGTTTTTGGGTTTTTTGGTAGTTTTTGATAGATTTTGAAGGTATTTTGGTTCTTTTGTTAGATTTGGTTCTTTTGGTAGTTTTTGGTTTTTTGGTAGTTTTTTTTTTTTTGGTAGTGTTTGGTTTTTTTGGTAGTTTTTTAAAAGAATTTGGTAGATTTTGAAAGTTTTTGGTTCTTTTAGTAGAATTTGGTAGTTTTGGTTCTTTTGGTAGTATTGGTTCTTTTGGTTCTTTTGGTAGATTTAGAGAATTTGGTAGATAATATACTATAGAGGATTCAAAACTTCTTGTGGAGTGCAGACTGCCTAACAAGACATGAAACATAATAATACTCCTTGGAGGTCGGTAATGATCGTTCTTCTCCGTAGTTGTTTTTAGTGACGTTAACTTTGTCCCAGCTTTGTCCTTTTCTAATCCAACGTCAAAAATAAAAAAGAGTTTTTTATTTTAAGGACACGGAAGTTCGGAATAATGCCCGTTCGGGGAAATGGCCGTTCGGGTAAATGTCCGTTCGGGGAAATGGCCGTTCGGGGAAATGGCCGTTCGGGGAAAAGGACGAAACCGGGAAATGGACGTTCGGGTCTAAAGTGGACGTTCGGGGAAAAGGACGTAGTAACTGACCTGACCCGTAGTGATTAGTCATAGTCGGAAGAAGGGTCCGAGACTTAGGAAAAATTTTATTATTTATTTTATTTTATTTTTATTTATTAAGGAAATCAACAGCGTTACAAACATAAATTACATCAGGGTTGATTACAAAGGTAGGTACAGCTTTTACAGATTTCCACGTAATACATAGATTGACGTGTTAGGTTGAATAAAATATAGTAGATAGGTAGCATATAGGTACTCGTACTTACGAGTATTACATAATAATTTGCAAGATTCAATATCTGGTTAGAGTAGGTATAACTTAGTTGTTAGTACCTAGGTAAATGATACAAAATATTATTATGAACTAATGTGTTTATGTGTGGGGGTGTGTGTGCGTGTGGGTGTGTGTACATATGTGTGTATGATTTGTTTGAGATACAATTTTACATCCCCAAAAAGAAAAACCATAAACTAATATATTAGGTATATTTTTCGAATAAAGTTTCATTAATTTTACGCTTAAGTTTTGTTTTAGTAAGAAGGAAAGGATCTACGTAGCTGAAGGTGTTGTTGTAAGATTTAGGTAAACGGGTAGTAATTGAATTTTGAGCATAGTTAGTTCGATGTGTTGGTACGTGTAGCATACTCGTGTGACGTGTGCGCTTGGTAGGAGTTTTAGAACCAAACTGGGTCACCAAGTCCGGGCAGTCAAGGTGAGAATTTAGCAAATCGTGTAGAAAAGACATATCTAAAAGATCACGACGATGATTTAAGGTAAGTAGATTGTGGTGCTTACAGCTTTTAGCGTAACTAGAAGAAAGGGTACTAGATTTAAAGTCAAGGTACTTCACAAATTTTTTCTGTATCTGTTCCACACGATCTATATACACGCCATATTGAGGGTTCCAGACAGAACTGCAATATTCAAGAACACTACGTACGTATGCGAAATAAATAGATTTAATACAACAAGCATTAGAAACGATTTTTAGAATTTGTACGATTTTGTATGAGCCATCGACTTAGACGAATTTTCGGGTGAAATTTGTATGGGGGCTGGACTTGCAACTTGCATGCGGAAGGGAAGGTTTAGGGGTATCCCAAGGGTTCGAAAAATTAACAATTTTTTCGCTAGGATGCACCGTTAGCGAGATATTTAATAAATTATGTTTTTTAATGGATTCGCGAAATGGCTACAGAGTCGTGAAAGGCCCAATTCTTGAAATGCCTAATTCAATTGGCCATTATTTCACGAATTGGCCATTTCGCGAATTTCGCGGACTCAGTCGGTTAGATTAGCGAGGAGCGAAGGGACGAGCATGTTAGGTTTCTTGCAACCACAGCGCACGAGCCGAGCGAGCGGTGCCGCGGCAGCGGCCGGCGAGTGCCAGAACCGAATTGCTACTGTTTAACACGTTCGTGGGCAGTGCAAATCCTGAAATGTCACTGGAAATTCCCATACAAATTCACACGACTGTCAAAACCGTACTGACAATACTCAGCCTAAATGACATCGAAGATTGTGACAGTACGGTTATAGCCATAGTACGGTAATGGCCGTACTGCCACTGCTATTACTGAATAGTATTAACATCAGTGACAGTACGTTTATTGCAGTAGTACGGTAATGGCCGTACTGCCACTGCTATTACTGAATAGTATGAACATCAGTGACAGTACGGTTATTGCAGTTGTACTGTAATGGCCGTACTGCCACTGCTATACTGAATAATACTAACATCAGTGACAGTACGGTTATAGCTGTACGGTATTGGCCGTAATATCACTGATTTCAATGCATTTACATTCATGTTAGTGACAGTACGGTTGTAGCATAATTAACAAATTACCAAAAGTATCACTATAACAGTATTAGTCTCTAAATAAATCTCTTAATCTATTCAATAAAAGACGTTTAATTATAGTTATTTTTTTGAAAATAAGGACGGTAATATTATCACGAACTTAAGTATTTTGAGTTTAATGAGTTTACCTTAGATAAATACCTAACCTAGTGAAACGTGGATGTTCTGAGGTTTCAGAATATCTCTGACTACCTCAGGGAATATATAGTCATGAGCATATGCTACGCTAGGCTATGCCTTAGATAGGTGATCGGTCTTCGCAGCGAAATCATCATCCATCATAAAATGGATCTTCTTTAGGACTTCAGCACTAGATCATCTGGACACTGGCGTGATGCTTGTCTTCTCTTTTCGCAATCGAGGCATTTAAAGAGAAAAAATAACATTGAGCACAAGCACAACATAAACCATAATACCATTCTTCCTATGGGTGTCGTACGAGATAGGGATAGATACGAAAGATAAGGTTTCTTATGCGTGATCGAAGAAATTGATTATACCTAATATGTAGGTATTGTATGAATAACCCATTATTCAAAAAAATATCACATCGATTTTTGTTTTAATATCTTACCAAATTTTACTTTGCGATACAAAATAGTTAGGTTGGTACGATATTGCGTTATCAGGTACATATTTTTGTCACAAAAATGTTTGTTACTGCAATTTACTACGTTTTATTACGTTGTCCATGCAAATCTATGAATATAATATGTGTATTATCAATTAAGCTTATCACAGGTCACTTTTACTGCGGAAGTTATCCGCATAAACAAGCGCACACGCTCCCTGCGACGATATGCCGTTCATACAAAAACGACGGTCAAAACCGTACTGTCAGTGTGTGCACTATTGATTTTGCGAGTGTGAGGCCCCAAACAAAAGGTTTCTACAACGCTTAATTTTGGCAGTAGTGCAGTGGAATGCCTACACAGAATGGCAGTAGGCGTGGTTTACCCGGTAATCGTATGAAAAACAGTCTGTTACGACCGTAGTGTTTTTTAATGGAGCTTGAATACGAACGGTTTATACCGTACTGTCAATTTTCACAATCCATTTTTACGGTAATAGCCGTCACTGTCCACGAACGTGTTAACCAGCCTACCCAAAAACATTCCCTTTAATTAGACCCTTCATTTCATGTTCAAGGTCAAGGTCATTGACCTTGAGGGTCCGCAGAGGTCACGCGTCGTGACAATTGAAACCGGTAAACAAAGCAAACATTTCATGTTCAAGGTCAAGGTCAATTACCTTGAAGGTCACCAGAGGTCACGCGTGGTGACAATTGAAACCTGTAAACAAAGAAACCATTTCATGTTCAAGGTCAAGGTCAATGACCTTGAAGGTCACCAGAGGTCACGCGTGGTGACAAATGAAACCTGTAAACAAAACCAACCATTTCATGTATAAGGTCAAGGTCAAGGTCATCAGGTGTTCCCCCACCCTAATACTCCCACATCCCCCGGATCCCGAATGCTACTTTTGGCGATTGATTTTTGTTTTCTAAGTCCTATTTTTGTATGGGACCCTCTTTGCGACACCCCGACCGGTATACCTATTTTTGACTGGCTTGTGCACACGGCGTCAGCTCAGGCTACCCTGTTACTTGGTCAACCCGGCTAACATAAACAACTCGAACAACCCGGAACAACTCAAACAAATTGGGCAATTCTAACTTTGCCAACTCGTACAACTTGTTCAACTCTGAAAACTCCAATAACATAAACAAGTTGAGCAAGTTGTTCATGTCTGAGTTGACCAAGTTATGCTAGTTGACCATGTTGTTTATGTTGTTGTTAAATATACTTTCATTTAAAACAAAACACTAATGGTACAAATAAAGCGGTCTTATCGCTAAGGGTAAAAAAAAATGGTTGAATTCTTGAAACTTGTCCGAGTTGACCAAGAAGTTCGAGTTGTTTATGTTGTCTGAGTTGTTGACCTGAGTTTTTCGAGTTGTTCAATCAAGTTGTTAAAGTAGTTTATTTATATTGTCTGCCTCATAAAAAGGAGAGGAGAGGAGAGGAGAGGAGAGGAGAGGAGAGGAGAGGAGAGGAGAGGAGAGGAGAGGAGAGGAGAGGAGAGGAGAGGGTGCATAGATACTGGTCCCATAGAGAAAGTTCTTCAGTTTGATGGTCTGATCATCCCCTTCTATTCTATTCTATTTTTAAAAAAAATGGCTGCCATCTTGGGTATTTCATGATTTTGCCAATGTCTAGTTTATACATGTAGCAAAAGTGCTTGACGTTGTACGGTAATTTATGTATTTGGTGACTTCAAGGATTGTTTTTCGAAAAGAACACTATCTTGAGCCACCACTGGAGCCCCGTTGTAGACCTGGGAGGGGGCAACCAACGATCGACAGGCGACGCGACCGCCCAATAGCAGATCAACAACGTGACTCCCGATCATCCCCTTAAAAAAATGTCATCATATTAAGTTTGACCCTTTATGCAGTATCATGAACAACATGGTCAACTTGGCCAACTCGAACAACATGGTTAACTCGGACAACATACACAACTCGAACAACGTCAACGGAAAACTCAGACAGCAGGAACAACTTGATAAGTTGAACAATTTTGCTAACACGCTCAACATAAACAACTTGGTCAACTCGGACAACACATAACTTGGTCAACTCGGAGAATATGAACAACACGAACAACTTGGCCAACTCGGAGAACACGAACAACATGGCCAACTCAAATAACTTGGTCAACTCAAACAACTTGGTCAACCAACCTGGACAACACAAACAACTCTAACTTGGTCAACTTGGCCAACTCGAACAACTTGGTTAACTCAAACAACTCAGACAACTTGGACAACTCAGACAACATGAACAACTTGATCATCTCGGACGACACGAACAAACTGGTCAACTAAACAACTCGGACAACATAAACAACTTGGTCAACTCGAACAACTTTGTCAACCCGGATAACATAAACAACTCGAACAACATGAACAACTCAAACAACTCAAACAACTTGGCCAGCTCGTACAACTTGATCAGCTCGGAAAACTCGTATAACATGGGACAACTTGGTTAACATAAACAAATTGAGCAAGTTGTGCATGATGTCTGAGTTGACCAAGTTATTCTAGTTCACTTATCCACAACAGTTTCTAGTTTTTATTTTTATTACAAATTTTTTAACATTTATTTTTTTCATCTACTTATCTATTTATTTAATGTTTACGGTGCGTTTTTCGTCTGGGGTGGTATTTTTGGGAGTCACACGTTCAAATCATCGGTAAAAATATCATTATTACTATGGAGATTATACATTACGATTTTGGGGTGTGAGTTTCAGAAGTGGCACTTCTCGTATTTGGGTGCGACAGAAAATCAGCGCTGAGCTCGTCGAGCCCAGCTTAATGCTGAGTCGTAACCCTGTTCGCTACTGCGGCACACACTGGTCTTAATTATGTAATTTTTAAATTGTATGTTTTTAGTTTAATTTTTCTAGATAATAATTATGTCAGTGTGTTTTGTTGTGTATGCAAATAAAAATATTTTCTTTCTTCTTCTTTCTTTGACTAAGTTGTTTATGTTGTTCGAGTTTACCAAGTTGTTTATGTTGTCCGAGTTGACTAAGTTGTTCATGTTGGCTGATTTGTCCAAGTTGTCTGAGTTATTTGAGTTAACCAAGTTGTCCATGTTGTTCGAGTTGGCCAAGTTGACCAAGTTAGAGTTGTTTATGTTGTCCGGGTGACCAAGTTTTTTCATTTGACCAAGTTGTTTGAGTTGACAAAGTTGTTCGAGTTGACCAAGTTGTTCGTGTTGTCCGGGTTGACCAAATTGTTCATGTTTTCTGAGTTGTCTGAGTTGTTTGAGTTAAGCAAGTTGTCCATGTTGTTCGAGTTGGTCAAGTTGACCAAGTTAGAGTTGTTTATGTTGTCCGGGTTGACCAAGTTTTTTGATTTGACAAAGTTGTTCGAGTTGACCAAGTTGTTCGTGTTGTTTGCGTTGGTTAAGTTGACCAAGTTGTTCGTGTTGTCCGAGTTGACCAGGTTGTTCATGTTGTCTGAGTTGTCCAAGTTGTTTGAGTTAACCAAGTTGTTCATGTTGTCCGAGTTGACCAAGTTGCCTGAGTTGTTCGAGTTAACCAAGTTGTTCTAGTTGTTTATATTGACTGAGTTGACCAAATTGTTAATGTTGTTCGAGTTTGCCAAGTTGTTCATGTTACTGCATACATAACATACCCACAATGAGGATCTCCAATGCTATAGCAAATGCGTCAAAACTATTAATAATCTTATTCTTTATGATTTACTAATGATTTTCCTTTTTGAATTGTTAAAATCGGTTCAGTAATTCCAAAGTTATTGAGGTTTGAAGTTAGCCGCTCCGTGCCCGAAAAAAATAATTCCTGCCAACTCGTGTGACGTCAGCGCACCCGCTCGTACTGCGGTTGTATGGTATTTTGGCTATTTTTGCATTAAAAGTCTCATATCTCGGTTATGGTGCGTCCTACGTCGAAAATGAATATGACCAAAAATGATCCTATAGACAAGTACTAAATAATGTGTACATAAAAAGTGGAGGTCATGAAGACACTTTTAATTTAAAGAGTATTTCTAGACCTAGAACCAACGTTATTTTATTACTGAAGCCCGTGGCGGCTAAAGTTTAATATCCAGTGGCTCGAATTTAGGAGTGAGAGGACCATGGTACTCCACCATTACTCACTCCATGGTGGAGGGGGACTTGGTAAGACCCCTCTCCCCTCCCGTATTAAAAAGAAATTTGAGCACAGTATTAGGTAGGTACGCCTTTTGTCGTTGGCGCAACGCCTTTTATGTCAGGCGATGCCGCGGCCGATGTTTCTGATCGTTGTTGGTAGTTTTTGTTTTTGGTTGTCTTTGCTACTTTTTGGTTGTTGTTCTACCAACAACAACCAAAAAGTTTTGTTTTTGTTTATTTCGGCAGTTTTTGGTAGTTTCATGTAGAAGTTGGTAGTTTTTGGTACTACTTTTGGTTTTGTTTGGTAGTTTTTGGTTGTTGTAGGTAGGTAGATTTTATCTTTTTTGTTGTTGTTGGTACTTGGTCTACTCGGACAATATAAACAACTCGAACAACGTGGTTAACTCGAACAACTCAGGCAACTTGGTCAACTCGGACAACATGAACAACTTGGTCGACTCAAACAACTTGGTCAACCCGGACATCATATACAACTCGAACTTGGTCAACTTGGCCAATTCGAACAACATGAGCAATTTGGTTAACTCAGACAACTCAGGCAACTTGGTCAACTCGGACAACATAAACAACTTGGTCAAATCGGACAACATGAACAACTTGGTCAACTCAAACATCTTAGTAAACCCTGACAACATAAACAACTAACTTGGTCAACTTGGCCAACTCGAACAACGTAAACAACTTGGTTAACTCGAACAACTCGGACAAAATAACCAACTTGGTCAACTCGAACAACTTGTCAATGTCAACCCGGAAAACAAACAACTCGAACAACATAAACAACTCAATTAACTTGGGCAACTCTAACTTGGTCAACTTGGCCAACACGTACAACATGTTTTGCTCGGAAAACTTGAATAACATGGGACAACTCGGATAACATAAAAAAGTTAAGCATGTTGTTCATGCATGACGTCTGAGTTGACCAAGTTTTTCTAGTTGACCAAGTTGTTTATGTTGTCCGAGTTGACAAAGTTACTTTGTCAGAATGTAGTTCCAGTACTTCGAGTTACTGATATTGTCCGAGTTGACCAAGTTGTTTGAATGAATGAAATATACTTTCATTTACCTACACCAAAATACTAATGGTACAAATAAGGCGGTCTTATCGCTAAAAAGCGATTTCTTCCAGACAACCTTAGGGAAGAGGAAATTTAATGCTTGAAAATAGAGGTGGGCGCCGACCCGAAATTTGCCGGCGGCGGCGCGCCGGGTGAAATTAGTCGGCGTGGGTGTTTTTTTTGTAAAATTAATACTATAGGTGTTAAATGTATTATCTAGAAGCTCCAGAAGCCGGAAATATTAAAATAAGACATAAAAAAAAATGTTCACAGTTTAAAGGTTTTTACAACTACAAACGCGATCTCTCCGCATTCAAAACCAATCCGAGTGTAGAAAAAACAATGGGATTCGTATTAGCAGGAATCGCTAGACTAATCCCGGCAAGTGTAGCCCTGAGAACACATCCTTCTTATCTCGCCAATAGGCAAGCACATCTCTCAAAATCGACAACTCCTTGGCATCGAACTTAAGCTTGTTATCTCCGGCATCATTTCGAAAAATCTGATTCTGAAGACTGCTGCTAGCGCTGGCCACCAAAAATAACGTCATTGGGAACCGGCGGCACTGATATGGATAACCAACGCCGCCAACCAAATGAACGATTGGCGTCGTCAACAGAGAGCCCATATAAATTACAGTTTAGCCCAGTAACTAGTGCTGGCAGTGAACTTGGCTGTCGGCGCCAGCAGCTAGCTTGGCAACCGGTGCCACCAGCACCTAGCTTGGCAAGCAACGCCAACGGCAGCTACTTTGTCAAGCAGCGCCACCGGCAACTAGCTTGGCAAGCAGCGCCGGCACTGAGATGGATAACCAGCGCCGGCACTGATATGGATAACCAGCGCCGGCATCCAAATGAGCGACTGGCGCTATCAACAGAGCCCATGTAATACAGTTTAGCCCAGTAACTAGTGCTGGCAGCCAACTTTGACAGCCAAGTTCCCAGGCGCCAGCAGCCAGCTCGGCAACGGCACCATTTACCATTCCCGGAAAAAGGGGTGCTGACGGCGGCTAGCTTAGCTACCAGCGCCGGCACTGATATTAATATCCAGCGCTGACAATCAAATGAGCGACTGGCGCTATCAGCGGGAAGCCTATGTAAAGTACAGTTTAACCCGGTAACAAGCGCCCGCGCCGACAGCCAACTTGGCTGTCGGCACTGGCAGCTAGCTCGGCAGCCCGCGCCGCCAGCACTTAACTCGGCAACCAGGGCGCTGCCAGCAGCTAGCTTGGCAAGCAGTGCCGGAAAACAAATGAGCGACTGGCACCGTCAGCGGAGAGTAGCCCTTGTAAAGTACAGTTTAAGCCTGTAACTAGCGCCAGCAGCCAACTTGGCTGTCAGCGCTGGCGTCGTCAACAAAGAGCCCATGTAAAGTACATTTTAGCCCGTCAACTAGCGCCGGAAGACGGCACGCACACAGCAACCACGGCAACCGGCGCCGTCGGCGGCGGCGGCGGCACGGGTAACCCGGCGTGGCGGCGCTGCGCCGGCGCGGCGCCCACCTGAAAACTTGAAACATGTTGTCCGAGTTGACCAAGTTGTTCATGATGTCTGAGTTGACCAAGTTGTTCGAGTTGTTTATGTTATCCAAGTTGTTGTCAACTCGGACAGAGTTGACCAAGTTGTTCATGATGTCTGAGTTGACCAAGTTGTTCGAGTTGTTTATGTTATCCAAATTGTTGTCAACTCAGACAGAGTTGACCAAGTTGTTCATTATGTCTGAGTTGACCAAGTTGTTCGAGTTGTTTATGTTGTCCGAGTTGTTGACCTGAGTTTTTCGAGTTGTTCAATCATGTTGTTCGAGTTGTGTGTTGTCTGAGTTGACCAAGTTGTTCATGTTGTTAGAGTTGGCAAAGTTGTTCATGTTGTTCGAGTAGGTCAGGTTGTTCATGTTACTTCATACATACCCACAACTGCATACATAGCTACCTACAAAAAACACACTTACTTAACAAGATTAGCTGAATCTATTTTAAGGGGATGATCAGACCATCAAACTGAACAACTTTCTCTATGGGACCAATATCAAAAGCGGGAAAAATAAAATCTGCGGTCCCATACATTTCGGTCGAGTAGGTTCGTATGGAACAGCTGTTTTTTTTTTCGCGATTTCGATATTGGTCCCATAGAGAAAGTTGTTGAGTTTGATGGTCTGATCATGCCCTTAAAATAGTTTCAGCTAATTTTGTTCGAGCTTATATTTGATTGACTGATTTATTAAACTACATACATACCTACTTACAAACCTACGTACCCCCCCCCCCCCCCATCCCCCCTTCATAATTTGCCCTATTCACCAATCCGGGCGGGTCGACCACTACCTTTTCGCCCTGTGTTGAAGGCGACATGACCCCTAGTCCTAGTCGTCTTGAGGCGAAGTGGCAACTCGCCTTGAGGCGAGATTTTTTACTGGCGAGATGTCACCTAATTCACTAAAAATACTAAAAACTAATAAACTAAAAAATACCAAAGGATGCAAAAATAACAACAAAACTACCAACAACAATCACAGAGTACTAAAAATACTAAAACGGACCGAAAACGACTAACAACAATCAAAAAGTACTTAATACTACCAACAACACCCAAAAACTACCAGAAACTACCAAAGGTAACGAAAACTACTAAAAGGAGCCAATAAGTAGGTACAATAACAATAAAAAACTACCAACCACCACAAAAACTACCAAAACACCCAAAAACAACCAACAAAACTCTAAAACGACCAGAAATTACAAAAGGTACCAAAAACTTCCAACAAGCTCCAAAAACTACCAGAAACTACCAACAACAACCAAAAGGTACTAAAACCACCAGATACCTACAACTAAAACTAACGCCAATTACCAAAAAGTACTAAAAACTACCAAAGCAAAACCAATATGTACAACAACAACCAAAAACTACCAACCACAACCAAAAAGTACTATAACCACCAAATACAACAAAAACTAAAGCCAACAACCAAAAAGTTTACAACAACAACCAAAAACTACCAACTACAACCAAAAAGTACTATAAACCATCAAATACTACCAACACAACAGCCAAAAAAGTACTAAAATCAATCAAACCTACCTATAGCTACCAACCACAACCAAGCGACCCCCATCGCTCGGGGGCTATTTATGTTTGCCTGAACCTCCTACCTAAATTAATAGCACTATACATGGAGTCTCCTCTCCCCCATCAGTGGTGGGAGGAAGGGGGTGGGGGGAGGGGGTTTAATGGAGGCATGGGACGGAGATGAGTGTGTCGGGGGACCCTCCCCCCCTAAATTTGTGCCGTTGGACACTAAACTTTAGCCTCCATGGGCTCTAGTAGTAAAATATCGTTGGTTCCAGGACATAAAATATTCTTAAAATTTTAGGTGTCTGTATGACTTCCACTTTTTATGTACGCAATATGTAGAAATTGTCCATACGAACATTTTTTGTAATATGCACTTTTGACGTGAGACGCACCATAGCCGAGATATAAAGCTATAATGCCATAATACCTTACAAGCGCAGTACTAACGGGTGCAATGACGTCACGCACTTTGCCGCCAGCTAGTTCAACAGTTGCTACATTCAATTGCTCATAGCTCGCTCATTTTTCGTCGTAGAAAAAAAATAAAAACACCAATGTTTTGGATTTTTCTTGTACTATAATACTACATTCAAAATAAAAAACCTCGGAGATCCTCATTGAATACATACCTAAAAAAACCACTTTCCTATAATGTATATTTGATTGACTGATTGAGTGAACTACATACATACTTACAAACCTACTTACCCCCCTTCATAATTTGCCCTATTCACCAATCCGGGCGAGTCGACCACTCCCATTTTTCTGAACACCCAACTCGCCCTGTGTTGTAGGCGACATGACCCCTACCGACTCGAAAGAGTGGCAACTCGCCAATTTTTTACTGGCGAGATGTCACCTAAGTCTGGATTGGCAGTCCGGCGTGGTAATCATTGGGCCAACCGAGTCGTGGTAACCTCCATTGATATTATTATAAATCTCATAATAGTGATAGTATTCGAATAAGTTCTTGTTAGCTTATCCGACAGCTCATTTGACATATTCTTCATACAAAATGTGTCAAATGAGATTTCTGATAAACTAACATGAACATATTATCAAAAAGTGGCGAAACAGGCCCTCAGCCAATCTTTTTATCAATAGGTCCTTTAACCGCAAAACGCCGCTAGAAACACAGCATGATTGCATTCGGTTGCAGTGTTTTTGTAATGCCGACGCGAGCGCACACGGCCGGCCGCGCGGGCCGCGGAGTGATAATGCTAAGGTCACGTCGTCGCCCGTCCCACCCCGCCTGCACCCCCGAGAGCACCTTGCGAGCCATCGTCGATATTCGATCCTTTTAACACTACATACACACACTTTATGTTTTTAATATGTATGCAAAATAATTAGTATAAATATACTACGTGTTATTAAAAAGAAAAATATACATTTAAATTCTTATCTACATAATGATTTCGGTTATTTTAATCACGGCTGAATATATCGTTATATCGTTTTAATTATGATAAAATAGAATAAAACTATTATTTATAAGGCTATACACGCTTTACGCTTGGAATTTATATTTGTATTTACTTAGAAAAAAATTAAAATGACAAAATATTTTTTAACGAATAACCCACTTACAACACATTTCTAATTTTGATGTAAATTTTAATGTTCAAAAATCACTATTAAGTCTAATTAAAATAAGCGTTATAGGTTTATTATTGAATGAGTTACAAGCCTTCCCGGAGTTTTAATTTTTTTTTCTATGTTCCATACAAATATTTTGTCTAATTTTTTTTCAGGCTTTACTTTCATCACTAAATGATGCCAATTACGGTTTAAAAGTAAACATAAAGATTACTTCGACCTCCTCCAAACTGAACACGCTAAAATGACTGGCCTATGAAAGAATATATGAAAATATCGAATCCTGTTTTTGATTGAATCTATTCATTTAATAATTCCAAACGGTAAACGCTCTACGACACTACGACGTTGTAATTAACGAATTCAGTAGTTTTTGCATTTAATGGCTACACTGATTCAGGTTACGTTTCAAAACGATTGGGAATCACTCAGGGTGCGATTACGAAAGAGAAAAAGCATAACAAGATGCATATGCTAGAGAAAGATAGATAGACTCCTTCGAGTGATTTTTTCACGTTATGAAACGGACTCCTATTTACGACTGTCAAACTTTGACAATTTATTTTGACATTGACGTATCATCTTCAAATCTTCAATCGCTAAAAAACAGCTGTGCTGTGTGATATTTTACCGTAATTTCGTTAATTTTCTAAAATAGTTACTGAATTTATTTACATTTTGTTTTTATTTTAATCCTTTTCTGTAACAAGTCCGCATTCATAGATCAGAACGTAAGTAGAGTACAATTTCTATGCATCTATAATTTTAGGAATATCACTGTAAATTATGATTTAAAACACAATTTCGCTGCAAAAACCATGTTAAATCAATACTAAATGTATTCTAGGCTGAAATCCTAGCCTTAAACGATTCATGTTTAAGAAAAATCTCGTTTTTCTAAATTTTTAGGTTATGTTACGTCTACGTCATTTAAAATACCTAAATTAATACTGGCATAGCAGAGCAGAGTCTGAGGAGTACACCTAATCATACACTGAATTTAGTTTTAACATTACAAAGTCTTCCACTTTGTCATAAACCTATCTATTTATTACTATTAAATAAATAAAATAAATAAATAACGCTCACAGGCACATACATTGTAATGATCCCAAACTAGCACTAAAGGCTTTTATTATGGAAACCATACAACAACGGCACGAACATATAACATCCATGACCGAACCGGGATTCGAACCCAGGACCCTGGTTTGGCAGTCCGGCGTGGTAACCATTACACCAACCGGGTCGTCAATTAAATAGGCATTTATTTATTAACTACTAGTTGACCCGGCGAACCTCGTACTGCCTCGGTTTTTTTTTCTTTCGTTAATTTTTGTTGTATATCAGGCAGGGTTGGAAAAAAAACAGTTTTTTTTAAATTTTATAAAACAAACAGTTCAAAATGTTTTAAACAAGTGTTTTTTTTGTTTTTTATGTTTTTTTTTCTTTTGTGTTTAGGCCATTTAATTTCAAATAAATTAGACCTATAATATTTGATTTCTTGACTAGGTATTTTTAAATTCGCCTTAATAAATTCAATATGTACAAAAATCTGTCAGTGGATAAAAATTTATTTTATGTTACGTATCTCTAATCAATACTGAACGCTTTACATTCTAACAATTCTAACTAATCTTCATTTTTAATAGGGGAAGCCCCAATATTCATATTATTTTATGTTTAAAATAAGGGTAGTAAAATAAAATTATATGTTTTATTTAATTACATTGCTAAATAAAATTTTCCTTATAATTCCTATTTCAAAAGTTCAAAAATATAATAGCATAGAGACAGACTCAACTGGTTTTATGTCAAGCTATTTAGAGTCCTAAATATTAATTTATTTCCATTCATTCGCAATGAAAAGTAGTTTTAAACCTTGTTTTTTTCTTAATGAATTTTCTTATTCTTTTCTTAATAAATTTTCTTATAAATAAACACTTAATAAAAAACACGGTTTTAATTCAAACTGTTTTAAACACTGTTTTAAACACGTGTTTTAAAACAACTTGTTTTAATCATGCCAACCCTGATATCAGGGGTGGCCAACTTCATACATTGATATAATTTTAGATATACCTGGCAGTCTATACCTTCAACGCAACAGGTTTAGCAATAAATGTATATGAATAACATGATTTTGATAAACATTACTGTAATTTTTTTCGTCTTTAATTTAGTTATTAATCTCTTTGTGAAACTATCATTAAAGTAGAAGGCGGGTGACGTCTTGGCCACCACTGTTGTATTTGAACCTTCCCTGACATGTGAACAATAACCCACCAAAGTTTCATTGCAATCGCTCAAGCCGTTTAGCGAAACTAACAGACAGCTGTATATTTTTATGTTATAGATTACCAGGATTAGCAATGTCAGATGATGCAGAGCAGCAGGCCGAAGAAGTGGAGGTACTGAAGTCTATCTACGAAGGAGATGACAACTTCAAGGCGGTGAATCCTACTACTTATCAGTATAAGGTACATTGCTTCACGAGTCATGGTGGAATCTGATCCAGTAGCATGCAAATAATCATGTGGCCTAATCAGGGTGTAAGGAAAAGTATTATTAACCTTTAACTGCTGACGACCTACGTTGTAGCTCAGCGACAAATGGGCTGCAGTGCGCACGACTGAGTCAGAATTTTATAGCATTCCACAGTGTCAGCACTGCGCGGGTATCATTGTTTTGAGCTTGGCAGCGAAAGTATTAAACCACATACCCATCAAACTGAAAAACTTACAATGGGAGCAAACCTGTCAACAAAAAACAAAAAAACACTTTTCCATAGGTACATTTGAGTCGAGTAGGCATTGCAGTTTAGTATGTATGTATTTTTTTTGTTCTGACAGGTTTGCTCCCATAGTAAAAGTTGTTTGATGGGTAGAGTATGTGGTTTAACATGCTTAGCAGCAGCTAAGCTCAAAACAATGATATTCATCAGTGCTAACACTGTGGAATGCTATACAATTCTGACTCAACGTTTGAGTCGTGCGCACTGTGGCCCATTTGCCACTGAACTACGATGCAGGTCATCAGCAGTTAAAGCGTTAAAGGGTAATGATACTTTTCCTTACACCCTGCATACTTCATTTCTCTTTTTAGTGGTTTTAGTCTGTGTCAATGTCTGAACCTCGATATGTCCAGCACATTAGGTAAAGGTAACATTGATTTGGAAGACTTCACCATGAAGGCTGACTTCAACTTGAAAGAAGCAGAGGACCAGCATAATAAAGATTTTCAATCAACCAATAAGCCCTTTATCCTGGACTTTTGTGCAAAGTAATATATTTTTGTAGCTAAAGAATGTCTTTCTTGGCAAAAGTCGCCTCTATTCTTCCACTGTTTCATATCTCTGGCAACTCTTCTCCATTAAAAAAGAATTTGGAATAAAACCTATACCTGTACAGTCCTTTTTTAGCCGACTTTAGAATAGAATAGGAAAACTAGAAAAGTGTGCTTTGTGTAATATTTAAATTATTCAGGTAATTTTAATAGTAAATTCTTTTTAAATTACAGTATGAAGATGGAGAGAAGTCATTTATCGTGGAGATTTCATGGGGGCCAACGTACCCTACAGAAAAACCTTCATGTAATTTAGAAATATTTTACAACCAACATTTGTAAGTATTAAATAATAGAAATTGTTACATTAAGGCACATCTGACTAGATACCGTCGGCATACCTACTAATAAAAAATGCGGCAACAAATACTACGCGTGCTTGTGCCAGTCTCCTAGAAACGAGTGTTGCCAACTGTACGATTCCCAAAATCTTAAGGATTAGGTACTTACATCTTTTGAAATCTTCGCTCAAATTGACTTCATTATACCAGTAACTGCAACAGTCTCGGCTTAGATGTTGATGATGTTAATTCCTTCTATCTGTAATTATAAATAATAGATGTCTACCACAGTAAAAAGGACATATTCCCAAATCCCTTTCTTAAAAATATATCTCTCTTTCAGAGTACCAGCAGTAAAAGAGAAGGTATTATCAATATTAGACACGGAGGCGGAGCAATGGGTAGGCTGTGCGATGACGTACACACTGTTTGAGTGCCTGAAGGAGAGGGTCCCGGAGATCCTGGCCGATCAGACCGAGGAGGCCATTGTGTCTGCCAGGGTAGAGAAGATTGTCATCGATGATGATCAGGTATGCGTTAATGCACAATGTTTTAATTTAAGTAGATGATCCATCAAACTACACAAATTTCTCTATGGTACTAATACCGAAATAGAGGGAAAAAAAAATCTGCTGTTCCATATGAAACTGCAAATCTACTCGACCCAAATGCATGAACAGCAGATATGTTTTTACGCGATTTCGGTTTTAGTCTGTACGCAATTTATGCTATAGAAAAAAACAGATTTACAGACAACAATTTAAAACTGTTTCTCTCATCTACCCTCTCCCTTACATTCCATTCTCTCAGTACCAATATTTTCAATGTAGATACTCAAATCGAACATGCAAAGTATAAAATATATAATTTTTTTATTTAGTAAATCAGTTATAAAGTAAATGATCATATCCTAAAACTAAAATACGAGTATAAATAGGCTATACAAAGTACAAAATAACTTTATTATAAAAAAGTTGGCCTTCTTATCTTATCTTGTTGTGGGGGCTGGCAGGCCAGCAACACTTCGACCCAGTGGGATCTTTTGTGTTAGCCCCATAGAGAAATTACACGCTCCCCTTGGTAGAGATGGTGTAACAAAGTGTGCACAGTAACCACCAATTGTGCACTAGTTTGTACTGCGACCATAGAGAAATTACACGCTCCCCTAAGCTTTTTGTCTCCCCTCACCCGTCCCTCACCCCCTTTGTCGGCGACATAATTTTCTATAGAAACAAGCCGATATGCCATCTCCTCTTACTCCATGGTTAGCCCCAATACTTTTTGCTTTCCTCACCCTTCGAATACATGGTCAATGAAGGAGGCAATACCATTGAGGGGAAGAAACCTAAGATCTCCCGGTTTTGGGTATCCATCTCCGAGGAGGCACATGCGTTTTGCCGCCAAGACATCACAGTCACAAAGAATATGTTCCATGGTCTCTTCATCCTCTCCGCATGCTCTGCTTGCAAAAGTTGGCCTTTTGCTGAGTCTCAAGCCCTGCATTTCTGTCAATGCCGAGTGGGTTTTAGGAGTATCATTATCTAGAAGCTTGTTTTATGAACTAAAACGAAGTGAACCCACTGGCCACATAACTCCTTCAGTTTTCCTATAAGTATGTATAAAATTCGTGAAACGTGTTTTGTGTGTCAAATATTAAAAACCAATATATTCTTTTCCAGTCGGAATTAAAGAAGCCAGAAAAGAAAGAGCAGTTAACGAAAGCGCAGAAGCGAAGAGCGTGGGATCGAGCGGAGATCGGGAGGGCTGGCGAGAAGCCCCGCGGCTGGGACTGGATGGACATCGTCAAACATCTGTCCCAAGCGCCGCACCAGCCCGCCTCATGACACTGACAACTGCAGCTGTCTGACGTCTTGAAGTTCCAATGTGGATTGTAGAAAAATTGCTAGGGAATCTTTACACAATACGTAAGGGTCACGACACATTGATCGACGGTGATCGGTGGCTTGTTTATACAAAAAACCACGATCAATATGGGACGCGAGTCAGGCACGTTCGCCGCGTCGACGGCGGAGGATGCGGATGGCATCCCGTATTAAACGTGCTTTTTGTAAGGACGGGCCGTCGTCGATCGCCGTCAGTCAGTGTGTCGCAACCTTTAGTCGTTCTCAAATAAATGGATAACCTGAAAATCGTTTGAACAGTATAATTTTTTCAAAGAAGGTAAACAAATGTTTTATTTCTACAGAAATTGTCATTTTTATTAATGGTATAAAACATAACACTTTTACTTAAATCGTTATACCACGTATTTTCCACCAGACTTAGTTTAGAACACCTGCAGCTAGTGTTTTTTCATTGAATTAACAGCGCCGGTTTTCGAGTTTGTATAAAATAGGTATATAAAAAATATATTATTCAGTCGGAGAGCACAAAAGCTGTGCCGCTCCCTGGGTGTGACTTGATCTCCGGATATTTTATCTCGTGTACTCGTATATGACATACACAGACGATAGTAAAAAGTTAATATCAAAATATTGATCAGGTTATAGTATTGATTCTGTACAAACGATTTTCAAGTTTTACGTTTACTTATGCCTTAAAAAAATTTATAATGGTCGTAATTCATTCTGGGTAATTTCGTAATTAGTATAAATCTGGCCTGCTCTGTCGAAATACCTAACTTACGCTTGTAAAGTGTTATAGGTACTATTACGACTTTTATTTAATTGGAGTTAATACGTCACGTCAGCAAGTTGGTCACTATCTTGCCTCCACAGATCCGCTGCGGGTCCGCGTGGTGGAGTATGGCTTACTCTCACTACTCATAATTATTAGGGTGCGTCCACATCTGGCGAATGCGCAGATCGCGCGCAGCTCGCGAGGCGCCTTCGAGCCACGCACGTGCATTTTATACTCGTGTGTCGCACGCTACGCGCCGTCGCGCTGCACCTACTTCCCCAACAACAGGCTCATAGCATCAAAGCGAACGGAACTGTAAGCGCGCGAACAGAGGAGCACCGAGCACCAAACAATTGCAGTAACGACACGCGCGCAGCTCGCGATCGGCTCGTGAGCAGTTTGCGCATTCGCCAGATGTGGACGCACCCTCATACTTATACTGTATTGAATTAAAAATCGTGTAATAAGTCCTATCTTTTTTAATTATGAAATAATCGCAGTCACAAAATGTAAATTTCTTTTTGACGCTATTTTTCATGAAATACTTGTACAAAGATAAAATACACGAAAGCTTGTCCGTAGTGCTACCAGCACTCGTAGTATGCTACACGTGATACGGCTGTATCACGTCTTTTATCTCGTTCGTTCGCACGCAAATAGAAAGAGAGCTAAGGTGTGATAGCGCTGTATCACTGCGGCATGCTAGCTATGCTAAAGTTAATTTACAGATGGAAGCACATTCTGACGGGCATGCAATACGTTTTTTTTTGTATGATAATAATATGAAAGAGAGGATAGTTTGTATGGAGTGTATTCGATAGCCAGCTCTCATGTGTTCATTGCTAACTCTGCCAACTTATTAAAACTGTATAATTAGGTATAGGTAAGAGCGCTAGAAAATGCCTGCTTGGACAGGATCTCAAGTTTCATGAGCGTTTTTCTTTTCTTTTTTAAATTTAGTTCTTAATAAACTCGACAGATGGCATGTTTATCGCTCCATAGAGCCGTTCGCGAGATCCTGTCAAAATCTTGTCAAGACTGTGCCTGCCTTTTTTGAACGCCAAGGGATTGATCCCATACAACAATGTCAGGCGTAAAAGTTTCGAATGTTCGATTAAAATGATTAGTAAATAATGAAATATGCCATCAAAAGATGCGTTGGCATACTCTTGATCATCTTTTCCCTCTTTATTGGTTTAAAGAAACCCTTTTTGAAATTTTGTCGTTTATTCGCACAGACCGTAGCGCCTACTATCGATCCCCTAGAAAACCAAAAGAAAAACGCTCATTGGACGGACGCGTCGTGTTTGCCTGACTATAGAGAGTATATTCCTTTAATTTTATTTTGTTATACAGGGTGTAAGTGATAGCCTGGCAAATACTCAATCGGTGAATTCAGACCATCAAACTGAACAACTTTTACTATGGAGCCGCCCATTTCACGAAACGCGAAAAATTATCTGCTCCATACAAAACAGCTGTACTTACTAGACTAAAATACTCAAATAATATGAAACAGCTGAATTTTTTTCACGTTTTCTCAGGGTGGCACCAAAGTGAAAGTTGTTTAGTATGGTCTGAATTCACCGTTTCAGTATTTGCTAGGCTGTTATTTACCTTTTTGTCATTGTATCTAGGTACTTGCTATTTCGACTAGGTGAGACGAGGCCAAAGGTTTTAAAAATACGGTATTTTCTAGGCTTGTCACATAAGAAATTTCAGCGTCGCGTCGTCGGTAGCTATTCTATTGCAGTTGTGCGTTCAGTTTCAAGTTGGATACAATACAAGTATTAATAAACTTATGTATAGACCAACGCCTGGCGTAGCGCTGAAATCGCTGGTCTGAACCTGTGTAAAACATGCTCCATACAGTTTATCAAACTGTATAACAAATGAAATATAACGAATGATTGTGTTATTGTAACTATATTTAGGTACTTATCTTCTATTTATGAAAATTATATCAAGTGAAATTTGTTGAGGATTTTTATTTAATCTTCACATAAATTCACGACTACGTGTCTTTATGGTGGTCTGTAAATTATGCGGCGAAGGCAATGACAAATTATCATTGTTAAAGATTAAATACGTTCTATAGTAGATTACACACCAAGGCCAGGAAAGTAAGAAAGGTCTCAGATCTCATGTAATTGTTGTCAACAAACATGTGATCTGAGGCTAATATACTGGCCGAGGTTAGTACACTATTTTTATCCTCGACGGAGGTAGAAAGCGGCAACTTCGTTTAGCGCAGCGGGACGAAAATTGACGCTTTCCGTCCGGAGGGGAGAAAAACCTCTAACCTACTACCTACGTACTTCATTACCCTGCGTTTAATAAAGTCGTGAGCATATTATTATGTAAGTATTTCTAAATGATAGTGGCGACGGGCTCACCCCCCGTCACACTGGACAGAGTTTCGGTACTACTGGTGAAACGTGGATGTTCTGAGGTTTCAGAATATCCGTGACTACCCCCTCGCCCCTCGGGGAATATAGTCGTGAGCATATGCTATGCTATTTCTATGGAAACCTTTAAAACAATTCAAAACTGACAAGACAATGTCACAAATTTTTTTGAACCTGAAATAATTTTACAAAATGATCTACACCAAGCAAGAATGGTATACTCCAGCCGAGGTCGCAGTCCACAACATCGCGTCAGATTGCTGGGTTTCCGTCAACGGGAAGGTGTACGATTTGACCCAATGGTTGGAGAGTCAGTTTAGGCTGTGCAACTGTACTAAGACCTGTTCATGCCCTGTTAAGAACTGGTACTGTAGCGATGTCTGCGTGGAGTACTGCAACTGCTTTAAAAGGGGATATTTTTATTGTGATGCTAAGAGGGTAAGTTTTAATCATTTTACAAATGTAGTTGCTTTTCTCCGCTCTACGTAGTTATCGGTAATTAGTAGATAGAGCCCGATCATACTTTATAATTTTCCCAAATTTCCGCCTCTAGTAAAGGGGAATTTACACCCTGCAATCGTTTCCAATATCACAGCTTTACTAACGCCTCCGTCTACCTACCTACGTGCTGTAATCACTTTTTCATACAAAAATTCGGATTTCGGGGGGGGGGGGGGGGGGATAAATCCCACCTATCCCCCCTGGATACGTGCCTGACACTAGCCCACTGATCCAATGCGTCACTCTCACAATGTCATCGGATCAACGTGATCACCTACCACTAATATAATTTACCCAACAGCTAGCCATGACAATATTAGCATACGCTGGCAAGGACATAAGCCACTGGTTCAAGGGTGAGGATTGGGTAACGTACACCCACCCAATCACTGGGTCGACCGTCCCCTACATGCCGCACGGGCATGGGCTTAGGCAGCCGGTGGTACCGTCGACGAAGTGGCGGCCCATCTCGCAGCCTTGGTGGCAGGATGAGGGTATCGTGGTCGGGAAGGCTACAGCTAGGACGAGGCCTATAAGGATCACTAATACTGTTACTGGTAAGTTTTGGGACCCAAGTATTTGTGGTACGACACGACCTACATGCCGTGCATGTATAATCTTGGGCCGCCTCGTCGTTGTTCTTAGCAATGAGGAGCGCTTTTCACTTATGTACCTAGGTAGGAATTAAAAGGCGACTAATTAAGCCTCCCGTTTCCTCCCTTCTCCAAATAGACCTGAATTTGATTTCTGCTTATTCCAGGTCATTGCTCATGTTTCGTTCCGCGATTTGTAAGGCATTAGATAAGGTCTTTACTGCGGAAATTGGAAGTGGATTGAGAGCTAAGGGTAAAGGGAGGTAACCGTCGCTCGTGTGCCTAGAACTGCCTTTGACTTCCGTTATCAACTTTTTGCGATTTTGCGATTGCGATTTGCATATCTTCAGATCATTGTGTAGGTATCGGTATGATTTTTAAGAAAAATGAAGATGTAAGCACTTCCCTACCTCATCCCCAGGATCTACAGTGACCCTAGAAGTGTGTTCAGAAGAGACCCTGTACCAAGTAATGATGCGATACCTGCCTCACAACGCTCACATGTTGTCCTACACCTGGCGATACCTCGGCAAGCCTTTGTGCTACAATCGTACTCTAGAACAAAACGGTATACCTGATGAAAGGGACCGGTTCAGTGACGTGGCCCTGGCTGACAATATTCACATACCTGCCATTTTGATTTATTATAACGATGATTTGACTGAAGGTGAGTTTTTTTAATAAAATAAAGTATAATAGGTTATGTGCGCAATGGGTGGAGGGAACTGTAAAATCGAGTGCATGATGCGGCAGGAATGTGAAACGTTTCAACAAGCTGTGTCATATTTACTTAAATCATATACGCATTTAGCCCTTAACACGAAATCTCCAAAACTACAAAGACCACCAATTTAAAATTTAGCATGCTCAGTAAAAAGGGTTTTTCGCAATTCAACCTCGATGGGGCTGGCATAAACTCACGGTGAAAATGCCCTTAAAATAAAGAATGAAAAAACCTCCATATGTGTGAAAACGGAGGTGAAAGTTCGTGTGGGAATTTCGTAGCGAAGAACTATGCAACGACATTAGTAAACACTAATGTCGTTGGAACTAGATAGGATTTCAGCTAGGTAGGTAAGTAGGTACCTATTTATTTAAATTTAATTTTCAACATTTTCAGATCCGCCGAGGGACGACTGCTTCTGCCACGAATTCGAGTGCATAACCAAACCTGAAAAATGCCAGGCACACTGAAAACATACTCGTGTAACTTTCAAGGTGTGTAATTTTTAAAGAGGTGATTAAATTCTTAAACTTGTTACGAATCATAAAAAACAGAGACAAAAAAAATAATTTTACTTAAGAATGAGTTTCCATATTAGGCCACTTTTCGTCTTATTGTTTTGTCTGTGGCGCTACCGAGCGCGAGCGGGGAGAGTGGAGTGTAGTGGAGTGGCCCATGTTCGCGTCCCAGAGCAGACACATCAGTATTCTAATGCCACAGTAGGTATAGTTAATAATGGTACCTATTGGTATAGAAAAATTTGTTAAATTATTTCAATTTAATTTTAATCATCATAATTTCATAATAGATTAAAGGGGAGGCCTTTGCCCAGTAGTGGGATGAAACAAACTAATAAAAAAATAAAAATAAAATGATCATAATCATCTCAACAAATATTGCACACCTTAAAAGTTACACAAACATTAATCATTTTTCAATTTTGTTCACTAACTATTTGTTTTCTACTAAAGTGTTTTAAAATAATATTATTTTCATCGATATTAAAGTTAGGCTGTCTAATGGTTCTTAAATAAATTGGTTTTAACTCCTTTTTATTGTACCTATCTAGTATCATTAGCGTCTAGTACAGTATCCTATTAGGTAGTACTACATGTCCTTCCTCAGAATTTAAGTGGTATGGTGTAGCCATTTATACGTCACAGACAGACAGACTGCAAATAAAGAAATAAATATTAATCGTAGCAGACAGACAAATTGTCATTTGTAGGGTTTCGTAGGTACCCAAAGGTTGAAAACAAGGCCCATGTTAAGCAAATCCTCTGCAATAAAGGCAATAAAATAAAATAATTTAATAACTCTGCAATAAAATAATTTAATAACTATAAACTCTAATGACAAAATGTCTGGTTTTGACAATGTTACACTACGAAATTCAATATTATAGTAATTTGTAATTTTTTTTTTTTTAAATAAAAGATGGGTTTTGTAGAAGTGTCTGGCCGCATCTTCTTTACAACGCAACGGAACACCTAACACGGTGGTAGAGTCAAAAAATGATATATGAAAAAAATTATGGTTTTGAATTAATTGAGTTTGATTGAACCCTATTACTAAGCCTACGTTGTTATTTATTAATTCTGCTACGAGTACTTCTAGCACGCTTTTAGTGTAATGACTGGAACAATTTATTCCTGACAGATGTAAAAAGCATGAACTTCTCTAGTTCAAAAAAGTGACTTTCCAGAGAGGTAAAATACCTTCGACCTGACACGAGCCTTTGTAAAAACATTCCCTTTGCAAAGTTTAATGATTAATCAAGTCAGCACCACTTTAACACCTTTGTAATTAAGTTCATTTTGCGATAAATTTAAATTATTAATAAATGTTACCTATTTTGTAGTTATTGACCAGAACGTTGGTTACCTACCTACCTTACGTCGTATTTTTATGACTGGCTTATTATAATTTCATATATTTTACTGTGATATTTATGGTTTTAAAATTATTTGTGCGTGACCTGCATGGTTTCAAGAGCCTTTCATTCTTAGCGTTCATCTTATTAAGAGGAATTATGCCCTCTAGCACGCTCCATACACACAAAGTTGGATTATATTTTGGATATTAACCCATTAAAGGCGATGATATTTTTGAAACGCAATCTAGAGACTGGTTCAAAGTTGCAGTGGCTCATAGATTTCCTTACAATAAATTAGTAGAAGCATTTTAACTGTATATTTTTACGGAAATCTGACAAACCACAGGAAAAGAGATTATTATATGGATCGCATTTAAAATTATTGAAAATGGGATCTGACTTCGATTGTATCTGGAGCACTCGGGCGCTCTGCAAGGACGTCCTCTTAACAGTAGATATGGGCCAAATAAAATATGCAGTGAAGAAATTAAAAAACGGTATCTCTACATCTCTAAATTATTAGCGGTCATGAGCTCCTCCTGCGTACAGATGTTAGGGCACGCAGGCCACGATGTGAGATGGGCCATCGTTTGTGGAGCTCCACACAAGCAACTCACATTTTGCGTATCTGAGAATCCCCACCCGAACATGAACCCTTGCGAGGTGTACAGCAATTTCGCTGCAGCGCCCAAACAAGTATTTTTAAGCGTTTAGTTTGAATGATGTGTCAGTTCATATTTCCAAATTAAACTTTGATTGTATAGAGTGCGCTGCAAGGACTATTACCTACATTAAATTCTTACTTTTTCCTGTTCGATTTAATTTTGTATGTCTCTCTCAAAGGAACACACCACAAAACTATCCTGTACTCTTCAAAACAATTTTATTAATAAACCCATTGTAGCGTAGTAGGTAAGGTATCTTTCCTACTTCAAAGCCACTAACAACCCAAATTACACCCCACCACCACTCCATAGCAAGTATATCTATCCCATAAGGTACGTCACGCTCGTCCGAGCGCACATCCTGTGGTCCGACAATATATCCAGAGATATAAAAACACAAAACCAAGACAGATAGGTACAAAAACTTGTATCAGTCTGGAACGTCTGAACTTTGTCAGGTCGATTGTACTTACTTAATTGCTTTGTTGCAATTCTAATAAACAAAAAACTCTTGGTAGTTTTTGTGGATGCACAAAAATATGCTAATGTTGTAGAGCAAATCAATGTATATTAATAAGTAATACAACCTACTAAAACAAGAACGACTTATTTGAAGAAGTACAATTTACTTGCAATACCTACCTATAAATATGATACTTACCTAGGATATAGGTAGGATCCCACTACAGGGCAAAGGCCTCCTCTCACGAATACCTAATGGTGAGATGGAGTGGGCCATACTCCACTACGCAGACCCAGTGCGGATTGGTGGAGTAAAATATTAGAATAAATAATAAGGAAGCGCTTAAACATATTAAGTTATTTATTTAAATACTGCTTCCGCTCCGTGGTCTAATGTTTAAGAGCATTGGGCTTTTGACACGGAGGTCGTGGGTTCGATTCCCACGGGGGCACTTAGTGAAATGTCAATTTGTGCGTTTTTCCCCAGTTGGTTAGGACATTGCAGGCTGAATCACCTGATTGTCTGAAAAGAAAGATGATTCCGTGCTTCGGATGGCACGTCAAGCTGTTGGTCCCGGCTACTATCTCTGGTGGTGGTAGTCGTTACATAAAAACCATGTCAGAGGCCGTAAGGCGGTTAGAATAAACTCTGACACCAGGGCTTGCTGCCCACTCGATAAGAATAAGATTTATTAAAATTGTATAAGAACAAGTTTTGCAAGAGGCAAGTTAGTGTTCAACTTATAATTTGTTGTTAGATTATTTTGATGCCGCCTTAATAACTACTTAAATTAAAATTACGATTCTGGCTTGATGAATAGTTAGTGACACGGTGACACCACATCTGACAGAACTATCCGGGACCAAATGCTCAGCGTGCCTTCCGAAGCCGGGAGACGTTTCCAATACCTAGGCTCCACTACGCTAATGAGCGCAATATAATAGGTAAGGCAGTAGAAGAAATCTAATAGACTCTTTAGCATACTTTCTTTCACACGATTTCACGATGTGTGTACCCCACGCGAAATCGTTATTTCTAGACGAGAAATAACCGCTTATTTGCGTACTTACCCGCCGCGACCACCACGCATGCGCGGATCGGATAATTCACCCACTTGTTGCCCCAAATTATAGCTACAACCCCCATGCAGAGTTTCATAAAAATAACCCAGCGTCGCCATGCTTGTCCATAGAGAAATGAGTGACGGAACGCACGCATTGTGCGACGAAATACGCGGGAAAGCTTTTGGCGCCATTTTAGTGTTTGTTTTTTAATGTTTTGAATTTGGAACAATTTTAAAGTGGTGGAAAAGGAAAATAAGTGTAGATGGACAGTGTTCTTCACGTTTTTAAGAAAGCTTTTGAATTTGGAACAGAGTTATAAATAGTGCTGGACAAGGAAAATAAGTGTAAATGGACAGTGGTGTTTTTCACGTTTTTATGAATGGTTTTGAATTTGGAACAAAGTTATAATAGTGGTGGACAAGAGAAATAACTGTAGATGGACAGTGTTCTTCACATTTCTATGAAAAACTTATTGGGATAGTCAAAAGAGCCTTTGGTAAGCAACACGTATTATATTTTTATAGATTTTTTTTTCTATTCTTACAAAATGTTCAGTTATACAACGATGCAAATTACGCACAAATTAGATGATAGGTAGGTATCATAAATGAATGCAATATAATTTTTCATGTTTTATCCTCCCTCTCACCCTTATTCGTGAGAGGAGGCCTTTGCCCTGCAGTGGGATTCTACAGGCTATAACTTAACTAACTTAACTATGTTTTATTGGTCTATGATATGCTGATACCAATATAACTTGTTCCTATTAAAAGAGTTACCTATTGCAGGTTAGTTAAGATTTTACCAAGAGCACCAACTGAAATAAAAGGCTTTATAGGTGGGTCACATGTGACCAAACATCAACCCCATTGGGGTTTGAGACATGACTCCAACTGGATCAGTACATATTGGGAGATCTAGGTACCACAGTTTTTATGTATGACGTACGTATACACGTATTTTATGTACGTATACATTTTATGTAGGTACCTAGTTACTTAAGTAAAGAGGGAGGGCCCAACACAACACCCTAAGTCAAATAAAGGTCAATTTGTTTACAGATCAAAAAAAGCTTTTAGCTAACTGATATCGATTGGCGCAACCCTTGGATTTACACCCCTAACAGTTTTAGCAAAACATACAGCAGTCACCCTAACTTAACCCCTAACCACCCCTAACTCAAGGGATTCAAGGTCATTGCTTTTCTTTAATAGCTTTAAAGGAGGAAATGAATTATGTGTTTGCTAAATTGAAATTTGTTCTGAAAGTAACATCTTTTCCGATTACTCGTCGTACCTTCTTATAAATAAATGAATTTTGTCATTTTTATAGATATTAGGAGGGATAGGTAACTGAAAAAAAAGCCTTCAGAATTCGAAATTCTTATTAAATATATAGGTAAAACCGGTACACTCCTTTTAACTAAGTACCTACTCATAGGTAGGCATGGACCTGAAAAAAGACGGACGTAATGTGACACTAAAAAGATGTGAAGCATGCAAGGTCCTTCATTTTCGTTTGTTCTACAAGGGACCTACACTCACACAGATGCACTAGCTCTAGGCACAGGTCCGACACCCGCCACCTTATGTACCGCGTGACAGCACGCACACAAAAGAAATGGGTGCTTCACTCGTCATTAGACGAGATTACGTCCGTCTTTATTTCAGGTCCGTGTAGGTAGGTAGGTTGTGATTTAAATTAAAAAACTTGTAGATCATTAAGTGATCATTAGCATTGTATTTTCTTTCTTCGACCGACGCCTGCGCTTGTTAATCCACCTCCTAATGACACTTAGCTTTACAGCTATCAAAAACAAAGATAATAAAAACTAGTTGGCCATTGTGTTATCTCAATCGGAACAATAGATAAAGCTGTATATCGAATCACTCTATTGTCTATGCGCTTGACGATAGATACCACATCCGGCGACCAAAATGGCCCCTAAATTAAAAAGGCGGGACAATGCCTTGAAGTTTTTTTCTTTTTAACAGACTATTTGAGAAATAATTACATAAGAATAGTAAATAGTACAATAACATTACGTTACATGATAAATAATGAACTTTATTGTGCGTTGACGTTTATAAAAACCTAAACGGTACACAATTTTAAATTTTTCAACTGTTTTTGTTTTGTTTTCAGATTATAATGGCGACGTTGCCCATTTTCGTTTCATTGAGCAGGTAAGACTTAATACATTGCATTAATTTATGTAGTAAATGTTTTAAAAAGTTAAGGATAGCCTCTTAAGGCGTAATAGTAGGTGGAAATACCTCGGAGGCATCTTTTATTTTTTTATTTTACAACTAGATTTATACCATTTACCGAAACTAAAGTCATACCTCAGTATTTTTGGATAGTTTATCTAGAGAAATCATAAACTGAATACACGATTGGAATTACTTCACTCGATAGAAAATCGTCACAAAGATGACGTAATTTCATGTATTTTTAAACATTTTTCTCGTTTTAGAAGAACTTAAAACAGTTTCAGATTTTTTGCATTTATACTAACATATTCACCATTAGTTTAACTAGTAAAATCATAAAAAAAATCTAGAAAAAGTACTTTTTAATCGAAAATATGGCTCACGCACACACTTTTCGGAGCGCTGGGCAATCGCGTTTCTCATAGAAAATATTCGTCAGGACCTATAGCCCCTTAAGAATTAAGTATAGGTAAGTGCTTAATTTAACGCGTTGTGGAGATGTATGAACAATCAATCATGATGGTTCGGGTTTGAATCCACACGACATGCCATTTGTACCTTATGTAGGTAATACCGACTGCTCTCAAACGGTGAATGCGAACATCTCGAAGAAACCTGCACACGTTGAAGAAGAAATTCTGATGCGTGTGTGAAGTCTACCAATCCGCATTGGGCACGCGTGCTGGACTCACACCCATACAATACACCTTCCCTGAGGGTAGAGGCCTGTGCCCTACAGTGGGACACATACATATAGGCTGATGATGATGATGATTTAGTTTAAGGAAAGGTACTAAGTCACCATTACTTTTTAAACTGTTTTTAGCTATTTTCGTCCCCGTTGTCATACATTTTTATTCTTTAAAGAAAACGACACAATTTTTATAGCTTTTTAATGATAATCTTTCGGCATCTTCAGCGGGTTTCTGGTGATTTAAAACAGAACACCTCAGGACTCAGGAAGTGATCTGTTAGAACGAACACGTGTCTCGCTTGTTAAAATTATCGTTAGTAATACATAATTAGATGATTTTACGAGCTTTTGAAAAGTTTAAGCTGCGTCGCATCATGCATACAAAGTAAGATATAAAGAGAAATGTAGACTAGAGCCTGGCATGAAATTCTTCATAAATTAAATAAGTTTAACTGTGTGTCTATTCTATGCAATGTTTTTGTGAGCTAACCTTAGCCACTTATATCCAATGCACCACTTGATACGTCAATCCATTCTAACGTTTAATATTATGCTAAGCTAAAGCTTAAAGCTGCCTTGCATGTTTAAAAATAAAAACCACATGTAAACCTTTATAAAAGTCTGCAATTCGATAAATCTGACTCGAGACGCCTGCGGGCTGCTGACATTTTCTATTAAACAATATTTTTTTATTTCACGATTTCTATGTTGACTTCATAGTGAAAGTTGTTCAGTTTGGTGGTCGGTTCTGTACCCCGAGAAATGATGTATGTGCTTATTAGAAAAATCTCTGTTTATCTACTTATTTACATCGATAATTAAGATAGTCAGAGAGGATTCTAAAAAAAACTTATGGTCTTTGTGATACTCGTACTAACTGGTTGTAATGTATTTTTTATAAATTTTGTGGGCTTTCAAGGCTTTCCCCAATAAACAATATTATTATTATGTTATGTAACTACTACTCTTCCTATTAAAGCTATGACCAGTTTGAATGTCAGTACATTACCTGTAGGCACGTTTACATACAAATATTAGTATGTGAGAAGAATAGTATGTGGACGAAATAAGTAATGGCAATATGAACTGCTACGGAATTAATGATATGTAGCGAATGCGACAGTGTAGGGTTGTCACATCAATATAGAGCTTCTTTAAAAGTATACTTAATTATTTAGTTTACCAGTAAGGTACGCATCATTCAATTTTAATGTGTAAACTTAAGGGAATATTATTCGGAGCGCGCTCCATACAAACGTACTATGGTGATATTTTCAATACTAACTCATTAAAGTCAATGAAATTTTGCAGAAACAATCTAGAAACAAACTTCTATGCTTGTATGGAGTCAGATTTTCGTTAAAATGTATAGTTTTCAAGTTACAGTGCCTCAAAGATTTCCATACAAATCTTAAATTAATCCTAGCATTGAAACTGTATATTTTAACGACGATCTGACTCTATAGAAGCATAGAAATTTATTTCTAGATTGTTTCTGCAAAATTTCATTGACTTTAATTGGTTAGTATTGAAAATATCACCATAGTACGTTTGTATGCAGCGCACATTTTCGCTCTCGGAATAATATTCTCTTAAGAGGTGCATCAGACCGTCAAATGGGATAACTTTAAATACCTATGGGACCAACATTGAAATCATTCGTTTGGGTCGAGCAGCCATTTTCTATAAGCCAAAAATTTTTGGTCGCAATTTACATGTTGATCTCATAGTGATAGTTTTTCAGTTTTATGAAAATATTGCGAAACGCGATTAATTAAATTCTGCTGTATATGAAGTAAGTACGTAACCCTTATTATTAAAACTATTGAAACAGGCTACAAGGCAAATAAAGCCGATTAAATTTTTTCATAATCTGGATGTCTTCTCTGACCTAATCCATGTTCAGTTCTAGCTCGAAATCAAAGAAAAAGTTTCTTAACGTAGCTTAACTAAAGCTCTTTTTGACAACCCTACGCCAGTGTCCGCACGTCTTGGCATTTACTTCCTAATCGGGAGGCAGGAAGCTATACGGACACGCGACACCACACCGGACGAACAATGACCGATGAAAGCTCTGCCGGGTTAACAATCAAATTATTATTGTTTCCATTTACTGTTACGTTTTGGTACTTTAGTAGGTACCTTCAGTGTTGGTGAGCTTTGAGGTTTGACCAAAGAGCATGCGATTACAGAATAGAACGACATTACAGGTACCTATGGGTTGCAATAGCAGGGGTTTAATGTACCACTAACTCTTTGGACAGAACTCAGAATCCTTATAATCTTCTATATGTGCGTTGTAGAGTTTCTAGCTGCATCCTGTCTTCAATGGAACGCCTTCTGACGCGGTGCTAAATAAAAAGCTATCTACAATAAATTCTATTGTGTAGATGGCATATCATTCAAAATTAAAAGAAAAAAATGTTTTCCAAATAATATCATACAGATAACTTTTTATTTTGACTCTACCACCACGTCAGAAGGCGTTCCGTTGTAGATGGGATGCGGCTAGAAACTCTACAACACACATCTTTTAACCAAAACATAATTTACAAAGTAGGTAGGTACCTAAATGTATTAACTCATTGAATTTGACTAAGCTTACTTACTTGGTACAAATTCAAAATAGTGTATTTCCTAATCAACGTTGAACTTCAAGAGTTTTGCCAATCAGTAATAGAGGCTTGCTTATCAGCAATCGTCTAAGATGCGCCAGACATATCGAGGGTACCTACCTATATAGTACATTCAATTCAATTCAATTCAAAATCATTTATTCAATATAGGAGCCTGAAGCACACTTATTAAACGTCAATTCTTTTTTAAGCTACCACCGCGTCGGAACGTGTTGTCGCTGTAGAGAAGATGCGGCCAGAAACTCTACAGCATAACACGACTTAATGACTATTACAATATAAGATAAATTAAATTAAATTAAATTCTAATGCTAAGGTTATGTATACAGTAATACATAGTCTATTTAATTAAATAATTGATACTATACAGTAAACTATATGTTAGTGACACTCAGACCCAAGCAATTTGATCATTTAAATAATCATCCAGTTTATAGCATGCTTTTTTACAAAGGACTTTTTTGATCTGAGTTTTACATCACTCAGAGAGTCTTAAGGCTCTTCTTGCATCGCAGGATTCCAGAGACAGTTTACATGTAAACACACCTTGGAACCTCGGTCTGTATGCGCGCATCATACTTCTTCGCTCATTAGAAACAAAAAGCCAAACTTCAACGCAGTCAAACTTCAGTAACCGTTGATTACCACTGATAGGTTTGAGCGATTTGAACCCATAGGCGAAGTATTTTTCGCTTACGCTGATAGACGGAACATCAGTGTAACCGCGTATGAGACAGCGATAGTCATAAAATCCTATACAATTTGTATGAAAATAGATGTCTGACTCCGGAGTCAGACAGCAAAAAAGTGACTACGTCGATAAGGACAGCAATAAGTAGCGATCTCCTTTTTTAACTAGAGCAAATTTGCTATGTGCGTGCATCTCTTACTGATACGACAAGACACGTGCTTCCTTCTAGTTCCTTCTCTTTCTACGTTTGAGCCGGATATAAATAAATGTAGCAATTAAGAGAATGTACCTACTGAAGCAGCAACAATCTAGACAGGCACTAATATCCAGTCTGAAGTAACAACAATACTGCCACGCTATACTGTGCTGTATCATGACTCCTAACTGACAGTATTTTCACGGTGTCTTAGCACACTCTGTGTAAATGTGGTATTAATCTAATTTCTTTACTTTCGACCGAGTATTGAAATAAAATGTTATTGATATTGAGAATGGAATTGTTTTCGATTAATTAATATTTTTCATTGTTAGCGTTTTGTTATTTTAAGGTTTTTAATTAATATATGAATTGAACTATTGAATCAAATCAATTATTCAAAATAGTATCCTATGGACAATATGTGCCTAAGTCTTCAAATTCTTTTGCTATTATATTCCACTGCATCGGAACGGAAGGGTCGGAAGTCGGAAGGTGTTGAAGATAAGATAAGATAAAACTACGACAAGAAGAAGAAGAAACTCTACAACATCACATCTCTCAAACAATATATACAAAACAGTTAAAAATTTTGAGTATTTTATCAAAGTCAAGCAAGACCAGCACTCGTAGTATGCTACACGTGATACGGCTGTATCACGTCTTTTATCTCGTTCGTTCGCACGCAAATAGAAAGAGAACTAAGGTGTGATAGCGCTGTATCACTGCGGCATGCTAGCTATGCAGATATTTCGGTTATTTTATCTAAGTACCGATACAAAATCAAGTTTCATGTTTACAAATTAAGACGGGCTGTCGGAATACCTACCTACTTCCTATTCTTGTGCACTGGGGTTGTACAATTTACTGAATTTTTCTACAATGCGGCACTGACATTGCATTAGTTTGTATCAAGATTTATATATGGCGAGATAAATGGTTGGATGAAGAGATAAAACTTTGCAGTCACGCGATTTAGTTCTCATCGCTTTTAATCAGTTAAATGTGTGAATTTGTTTCATTTAGCGACGTTTGTTTGAAACAATACTAGATAACGGAACTTCATAAACGCTTCTTGTATGCTATTCTATGAAGCACAAGGTCGAAACTCGAATTTGAAATCGAAAGTGAGATGTCAATGCTTTGGCGATTTGAGATCATGCCCAAAATACTATGAAAGTTAGGCTGAAATTGCATATGGCCAAACTTTTAGGTAGGTACCTAAATACAGTATGTACATTCAGCAGCAAAAAGATGTATGCCTCCTCATGCAAAAGATACTACGCGTAGTACTAAAGTGGATACATCTTTACTGTTGTGACGAAGCCTACGTGTTGCTGATTTTGACATTTTGTTAATTTGTCGTGTTTTTTTTTATATGTTTTGATTTAATATACATCTTTATACTACGACGTAGTAAAAGTGCATACATCTCTTTGCTGCTGACTGTATACACGGCGACACATCAAGCTATAAAAAACCAAAATAAGCTGGCCGTGCGTAGGACGAGTCACGTATAGCTTCGCGCGGCCAGCTAATGTTGGTTATGTTAAAATTCTTGATTTTAATACCCCCATACTAAAAACATTTGAAGGGATTCATAATTCTTCGGTAGGTCTTTGCCCTGTTCCAATGTGACGTATAATAGGCATGATGACGATAGTTTTCTATCATCGTTATTCGATATTATACAGGGTCCTTCTTTAAATGCTGACAATTTTTTAAGGGGATGATCAGACCATCAAACTAAACAACTTTCTCTATGGGACCAATAACGAAAACGCGAAAAAAAAAATTGCGGTCCCATAGGTATATTATTTGGCTCAATTAGGTTCGCAGTTTTGTGTGAAACAGCTGATTTCGATTTTGGTGCCATAGAGAAAGTTGTTCACAATTCAATTCAAAATTGTCATCCCCTTAAAAAAGTGTCAGCATATTAAGAAGGACTGTATATTATTGCAGTTTCAAAGACTATATGAAATGCAAAGCAAATCAATAAATATTCCAAAGAAATAATGAAATACATCGATGTACCTCGTCTTCACTTGTAAACAGATCATCCCATCCCAAGGGTATGATTAAATGAATTAATCCCATAGTTTAGATTTCCTCTCAATACGAAGCCAGCCAACCGAGGCTTCTAAGATAAACCGTGAAGATGAAATAAATTAGACCACTGACGGCTTCAAATGAAGTGTGAAATTAAATTCTCATTACAGTCGGGCAATGTAATTACAACAGTTTGGTTTTTTAATAGTTTTATTATAATTTTATGGATAAACATAATTATTTTGAGTTACCTCGTTGTTAATCTATAATCGATCTAGCCAAAGACCTAATTTTATTATGTTCAGAACAAATTGTAACAGCTCCTATCTGTAAATACAATTTGTTAGGTCTTGGGACCTTCTTAATATGCTGACACTTTTTAAGGGGGTGATCAGACGGTCAAACTGAACATCTTTCTCTATGGCACCAACATCGAAAACCCAAAAAAAAATCTGCTATTCCATAGAAAACTGCAAACCTACTCGAACCAAATGTATAGGACAGCTGAAATTTTTTTCGCAGTTTCGACATTGGTCCCATACCTATAGAAAGTTGTTCAGTTGGATGGTCTGTTCATCCTCTTAAAAAACTGTCAGCCTATTAAGTTGGACCCTATATTTATTGTTGTAGTTTTTATCTATACTAAAAGCTGTTAGTCGAGTCGCCCCCATTGAGGATTTCTATGGAACTGCAGGTTTTTCTGTTTCGAGATTTCTTCGTTGGTCCTCTAGTGAAAGTTGTTCTATTTGATGGTCTAAAGCACCTACTGAAATAAGAAACGCATTTAAGGTGGTTTCAGTCCATACAAAACTTTGACTTAGAACACTCGTAGACGGTATTAGTAAAAGTAATATTTTATATATGGAAAATTAGCTTAGAAAATCTAGATTGCGCGTATCAAATAATATTTACAATTTATAATATAATCACGAAGATATCAAGCTTTGAAATTTTTTATACAAAATTTCAAGCCTTATATCTTCGTAAGTATATTATAACTTGTAAATGTTATTTGAGACGCGCAATCTAGATTTATAACCTATTTTTCCATATATAAAACATTCCTTTTATTAATACCGTCTAAGAGTGTTCTACGACAAAGTTTTGTATGAAATTGACAACTATCGGCAACCACCCCCTGAGGGTAGGCCTGTACCCTGCAGTGGGACGTATTATAGGCGGTGATGATGATGAAGACTGATGTTAGCTGTGGTAGCCTTTAAGTAGATGAACACAATGTTTGCCTAATTTTATGTAGTCTCTTGAGTTTGTAATGTGATTCATCTGTTGGTAACCCAAATTAATAAATAAATAAGACAACCACGAAATCTTCCATTAACACAAAAAACTAGAAAAACTTGAAATTTGGTGAAAGCTTTTCCTTTAGCCTCTAGGTGCTGGAGGAATTTTCGAAATTTAACCCCTTTAAGGTGTTAAAATAGGGGCGAAAGTTTAAATGAGAATTCCGTTGCGAAAAACAGGGAATCGCAATCGCTTTCTAAACAACAAGCAAAAGCTAATACAATAATATTGTACCTAGTACCTACCAATACAATGAAGCTCAAACATGCGCAAGCGCATCTATCACTGCCTCCAGCAATCACACGTGATAGAAAACGTGTAGCCACATGGCTGCCCGTTTTGGTTTCATTGATAAGCGTGACTCAAGGGATTGTGTTTTTTGTTCTTCTTAATTAGGATGTAGTGACTTAGTATAGACTCCGATAGCTTTGTAAGTAGTGATTAGTGGAACTACGACATCGAGGACTAATTGTTATTTTAGTCACCAGAATAATTGTTTTTTTAATGCGGCCGGTTGCTTAACGCTGCTATTCTGCCAATACGAAGAAGTTTGTAGAATTATCTTTACCAATCTCGAAGATAAATTTATGAGCAAAACACATAGATATTATAAAAGAGAAGATAGAGCCTCGTGGAAAGCTCGAACGCGAATCGCGTGAACACTGCGCGGACGGCACAGCCACTCGTGGGCAAACTTGCGACGTGACTCCATAATAATAGTTACTAATAATTATTACGCGTTGATAATCAAACAACCGATCAAAAATCTTTTCCTCTTCGTAGGACACCGTTTCTATTTTACAGGTTGTAAGAAAAAGTTTAAACCACAGACTTTAGGTACCCATCAAACTGAAAAACGTTTACTATCGGCACAAAACGATCAGTAGGTCTACCATGAGTTTTCACCGTACTGTACTAGTTTTTACTACTGTAGTAACGTCACCAATTTTGTATTGAATTTCGTACAGCGCTCCTAGTGGTTACGTTGAGAACTAATTTCTGTCATACGAGTTGGCGACGTAACTACAGTAGTCAAGTAGAGGGAAAACTCATGGTAGGCCCTCAGGAGTGCGAATCTCATTCGGTGAGCTCAGCTGTTGAAAATGTCAAAATTACTCTGGAGATACTCATCTTTCTACTGCTGATTTGAGTTTCAAAAATCGCACTCCTGAAGTAGTCATTGAAAGTCAAATCAGCAGTAGAAAGATGCATATCTCCAGAGTAATTTTGACATTTGCTACTGCTGAGTTCGACGTATGTCATTCAAAAATCGCACTCCTGAGGAAAAAAAAATCAGCTGTCCCATACGATTGTGTCGATTAGGTATTGCAGTTTAGTATGGGACAGCTGACTTTTTTTTTGCTCTGATCGTTTTGCTCACATAGTAAAAGTTGTTCAGTTTGATGTGGTTTAAAGGTTAATGATATACATTTCCTAATACCCTGTATACTTACATGCTTATATTGAAATAGAAAAAGTGGTTTGTCCAACCCCTAAAGCTAGTTAATTCTATGAATAAATCATTTTTCACCTCACAAGCTCGGAAAGATTCTGTTTATCGTTCGAAATCTGAGTGCAAAAGTGTATTTTATCCGCTAGCGTGCAAAGAGTTTTTGAAATTCGAATTTGTCTATTCAATATTTTTGTATACCGCCAATGCACTGAAAATGCTTAATAACTATTTCATGACACTGGCCAGCACGAAAATAAAAACTTTTTGAAATGTACTTTTTGAAATGTTCTTTTTAGCAATTCACTTTTTTTCCTCGCTGTTGTGAGGTGAAAAATTGTGTGTTTCGCTCGGCTGCAAAGTTATTCTGCGTCTCGTACCTTTGAAACCTTCGCTAAACGCTCAGGATTCTATTATTTGAACCACTCGCTTCGCTCGTGGTTCAATCCTAGAATCCTTCGCTTGCTCAGGTTTCAATAAAAGTACTCGCGCCAAAAAGCAACTTTGCAGCCTAGCATAACAAATAACTATTGTTGACATTACAATTTTATCAAGGTGTTCCTTAACGGATTTGTTGTATAATTATGAACTTAAGATTAAAATGTCGCATTAATGATCAGTACGCAGGAAAAAAGTCTGCTGAACTAATCGGTCAAGTGCGAGTAGGTACGCGAGACGCACCGAGGCGCAAGGGTTCCGTACCACACCAACACACAACAAAGACATAACTTGCAACATTTTTTTTCTCCGTAACCTTTAGCGCGAGACCGGCTCACAAAAATACAAAAATACAAAATACAAAATATTTATTGAACCAACGTGTGATACAGGTTTTGAGGACTCGTAATGATTATGATTAACAACCTTAGATTACCTATACCTAGCACATTGTATAGATAATACAATAAAAGTTTTAAGCTGTGATCCCACACTAGACTCAGGGCCTGGTTGGAGAGGATCAGCATTAGTATTAACATTTAGATACAAAATGAGCGGCAGTTATTTATAATATATAGTCATGTCTTTACATCTAAGTAGTTTAAGTATGGTTTGGGTAATGATCATGTACTACCTGGCTTTGTTATAGCCTTGCCTTCAAAAACGCTTCATACGGGTACTCTCAAAAACATCTCCGTTTCATCGTAAGACCAGGTAAATAGGGTGTTTTTAATTCTAGCTGTAGCTTCGCGAATGTTCAGGTGTTTGATTTCACATTCTTTAACAATTTTATTATATATAAAAGGGAAAATAAAGGATTTAAAGCGCTGTGCAAAAGTGGTTGACATAAGTGGTGTATTCAATTTAAAAACTCGTTTTTGTAGCATGTGATGGTAATGTGGTGAGTTTATAACAGACTTGTGAGTGTGGACGGATACTTTGAGCAAGAAGAGCTTTCTCACGCTTAAAACCTGTGCTTCCTCGTAAACAGCGAGGGTAGGGTAACGAAAAGGTCTCTTCAGCATTACCTTCAGGACAGCTCTCTGTGCTCTCTCCAACCTAATAAGCACCGTTGTCGCTGCGCTTCCCCATACGAGGATGCAGTATGTAAGGAGCGATTAACAGAGAGCTATATACACCATTTTCCGCACCTCTGCATCCGTAACGTCCCGAAGCAACTTCATAGTGTGAATCAGTTTGCGAACCCTACCCGACATGGCCTCGATATGTTTACCGAAAGTAAGCCTCTCATCCAGGGTCACCCCAAGATATTTTATGAAGCTAATCCTCTGAATATGATCACAACCACAAGTCGTATCACCATGAGCTGGGGTACACTTATGAATCTGGATAGTAGTGATGGAACGAGGGGCAGATGCACACACTTGGCCGGTTTTTATTATTTGTTGTTATACTGTAGAGCTTGTTCTATAATCACACCAAGCTTGACGCTTGTATGTATTACCGTTTTTACGATAGAGCGAGAAGAAAAAACTATGATAAAAACTATTCTATTTTTATTTAATGGCGTTTCCTTGTTCGATTTCGCCAGTGTCAAGTTATTTGAGGGAGTGTCTATCCAATCTCGAGGATTGTTTTTGAGTAAGAACAACTGAGAAGGATTTAGGAGCCTCGTGGCAGGCTGAGACGCGAACCGCGCGAACACCACGCGAGAGACAAGTGTTCGAGGCAAACCCTGCAACGTGACTCTGATAAAAACTAAGTTTCTCCCCTAAATTTTTAACTTTTTGACATTTGTAGATATTATTTGTTAACAAATCCGCCATAATAACGTATATTCTGTAAAAATTTCAACTGCCTAGCTATTACGGTTCAAAAGTTACTGCCTCAAAATAGGTAGGACGGACTGACGGATGGACGGACAACGTAGGCTTGGTAATAGGGTCCCGTACGGAACCCTAAAAATAAAATTGGCAACAATAAAAATAAGAGAAGAATCAGGCGGCGCCTGCGCAAGCAACGTCCGGTTCACGTTGTCATTACTGAGTTCCGGTGTGGACTTGTTCTACAGCCCTTTATTATGAGCCTAGGCTCTAGGTCATGTTACAACATGTTTTGAGTCGATAGGTACTTGGGTGTGGGACCTCTAAAATGCTAAAAAGCTCTACATTTTGAATTCAAACAGCTTCATCTTTATAACTAGATTAAAGAAACTTCAGGGGTTCAGAAAAATATGTCAGGATTTCTAATCATAATCATTCTCAGACGATGGACGTCTACTGCCACGAGGGTCGCCACAACGACCGGTCCTGCGCTGCCCTCATCTAACTGGTGCCCGCTTCCTTAACTAGGTCGTCGGTCCACCTTGTGGGGGGTACCCATATCCACCCACGCTGCGCTTTCCGGTGCACGGTCGCCACTCGAGAACTCTTCGGCCCCATAGGCTATTTGTTCTGCGAGCAATGTGCCTACCCAGCCCATTGCCACTTTCATTCCGAAATTCTTCGGCGGATCTCTTCATTACTGGTTCTATCGCAGGGAAACTCTAAGTATAGCCCTGTCCATTATCATTCGGGTGATTATTTAGCCTTTAACTACGCCTTTAGAGACTTTTAACCAGGTCTCGGATTTAATAATAAACAATAAAATTAATAGAGGTGATCGAGTGGAGGACATTGCCAATTTGCCACAGACGCAAGATTGATAACGCTTCATACGTTCACAAAAGGCACCAATTGAGGCAAATCCTATATCGCACAAGTTCTGACGCATAAAGTCCCATGACGTCAGTCCTCTGGCATCCCAACTAGCCTGACTTAGCGTAACATCTTCCCATTTCAATGGAGGAATATTCCCTAGGTTCTTCCATTCCATTCTCGATTACAACAGTTTTTTCTAACATTGTTAACAACGTGATCGGTTGCCAATTTTAACTATTATAACTATTTTATTATAATTTTCTGTAGAAATGCCCTGTTATTAACTTAGATGTTATTCAGTAATAAATAACTTCAATAAATCTATTAGAAATCACCAACCTTCAAGACTTCAGTTCGATTAATAACAAAACCGCATTGAGATCAGATAATGCATAATTGCAATCCGTTCAAGTCAATGCACTTGATCCACCTACGTGAATATAAAATTTATTATAATGTCAATTAAAGGATTCTTGGTATTTCAACTAATTTGAGAATTGGATGTGGTATGAGGATATAAACATTTTATAGCTGAATACTTTTGATTACAGCATCGTCTTAAATTCATTTAGGTAATGATAAAAATTGGTTCTTTCTCACACTTATCACATTGATCGCAGACTTTTTCTCAAGGCCATATCGTTTATTCGCTGATGTGCGGGTTGCGATTTGGCTTTCTGCCTCAATATTTTTGGCTCATTGGCGATTTGCCCTTGAGAAAAAGACTGCGATCGGTTGCTAATCGTCCACCCCTGAACATAGGCCTCTCCCAAGGCACGATACAAATCTCTATCCTCGGCCTTCCTCTTCCAGGCGCTCCCCGCCATCGTTCTTAAGTCGATGGTCCAGGGGGCCAGAAGCTACGTGCAAGGAAATAACCTGCCTGGTCTACGAATAATTTACATAGAAAAATCATGAAAAAGAAAGTGCTGTAATCACTTTTCCATACAAATTTTCGGATTTCTGGGGGGGATAAATCCCAACTATCTACCAATCATCACCTATTAACTGGATACGTGCCTGAGCCGATACGATACGATCATTGCTGACTGGCTTACCACTACAGCATGACTTATTGTCATGTGATATGGCTCATACTGACACGAAAGAAGAATCTAGCCAGAGGCCGTCCTACACAGCCATAACAAATATAAAGGCCTCCGCTCATTGCAGCGATAATATCGAGCGATATTATCGCTGCGATTTTGCGATAATTGTTCTCAGTACATTTTGTATGGGGACGCGCGCGATCCTACACACTGCCGCGATATTATCGAGCGATAATATCGCTGCTATTTTGTTCCGACGCAATCGATTTAGTGGTGCTGCGCATGCGTGACATATCGCTCGATAATATCGCGGCAATGTGCGAAAGCCTTAATGGATAAACACATTAAATTTTCAGTAGATACAAATGATCTTTGCATCGCTAAAAACAACTGACATAACGTAAAGACTTTTGTTTTTATACCGATTTTCCAATATTTGCACCAACATTTCCTGACGTAATATTGCTATTTTTCTTTAGACAAGTATGTAATTAGTTTGTCAATATCATAATTATGACCAGTGAGTGGCTATAAACGACAATTAAAGTCAAAGATAAGAAGAAAAACTGAACTCTTAAATAATCTTCCGCATTACCATCTTAACTTTCAAAACATTACCATTAGCTGTCTTCGTTATAATTAGACTTAGATGAAATTGAAAGAGGAATACACTCACTTAACAGCGCCCATGTGCCTAAGCGCGTGTATAAATAAACATTTTTGTTAACAGTCCATTTACCTAGCTAGAAATCTACCACAAGTCGTCGTCGTAGTTAGGTTTCTTATCAGAATCAGTGAAATGTCTATATTCATATTCATATTCATTTATTTCATAAAAATAATTTTACATGTCAAATGTTGGTACTATAGGTACTTATACTTAAGTTTCTACTTAGTTTATACTTAGGTTTCTAGCACCTCGTATAGTAAGTATTCTAGGTACAATCGCCAATGACGTTCGGTTTAACCACCAGGACTGATAACATGATAAATAAAGTCCAGAGATTAAACGATCTAAGAGCATGGATAATTTCGAGATCGTTATCTTGTTCCTAATTCTGATGAAACAAATTGTGCTTTAAAGGGACGAAATCAACATTAAGGAAAGTTCTTATACTTAATATTGTAAATGTGCATTAAACTCGCTTGCTAGTCTTGCTACTTGTCATAGTTGCTGGTGTCTATTGTGGATACGTCTAGTAAACGCGTCTGTTCCGTATTAATTTGAATTCCACCTGTTTGTAACTATATCAGGCTCGTGTCAGTTCGTGGTGTGCAAACAAATTTGAATCGAGAGACCAAACATTGTATATTTATTGGCAATGATAAATTTTTTAAGTAATGTAATGTAGTAGTATCCTCATGTATGCCTGCTGAGAATAACTCCTCATCGGTCTCAGACTCCATAGAAGACTAACGGGAATAAAGATACAGCTTTTGCGTCGTCTTCTCTGTTTTATTTTATCTAAGTAATCAGACAATTACTAATTGGTAGCGTGAATTCATTGAATCAGATAATTAGATTCAGAGACCATTTATTACACAAGTTAGGTAAATAATTAATGTAGGAATTGTCGTTAAATTAGTCAATTGTGAAATGTAGGTTATGCGTGTTGTCTGTCTTACTATGTTTCTATGATTAACATTTTTTACAAACTACTGTAGACCTACCTAAGAAAATTGTTAGATTTTCATACAAAGCGGAACCTCGTCTGTATATACAAAATCTCATCACCTCATTACCATTATTCTAATGTACCGTGAAATGAAAGATGGACCAAAGTTTTAACACCGTGGATCCCGGAGAATGGACGTCGACGTCAGGGTCGACCCTAGAAGAGATGAAGAGACGACCTGCATAACATACCTTCCACAAGTCGAAGGGTGGATGGAGCTGGCCCAAGACAGGGATGCATGTAAGATAAGTCTTTGCCCAGAAGTGAGATGAAATAAGCTAATGAAAAAGAAAAAAAGCTACGCATATCCATATCTATCAAAACATGAACACTATGTACTACAACTGACAATGCTTAGTGGTGGATCTTACGATACTCCCTGAATTCAATTCGATCCACTGGTGGAGCCTATTAAGACATTCAAGTATCATAGGATCCACTGAGCCTAATGGTGGATCACAGTGAACTTCAGCGTGCTATTCAATCCACTGGTGGATCGAGATAGTGGATCCTACAGGACAGAGGGTAAAAATAAGGTGGTAATTGTCGTAACCCAAACTTTTTATGTTGTTTCCAATTTTTTTTCACTATAAATAGATGTACTAATCAAAACTAATCAAGTCCTAAAGGTCAACTTATAATTTACAACTTACTTATTTCCAGAAAGGATAATAAAATAAAAACCGACCATAAATGGGATCAAAATAATGCATAATTCAAAATATACCACCAATTTTGGAATACCGCATCTATAATTTTAGTACCCTAACAACAAGGTCCTTCCCACTGTCCAAAAGCTGCGCCTACGCATCGAGTCACACGACCGTTAAACCATTAGGATCTAACCGTATATAGAATGTTGTAAAAATTCACATTAAATACTAAGATAAGAGCATTTTTATAAATTTCCGAAATGCTTTGCCGATGTTAACGATTTTTTTATTAAGTACCTAACAATCTTTGCACATTAATAATAATGCTGATGGATTTTTAAGGGGATGATCGGACCATCAAACAAAACAACATTTTTTTTTATGATTTCGTTGTTAGTAGCATACAACTATAGTCTAAGCATACAACAAAATCACGAAAAAGAAATCCGCTGCTCCACACTAAACTGCAAATTACCTATGGGACATTCAATTTTTTTATTTTATTTTCTCTGACTACCTACCCCCTCGGGGAATATAATATATTCCCGTATGATATTATCATGATCATCCCCTGAAAAGTTCTACCCTTCTGTTTACCGAAGCACGGTTGCAGGACACTAATATATTTAATAAGTAGAAATAAAGTTTAATATAATGTGATTGTGATTTGTAACATAGGTATTTCTGTAACAGTATAAAATAAAACTTTAACAAAAACGAAAAGGTCAAAAGGTATTTTAAATAATCAATCAAACAGACAAAGGATTCATGTTTTTATTTAGATCGCCGCGCGATAAACTATAATTTAGTATGTTTTATACGTAATTTTTGCGAATTCTCTTGTTAATTGGTTAATTAAATTAAACATTGTATCCGAATGAGCGAATTCTCAGTAGGTATACACTTCATTTTTAACAAATAAACCAATATATAGTACCTAACTTTCTTAAAATAAATTGGTAAAAACAATTTTTTTTTTATTTATAATTAATGGCTTTTTGCTTGTGCGTAGCACCGCATTTCCGCCAGTGTCAAGTGTAGTTTATGGGAGTATCTATCCCAATCTCAGGCAGTGGCGGATTCGGGGGGGGCTGGCCCAGGGGGCCATGGCCCCCCCCCACGAACCTCTGAATTTTGAGGCCGAGTAAAGAAATGAGCTCTCTTAATTTCTATTAATCTTAATACGTGGCCCGAGTTGACCGATGGGCCCCCCCCCAACATGAAATCCTGGATCCGCCCCTGATCTCAGGAATTGTTTTGATTGCGGAGCCTCGTGGCAGGCAAAAACGCGACGCGCGAAAACCACGCGAGACGTGTGCTCGGGTCCATTCCTGCAACGTGACTCTAAAAACTATTATTAGTCAATGAAAAGTTTATAATAATATTATTCCTGTCAATACTTTTATAAAGCTGTTGGTCTTATCTATAAATAAGGGCCTGTTTCACCACTTCTGAGTAAGTCCTTGTTAGCTTATCCCACAGATATTTTGACATAATTTCATACAAAGTATGTCAAACTATCTGTCGGATAAGCTAACAAGAACTTACTCAGAAGTGGTGAAACAGGCCCTAAGTAAAATAAAATAAGAATAATTATACGCGGCCGTACTAGTTAAAAAGTACCTATTCTAGAATATCATGACACACCTAAGCCCGCGAAAGATATTACCTAAGCTATGTTAGGTGTCAAATTAATTAAAGCCTGGCAAAAAACACTGAAACACCTTGTCGAGGAAATTATTGGAACTTTGTACAACATTTACATTTTACTACACTAATTTACACTATTATAAAACTTTAACTGAAGTATCTGTACATTTAAGATATTTACAAAAAAGATCACGACATATAGTATTTAGGTGTCGCTACCCTGACTCCGAATCACCGGTTTGTTTGTTCGAGCACCACGCAAAAACGTGTGTTTGAATGTTTATGATGAGACTTAAAAAGTGGTATACCTACTATGTTTTATCTCAAAAACCAGTCTATTCTATTCAATTTTTAAAAATATGGCTGCCATCTTGGGTATTTGATGATTTTGCCAATGTCGAGTTTTTATAGCAAAAGTGCTTGACGTTGTACGGTTATATTGATATTTTGGTGACTTCAAGGGTTGTTCTTATAAAAGAACAATATCCTGAGCCACCACTGGAGTTCCACTGTAGGCCGGGAATGGGGCAACCGACGCGCACGTGACCGCCCAATAGCAGACCCACAAAGCAACTCCCAAAAACTAGTCGATTATAATTGCAGTCGATTTTAATTGCAGCAGCGCCCCCAAATGCTACCTTCGTATTTAGATTCTACATTCTAACGATACTCTGTGACTCTACACTACCTGTCGCTTAGTTGCCTAAGTTCCGACTACAATTAACATAAACTATGTCATTAAATACGTTCAATTAATGCGTAAATTCATTAAGGGGCATCACCCCTAATTATGGCATTATTTTGCGGTCCGCTGAAGAGATGGAATGCCACTTTAGATATATTCGTAGATATGCGTATTAAGTGGGTATTACCTTAAATGGGGTAATGGATTGTTCTGATCTTTGTTTTCTAGGGAACAGAGTGTTATTTACTCATGTGAATTTGAACCCCAATATCACCCATAAAATTAATCGTATTTCTTTAAACATGCATCCGAGAATAACAGACGTGCAACTTTACTTTTTTTAAAACTATACTCTTGTTTTTATAGTCTTTGATCGCAGATGGTAAATTGTTGCAAAGCTAAGCTTCTAAAGTGTACTTTTTTTACCTATTTCAGTTGGGTTAGTGCTATCTCACCCCTTTCCGAACTCCACCCGTTTCAACTGCACCCGATTTTTTTACTATACGATAAATATTATTAAATAAGTACTGTATCAAATTCTGGGTTCACGCAATATGATTTAATTTCTATTTTTAATATTATTTGTAATATTTTTTTTATCAAGATTTATATTTTGGTGGATTTCCTTTGTTCATAATTTTCTTACTATTGTAGTATAATAAATATATAAACTTGGTATAAAAGATTGGAAAATGATTGGAAAGACAGCCAACTCTACTCCGTGTGACAAGATACTTGTTAATGTAATTGTAAAGGATCGAGGAAAAGATACGACGTGTAGACGCAGTTTTATGACCTGAAAAACTAAAACAAAGGTTTTAAATAAAGGATACCTTTAGTAATTTTTTGCCTATAGGTATTAAACAGAAATGCGCAGTGTAGATCAATGTAAAGATGTATAATAGAGCTCGTTTATCGAGCTTTGTATGGTAATAGGGTTCACACGATCATTGTATTCGTGCACTCGTGTGTGAGTCACTTAATAACTTCATAATTGAGGAGTTTTATTTACGTTTTTACTATGTTTGTTGTAATTTGGCCGTCGGTTAAGAAAATATTTTGCTGACTAAAGGAGCGATACCGCGCGCTTGTCGCGTTGATCGTGTGATGCTTCCAAAAAATCTCTTTTGGTTCATGCGAAGTATTTATGAACGCACATTACGGACACCCCTGCTCCCCACCAATTTCGACCTCTCATCTCGGTGGTGTGGAAGGTGGACGATGGAATACTAGAACGTAAGAAGTGGTGTAGTCCGCTCTCACTCGCACTCATAACAGAGTGGACGTCTAGTTCGATTTCGTCTACTTTTACGGGACTTTTTTCCATACTTCTTATCGCGGCAAACGCAACGTTTGCTCTCTTAAAAGGGAATAGGTCATTTTCTATGCATTGAAGGCGCGTCGCGCGTGGGAAATCATGCTAGAGGGGCAGGTTGTGTCTGTGTGTCCAATAACGGATAGTAAAATAACAGTTAAACACAAATAGAGTAACAAATAAATAAAAAGAAACATGGTGAAGACAGTATAGTCAGACGATCAGTCTACGTATAAGTACTGTAACAAGGGGTATAACTCAGGGGATGAGAGATAACCAACAGATCTTGATAAGTACAACTTTTATTATATTTTCTTCATAGCTTTTCACTCTACAAAACCAATCTGTCTTCCATAGCAAAAGACGTCCAGACAAAATCTAAGCGTTCTAAATTCAAATACATAAACATACGATAATAACCAGCCAATGTTCTTGAACAAGCATACAACCTTACTACAGTACCAACATAATACTACGAGTAGATACACACGGCGACACATCAAGCTACGCAAAACCAAAATATGCTAGCCGCACGTAGGTAGCGTAATGGACAGGGTGTTAGGGTAAACAAGTTGCACTACTTTAATTTGTGATTGTAACCATGATATCCCACTAAGAAACCTATAGGAAATTCCCAAAGAATAAAATCTACTATTCATACAAACGTTCGATCAGCGTCCGTGTGGTGTCGGCTAAGAGTAGCACCATCCCATTTCCTCCCGGTGGGTGTCGTAAAAGGCGACTAAGGGAAGGGAGTACACACATTCAATCCAACTGCGATCGCCAACCCGCCTGCCAAGCGTGGCGATTATGGCAAATCCCCTCATTTTCGGGGAGGCCTATGTCCAGCAGTGGACGTTTATCGGCTGATATGATGATGATGATGTTCGATCAGCAGATTACATTTAGTATGGAAAGTCATAACTTTCGTTTTCGAATTTCCTATAGCCTTCTTAGGGAAAGTTGTTCAGTATCATTGGTACAACCACCCCTTAAAGTAACTCAACTGTTTACCCTAACTCTGTATAACGTCGCGCGGCTAGCTTATATTTGTTTTGCGTTGCTTGATGTGTCGCCGATACAAAAAAGTCTTAGAAAAAGTATTTCTAGAATGAGCCTCACGAATACACCGTGTAAAACATAAAAAAATTTTAACAAAAAATTAAAACCGACTTCAAAACTAAAAAGTTAAAAATAATAATATTGCAGTCGTTGACTTTTACATTCGCATCTACAAGAACATTAATTTGTCTTATCGGACTCGGTGTAAAGCCAGACGATTCGCAACCGGGCTTGCAGTAATTTTTTGGCTTGGCTTGGCTTGACACCGACTCCAATAAAACAAATTAATGTTCTTTTAGATGCGAATGTAAAAGTCAACGACTGCAATATTATTATTTTTAACTTTTTAGTTTTGAAGTCGGTTTTAATTTTTTGTTAAAATTTTTTTATTTCAAAATTTTTAGTGTTGAAATCTAGGTGAAATATATTAGTTCGACTTAGATATCAGTTATAAGTAAATGCAAAGGATACGGTATACGCTCTCACCACACTCGATTAAAAACAATCCAACCCATCTTTCGTACAACATTTCTGTTTTTGGGTTACTGTTATATGTCTTTATGCCATATTTCGATTTAATAGATGCATAAATGAGTACTAATGAGTTTTTCTAACTTATGTACGTAGTACCGACTGCTCTCAAACGGTGAAGGAAAACATCGTGAGGAAACCTGCATATGCAGAAGAAGAAATTATGATGCGTATTGTGAAGTCTACCAATCCGCATTGGGCACGCGTCGTGGACTAACGCCCAAACACCCTCATACAGACAGACAGACAGGCAGACAGAATTGACGAAAGTAAAGTAATAGACGATAAGGGTTCTTTGTTTGACTACGGAACCCTAAAAAAGACGAACATTACCGACCGCCGCCATGATCAATTATAGGAGATTACACACCGAGGACTGGAAAGGAAGAAAGGGCCCAGATCCCATGTAATTCGAAGACCGAGGCGAAGCCGAGGTCAACAAACATTTGATCTGAGGCTTTCTTATTTACTGTCTGAGGTTAGTATACAATTTTTCTCCTCGACCGTGTTGGAAAGCGGCAACTTCGTTTAGCGCAGCGGGACGAAAATTGAAGCTTTGCGGCCGGAGGGGAAAAAATCATTAAATCTATGTGTTTCGGTACTAGGTATATCCATGAAGTTTTTATACTTACGTTTAAACACAACAGTATGACCTATAGATTCGAAACTTCTTGAGTATGACCAAGAAGCTTTACATATAAATATAGGCATATAAAACTTCTTGTTTATGACAGTTAAAAAAACATAGTTTGACAGTCCCCATCAAAACATTTATTTTGCTGGAGTCACGGACTTGAAAAAAAGACGGACCTAATCTGGTCTAATCACGAGTGAAGCACCCATTTATATTTGTGTGCGTGCTGACGAACTGTCACGAGGTACATAATGGTGGCGGGTTGTAGGACCTACGCATAGAGCTAGTGCATCTGTGTGAGTATAGGACCCTTGTAGAACAAACAAAAATGTAGGACCTTGCATGCTTCAGATCTTTTTAGTGTTGTTCTGGTCTGTGGCTGGAGTGTGATTTTTGAACATTACATGAAGTCTTTCTAGTGTAACATTACGTCCGTATTTTTTTCAAGTCCGTGATCTGTGTACATATTTGTTATTTTGTAGATTTTTTCAACAAGCGCTGAATCAATTTCGTGGGACCACCTCGGAATTATGACCTACCAAACCAAATAAGAATCATCAAAAGCAATTCACAATTGGCGGTGCAATCGCGTAACAAACATACAAAAAAAAAAAAAAAAAAAAAAAACATACGGGTCGAATTGAGAACCTCCTCCTTTTGTTGAAGTCGGTTAAAAAGGGGCCAAGTTTCATAGGTTGGTGTGCGTGAGGCGCCATACAAATTATTTATGTGTGCGTGTATAGGGTTTTGGAGCCAGGACTGGTTCCCATTTTTTCGACGCTTTCGTATCTTCAACTGTCAATCTTGACATATAACTTTATCAAAGAAAAAAGTATCGTCAGCAGAAAACAGTGACATAAAGCCGAAAAGAAAAACAAGCAATAAGCTGAGCCAACGAAACATTATCATATTGGCATAAGAAATCAATGGAGGCCACAACAATCAATGACATTATTCGCATTCGTAGGAGAAACCATGGGAAGTATGGAGAGCTGAATGAAACAATACAGTAGGTACCTACATACAATGTAGTTAGTTTTCTAGACCATCTGTGTAACTGTTCATTTGTTTTCAGTTAAAAGTACTTTATCTACATACAATCACGACAATAATCCCTTTCAGAGTGGTAAGAGACTTTGCTTCAACCACCAAAACTATAGGATCCTTCTTAATATGCTGACGGTTTTTAACGGGATTATCAAACCATCAAATTGGACAACTTTCTCTATGGGACCGACATGGATATTTTTTTTTTTTTTTTTTTTTTTTTTATTATTGATGGGTTTGCTCTTGACCCCAATCTAGTCCTCAGGACAAAGATGGGGCCGAAGATGTAGCGAGCTTACCCAGAAGTGCACTGGCACTCCTGCACACTGACGGAACGCAGCAAGCTGCTTGGCGCCAGACTCCGGCAGGAGTGTGGTCGCGAGCCAGGCGGCTCCTATATCAAAGAAAAATCTGCTGTTTCGTAGTCTGCTCATCCTCTTACAAACAGTAAGCATTTATTAAGTTTGACCTTGTCACCCTGTATATTTTTAAACATGTTGCTAGCTTTTCACAGCAAAAAAAAAAATCGGTCAAGAGCGTGTCGGACTCGCCCATGACAGGGTTCCGTAGCCATTTAGTATGTAGAATAAGATGAAAAATATAAAAATGTATCAAAGAAACATTTGAAAAATTTTTTACCGTGAACGACTCGAGTAGCGATAGCGTATTTTATTTGATTGACTAGTTATCTACGAACTCGCAAAATGAAAACAATATTTTAATAGGCTGGTTGGCAAAGTCTACTAGACAGGTTGGTAGTCAGTGTTGCGAATCCGTTTTGTTCTTGACACTACGAAGACTACCTTCAGTAAGAACTTCTTCCATTATAATTTTATTTTCACCTCACAAGCTCGGAAAGATTCTGTTTATCATTTGAAATCTGAGTGCAAAAGTGCATTTTATCCGCTAGCGTGGAAAGAGTTTTTAAAATTCGAATCCATTCGAGTCCAGATAAAAAGATAGTAAAACCATACGTGCAAGAAAGACAAAAAGATTATGTTGCTAACATAACGAACTATGCATACATTCGTGCATATTATTGTCTTCTCTTTTTCGCGTATAGGTTTGTCCTTCACTATAATTTATTTGAGTGTCAACAAAGAGATTATAACTAAATGTAATCCCTTTGAGTAGCAATATCTCTTGTCTTCTCTTTTTCACGTATATATTTGTCCTTATTTGCATTTGCATATAATTATTTTTCCAGTATGGGATACAAATATCATTTAAAATAATACTTATTTAAAAGGCATTTTAATAATTAATTCATCTTGTTTACCTATGAGAAGTTATTCCTTTACATTTCCTGAATTATTTGCGCAGTGTCTCAGTACACACTACACACCAGGACATTTTTTATGCTGATCAATTGGTTTTCAATCAAACTGCTACACGTGACCGCAGTGAGACAGTGACTAAATGCAAGAGTAATATAGCCGCAATAGAATGGGACAACGTGATGAAGCGCGATGTTCGCTCTATACATCTAAACTCAGTGCTTGCACCTAACATTTTCCTCGCTGTTGTGAGGTGAAAAGTTGTGTGTTTCGCTCGGCTGCAAAATTATTCTGCGTCTCGTACCTTTGAAACCTTCGCTACGCTCCGGATTCTATATTTGTGTCAAATTATAGCTTTCTAGTACTAAGCGTCTCTGAGCTAAGCCGTGGACAGACGGACGGACATGGCGAAACTATAAGGGTTCCTGTTGACTGCAGAACCCTAAAAATGCTTAAAGCTGGGTTATATGCAAGGTCTTATATAAAGTATATGTCTAGATTGAGCCTCACGTTTCTACAGTATAAAACAAAATTGACCAACTATTTTAGGTTGGTATGCGTGAGGCGTCACACATATTATCTCTGTGTGCGTGTATAGCGACCCGGTTTATCACCCAGAGGTAGCTGATATTTTTTTGACGCGTTCATATCTTCGACTGTCTATCTTGACATATAAGTTATCAAAGTACAAAGTCCAACTAATAAACGTTGAACCACGGTCCCAAGGCATCGCATCTAGACTGGCCGAAGATCTTCCATTTTCCGATGGTGGAACTTGTCTATTTCCTCCACACTCTTAAAAATATTAATTTTAATTTTAATCAAAACTATAGTCCACAGTGTACCAAGTCGCTAGCCCACCGGACGTACTTAATGTCCAACTAATTAACGAGTGGCCATCATCTGTCCAGTTCGAAGAATGTCCAGGTTCCGAGGGAACTTTGCTAATTGTACGAAAACTTAGAATTTCACGCTCCAAGGGTTCCGTGAGCCGAGTTGATGACAAAGGAAGTTAATGTCTATTTAGTACATAATAGCGTAGTTAACTTCGCTTAACTATAACGTTTTCCTGTGTTTTATGAAGCTATAGAATAGGTAATTGGGTAAATATATTTTCTTATAAATCTGGGTTTTGCCTCAAAATGACAACGAAAATTCGGTGCAACAATGACATAATTGTACTTTTCTTTTACATCGTTCTTGCAGCAGCAGCTACCGCATTAAACAGGTGTTGTAAAATTAAATTCTTAACATATCAAAGGTGATGTTTATTTTTTTCACGATTTCATTGTTGGTCCCATGGTGAAAATGCTTTTTCTTGATGTTCTGAAGCACTCTTAAGTATGCAAGCAACACATTAATGTTTACACCCTGTATAACATTGCCGGGCTGGCATAGCCACAAGGTTAAAAGCTCACTAAAAATAAAGTAAAACATTGGCGTTTTTTGCCGGTACCTATACCTATAAAATATTTTTTTTAATTTTTGCATTTGCGTCGTTGTTGCACCGGATATATGCATGAAACTGTCGGTCCCGAAATGAAATATTACAAAACACTTTGTTTTATTCGCAAAGAACGTTCCCGTAAGACGATTTTTTATTATTATTATTTTTGTTTGTTTCTTTAGGTACCTAACTTGACCATGCAAAGGGCTGTATATTTTGTACTTTTAAATTACTGATATTAATTATGTGAAAAACCTGCAGTTGCTAATTATAATTGTCTACGATTTATATGCTATTTTGTAACAAACGGCAGGTAAAGGAATCCAAAGAGCTTTATAGACTTGTCGTTAGCTAGACTTTAAAATGCATTTTTAGTTACCGGTGTACATGGTTGAGTTATTTATTGTACCTACTTAGGCAGGTACCTATAATTCGTTTTATCATTGCTTATTAATAAGCTATTTTTATTGATTTACTTAATTTTACGCGTAGTACGGAGAAAGCGCGTCCCAAACCTTTTTTTATTTATAATTAATGGACTTCTTGCTTGTGCGTTAGCACCGCATTTCCGCCAGTGTCAAGTAGTTTGAGGGAGTGTCTATCCAATCTCGAGGACTGCTGTTTTTGAGTAAGAACAACTGAGAAGGATTGTAGAGCCTCGTGGCAGGCTGAGACGCGAACCGCGCGAACAACACGCGAGAGACAAGTGTTCGGGGCAAACCCTGCAACGTGACTCTCGTCTTAAACCTTTCTAAAGTGACGTAAAATTATTAAATAATGTCATCAGTTACATAGCTAAAAGTTTTTTTTTTTTCTAAAAAGCATCAATGAGCATAAAGTTGAAGCTTTACCATAAAATTTTAAAATTTAAGTACGACTCATGTTTGTAAGTAGTAATAGTAGTCGTCGTATTTTGCTGCAATTACAAGTCAGCTTCTGTGACATTTTTTTTTGGTTTCTATTGTGGCTTCAAATAGGTTAAAGAAAAAGATCGGAGTTAAGAACTTACCTTACAGCAGGAGTTGCAGAGAGATAGGGTTAGCGATTCGATTAGCCCACAGATAGGGTTTAGTTCTAAGATGTCTTGATGTAAAGATACTACTGACGGCAGGCTAGTAGCTAAAAGTGTATTTAAAAGTCAGACCAGCCACATGCCTATAAGTAATTGAATATGATGAGATAACTAGTGGGAGCGGAGACGTTATGTCTTTGCGAGGGAAGCAGAGGATTTCCGTTCCTACTTTATAAATACCGACGTTTTGTAAGGTTCCATAATTCTCAGGGCACTATTGGAGTAGGTACACACGGCGACATAATAGCCTACCCACAGTTAAAGTCTGTGTCTATGAACATAGAGTTCAACTTTTAGGTTGTTGCCACTTCAGCTTGCTGATTTTCAAGCAAGCAGGCGTCGTGTGTACACACGGCGACACAACAAGCTACGCAAAACCAAAATAAGCTGGCCGCGCATAGGTAGAGTAATGCATAACGTCGCGCAGCCAGCTTTTGTTGGTTTTGCGTAGCTTGATGTGTCGCCGTGTGTACTTCAGTCGAAGTAGAGTTGAGTAGTATTATGCAGGGTGATATTGATATCATTAGCATCCTTTTAATTTAAACTAAGAGTCTACCCATCAAACTGAACAACTTTTACTATGGGAGAAAACCGATCGCGGAGCAAAAAAAATCAACTGTCCCATACTAAACTGTAGTGCCTATGCCTACTCGACTCAAAAATGTATGAAACAGCAGATTTTTTTTTGCTCCGATCGGTTTGCGGGAAAGTTGTTCAGTTTGATGGGTAGACTCTGGTTTAAAAGGATGCTAATGATATCAATTTCACCCTGTCAGAAAACTAAAGTGGTTGAATAGCTCTGAAAACTATTTTTTTGCATACTTACAAAAAAAGATCAGCCGATCAATTTTCTAATAATCCAACAAAAATTCTCTTTTTTCGACCCATTTTCCTTAGGGAAAGTTGTATCTACTTAAATAGACAGATAAAAATTTTCTAGTAATTTAAAAAAATTTTAAGGACGTAATGATGATGATTGTGTCTTCTGATAGTTATTGGCAAGTTTTAAATGTTCAGTTAACATTTTCACCGTTTCAGTCTATCAAATGCATGAAAAGTGGCCCCCACCCGATACGTTCAGTCTCCCTGGGCAAAAATCAAGCCTCGCTGATTGGAAAATCTCTTCACAACCATGCCAAGAAAAACTCTTTGACATAATGCCATCGACTTGACAGAGGAAGAAGCCGTTCAAGTCTTTTTGAGCAGAGGTCTTGCCTAGTTGTGGAAGGGAATAGACCAAATAAAACAAGATCTTCAAATTTGTTTGTATTTTGAACCCAGTTTGAAGTCCGTCAACAATTCATCGTATCAAACAATATTTTGCGTTCAGTTCAAACAAGACCATTGTTGTATTTTACGACTACCTCTGGAAAGCAAACAGGAATCGAACGCGGACCCATTCGATAACAAACATAGTTTAACGGGCTTCCTCAATCTTGAGATTGCTAGGTGTAAGGTTTGCTGTTTCCTAGCAGGGTCCATGTGTACTGGAAGCACTACAAAGGGTCCTACTAAGTACGACCTACTTATTACTCTAAGGGACCAACATCGAAATCGAGAAAAAAAAAATCACCTATCCCATACACTTAAGTTGAGTAGGTTAGTAGTTTTACATGAATCAGCTTATTTTTTAAGCGCTTTTGTAATAACTTTTAACTCTTCCACTCTATAAGTCTATACTATAGGTACACTCTGGTTCTAGCAAGGCTCACATTAACCATAGGTATTTAATGTTTCACGAATCACGATGGAATGACCTGTCAAGCTGCTTTTTTCTGCTGAAAAACCTAGTCCTAAGCCGCTCCCTATGACACCTACAGGAAAAAATTAGCCTAGGTCTTCTAAAACAGGAATCACACAGGACATTTTAGTTTCCAATAAACAGAAACTACCGCTTTCTGTCTACAAAAAAGCCTGTCTATACATACATACTCAGCATCGTACAAAGCTAGAAACATTGTAAAAGCACTCAAGTTACATAAGCAACGACCTTGTATGCAGGTTGCAGGTTATTGCGAAATGTGCAAGTGCGTTTACCTGCTAAGGAATGCGGATGTAGAAACAGTAGGGTTTGTTGGTATAACACTATTTCATTGTAGGTACTAAAGCTTAGAAATGCCTACTAGGTGTTGCTTGCGATTGCGACTTAGTCTGCTTCTTTCTCAACTGGCTAACGAAGCAATAATCTCACAACTAGTGGAGACAATGCTGTTGTTGATGCTGTTTTTGGGGACAGTGCTTGGAGGGTTGTTTGGTGGCTAGGGCAGGAGTAATGAAAAGAGTTGTGTACTCTGTGTGTACTAATTTATTATGGAAAATACACCTTCTTATATACAACTCGGCGGTTCCCTATTCGCCGGTGAACCGCCGAGGCAAATGTAAATGTGGGTACCCCACACTGTTTGAAATAAAGCCCATGATGATGATGATGAGTGAGATCATTTCTTAAATTATCTTCGCTCGATGACAGTGATGAACTTATGAGCTGATGAAACGATGCGCGTCCTGAAACGAAGAAAGTAGGCATCAGGGTTGAACTACACCAGGCAGCACAGCATCGCATTTTCTGTCACTCAGGAATGTCATTTGCTAGAGCATATAAGATAGACGGAACGCGATTGCACGCGGCGAGCTGTCCCGTGCTGTTCCGTTCCGTCTATCTTAAATGCTCTATCAAATGACGTTCCTGAGTGACAGAAAAGGATGGAGCGACGGAAAAATGCGATGCTGTGCTACGTGATGTAGTTCAACCCTTAGAGAACTAAAATAGCGCGTTGGGGAAGCCTAGGGAAAACTTCAATAAGTATAGGTAGTAACAAAAAAAACATCTGATTAGCGCCCACAAGTTTTTTCAATAAATCCGATGATAGTAGAAATTTAAAAGATTGTTAGTAAAAGTGGTGTAATAATAAGATAAGTGATGCATGTTACATTCAATCAAATTTTATAGGGGGGCAATGAGTTATCCAGGGGGGGAGGGGGGAGGGGGGGCAGAGCCCTTCCATGCCTTTCAAGAACTTGCTTCAGTGGTCTGCGCGGAGGTAGGTACAAAGTCGCGAGCGCCAATAGATAAAAATAAAATTTGCTAAGAGATAAATTACAAGACCACCACACACCTAGATTCCCTTAATCCCTGTCGACTTAAAGATAACCATCACTAATTCTACATACATATTAAAATATACTTAGTTAATCAACTACAGAGAAACTATAAATAAACTGCACTTGATCAGGATTATCCAGTTTTGCATGATCTAGAATTCCAAAGGCCATACATCTGTTGTCGTTCCAGCTTATGAAGAACATCTGTCATTTAACTACATTGTTTTTTTCACATTCCAGTCAACGGGTTCTGGGGAGAATGGAGCTAGATTATATGTCTAGTCTAGTCAGACGCAAGTTGGAACCACGTTCTTTGCCAATAGACAGCCATAAGAAACTAACTGGGTAAAGAAACATGTCAATCATCCCGACACTTGTGTTTTCTTATTATATGCCTTTATCTTTGTTACTTTATGCGTGCCAAAATGAGCATGCATAACGATTTTCTCGTTATGTCGCTTCTATTACGCATCGATGATTACGCGACACTGGGACTAATACGCTGATACACATCCTCCTTGAAGGCCTGTGACCAGCAGTGGGACATTGGTATAGGCTGATGATCCATAAAGTTGTGAATCTCAACGGTCTATTACACTTTAATATTAGCTTGGGCACCAACAAGCTAATTATGTTGTTTGTTAAAAACAAATGTTGACTTTGGTCTAATACAGGGTTATAGGGTAAACAGTTGCACAACTTTAAGGGTTGTGCCCAAGAAACCTGTAGGAAATTTGCAAAAAAATTTGACTTTTCATACAAAAGTTCGATCAGCTGATTGCATTTAGTATGAGTGGTTAAATTATTTTTTACGAATTTCCTAAAGATGTCTTAGGGAAAGTTGTTCAGTATCATGGGTACAGTCACCCCTTAAAGTAATGCAACTGTTTAAAAAACCATGTATAGAAACTTTGTTAATATTTTTTGACTAATTAATGATTTTGTCATAGACGTTCTTATTATTAACTAGTGCTTTCCCGCGACTTCGTCCGCACAAATTATATACCAGATTTTAAGTCAGATCATAAGCTATCAAACAAAAAAAGTTTCATCAAAATCGGTTCAGTCGTTTTTGCGTGATGCGCGAACAAACAAACAAACTAACAATTTTGTCAATAGATGGCGCTGCACGTTTTTAAATCGCGCTATCGAGTGTTATTTGAATTTATATAAAGTGAACCGCTACTTTTTTATGTCCCATGATTAGGCGGTTTTATAATAGTTAAGATTTAAGGGTGAAATACTACGAAACCGTACAATGCTTTTTTTTTTTTTTTTTTTAAAGTTTATCCTTTCGGATAGGCTATGGGAACTAGCCCTTACTGCCTGGTCATTAGTGTCTTTTTTCTTTGTACTTAAACCTAAACTAACCTAACCTTAATACCTAACTCTTGAAATGCGAGGGTGGTACACACATTCCAATGGTCAGGGGAGTTTCACGCGAGAATCAATCCGAATCAAACGGGAGCGCCTTCTTTATTTCTCACTCTTACTATATTGCTCTCCATTAATGACACATTATCAAACTAATTCCACCACATTAACACAATAATAGCCACGAAAAACGAATTTAGAAAATTAAGAAACAAAGCCCGTCTGTTTCTTCACAATTCCCGTGCAAAACTCTCCTGATGACGATGGGATGATAGATGAGCGATGAGGATGAAATTTTGGTCGATTTTGTAAGCACGCGCGTTGCCGCCAAAATCACAAGTACGATTTAACTTGCACCAAAACTTTTGTTCTTTCTTCGTATGTATTTGAGATTCCTGTTATGTTGGTCGATTTACGCAACTTTTTGGCACACAATCCGCACGAAATTATGTCACAAATATCACTAAAACCAATTTTTCACGAATATCAAATACAACTTTGACCGAACAAATTTAATGGCGGGAAGCCAATCCCGTACAATGCTTAGTTTAATAACAACACTATGTATCAGCAAAACTGTTATTGTTATATTATATGCCAAGGAAATATGTGACAAGACGGCATAAGGGCTATTCAAAACCGACAACTTTATCAAAATCTCAAATAAGCTCAAAAAGCACCCTATGTCTTAGTGTTAAGAGCTATGTACATGGTAAAATACCTTGACATCCTGTGGCTATGCGCGTGCGCGGATGTGGTGTCCGTAATAAAACCATAAATGGTGGAAGTCGGGAGGTGCCAATGGCCTTGAAGTATACAGGGTCCAACTTAATATGCTGACACTTTTTTAAGGGGATGATCAGACCATCAAACTGAACAACTTTCTCTATGGGACCAACATGGAAATCGGGAAAAAAAAATCTGCTGTCCCATACATTTGGCTCGAGTAGGTTTGTAGTTTTGTATGGAGGGGCTGATATTTTTTTCGCGATTTCGATGTTGGTGCCATAGAGAAAGATGTTCAGTTTGATGGTCTGATCATCCCCTTAAAAAAGTGTCAGCATATTAAGAAGGACCCCATATTTTTCTTCTTCAAAATATTCAAGGTTACATGTTCTATCATAATCATCGTCAAAATACATTGTCCTTCTTTTTAAGGGGTTGATCAGAGTATCAAATCAGCCAACTTTGTCTATGGGAATAAAGAAATCGAAAAATAAATCAGCCCTCCTATTCAATTCTCTCCTATGTCGAGCAGATTTGCTCAGAAAATTACCTAAAGCTAAAGTGGCGATGGGCTGATTCTGCCGACGAATTGACAACCGATGGGGAATCCGTTTTAGAGAGGAGACCACGAACTGACCGGTAGTGTGGGTCGCCCTGCGGCCCGCTGGACAGACGACTTGAAAAAGATTATCGGGGAGCGACTGAATGAAGAAGGCCGAGTATAGTGTTTTGTGGTGGTTTGCACTTTTATATGGAACGATTGATTTTAGATGTTGCTGTTCAGTTTGATGGTCTGTCATCCCCTTAAAAAACCGTCAACTTATTGAGAACGACCCTACAGAAGGTAGTTCTGAAAACCTCCACATATGGGACATTGTCGTAAGTATAATACTTATTAAGTATCCATGTTGTTCTTTTTGAAGGTCGCCTTTGATTTTATGTGTCTCAAAATGTTTTGTCCCTACATATTATAAAACAGTTCTGAGACTGACTGACTGAGAGACAACGCACAGCCTAAACCACTGACGATATAATGAAAATTGGAATAAGATAAAAAGAGGATGCACTAAGAAAGGATTTTGCGAGAACTCCTACATGAAGTCTTGAACTTTTCCGACATTATTACGCGGACGAAGTCGCGAGCAAATGCTTGTAATCCAATATTGATTACACATGTTAAAAAGATCGATAAGCTACAACTAGGTACGTTAGGTATAACCTTATAGCTAACTACAGCAAAGTTCAACTGCCTACAAACATTGTTAAGGCTTCCCACCTGTAGAAGTTAAATGAATGGCTCATAATTACTCCACCAGACCCATTGTTTGTTAGTTTGTCACCGCGTCAGAACACTCGCGAGCGCCGACGGATCACCACGCGTTATCGATCAAACTTCGCTTTACATTTGAATCGATTCTATCGAGATTGAAGATTGAATCGAGTAATTTAACTACAAAAAAGTTTACTTATTTGTCGATTATAAATTTGAATTTTTAAAATTCAAGTGCGATTCGGGTTTTAATTGTTTGAAATTGGTATAGGTACCTAAAAGTCTTTTTACGTGCGAACTGTTTAATTAAAAACTTTATAGTGAGGTGATTTTTTGTTAACTTTTTTTTAATTTTTTGTAGTATTTTGAGATGACCCCAGTTGGACTTTTGTTTAAAGTGAACAGGTGAGTTAGCAGGTGTATGTTAATTGTTTAAACAAGGTTTAACATTTGTATGCTCGGTGGGACTATTGGAGGTTCAAAATGGGATGCGCTTACGCATGCAAGCCGAGATGCTTTTAGTTGTCTATTGTAGAGTTTGTTATGGTGTTCTGCCCTTGAAAATGTTAAATATGTTTTTGTATTTAAATTAGGAGTCAAAGTGCGACTTACTCGAAGAATTTGTCGTTGATTTTAATATCTGTGCTTACCTAAAACAATTTTTAAATAATTACTAGAGAACAAAATATCTGTGATAAGACAACCCCTTTTATTTTGTAGATTTTACTAGAATGTTTGTTGTTATAAATTTAATACTGGTATATTTAACTAAAATCTACTTTTTTTTCACCAGTTCCACTGCTGGGCAAAGGTATCCTAAAAGTATACTAAAGGTATACTAAAATAAAATAGTTGTCTTAGATATTTTTTCCCTTCAAGGAGTTATCTATGCGTGCTTAAGAGGATATTATTCGGAGCGCGTTCCATACAAACGTATACTATGGTGATATTTTCAATACTAATCAATTAATCTCAATGAAATTTTTCAGAATCAATCTAGAAACAAATTTCTATGCTTGTATACAGTCAGATTTTTGTTAAAATGTATAGTCTTAAAGTGTCAGTGCCTCAAAGATTTCCATACAAATCTTAAATTACTCCTAGCATTGAAACTGTATATTTTAACGAAAATCGTACTCCATACAAGCATAGAAATTTGTTTCTAGATTGTTTCTGCAAAATTTCATTGACATGTACGTTTGTATGGAGCGCGCTCCGAATAATATCCTCTTAAGCACGCATAGATAACTCCTTGAAGGGAAAAAATTTGCTAATTTGGAGAATAGGTCACTTTTCCGACTGTATAGGTATTTTAAACCGATTTTAATAATTATTTCAAGAATAAAATGAGAAAGACTTTGGCTATGTTTGTACCTATGTGTTGCTTTTTTGTTTATATGCTGGATTTCTGAAAACGGGGTATATAAAACTGGTCATTTTCGAAGGTCCCTAGTTCATATAGTAATTAATTAATGCAAATATATATACAATTTTGCTCTAGTGTCATTATCCAGGGAGGAAACAGGGGAATACGTTTGCATGGAAAAAACGGAACTTGCCCTATCCTCTTAACAATATTAACAATTGCATAAGTACCTACAAATATTGAATCAGCTAACGTAATTTAAAAACTAATTAATTTCTAATCAAGCCGTAAGTTATTAACAATAATTATCACACGATTAAGTAATCTTGGTTGGGTAGCTAATTTATCTTTAGGTAATAACTTGTTATATAGAGTCTATGGCATATCATAGAGCTATGATTCTTATACTGTGGTTATGACTTGGCATTGTGCTGAAAATATTTATCAACAAGACAGCGTCAGTGGCGTGTTGCGGAGAGGTATGGAAGGTTCGGATCCGCTCGGACGACATGCCATGAACCAATAAGTGTTCTTACTTATGTACAGTCAGCAGCAAAAAGATGTATGCCTCCTCATGCAAAAGATGTATACATTTTAGTACTACGCGTAGTACCAAAGTGTATACATCTTTATACTACGACGTAGTAAAAGTGCATCCATCTTTTTGCTGCTGACTGTACGTAATACCGACTGGTCTCAAACGGTGAAGGAAAACATCGTGAGGAAACCTGCATACGCTGAAGAAAAAATTTATGTGTAGTCTACCAATCCGCATTGGGCACGGTACGCGTGGTGAACACCCATACACCCTCTCTGAAGGTAGGCCTGTGCCCTGCAGTGGGAAGTATATAGGCTGATGATAATGATTAGAGGCTTGTTATTGTCCAGGGTGTGTCGGACATATCGGGGGTTCGTTTCAGCAGGTGAAGCTCGGGTTCAGTATTAGGTAAGTCAGTCGGGGAGGCTCTCTTTGTTCGAGTTCACACTTTTTATAATAAAACTAACCCATCAACACCTTAGAAAAAGTTTATGTCTAGAATGAGCTTCACGGTTTTACAGCGCAGCGTATAAAACAAAAGGGGCCAACTTTCATAGGTTGGTGTGCATGAGGCACCATACAAATTATGTATGTGTGCGTGTATATGGATATATAGGGTTTTGGGGCCATTGCTGGTTCCAATTTGTTTCGACGTTTTCGTATCTTCGACTGTCAAATCTTGACATTATAACTTTATCAAAGCACAAAACCTACATGATAAATTTTACGTAGCCAGTTCAGTGTCCCACTACTGGGAAAGGGCCACCCCTTCCAATCCAGGTCTCTGACCAACTCCCCATGAAGGCTTTCCATCCAGGGTTATCAATCCTCCTTTTTATGGGTCTACCTCGATTTTTAGGGTCCTTAAACTATGCCACATATTTTTTAATGGAATTTGTAGTTATGTATGGATGTAGAATAGGTAAGTACTTGTTATTAGGTCTTTAATTCCATCCGATGTGATAAGATGATAGAATTGATCATCTTTTACAAAATTAAATGCTTTAGGGGTACTTCAGACCATCAAATTGAACAACTTTCAATGTGGGACCAACATTGAAATTGCAAAAAAAGCATCTGCTGATCCATAGAAAACTTCAATGACGAATTGGCGACTCGAGTTTATACCTAACAGGATATTTAGTATTTATGTTCCTAGAACACAATTTTAAACCCATTTGTCTCTTAAAGTTTATGAGGTAGTTCGCCTTGATATTTGATGCAGTTTAAAAGTAAATAAACCTTGACAGTGCAGTTTATTTTAACATTTAACTGCAATATAATAATGTTCGTACAGAAATCATTGTTGTAGATACAATTTCAATTTTTAATATTTTTACTTAGGAAATGAAATTGTTTTATTTTTTTATTTGTTATACCAATTGTAGTCAAATGGCTTCGGCTTAGTATAAGAACCCCATATCTTCCAATAGACAAGCACGTATCCAGAGGGAGAATAGTGGAGATTAAAGATAACAAACCTAAAACACTAATTTATTGCCATTACTGCCAACCCTAAGTCATCAGAAAAGCTTCATCGTATCGATAAAGATTTTAGTCAGATCAGATATAAAAAGCTAAACGACATGCAATATTCCTCGAAAGCCTAACTGGTTGTCGAGGAAGCTCTGATTACTAGTGACTAACGGTTTTATGGTGATATCCAGTTTATGTTAAGGTTAAATTAGGGTTGTCACGCATTATGCCCCGGGCGCCGAGCCATCCGTTATTCAGGAACAAATTTATTCGCACCTATTTTTATTCTTTTTTAATTTATTTAACATCCATAAACTCACAATATCAACACGGTTTCAGGGAGGTCAGTAACTTTGTTACAACTGCAAATACAAACTCATGGTGAAGATGTATGGGCGTTAGTCCACCACGCGCGTTCCGGATTGGTGGACTTCACAGACGCAACCTTATTTCTTCTTCAGCGTATGCATCAGATAATTAATAATGTGATAAATAAACGTGCAGGTAAGCTTAACTTACCCAAAAACGAAAAGTGGTTGAGGCGTAAGAAGTTTGTCAGATTCGTAGTGTGTGGCGTATCGTGTTGGATAACGGCGTGACTATAATGCATGTAAAAAAAAAAATACGAAAACTAGAACAACACTTGATAAGTTAATCTAAAAACAGCTCTTCGTGTCAAATTTATCTACCTATATTATAATAAAGGGTGTAAAATTTAATGCGTAGGGTGCTTTAGACCATCAAACTGAACAACTTTTACTATGGAGCTCAGCTGTCCTAAGGAAAATGTCAATAGCTGCTCAGCCAAAATGTATGAAACAGCAAATTTTTTTTTTTTAGATTCGAATTGGTCCCATGGTAAAAGTTGTTCAGTTCGACGGTCTGAAGCACCCCCTAAATGACGTAACGTATTTAAGTTTACACCCTGTGTAGGCAAGTAAGTAAGTATTATAAAAACTAAATAAAATATGATGTTTATTTAGTTGGGAAGTTATATGTATTCTTTCATAATTGTTGAACACCGTGTATATTGTTGCTGACCAAGCATAATATTAGTTCTCAGCGGTATAATATCAAAGTGTCACGTGGCAACCCTAGGTATTATGACGTTGACTCCGGAAGCCGGTGTCGCGGCGCCGAATGCATCATGTTCGATGGTAAATTATTATTACTTGAGTTTTATTTGAATAATAATGAATTTGATTCATCTGTTTAGTTTTATTTTGTTATTAAAAAAAAGAGTACTGCATTTTATTTCCTCTACTTATTTCCTATTTTCTTAGGTCGAATAAAAATTGAATTGTTTTTAACACATAAAAACATATTTTTCAATTATGTTTTTAAGATTCATTCATCGCATTTTACAAAAAAAAACGTTCTTAGTAAGTTGTTCAGTTTGATGGTCTGGTCATCCCCTTCCTAGTAGATTACTTGGGATCATTACAATGTATGTCTTAGCACTGAGATCCGAAAGTACAAAAGCCAAGTCATGATCTCTATTCTTTTTTATACAGGGTGAAATTGATATCATTAGCATCCTTTAAAAATAAGAGTCTACCCATCAAACTGAACAACTTTTACTATGGGAGCAAACCAATCGGAGCAAAAAAATATCAGCTGTACCATACCAAACTGCACCCGCCGCCGCTGCCGACACGACTCAAATGGGACAGCAGATTTTTTTTTTGCTCCGATTGGTTTGCTCCCATAGTAAAAGTTGTTCAGTTTGATGGGTAGACTCTTAATTTAAAAGGATGCTAATGATATCGATTTCACCCTGTATATTGCTGTCTAGTCATCAAAATAAAAGTCTAAACAAGAATCTCGTATTTTTTTAAGATAATGTAAGTATGAAAAAAAATCCGACAACTACAGGTTTTCGTCTCTTCAATAAAACTAAAACAAAACCCGGAAACAGTGTCACCCTGCCATTGTCCAAGTTATAAATACAACACGATTGCACTTCATAACTTATTGATAACTCGAAATAAGCACTCCGCAGTTACTTAACAATAAATAAATGTCTGTTTGTCATGATTTACTGCACCGTTTTAGATAGCGTTTTAATTAATGTCATTGACAGCTTGATATAATTGTAATGTTTCCATATATTTGATATGTACCTAAGTACTATCCGAGTGGCTTAGAGGTACATTTATAATATGTTTGTGGAAACCACGGAAAGGATATGGTGTCTTATTCAGTGGTTTTGGGGGCGAAAAAGTAGCCGCTAATCACTATATAGTATTGAACAAGTCATTCTAATAAAAATGCTAAAAGTAAAAAATATACAGGCTGAAATTGATATCTATCATTAGGGTTGAACTACACCAGACAGCACGGAACCGCATTATTCCGTCGCTCCATCCTTTTCTGTTACTCAGGAACGTTATTGTCTAGAGCATATAAGATAGACGGAACGCGACCGCGCGCGACAGCCCGGCCGCTCCGATCGGTTTGCCCCCATAGTTAAAGTTGTTAAGTTTGATGGGTTCAAGGATGCTAATGATATCGATCCCTGTAGAACAGATATCTAGTAGTTGCACTAAGCATTTTGACCACCCCAAAAGGGATTATTGTCGTGAGTTTAAGTATAAACGAGTACTGACGGCCCGATAGCTCAGTCGGTGGTGAATCTACCTGCTGATCCGAGGGTCGCGGGTTAGAAGCCCGTAAGATACTAATATTTCCATACTGAATACGAATATATAGGGTCCTTCTTAATATGCTGACACTTTTTAAGAGGATGGTCAGACCATCAAACTGAACAACTTCCTCTAGGCACCAAAATAGAAATCGCGACAAAAAAATCTGCCGCTCCATACAAAACTGCAAACCTACTCAAGCCAAATGTATGGGACAGCTGATTTATTTTTCGCGACTTCGATGTTGGTCCCATAGAGAAAGTTGTTCAGTTTGATGGTCAGATCATCTCCTTAAAAAAGTATCTACATATTATTATTAAGTTGGACCCTGTATGTAGCTACCCAACTCATGGAAGTTTGTATTAATTGTATTTGTATATCTATTTATGTATTGCTGTCGGGTCTACATTTAGATATTACTTCGATAATGATTATTTAAATGGGACAAGATAATTTGTGTGGCAATATCCCAAGTTTTTTTTTAACTTATATAAGCTTACTTGTATTTTTCTTCGACAAAGTAAAAGAAAAGACCATGTTACTTCAGTTATCCGTTAATTACAGTTATGGTTACGCACTCTTTGGTTATGTATGTAATAGGTAGGTACCTACTCATACACCTCCACTCTTCCGAGTCTGCGTAATTACGCGTTATATTATGTTTATGTATGTACACTCAACAACTCAATGTTATGGAACATACTACGACACCTTACAGGTCCTTTTACCGTTCACTGGCGCCCTTATCGCGATATTCGAGTCACGTTGCAGGGTTTGCCTCGAACACCTTGTCTCTCGCGTGGTGTTCGTGCGGTTCGCGTCTCAGCCTGCCACGAGGCTCCAAAAATCCTTCTCAGTTGTTCTTACTCAAAAACAATCCTCGAGATTGGATAGACACTCCCTCAAATAACTTGACTCTGGCGAAATCTAACAAGGAAACGCCATTAAATAAAAATTATTTAGGTAAGATTTTTCTATCAAGAAAACTAAAATTAAATAAAAAACCGGTCAAGTGCGAGTAGGACTTTTCGCGTACATACAGAGGGCTCCGTACTAACACAAAACATTTTAAACGTTTTGTTATCTTCGAGACCCTTAGCGCGAGACCGACTCACACTTGGTCAGTTTTTTTATTTGTTGTTAATACTGTAGAGTTTGCACTATAATCACACCAAGTTTGACGCTTGTATGTACTACCGTTTTTACGAAAGAGCGAGAAGAAAAAAAGTTAAAAAATAATAGTTTACTGTATTGTATGGGTCCCTTAAATTGTAAATTTTTGTGTTTTTATTATTTGTCAAATTCTGTGAAAATGTTAACTGGCTACCTATTATGGTTTAGGAGTCACGTTGCAGGGTTTGCCTCGAACACTTGTCTCTCGCGTGGTAGTACGGATCGTAAGAGCGAAAAATGGCCTAAGTGAGCATTTTTTTGATACAAGCAAGCCACTTGGCACGGGTGTTCCTTAGGTCAATAGACGCCGATTAAGATCGGTAGGCCACGGGAGTCCCCCCTCTGGTCCGGTAGGGGGGGGGTTCAAAGATGCACTCCGACCGGCCTCATTCCATAATTAATAATAGAATTATTTTCGATAGTAAGTCAAGTTTGGTATCATTTTCGGATAAATTGAGGGTGTACTATTCGTTTCTGATATAAAAATGGTAATATGTTTAGTAGTTTTTGAGATATTTAACAAAGTTGCGGAATAGCAAGTCAAAATTTTTTCTTCAAGTCATCGTAATTATTAAAGGGGCTTCATTTTTGGCACACAAAAAATACTCAAAGATAGCCCGTTTAATACAGATTATGAAAAATATAACTTATTGGCATCTCTTCTTTAAAGAAATTGTAGAAAAAAAATGTTGAAGCTCGCGCGCCGATTGACTCTCTATGTTGTGACGAGCACACGACGTTCCTATTGTGAACGTAAATTAAGCTTAAAATTGGTTAGATTAGTGGATTTGGATCGGTTAAGCAAAATAAGCCTTGGTTTTTATCCCCTAGGGGTTAAATTTGGAGAAATACATTCCCTGTAAACCTGTAAAATCATAACATACTCGGTTTCTTTACAGCCTGCAAGTTGAGCTACTAGGTCAAGTTTGATATTATTTTTTAGTCATCTAAGACTAAACTATTAAAACTTGAAAGAGCTCAAAGAGCCGTGTTGAAGGTGAGCTTCTTCCTACCGTTTCGTTTCCCTACAAGAGACCTTTACCTGCTGTCTGACGTCCTTACTGTGAGGCAACTCTTTGTACTCAACACTGTTCTAAAACAGCACTCCCTGCTTAACTTTGATCCCTTAATTAACGCAAACAAGCGACTGAAACACATAGTCTGCCACTCTACGGATTCATGGTCTACGACCATGGCCGGTAGGTTTTTTGGCTTTCTAGGAGGGTATATCTATAATAATATTAATAAAAATGTTGAAATTTATCCGCTTACTAAATTTAACTGCAAAAAAGTTACTACTACCTGGTTAAAGTCTCTTAGTTATGATGACACCGAAAATCTCCTAATTGTCCCATGCTAACTCCTAATTTTATATAATTCTACACCTGCAAAAGTTGATAATCTAATTATTATAAAAATTTTCTATCAATTAATGTCGTTTGTATCACCCATTCAAGCACACACACACACATCCACACCAAAAACACACCCCCATACACCCCCACACTTACCCATACACGCACGCACACACACACAACTCACACTAGTTTCTAAGAATTCAAACCTTAATTAAGAGGTACTTTTTTCACCTGGTCCAGAGGCGGAGAGGCTGGTAATCTGTAATACATATTGCTTGGTACGGATACCAGTCTCTCACAAAGATAAAATTAAAATTATAATGTACATCTTACCTTATCACTGTATTTATTATCTGTGTGAGAGAAAAATAAAGAACTTTTGTATTGTATTGTATTGTATTATAGTAATTTTAGGACAAAGAATTCATTTTTGATGTTAAAAATAGTACTTGGTGAAGCAGTTTTTGAGTTATTTTTATAATATACAAATTTCTCGTTTCTTTTTCCTTTGACTCTTCTTAACTTTTAAAGAAGCCGAAATTGTACATAGCTATAAAAATACTTGAAGAAAAATAAGTGTTAACACCGCGCAAGTTTTATATTCACCCCTTACAATTGCCGATCCATACCTATTCAACTTATTATGAATCTAAAATCTGCTTAAATTTATCATATTAGTGGGCAGGAGGAAGCTTTTTCTCTTTATAACTCGTTTTTGGCCGTGTGGTGTCGGCTAAGAGTAGCACCGTCCCATTTCCTCCCGTGGGTGTCGTAAAAGGCTACTAAGGGATCTACCGGAGGATGGGCAGCAGCATCCTCTGAGTACACACATTCAATCCAACTGCGATCGCCAACCCGCCTATGGCGATTATGGCAAATCCCCCCATTTTTGGTGAGGCCTATGTCCAGCAGTGGACGTTTGTCGGCTGATATGATGATGACGATGAACTCGTTTTTATCCTTTAGTCAGGCCGACCTTTAGTCACTTTGATACCTACGGCCGAATATTTTATTATTCTCAGTTAGGATGTCTTCAAGACATACAAACTTGTAGTTAGATAGTTAAGTACTGTCTTTTCTATGATACCTGTCCAATATGTCATTCTTAGTAACTATTGTGTACACAGGTCGTCCCTCAGAGGAAGGATCTCTTTATTAGAGATCCTTTCTCTTAGAGTCGCCCTCAAGGTACTATCTTACTACTCAGAACTGGGCAACACAATGGGAGCAAATTACTTAGTACTCTGGCATGGCGTTTGTTTTTGTGACATAAAAGTATCTCAACCGAAAATCGAATAGGTACCATACCAACACTACTTACCTTCATCAAAGAAGAAGTACAACCTAAGATGTAGTCATAACATAATTTAGTTTATTCGTTAAACATGGGTATACGTTAGATATTACCATTTATTGACTTTAGGTGTGGTGGGTGAATGAAGAATGTTTGTATTTGTTTTTTGGAAATATTTTATGTTTATTTTACAATTTGATTTCAGATTTAGTCAAACTATCTTTCATAATTTCATAGTAATAAGCTTAGATACAGTGTGTCTATAAAGTCTTGGCAAAAAATGAGGGCGCTGTCTCCACGCAAGAACGTCAAAATCAAGCATAATCTGGGCAACACCACCATACAAAAATTATTAGTTCCTCAAACATTCATTCCACGACTTTATACCATAGACATATATATAATACGAGTTCGAATAAATCGGAAATACAAAAACATGTAACTATTTAAACACAAGTTTGTATCATGTTGAAGAAGTTTAACTGATAAACAGAAAATATTCGGTCGTAAGTTTGTCGGTGATTTCTACAAAATAAACCACTGACAAAAAACAAAAATGAGGTCTATAAAGAGAAAAAGCTTCCTCCTGGTCCACTATTATGATAAACAGTACTTCCATCAGTGGCCGCGCAAGAAGTAGGTATGGATCGGCGATTGTAAGGGGTGAATATAAAACTTGCGCGGTGTTAACATTTATTTTTCTACAATATCTTGATAAAAATGGTTCTTAAAAGTTATATTTTTATTAAATCTGTATTAAACAAGCATTCTTCAAGTATTTTTATAGCTATGTACAATTTCGGCTCAAAGGAAAAAGAAACGAGAAATTTGTATATTATAAAAATAACTCAAAAACTGCTTCACCAAGTACTATTTTTAACATCAAAAATGAATTCTTTGTCCTAAAATTACTCAAAAATAATATCAAACTTGACCTAGTAGCTCAACTTGCAGGCTGTAAAGAAACCGAGTATGTTATGATTTTACAGGTTTGCAGGGAATGTATTTCCCCAAATTTAACCCCTAGGGGATAAAAACCAAGGCTTATTTTGCTTAACCGATCCAAATCCACTATTCTAACCAATTTTAAGCTTAATTTACGTTCACAATAGGAACGTCGTGTGCTCGTCACAACATAGAGAGTCAATCGGCGCGCGAGCTTCAACATTTTTTTTCTACAATTTCTTTAAAGAAGAGATGCCAATAAGTTATATTTTTCATAATCTGTATTAAACGGGCTATCTTTGAGTATTTTTTGTGTGCCAAAAATGAAGCCCCTTTAATAATTACGATGACTTGAAGAAAAAATTTTGCCTTGCTATTCCGCAACTTTGTTAAATATCTCAAAAACTACTAAACATATTACCATTTTTTATATCAGAAACGAATAGTACACCCTCAATTTATCCGAAAATGATACCAAACTTGACTTACTATCGAAAATAATTCTATTATTAATTATGGAATGAGGCCGGTCGGAGTGCATCTTTGAACCCCCCCCTACCGGACCAGAGGGGGGTCTCCCGTGGCCTACCGATCTTAATCGGCGCCTATTGACCTAAGGAACACCCATGCCAAGTGGCTTGCTTGTATCAAAAAAATGCTCACTTTCGCCTTAGCAACCGTACTATGGTGTTCGCGCGGTTCGCGTCTCAGCCTGCTACGAGGCTCCAAAATCCTTCTCAGTTGTTCTTACTCAAAAACATCAAATAACTTGACACTGGCGAAATCTAACAAGGAAACGCCATTAAATAAAAATAGAATAGAATATTACGGTTTAGAAGATACAGTCCATATAGCTAAGGCGGATGGACGGACGGACATCGTAGGCTTGGAAACCGGGTCCCGTTTTCACCCTTTGGCCACGGAGTCCTAAAAAGGTAAATTATATTTATTTAGAATTTACTTACAAATAAAGATAAATTCAATATTTTGATGCTGACTGTACCTAAAATGTGAAAAAGTGTTAAGTGACTGTAAAATTAATTGGAGGATTGGATAAAGTGCTCATAAATTAAGACTTATTGGTTAAATTAGTTTATTTAACAAAGTGTTTTCACACTTTTCATGTTAACTATATTTTGCCAGCAAGTTTGTCCGCACCGACATAAAATATAATGTAACAGATTTAAGTCTTTTTATACTTACCTAAGATTTTAAACACAAAGAGTTTCATCAAAATCTGTCTAGTAGTTTTTGAGTGATGCAGGAACAAACAGACAGACAAAAATTGGTGGGGACACCTAAAAACCATAATCATATATTTTTTTGTGAATATCCTTAATGTACGGACACACTTCTGTTACTATTTTGTTATTAGTAGAGAGTATAGATAATCGTGAAAACATCGTGAGGAAAACTGCATGATTCAATTTAGAGGCATGTAATTGTACGTCCATTACAAGACGGGCTCACTCCTCGTCACACTGAGTTTCGGACTACTAGTGAAACGTGGTTGTTCTGAGGTTTCAGAATATCTATGACTACCACCTCGGGGAATATAGTCTTGAACATATGCGTAGAGATAATAGTTGGTGTTCTGCATTCTGTAGTTGGTAGAATAGTAAGTCAACATTTCTGTAAGACTCCTTTAGAATACGAAATTAAAACATCTCAAAATACATTAACAGCACAGGAAATGAATATTGTGAATGGACCGTGCATCACATTTCAAGTTATTTTATTACATTGAATACGTTTGTTGGCCAATAACAGTCAATTAGTAGATTATCCATGGCTCTATACTTAGTTTCTAATTTTGTATGGGTTGTTAAACTAATAAAATGGGATACTATGTTTCTATCATTGTTTCCATGGTTTTCTTATAACAGATGAAAGGATACATCATGTTGAAAACACCTTTTTGATTAGGTCATTATGTCTTACAAGCACGTATCCAGGGTTGGGGGTGGGATTTAGCTCAAGTAGGTTTGCCGTTTTTTATGGAACAACTGTTTTTTTTCGCTATTTCGATGTTGGTGCTATACAGGGTGTTTCATAAGTAACAAGAAATATTTTAAACTCTTAAGGGGGTTGTTTAGACCGTCAAACTGAACAACTTTCTCTATGAGACCAACATCGAAATCACGGAAAAAAAATGTTTATATCCCATACATATTTTAGCTCTAGTCGATTTGTAGAGTATGGAACATCAATTTTTTTTTCGCGATTTCGATATTGCTCCCATAGTGAAAGTTGTTCAGTTTGATGGTCTAAACCACCCCCTTAATTGTATTTTTGTAACACCTTGTATAGAAAGTTGTTTGGTTTGATCTACGAGTACATACCCCTATAGAGACGTAATATAAGGCGACCCAACTCTGTCAACTCATCAGTGACTTGTCACTTATATATTTGGCAACGCCTTTGTTTTCCGCCATTGTTTCGAATAGACTTCGTAGTACTTCGGAGCATTTCCGTCCCCCCCGCACCGCAGCTAGTTGACAGAATTGTTTTCTTTTAAATTCGCATGTATTACGTCTCTATAGGGGTATATGCTCGTAGGGTTTGATGGTCTGAAGCACCCCCTTAAGGGGGTGCTAAACAACTTGGTTGCTAATCTTTACAGGCTGTTTACTTAAGTATTACTAGGGTGTTTTGTTAAAGCCTGTAAAGATTAGAAGTCGTCATAGTCGAGATTCATCATCACCATCATCACTGTTAACAGTCCTTTACACACTCCATGTTAAAGTTCTTACCCTCATGTTAGGCTGCGTTTCCACGAGAGATGTGCGAGATAGCTAGGCGGTGAGCGAGGAAAAAATCGGCCAATGAGAGTGCTTCAATTTCCCAATGACGCTATTGGCGGATTGTTTCCTCGCTCACCGCCTCGCTACCTCGCACATCTCTGGTGGAAACGCAGCTTTAAACTCTACCACTAGCTAACAAGAATTTTCATTGGCGACTTAAAAGCTATTTTATTCACGGCCAGGCTAGCATGTCGCAATGCGTACTTATCTACTCGAGACTACGACTACATAATGCAAATCTTGCATATCATTGACACACTGCTGCTATTTTCTTGCATGAAACTGTGAATGGTTTTGTACAATTTCAAAATTATGATGTAGTTTGTAGGACTAACGTATGGTTACATAATTTATAAAGGTTTGTTGTTTAAATAGCGTATTATAAGTTTATATGTCCTATGTTTATGGGAGATTTACAGTGATTGCTTATTACAACAGCAGTCAGTTAGGTACGTAGAATATACAGAGTCGAACTTAGTTTGCTAAAGGTTTTTATGGGGATGATCAGACCATCAAATGGAAAAACTCATCAAATCACCTGTCCCACACGTGTGGATCATGTAGAATCGCAAATTTGTATGGAACAGCTGATGTTTTTTGTGATTTCGACGCTGGTCCCATAAAGAAAGTTTTTTTATTTTTTTTATTCTTTTTATTTATATTGGGGCTTTTAACTCTGAGGTTATATCAGCCCCATCGTGCCTTAACCTTAAGACTCTACACAACAAAGAAAAAAAGTTGTTCAGTTTGATCCCCTGTAAAAGCGTATTAGTAAGCGTATTAAGAAAGACCCTATATTGAAAAGTGGCTGAGTATGACAGCTGAATACAGATTCTCACTCTCATCCTTACATCCCTGAATGCGAGAGAATGGAGAACCACTACGATCAGAAGTGGGTTCGGTTCGGTTGCAGTAACTAACCGGTAGATACACGATTGGGCAACAGAGATGTTGACGGTGATTTCAGTGATATTAGAGCAGGCAATTATTAGCAAATTGCTATATAACCACTCTCTTTAGATCACCGTATCCGTCTTGTAGTAAGCTGTTACTTATTCTCCATCCTCCTGTACGGTGTTAAATCCTGAACACTCACTCAAACCATGTTCGAGGCTTTTGAGATGTGGGTATAGAGTAGAATGTTGAAGATATCACGTAGAGACAAATTTAGAAACGAGGCAGCCCTGCAGACAGAGTATGAATAAGAGAGAAAAAACACTGAAAAGATATGAACTTGGAAGTTACAGTACCTACCTCAGTAATATTATGAAAAATGAAATACATCCAAAGATACATCTTCTTTAGATTCTTCTCCTAGTTTTGTATTAGAAAATTTTGAGGAGAAATGTTTGGTCATTTTTTTTGCTATTTCAACGTTCGTTCCATAGTGAAAGTTGTTCAGTTTGATGGTTTGAAGCACCTCCATAGGTACTTAGCGCGTTTAAGTTTACAGCCTGTATTTCGATAAACCCTCAATCAATCAGTATCAAACGAACAGCAAATAAAGCCAGACACGTAACACGATATTAAGAGCGACGGCGGCGCGGCGCGGCGTGGTGTGCGCCCGCGCATCCGTGCGGTTTCCCATCGGTGTTGGTTACAGCTGGTCGCAAGCTGGAGGAGATTTGTTTGTTTGTTTTCTATTTTATTGCGTTTGGCTTGAGAATGGCGATTGATTAGGGTAATTGAAGTTAATATACAAACAAATATAGACGGAAGTGCAGGCACAGTCTCATACGAGGGCGTATGCTGGAATTCCAGACACAATAGAAAATGCATTGTTCTTTGTTCAGATTTGAACCAAAGCAAGGGGGGCTAATAATGAGACAATCGCCACTCGTGACAGGCGCGACGCGTTTTGTGGCGTCTGCCGTCATTATTGCATCTTTTTTCGTGTTATGTCTACCTATATTGTTGTGTGTTTTTTTTTTTTTGTTTATAATTAATGGAGTTTGTACTTACTTTTTTTATTTATAATTAATGGAATGGACTTGTACGTTAGCACCGCATTTCCACCAATGTCAAGTGGTTTGAGGGAGTGTCTATCCAATCTCGAGGATTGTGGAGCCTCGTGGCAGGCTGGAACGCGAACCGCGCGAACACCACGCGAGAGACAAGTGTTCGGGGCAAACCCTGCAACATGGCAACATTGTTGTGGTTGTTGTTCTGAGGTTTCAGAATATCTCTGACTACCTCCTCGGGGAGTATAGTGAGTGTCCAGAGTGGCTCACTATTTATCCCACTGGATAGAGTTGGGGAACTTCTAGTAAAATGTGGATGTATAGATTAACATTAAAAGTGAATGGATTGGTAGAAAGTGGTCGCCCTAGCTAGACGCACATACGCTGACCAAATCGGATGCGTACAGAAAAAGGACCAAATTAAATGTACCCGGAACCTACGAAATTGTATAAAGAGACTAATGGATTCTAAAGAGACGATGGAGATGTGTGTCAGAATTGTAGCATGTGGCGATCTACATCCTATCTAACCACATAATGCAATAAATTATATGATTATGATTATGATCTATTTTGTCTCTCTGCCTACCCCAGTGGGACATATAGGAGTAAGAATATGGATGTACTGATGTACATGCATACGTACGTATCTAGTCGTGTACATTAACATTACAATTCTGTGTTCATACACTGAAAGTTTTCTAATTTGTAGAGAGTTTTAAACGAATGAATGTTAAATTAAATACGCAATAATTGGGACCAATCAGACTACCTAAAATACGTAATAATAACAATAAAGTTGAGGATGAAAACAAATCTCCAAGTCAAAGCGACAATTTTACAAACCAATAGATCGATTCAAAGATATCAATCAGGTAATTATAAAACATACCAATCAGTAATTAATCAAACAATGTTCACGACCCAATAATCAGTTTAATGTTCTTTATATACATATGTATAAGTGTTATTTAACGATGTGTTAATGCAGTTACGTGTCAACCGACGGTTAGGTGGACAATTTATTGTCTGGTCTCTGTAAAAAATGTAAACAGTGGTTTATTGTTAGGATAGTTTAGCTTATTTTATTTTGTTAGCTTGAAAATCAGATTATTCTTACTAATAATATAATAATACAGGGTGTAAGGAAAAGTATAATTAACCTAAAAAACAGCTGTCCCATACTAAACTCCTATTTGAGTCCTACTCGACTCAAATGTATGCAACAGCTGATTTTGTTTTGCTCTGATCGGTTTGCTCCCATAGTAAACGTTGTTCAGTTTGATGGGTAGAGTAATATGGTATGGTACTATGTGGTTTAAAGGTTAATGATTATTTCCTTACACCCTGTATACTATTAAAACGGGCAATTTTTATTTATACATCTGTAATATCTTTGTAGAAAACGGCTCTAACGATTATTAAAAATTAAAATTAAAAATTTTTTTTTTTCAGACAACACAGATCCATTGGGGTTAGTAACAATTGTGCCTTAGTCTAAGTTAGTTACAATTCGGTTAGTAAGTCTATTTCAACACAGATTTAGTCCTCTGTGTGAGGGACCACATCAGAGGACTATTAAATTTATTGGCAATGACGTTCAGGATGCCGTTGCTGCTTCCACGCACTCTGCTGACCAGTGACGCCGTTTTCTTTCGCCAGATGGCATCAAAGCCGTCTGTACGCGCCTCAGCAAACATTAATGATGCACTACAGAAGCGCGGAAATGATGATTGATGAAATGATCAGAATAGGGGTTTATGGGAGCAAAAAATCCATCTAAGTAGGTCAAATCTGTGGAATAACTCAAACAAAAACCTTATCCCTAAATCACCTACGACATGTGAACCACACGGTCGGAATAATACATTTTTATAAATTAGGTAGTAAGCGCTCGTTGGCGTAGTGGAGCTTCTGTATTGGAAACGATCACCGAAGTTAAGCAACGTCAGGTCCGGTCAGTCTTTGGATGGGTGACCGTGTAGTGGTATTTCATCTCGAGCTTTTCCGTGCTTCGGAAGGCACGTTAAGCAGTTGGTCTCGGATAGTTCCGTCAGATGGCGCTGTAACTATTCGTTAAGCCAGGTCAGAGGCCTATTGGCTAACTTAAAATTCTCTGACAGCAAGGTGACCACTAACTTGCCTCCACCAACACGCACTGGGCCCGCGTGGTGGAGTATGGCCCACTCCCTCTCACCCTTATTAGTGAGAGGAGGCCTTTGCCCTGCAGTGGGATTCTACAGGCTATAACATAACATAGGTAGTATACAACTTACTTTTTTTATCGAATGCGTATAACAAAACGATCTTTCCATATAAAAGACATCAACGCGACCACTATCTTAATCGGGCCCGATTTGGAATAGGTACATTGCTGTCCTTGATCTCTCTATTTTTAAAGCGTTGTGATCAAAGCATGCAATGTAATGTTACCTGATAATAAACTACACAGGGTCCTTCTTAATATATTTATGCTGACACTTTTTAAGAAGATGTTCAGACCGTCAAAATGAACGACTTTCTCTACGGGAACAACATGTTAATGCTGTCCCATACATTTGGCTCGAGTAGGTTTGCAGTTATTTAGGGAACAGTTTTTTTTTTCGCCATTTCGATGTAGGTCCCATAGAGAAAGTAGTTCAGTTTGATGGTCTGATCATCCCCTTAAAAAAGTGTCAGCATATTAAGAAGGATCCTATACAATAAATAACCAAATAGATAAAATAGTAAATGAAAAAATACCTATCAGTAATTACGGAAAAAGGAATCGCTCATGTTTCTCGATCCATATTTGAACGTAGATAATTAAAATGATGTTACATGTGAATGACATAACAGGCGTTATTATTTGTTTATTAGCATGCGATATTTTATATCTTAGCAAGTGACATCGTGACAATAATTTATAGCATCGTTACTGGTGATAGTACATGTGACCATAAATTGTTTACATAAATGGGACAAGTCTGTAATTACGTTATGTATTTATTATGTTGACACGAAATACAAATTAAAACAGTATCAACTTGTAAGGATTTTATCTTTTTTCTTCGAATTATTTATGCCATTTTTATCTCAATGTTGCACGAACACCAAATAACAATTTAATCTTACAGTTAGGATTCAGGAATTCATTCTCAAAATTATCTGTATAATTAATCGGTAAAAATATAGTAGCAGTTATGAAAGGTGGTCAAACAACTCTTATTAAGGCACTAACAAATATTTTATTAATTTCATTCTAAATAGTTCAATTAATTATTTTAGTCTGTGTAGTGTAGTAAGTAACTATAAGTATCAATGTAGGTAGGTACTCGGATTATAAATTTATAATTAAAGCAAACGTATTAACGAACCACACGTCTCTGTTTATTCACGCCTATCCTTACAAATGCTACGGTCTTGACTATGAAGTAAAATGTGTCATTTCTGACTAATTGGCTGAATGTATATATATTTTTTAAGATTGATTACACAATAGTGACATCATTACTACCCATATCTGCTTGTTATTATATTTTTAGTTTTATGTTTCTATTTCTGGTAAAGAAAGTATCATTCGTTTGGCGCTCGATTTTCTTTATAATACGGTTTTAAAACAATGTTTGTGTCGCTGTGGCCCAAAATAAGTACTGCACCTACAGACGTTAAGGTTGTCTCTCATGGTACATAATTCATAGTCACCCCAGTGATAGTACACTTGACTTTATCACGCCATTTTGCATGTTGCATTCGACATTAAATGATAATTAATTTATTCAGAGAACGTTACGCAATTTATCACTATTGTTGTTCTGTATCAACGTTTTTGCATTACTTTTCTCGCAATGTGTTGCATAAAATTTGAATATTAACTATATAAAGTAAGAACTGACGTTTGACTTTTAAATGGACGTCAACCCTTAAGTATCATTATACACTTATACTTACAGGGTGTAAACTGAATTCGGTATGTCAAGTTTTTTTTTGGAGGTCTAAATCGAAAACCATTTCGAGATAATTGTCTCAATAATCATATTTTCTATGTCAGAGATTTTAAAATGAAAGGATTACAGATATTTTTAATAAAATAACGTCGTTTTTCGGTCCACGAGTGACGTCACTCGCTGCCCCTGCAAACTCCTTGGTAAACATAAAATGAACTAAAAGTAACTGGCCATTAAGAAAAAAAAATACTTTCACAATGACAGAATTTGACATTTGATGTTGCCGTCTCTGTTTTCAGCATAGAGTTAGAAGGAGGAGGCAGGTTTAAATTTTTTTAAATATAGCAGTAGGTAACTTTACTCCATGGAGTCCGAATTATTTTTTCTCCACCATTTTTGCACTTAGAGATTACAGATCAAAATAATTTAAAAATTTAATTTATATCGATAAACTCGATGAATCACAATAAAAATGAAATAGGTGTCTTAAAATTATGTCTTCTATCCGTAAAAAATATAAAATGAAGGCAAAAAAAAAAACTTGACATACCGAATTGCGTTATTTACTTAAGGGGGTGCTTCACACCATCAAACTGAAGAACTTTCAGTATGGGACAGTCATTGAAAAAGGGAAAAATCTGCTGTTCCATAGAAAACGTCAAAGGCGACTCGACCCAAAAGTATGGAACAGCCGATTTTGGTCCGAAGCACCGTCTTAATATGTCATGTAACGCATTTAAATTTATACACTGTAGTATAACTAACTACGTAGGTAATGTTTGAAATAACGTCTCGTATAGTTTTGTTCTTATAATTGAGAGTTAGCTGAACTCTTTACTAATTCTCTTCGAAAGCTCATTAAAAGAATATCAGGTTATTGAAACTGTAATTAAGATAACAATGGTATTTGTACAAACGAGTTAACAGCTACGTACGCACACCACATAATAAGCAAGTGTTAACGTCTTTCTAATAACATATTTCCGTAACTGGATATTTCCGACGTAAAGCGAAGCGATGAGAAAGAACCTAGTTTTATTTTCTTTCATAGATTCGATAAATGGCCGCGTCTGTTATACAAAAATTTACGAGCAGTACCTTTCGGGGTGATTAGAAACATTTCTGCAGCTTTCAACCTTCTAATGTAAGTTAATATATTATTGGTATTCATATAATTTACCTTTTTCTTACAGAAACATTGTGAATAGGTAATACGATATTTCTAGAGCCATATGACACAAGTGAAATTTAAGCGTAGGCATTGACGGGACGATATCACCCGCCGTGATTCCACCGCGATATCCACGATCGATATCAAATACAAATACACAATTATACAACCTGCACCATATTTTAGGTTAAGTTAGTTATAATTATAAGTCCTTGATATTTTTCATTTTATTTTAATGTAATGTAAGTACCTAACTTTATTTGTTTTGTGTTAATAAATATGTAATACACAATGCATTTATTTTTGATACACAGGTATGAATTATAAGATGGTATATCATTAACGCTACCTTTTTTAGGTCGTCTGTCCAGCGGGCAGCAGGGAGTCCCACACTACGCCTGCCAGTTCGTGGTCTTCACTCTAGAACTCTGACACCCCACAGGTTGTCGGTTCTTTGGCAGATATGACCAGCCCATTGCCACTTCAGCTTGCAAATTTTCTGAGCTATGTCAACCACTTACGTATTAACTACTTCCTTTCTGATGTTAACTCTCCGAGAAACACCGAGCATGGCTCTCTTCATAGCTCGGAGAGCGACCTTGAATTGATGAACAAGGGAACTAAGTGGGATGGATCATCTAGTACCGAACGATTAATTCCTCAATCTGAAAAACACGAATGCTACATCAAATAAAATTAATCACCCAATTCTCAGAAAGGATAAATGTCTTTATGATGTTGTTACACGTAGAACAATAAATCTGCTCCAAACTTCACGAGCCATTGACTCGATTATACCGATTATTAAGCAAAACGGTGTAGCGGAAACGAGACCATCTTGCTTGCGAGCCTGTGACAAAAACGTCCGCAGCTCGGCGCACGCGCACGCTCAATAAAGGAGGCGGTCCATAATTTTCTTCGCATTATCGTCTAATTACGGACGTATCGCGAAAAAACGGATTTTTTGTTTTACCGCAACATTGTGGGCAGACAAAAAATTTGCTTCCGAATCGGATATTGATGGAAGACTGAAGATTTATGGTTAATTGTCCATGTTTGTTTTGTGTGTATGTTTGTTTTGTATGCAAGCATAATACTCACAGCTATGTTCTCCAAAAGAATAGGCAGGGGGCAGGTATCAGAGAGGACAAGTTACAAAACAAGACTTGATTTTACTCGAAATTTGAATGTCATTGATTTATTTACTGCTTTTACGACGTGTTGTTGAAAAGAGTTAATTGAATGGTATATCTTGATTTAACTACTTCTTACTTTAAATTTATATGTTTCATTTCAGAGTAAAAAATAAATAGCAAGAAAAGTCTTGTGCCACAGCTAGCTAGTTTATCCGTTGCAGTACATATTAATAAAGGTGTTATTAATTGCAGTGTTGCAATTTACTATGCTAATGTGATATCTTGAGCGTTCGTCTTGCGGCTTTAGAAATTAAAAACGCATTATTTTTAATTGGTACGTTTTTTTTGTAATTCATTTTATATAGATCCGTGTTACGCATAATAAGGACATGGTTAATTGCAACAGTTTACTTTAGTTTTATGTTAATTAAATTTGATGTCTGGTTAGAAAATAATATAGTGTAAGTATAACTAACTGGAAAATCTTTAATTTCATCAAACAAATAAATATACAGAAAAATATTAAAAAACTCAGTGTTATGCAGTCAGGGAACCGAAAACACTACAGGGTGAAATTTATATCATTAGCATCCTTTTAAACTAAGAGTCCACCCATCAAACTGAACAAATGATACTATGAGAGCAAAGAGATCGGAGCCAAAAAAAATCTGCTCTTCCATAAGTTGATCAGTTTGATGGGTAGACTTTTAGTTCAAAAGGACGCTAGTGATATCAATTTCATCCTGTATATCATAACCTTTAATATCTTCAATGTACAGACTCACTTCTGTTTGGTAAAGTTTTATAATCTACAACGTTTCTAACCACCCCGAAAAAGATTCCGGTGGTGAGTTTATGTATGTATTGTATGTATGTTGAAAGTGCCATGCGAAAGAGTGTCCGTCAGTTTGTTTGTCTGTTACGTCAGTACCCTGAGAAAGGACATAAGTATAAAAATTCCACTCAGATAAAGTCACGTCTAAGAATAGAATATCTCTGAATTCTCTGACTATCCCCTCGTGGAATACAGTCGTGAGCATGCATGCATGCATGTCTTTCGCATCACATGATACTCGTCTACAGTAGAATATTTACGTACGCGGTCATTGACTTGAGAGATTCATCATGCATCAGCATTATCATTACTATACGAACTATTTGAAAAACGTCCAATTAAAGAGATTCGCGAAATGTTGAAGAAATTTCCCGAGACGGAAGATCTGCACTTCGTTTGACGTTCCACTGTCTGTGTCTGTGTCCGATAATTGTTATCGGTGTTTTATTTCAATGGAAGCCTCTTAAGGGGCTACCTCCTGGTTTTACCGTGAAATTGTGTAACTTTGTAACCATTTTATTCATTAGCTTTGGAACTTTTTGAGCTGAAACTATAAACCATCCTATACGATATGAGAAGTGATATGGTTTTTCTAGAAATCGATTTTAATGAATAAAAAAAAAAAGCGAAAAAAAGGGAATCCAAAGTCACCCCTTTTTTCCTCAGTTGTAACCATTTTACTATTACATTTTTAATCGGAAGACAATGAAAATTCACAATATTGTTCACAACATAATTTAGAATGATGTGGTTTTCTTACTTTTTCGAAATGAATGAAAAACATCAAATTATTCAAAGAAAACGGCTAAATTCTGAACGGAGCCACGCGCTCATTTGCATCGATTTGTATGGAAAGTCGTGGTTCCCGGATGATACGCCTTAATATGTAAACAAATGATTAACATTCAAATTGAAAATAAAAATAAAGTAAATTAATAAATTTGACTTCATACCTTACTTTATTTGTACTTAGACAAAGAATATTAGATATATGGTATAATCGCATGGAATTCAAAAATATGTAGTCCCTCAGAAACTTTAAAACAATCAAATTCTTTAATTAAAATAATCTCATCTACTCGTTGCGAATTAAAAAAATTCAGTCCAGTTTCCATAAAGATTTCAGGTTCTCTTCTTCTTCTATCAATTCAGGCTTCGTGATTAAATGGCATTCAATTTTTTTCCAGTCTTCAGTATCTTTTCCCATTTGTTTAATAGTTCTGAAGACATAACTACTTCTGTTGCCAACTGTATAATTCTCAACTACGGATCTTGATTAATATGCGGACGGTACACCAGTGCGGTAACGTGTGAATATAATGGTCCGTTAAGACGTCAGAACCATTTAATTGTTAGTTTAATTTTTAATTGTCTTAATTCGTACTGTTTATCCAAAGATGGTTGATAAGGCGCCTGCTTATCCGTTTAATTAACTTACTATTATGGCTTACAGTTCAATCTAGAGTTAATTTCGCTCTTTGGTAATACAAAAATTATTACCTACTTAGTTAAATATGCGAAGGTGAACGTTGCTACAAGTTACAACGATAGTGTAATAGTGTTTATAGTTAGTTGTAGTAGTATTTCTGATGAATGATAAATGTGTTGTAGACTAGAATCATCATCATCAGCCTATCATCGTCTACTAAACAACATACGCCTTCAACTCCAACAAAATCGCGTCAAAATTCAATCTTCGGCTTTCCTCATCCATTCGCAGTTCATTAGTCTGCAATACTAAATATCAGTATTGGTTACCTTAGATGTTATTGTAACCATTTTTTTGCTATTAAAAGATGAAGAGTATCTGTCCGCATTCTCTGCAGCGCAACACCCTCCGATGCGGTGGTAGAGTCAAAAAAAATCGTTAAAAAGCTATCTGTGTTATTTGTTTTGAATAAAAATCTTCTGACTATTATTACTTCTGGCAGTAGGTGGCAGATAGGTACATAACTCCAAATAACTAATAACGTTATTTTTTGTTTCAGTGAGGGTTTGTTCACTTGTCCGGTGAACGCATCGCCCGTCGACTACGCTAAGGTAAGTTAATAACTTTCTCCCCTCCGGACGGAAAGCGTCAATTGTCGTCCCGCTGCGCTAAACGAAGTTGTCGCTTTCCACCTCCGTCGAGGAGAAAAATAGTATGCCTACTAACCTCAGACAGTACTACTTTCCTGTCCTCGGTGTGTAATGTACTATATAATATTTATAAGAACTAATTAGCTTTTCCCCCCAACTTTGGCTAGACATCGTCACCAACTTTCTAACTTATTTTATAAGATAAGTTTTACCTAAGTAGTAGGAGTAAAACGAGTAAGACATCGTGTAAGTAAGCTATGTTGACGCCATGGTAAGTTACATTTTATAAGTACACAAAGTAGGAGTTTACACAAAAACAAAATTTTGAAATCGATAATTATTTAATGGAATAAGTTCATCCCTTACTAGAAAAAATGTGAAAATCATTCAAATACTTATTTAAATGCAAAATAAATTAAATATTATGTAGTTCTCACTTTTAACCCTACATCGGACGTAACATGCCACTATGCCAAAGTGGACACGCGCGACGCCCTCGCCTCGTGCCAACGCGGGTGGTCGCGCGCACCAAAATAAAGCGGTTCAGGCAGCTGCCGCTAGATGGCACTGTATACAACAACAATAACTCATCGAAACCACAAGTATTTTTAAGGGCTAAACTAGTTTTATTGTCTCGTAAAATGAATGTTCTCTTTTAGAAAGAATTCAAGAGATGGATGTTTTTACGTGGCAGTGAAGAATGCTTAGCGAGGTATTGTTTTCTTAGAAAATTGTACCTACCGTGTTTGTTCACATGGTAGCAAGAACTGAGATACTTACGCTCAATTATTCATTATCATTTTTTTACATTGTAATCTTAACAAAACGTAAAAACCAACATAGGTATCACATTTGTAAAGGTAGTAAAGTTTGATGTTCCTTTATTCTTAGAAAGACAAACTTCCCGATCTTCCTATTTTTCTTAAAGTTATACCTAGTTATTATAGTACTCTTACTTCATCTAACATGTTTCAAAATATTGATTAAAGTTAATTTTTTCTTGAATCTTGTGGTCCCCTAAAAAAAACTCAAACTGATCTAGAAAGATAATCCACCGTAATAGTAAGTAAGAGCAAGCAGAACTTAAATCAGTCAATCACCTACATTTCTAACGGATATTTCACATCGGATTTCTAACATTATCCGTCAAACGCGATCGCACGTAATTGAATTCTAGATCGACCGCGTGTGAACCACGCCGTGAGCAATGTGCTCAACACAATAACCAAGCAGTAACGATAAAATGATACATTTATTATAAAAAGATGCATAAGGAAATGCGATACGGCTCAGAAGATTTTTGCACGAGTGTTCCTGCCCCCTCACCAATTTTAAGGGTATATTATTCGAAGCGCGCTCCATACAAACGTACTATGGTGATATTTTCAATACTAACCAATTAAAGTCAATGAAATTTTGCAGGAACAATCTAGAAACAAATTTCTATGCTTGTATGGAGTCAGATTTTCGTTAAAATGTATAGTTTTCAAGTTACAGTGCCTCAAAGATTTCCATACAAATCTTAAATTAATCCTAGCATTGAAACAGTATATTTTAACGAAAATCTGACTCTATAGAAGCATAGAGATTTGTTTCTAGATTTTTTCTGCAAAATTTGATTGACTTTAATTGGTTAGTATTGAAAATATCACCATAGTACGTTTGTATGCAGCGCGCATTTTCGCTCTCGGAATATTATTCTCTTAACCGGTGGGGTTAAGAGAATAATATTCCGGTACTCTCTTGGTATGAGGTGTGTCAGAAAACAGTAGGCAATAGTGAGTGTATTCCTTCTTCAATCGCACTAAGTAATTCAGTACCAAATATGCTTACCTCTTCTTGTCAGTTTTTCCCATTTGTATGAAGTGACACAGTCAAGTGTCTAAGTTGCATAATTTTGTCTGTACTTACATCTGCTTCATTTGCGCTCTTCTACCGTAAAAATGGGCTAATTTAAGTTAGCCTTCGTGCACACCAGCGAATGCCCATTTTAATAGAAGAAGTCGTCGTAGGCAGGAATGGACGACATCACTTTCACTGTAGCAGCTGTAAAAAACAACCTTTTAAGATGGACAAAAACAATTTCCATCAAGAACGTTGGCTTATTCTTTTCCAGTGTGTTGCGTTTCATGTGTCGTTTAAATTGAACTTGAGTTATTATCGCAATTTAGTGAGCTTAGTGGTACCTGTCTAGTACTGTTTGAATGGTGTATTGGGCTATGATTGTAAGAATTATCATGTGCGTGCGCCGATCTAGTTCTATGCAATAAAATAACATTAACTATACAACAAACTTTATAAAAATAAACAAAATAAAAAAACAAAACGTGTGGGTAAAACATTTTGCTAATATTTATGATAAAATATGACTTTAATTTTGAATAATCCAAAGGTTATAAACATGAACATTCTTAATAAAGTTTGCAGATTACCAATGCAATGATAGCTACTTAAAATTTTAAATATTCGAATAGATACATGTACCATAGTACGGTATTCAAATAAAAACTGGGCATTCCATTTATTGTTGTAATTTTATAAAAAAAAAGATTTAAAAACTACCGTCCTTGAATAATTTAGCATGAATTATCAATCTAAAATAAACTGAATCCAGAACTTGAAATTGAAAACGTGCTGCCAATTTTGTAGATCGATTACTGATCCTTCGAGCCGGATACGCGTGAAATATGAGGAACATAAATGGTGCCACAACAACAAAAATACAAATCATTCACGCTTTTTGCTCGATTTAAGTCCCACTAAATCTCACGGTTAATTAACTGTAATTATTCGCTAATCTATCGATTAAAAATCAATAGTTACTGCTAACCAAAACATGGGGATTTGGCACGCAAAGTGCTCGCGCGCATTTCGGTGTCAGTCACCCCGCGGGACGACCTTGCAATGCTAACCGGTCGCGCCGCATCGTTGCTGTCTCTATCTATCGTGGTAGAACCGGTAAACAAAGAGTTTTGCTGTCTCTGTCTAGCTTAGGTTTGTTGTTGTCTCATTCGCTCGAAGTGCACAGTCGAGTAAAGTGGTCGTTTGTTGTTATAGTTCAGGCAATAGCTCATAGATGTCGCTGAAAGTTTAGTGTGAACAAAACAATAAAACTGTAACAGTGCTCTGGTTAAGAATATTGCAATCATGGGGTTATACAATGCAAGGTTTCGGAACTATTATTTTGTCGTAATCCAGTGTCCCTTAGGGTCACGTAGTTTTGTAATTTTACATTAATATAAGCACTGAGTTTTGAGTTCTAAGTTCGATGGACGCTCCCTTACCACATTTGTGCACGTTTAAAGGTTAGGGTTTTGTTGGATTAGGATTGGTTTGAGTTTTGGCTTGGGTTGGGTTTGGGTTTACATTATAAGCAAAATATTTGTGAAATACTTCACCGATCTTCCCCACTACCCAATCGTAGTGCCGCGTAGTTCCAGCAACACCCATTGCCGAGGTCCTTACCTATTATGGGTGCCCCTTGGGCAGGTTGCTTAAGTGCATTCACTGGTTCGGTAGACCTAGGTACTAGGGCGCTTCGACTTCACTGGTGTGGTCCCCCCATAGTCCGCAGTAACAAGCAGTTGTTGCTCCCGAGCAGTGCTTTATTAGTCAGTAAAAAAAAGGTAAGATAAAAATTCGCAAACAAGAATGTCCGTTTGGCTCGTTAATGAATGGTGCAGTTTATGCGCGAGCGCAGGTCGTGAGAACCGGCAACTGAGACAACACATTGTCGTCGCGATCTGAAAAGCACATGTTGTTAAAGTTCGGTTTCATGTTATTTACTTACGCACATACACGACTGTATTCCTTATTAGGGGTGGTCAGAAACATTACAGCAACTAGGTACCAACTGCTTTCAAAATTGTGTAGAATACAAATCGATAGTTATGATCGATTTTTAGTGTTTTTTTTAAAGTTTTTGGTGATTGGGGATACCAAAAATGTATTGAAATTGAATAGATTTTATTCACCTGGAAGGTGATCATATGATACTAAATACTAATCATTCACATATGATCACCCAGTACTTGGTAAACATCTTGAAAAATGCGGGGTGTGACGGCCTGCGCAGTGACGCTTTCGCCTACAAATTTTGTTCCTGTGCATCAAAAAGTTTACTTTGCCGGCCACTGTTCAGCTAACAGCTAACAGCTAACTGGGGGCCTACCATGAGTTTTCCCTGTACTTTACTACTGTAGTTACGTCGCCAATTCGTATAACAGAAATTAGTTCTCAACGTAACCACTAGGAGCGCTGTACGAAATTCAATACAAAATTGGTGACGTCACTATAGTAGTAAAGTACGCTGAAAACTCATGGTAGACCTACTGAAGCCCGCGACTTCTTTCGTTTACTTTATCTACAAGTTTTTTAGCGATTTCAATGTTGGTCCCATAATGAAAGTAACGCATTTAAGTTTACACCCTGTGTATTGTAATATTGTATATATTGTGCGTTTTCTTGCATACAAAAGCACGGCTCTCTCTGCATACACGATTTCATAAAAGGACCCCTTCAAATGTGTTTCGCACATGTTCTAAATTATATGTGAAAACTGGAACTAATTCGTTTTGGACCCTTTTGTCCTAAAACAGTAAAGTAATTATTGTTTTATGGTGTTATAAAGGACTCACACATCGAGGCGTATATTTTACTGGACTATTCAAAAAAAAACTACATTATGCTATAGAGTAGAAGGTTGAAAAAAAGCTTTGAATACTTTTTTAACAGTTCACTTAGAACAGTTCGTAGCGACCCTTTATACATAGCATAATTTCAAACATCTAACGCAAAAACAGGGATTTAGAAATTTTATGCCTTTGCCTGTTTCCACCTAATGCAGTCACCTACTGGAAGAAACCTCTTGAGAGATAAGGCCGCCCTTTGTATTCTGCATCTGTGTACAACGTAGTGTCATGTCAAATAACAAAAGAGTCACCCTCCCTCTTACTGCTAAAGCACAGAAAAGGTATTATGTCAAATCCAAAACGTTGTTAGAAGTGCCGGATCTGTGGCTAAAGTAAAATTTTTCTCCAGATGTAGTGGTGTTTTTATTATGGCTTTGATAAATTTTAATAAGGAAAACTTTTGCAATATTAAAGACAATTTTTGCTATTGTACCTACATCAAGAACACGAAATTAGGTATAGATTAATTACTTAGAGTTGCGTTGTGGGTCTGCTATTGGGCAGACGCTTGTCGGTTGTCCAATCCCCGGCCTACAGCGGAATTCCAGTGGTGGCTCAGGATATTGTTATTTTATAAGAACAACCCTTGAAGTCACCAAAATATCTATATAACCGTACCGTACAACGTCAAGCACTTTTGCTACAAAAACTCGACATTGGCAAAATCATCTACACCAAGATGGATGCCATAACCTTAAAAATAGAATAGAATAGATTAATTACTTAACCTAAAATACGGTTATGATTACAATCGGATCAATAACACTTATTTACAAAACAGAAGGGCCTGTTTATCTATACCTTATGTTTAAATAAAAATCAAAGACGATATCAGATGCATTACAAATACAAACAGATTGACAAACGTTTATCATTGATATCTATATTTACTTGCACGTAGGTAATCAACAAATAAAGATTGTAGTAGTGCATTATAAAAAAAATTGTTGACTTCAATAACGACAACCAATTCAATATTACCTATACAGTGACTTACTTGATACGAAGGGCTGTAAAGTTTCTTTGAGAAAAAAAATAGGTTTTTAAGAATTCTAAAAAATAGGGCTTCCCGCAATATTGCAAACAAAGCGACAATCCTTCCTTGTGTTGTGATCATCACTAAGCAGGCATTCTCATTTTTTCGTGTAGCTGATATACTAGATTTAATTTTGTAAAATAACTTATTGTCTAAACAAATGAGGATTTATAGAAAATGAGCAGGAACAACATTTTTGCATCCGGCTACATTTTTGCGTCAAGCTTTAGGGTGCCAACCCTATCTTTCCACTAGAACCTATGTATCGTTGCCTAAATAATTAAATGCTGCAGAAAATAGATCTTGCAATATAAAAAAACGTAGGTACACACACATACATTACATACTGTTATTTTCCAGCCAAAGGCATTATGTTGGTATAATCTCGTAATTACTTAGGTAGGTACTGTATGATTTGCCTCCTACATTTCACATAACTATGGAGATGCGTATTTCTCTGCAACCATGCAGATTTTCTCACGGTGATGTGAAACGCAAGAATATTCAAGTGATTTAAACTTGGTATAGTTATTGGGTTTATCGGTAAATTTTTAATCTTACATCAGTTGATAAAAATTAGCATGGCGACCTGTTGCATTAATTTTCGAGAAATAATATTTTTAAAAATGCTATCGTTTTTAAGAATTTTACCAATGAAATGTTTTCTTTTCGTAAGTAAAACTTATTGGAAGAGGAGGCATATGCCCTGGGTGAGACGCTTCGATGAAAGTAAAATGAATGGATTGGCCTTGCACGAACATCTCAAACGAGGAAAATAAGATAAAACAAATTGCTATTCAATATTTCCTTTAGATATTTTTTATTTATTTAACTTTTACAGAATGATTTTCTCTCCAAAACTCCAATATTATTTTGAGCAAGCTAACAAAGTAGGCGCCAAACATGGATAAAATGATATACTTAATTTATGATGGTTGTATCTATGTGAAGCGTCGAGAAAGAAATCATTGAAGAATTACTTGTCCCAAATAAAATCAGTAGGCATCTATGAAATTTCACAACTTGTCATACAAAAATTTACGGAATCTAAAACATCTTCAATCATTCCTGTAACTTAATTTGTATTTTAAGTGTAAAGTAATAGGAAGGTCTTTCTGGTTGGAATGCTATTTAGTGATAATTATGTGTCTAGCTTTCGTAAACAAAATTACACTAAAATAATCCCTATTCATGCCAGTAAATAACAAAGTTTAATTATAGTAAAGTTGTAGGCTTAGCCCGGCTTGCACGAACAAGTTTTTAGGCTTCGTCTCTCACACTGCTCATACAAATGACAGTGACAGTATCATATTTAAACATGTTTAAGCCTAAATACTTTTTGGTGCAAGCCAGCCTTCATATCGACTGAATGCATTGTCAACGTTCAACGAATGTAATCAAATATGTTTGAGAAACTTGTGAAATATAAGACCCAAGTACCTACTTATTAGATGATTACATAGAGAAAGCCTAGATGTATATTTTACAGTCTGTAAATAATGCTTCAAAACAATTGACTGTTTGAGAGCTTATAACATTCACTCCAATTTTCAAAAAGTAAAAAATTAACGCTTAATTAATTCCTCATACAAAAAACTAGTTTTTAACAACGTTAATACATACAAGCGTCAAACTTGGTGTTATTATACTGATTATAGAGGCAAACTCTACAGTACTTATAACAACAAATAATAAAAACCGGCCAAGTGTGAGTCGGTTTCGTGCTAATAAAGGACACGGAGAAAACAAAACATTTTCTACGTTAATATGTTATGTGGTGTTGTGGTACGGAACCCTCGGAGAGTGAGTAGTTCGACTCGAACTTGACCGTTATTTTTTAATGCTTCGGATTGGTTTTTGACTTGAATGACCAGATAGAAAAGAAAACAATGATTTCTGTTTATGAAATGCATTATTAAATGCATGCATAATTTTAAACGATCACACGCTTATTAAAAACCAAAAACTCTAAATAGACAACAACAAAATAAAAGGAACTTGATACCATACAAAGGAACTAGCCACTAGAAAGGGAAACCAAACTTTTTATCTCTACTCACCCCTTTCGGAGTTGAAGAGGCGTAATGATGTCGTTATTCAGTTTTTACCCGACTGTCACAAAAGGTTTAGCCCAATACAATAAGCAAGCAGTAGTACCTACTGTTGTGCAAGTTTCCGATGCTAGATCGATATATTATTGTTTTTATGATAGTATAGTAGGTAGTAAGACCAGGAGGGCAACACCCTTGAGTGATCGGGATGTTGAGGCGATTCCCAAAATATTATAAACACATTTTTCAAGCGTGCCTGCGTTTCCACCAGAGATGTGCGAGGTAGCGAGGCGGTGAGCGAGGATACATCGGCCTATAATTACAGTGCTTCAATTTCCCAATGACGTGATCGAGCGAGCGCGCTATTGGCGGATTGAGTCCTCGCTCACCGCCTCGCTACCTCGCACATATCTGGTGGAAACGCAGCCTAACTAAGCTGACTTTATCTTCTTTTAGCCCAGTTTCTTCATGTGTCTGCATAAATTCATTCCTGACACTATAAAAATGATGAATATTTCGAATTATTTGAATTAAGTTTTTAATAATTGATTGAACATTTAAGTAGGTACTTCATTTGTTTTTATTAATTAAAGAATTTTTAAAACAGATCGTTTTGTCAGTCCGGTAGTCGAGTAGTATGAAAGTTAAAATAAAACCAGCGTATACCTGTTCATATAGCTACTGAAAAGGAGCTCTTGGACTCGTACGAGCCTAGGTCTTGCATAGAGCGCGCATCTAACTACGAGAATGATTCGAATGCGTAGTATTTTACTATCAATACTGCTTGCTTACTGTATTGAGGGTTATGGTTTTTGATCCCTTATCTGTCAGCGATACGTGAAAATGGATTACAATAGGAGTTTTAGGGCTATCTAGTTTCTATTAAGTCTTTTGTAGTAAATGTCATGTGAGATTTGATATCAAAGGGTATGAGATAATGTGAGAAAATGTATTTTCTAACAGCAATATAATATTCGAAGGCGTCCGAGCATTCCACATACATACGAATTTTCGTCCTATTTTCTATATTAATCAAGCAAATAATCCTAAGTATCGTAAACTACGATCCATTCTGGAAAAACGATTATTTTCGTATCTTATGTTGTAAATATTAGCGTCTTATATCTCTAAGCTTCCTCATAGGTACCATCTTCCTCAGTAGAAATTCAAAAAGATAATAAAATCTCATCTGAATATCATACAGGTCACAGTCGGGTGTCCACACGTTCCTTCACGTCCCGTCCCTTTGTTTACACCTACTTTACATTAAAATGTCCGGGACTTAGCTGTTTAATATTACAAGAAACTTAGTTACAGGGTGTGCTAGTTAGAGGAAATACTACAACGTTTTTGAGTTCTATGAATAAGATTCACAGTTCAAATCTTTAATGAAAATTGGTAATTGGTATACCTACCTACTATTTATGCGTGTATGCTGAAATGTGATAATTCTGATCGTGCTAAATTATATTTCAGTCTATCGAAATAATAGGTACCTAATGAATTAAATACTGACTTTCCCGTTAGTCGTGATTAATGTATGAACTAGGATGAATTAACCTCTAAACACTTATTGTTCTTTTAAGAATTTAGTCTAGTTACATTTTAGTTTTAGAATATGTTCATTTGCTTCATAACTGTTTTGCTAAATAAATATAAATTAAAAACGTAAGTAAAATAAAATAAAAAATAGATCCATACACTAAAACTTACTTCATTTAAAAATTCGTTTGATAAACATAAAGGCAAAATTTCCTTATTTTAAAATTAATGCATTTAACATCATTCTATATCCCATCCAGACACACTAGCCCCTGTATTCTCCAAACATGAATACACCCAAATTGGACCCTTTTGAATAAGGTCAGTGATCCACCGAACATATCTTAAGACATATCTTAAGATTAATCTCTAATTTAAATACTGCATCTACAAAGGAATGAAGAATGTCTAATAATGTTTGGTCAGATCCAGAGTTGTATAGAAATGAAGTATGGGGATAGAATGACAGTTGATTTGACTAGGGAATGAACTCGACCGTGTGAATGAATACTGAATGGATTTTAATATTATTTTTCTAAACAGAAAGATTGATGTCTCTTGACTCATCTAGCTTTATCTGACACCGATATATCAAATTAGTTGCAATTATATTTAGGTCGGAGTTTCCCTACAGAAATAAAGAGATTCGCTGAGGAACCAGAGTAGCGGACATAGCCCGAAGAATTGCTTAATTAAAGTGGCAATGGACGGGGCACATTGTCTGTTATTGGTTAAGACCAACGACATTAGTAAACAATTTTACTAATGTCGTTGGTTAAGACACTGACGTTCGTAGCAACTATACGCATTGAAAAATTAAACACATTACCCTTCCTGTGCGTCGCGCAGTCGGGTCATAAAATAAAAGAGAAGAATCCGTTACTTAAAGAAGTTTTCTTCACTAATTTCACAGTAAAAATGATTATACCGAAAAAGCGGCTAAAGTATTTGCACTTATTCTATTTCTAAAAAATTATAAAAAAATGATCTATTTAACGGTCATTAGCAAATAGGAAAGTTGTTATAACAGAAGTGGACAATAAACTTTTTATCTATTATTTGTATGAAGTAGCGAACGTTAATGGTCATTTAGCTTTTATCTCCAGCTTTCTCACGTTCAAGAATTTTATTTGTCATGCGCGTACGCATATAGGGTGAAAGTCACTATTGTATGCACTGACCGTGGTCAAAGATTAGATTGATTCATGTAGATGCGACGTCGATAGATTAATTGGAGTGATTGATGCGGGGTATACAACATACTCATTTTTGCAAAAAGTTTAAGGTATGAAGAAGGTAAAAAAATAACAAAAACAGAAACGAGATTTCACATTTGGGACATAATTTTTAAGTCTCGACTCTCGAGACAAAATAAGGCGTTAGGTAATAGTCTGTCTAGTCTATAAAGTAGTGGCATGAATGTTTGAGAACCACTGACATATAATCTACCGATAGACAAGCTCGTTTAAACAAAAAATATGTCACACAAAACAACACAAAATGACACATTGCGGTCTATCATTGACATAGTGACGAAGTGAACTCGGGAACATCAATGCGGTGCGCCCACCGCATTCAAGTGGAACATTTTGCTTCTATGAAAGGGCCTGTCTATCGCTAGAGTGTAAGTCAATGTGAGGAACTAATCATTTTAGTATTAGTAGTGTTGCCAGGTTATTCTTGATTTCGACGTTCTTGCGTGGAGACAGCGCCCTTATTTTTTTCCAAGACTTTATAGACAGACTGTACTCAGGCGTTCAATCCGATCCGAACACGGCGAAAGACTCACTTCCTATCAATCCCCGAAGGGGAGAAATGGGGGTATACATTTTCGTATGGAATTTCGTATTCCCTGTGTATATAATTAATAAATAAAATATTGAAACGAAGTCGTGGGCAAAACAACTTCATAGTAATACTCTCCACTCCCTGAGTAAAAGCTATAGTGAATGAATTTTGTACAGACTATCGGTTCTACCCAAGCTTTGTGTTAATCTATGACAGAATAATGCATTCCAGTCGGCTTAGCGGAGGAACGGACGGACATCTACATATCGGCTGTAAATCACTACAGTCATAGGTCACACATTTGACTTGTTTTCGGATAAAGAAAACGTTTGGGGTATTCTAAATATTTTGTATAGAAATTATTTATGGCATGTGAGTGGGAATAGTTTTGTGATTGTAACTTCAAGGGTTGATAACCGTTATTTTTGTGCGTTACATACCTACATAATCTCATGGACAATTTTCTCGAAGGTCAAAATGTTTGCTTCTTAAATTCTTTTTGTATTTAATGCTTATCTACAAAATCTTTACATCAGGTACCTATTTGAGATTTCGAAGAAAAAAATGATTAAGGAAAATAGATTTGTCTCTGAAATTATTCAAAACAAATTCTAAGACTAACCCTAATCACATTACGTTCAGATCACTTCGTATAAAGCCTTTGACACTGGTCCCATTTTTAACGCGTCATATTGTAGGGTAGACGCACCAATGATGGGCCACTATGATTGATTATGATTACGGCGATAAATATTAAGTAGAGTGTACCATTATGTGACAATGTGATAGATTCTTTTAAATGAAAGCGTTATTGTCTGTGATTTTGATTGATATATGACTTTGGATATTAAAATGTAATTGGAATGGTTTGAAAAGGATAAGGAATTATTAAAAGTTTCTGAGTCGACATTTGTATTTTTTCGTAGGTAAGGAAGGATGTTAACTTAAATAAGTTAATACTTTACGGTGCTTGAGACCATCAAAAAGAACAAATTTCATGGGGCCAACTTTGAAATCGCGAAAAAAATATCTCTGTTGTTCCATAGAAAATGCTACAGCTAAAATGTATGAAAAATTTTGTTTTTTTGGGATTTCACTTTTAGTTTTGCTCCTTAATTGCAAAGTCAGTCAGATTCACGAATATTTTTCTTTGGTTGGTTACTTTTTAAAAACAAAATGAACAACAAATGAGTGAGAAAGAAAAGTCAAGGCAAGATGTAGTAACACCATAAAAGAACAATATTAAAAGTATTATAACAAAATACAAGTAGTCAATCACACCAACAAATTACTGATACTGATCTTCTACAGATAAAAAATATAAATGACCCGTTCTGACCTCAACTTTTAGGGATCCGTAGACAAATTTGTGTTCATTTCATCTAGAAATTTCTTGATGTCTAATTATTTAAATATCAGATAGGCAATGTGTTCTTAACCTGAACTAAGCAAAGTATATTTAATTTAATTTTTCAATTGAAATTACATTACGTACGTTTAAAGTAACGTTTTAAGAAAAATATTGTGTTCTACATTCTGTGAACATTGTCAGAACTCAGGATGACGGAGACGTTCAGTTTACAGTACCTAAGTACTGTTTCGAAATCTTATATCACTTTTCTTGGTTTTACGAAATGTTAGGATAAAAATTCATTAATTTTATAGCGCAAAAAAACTTATTTAAAAATTAGTAAATTACATAACATTCTTCTTTCATTCAACATCTTCCTAGCTTCTGTCCCGCTGGGTAGCGGGGTCTGATTTCCTAGTCTGTTTCTTCCACTTCACTCTATCCTGGAACATTGTCGATGGACAGCTGCTGACAGCTGTCCATTTTCTAACCTGAGACCATACGAGTTTTGGCCTGTCTACGCTTGACTTAACTTTTTCATAAGTATAATGTTGAAAATAGAAATCAATTTTTATATCTCTAAAGTATGTAACGTTGGTATTTCAAACAATAAGAAAATGCGACAAGAACCATTTAAAATGTTTAATTTCAATTTAAGAAACAAACTCAACACATTTTATTGTAAAGTTTCTATCTAGTTTTTTTTCTAAAACTACGGAACCCATTTCTCAGCGTGTTCACCACACTTGGTCAGATTTTTTTTTCTATTACCATACATTTCTGTTGCATATTGTATGGATAGTGTATGTAATGAATAATTCAGTTGAATTTTGAGTTGGACTCAATTGTGAATGTCCTTTGAATTGTTGTCAAGCTTTTTTAATGCAATACTTAGAAATTAAACAATCACAAGTCTGGTATTTGTTATGCCAGGTCAGACTCATAATGCTGGAAAATACTCTGACAGCAGGGTAACCACTAATTCTTAAAGCACATTCAAAAGGACCTTATATGGAGAGACGCATTGTGACAGGTTTTTATATTCAAAATAATCCCTCCAAAATAGTCCTCCTCTGATCTCTCTAAATAAATAAAAAAAAAAGTTACAAACATAAAAATAGCGTTGAAAATCAAAGCAATAAAACACCTTATATACAGGGTCCTTCTTAATTATGCTGACACTTTTTTAAGGAGATCATCAGACCGTTAAACTGAACAACTTTCTCCATGGGACAAACATCGAAGCCGCGAAAAAAAAACAGTTGTCCCATACATTTGGCTCGAGTAGGTTTGCATTTTTGTATGTAACAGCTGATTGTTTTTTCGCGATTTAGATTTTGGTGCCATAGAGGAAGTTGTTCAGTTTGACGGTCTGACCATCCCCTTAATAAAGTGTCAGCATAATTAAGAAGTACCCTATGGTACTAAGTAATAAAGTTTACATTTGTAATTCTTAACTTGTAATGACACTAAGATCAGAAAGCTTAATGGTGGGTTACCCACAATTTCCTAAAATTGTACTCAAACAGAGTGGTCAGGTCACACAACCGTGACAACACCTCTGTAATCAAATTACTTTACGTAATGTTCTGCCATCCATTGTTGACTGGTTATCTTGACATCTTTATTGTGGTAATTACCATCACTATATGGTGATGGGACCGGTGCTTATGTCCACTGCGTTTTAAATGAAATAGAATTGTGGGATAGGTACTATCTTCTGCAGCTACTAGCTAGGGAGACTATCTTGTCTTTTCTACTATAAAATTTTAAAATCTATTGTGAAAACTACCTTCATTGGGAAATAAAGATTGTTTCTCTCGCCAAGGTGCGAAGTAAGGCCATTAGTAAATTGTCTCCGGACGCTGTGTTTGTATACTTGTGTGTAAGTAAGTACTACCTGATAAAAACTGTATGAAACTGTATCACCCCTAAAAGTTAGTTAAATATTTTGAATGAAAATGGCGCGTTTATTTTCGCGCGTATTTTCTCAAACTATTCGATAAGTTTGTAATTTAAAATGATCTCACAAAACAGTTTCTTTTCTGAAAATTAATGATTCATTTTCTTTCAAAATAATTAAAAAAAATTTAATTGGTCTCAAAATGTGAAGGAAAACATCGTGAGGAAAATTGCATACGCTGAAGAAGTAATTCTGATCTGTAGGCCTACCATTTTGCACTGTAGTAAACTATAGTAGTTTTACAATATAATATATAGAGTGCCTATTAATTATTCTTATGGTTTTTCTCCCATTTTCGTATTGAATTTCGTACAGCGCAGCTCTCCTAGTGATTATTTTGAGAACTGATTTTGACATACAATACAAAAAGCGCACCGTAATTACTACAGTAAGTAGTTTACTACAGTGCAAACTCATGGTGGCCTATACAGTCGACAAAAGCGCATCCGTGCGTGGTGGACTGCCGCCAATAACCTTCCAAGGGGTTAGGCCTGTGCCCTGCATTGGGACGTATTCAGGGTGTAAAAAAACCCTGTTGGAGCCTTTAGGAGGTGCTCCAGGCCATCAAACTGAACAACTCTCAATAAAAAGCCATAATGGAAATCTCGAAAAAACCACACATTTTATACAAAATTGCAGTAGGTACCAGGCCAGCTCGACTCAAATGTAGGGGACAGACAATTTTTTTTCGCCATTTCGAAGTTGGCTCCATTGTAGTCCATACTGAAAGTTGTTCAATTTGATGGTCTAAAGCACCCCCGAAAGGCTGCAACAGGGTTTTTAAGACCTGTATAAATCTCTATTTCTTTTATTTTCAGGTAAGCACAACATAAATCGTTAAAAAACAAAGATTTCTCTACAATCCCGACATGATCCAAAAGGTGCGTTCGAGGACTCGAGGAGATTTTTAAAGTCATTTCATACTGGGATGGGAACAGCTGCGCCCGCGCAGCTGCGCAAGGTGCGCGCGCACGTGTGCTGCGGACTCGGTCGTAAGTGTGCGCCTAGCTTTGTTTTATTTTTACTTTCAGCTTTCTCGATTGATTGGGATCGCAGTAAGTTTATAGGTATTTTTGTACAACTCATGACCATAATCCTTATCTCAGTGGTCAAAAGCTTTGCTATAACTACCAACTATTTAACGGCGTTTAATTTCGATTAAAGCTTGCCTTTAGCATATCGAAATAATCCAAAAGGACTGTCTTTAGATGAACATAAGAATCGGAGTCAATATTTATTACTCCTAGGTACTACTACCTACATCAAACTAAAGCATAAGCATAAGCATATGCTCACGACTATATTCCCCGAGGGGGTAGTCAGAGATACTCTGAAATCTCAGAACATCCACCAACAAAAACTCAAACAAACCAAACAAACTAAAACTAAAACTGTAGAAAATAGCAAAATATACTTATCTACAGTAACATTTTGTACCACTTTATAATTTACATTGACAAAACTGTAGAATCTCAGTAATATCCGACAGAATTTTTAGTTTTATTATGGAATAGAAGATCCTATCTTTACTATGGTTTAAAAAGTACCTACCTTGCGATTATTCAGTAATTATTTCCCTCTTATATCACAAAAATCAAATCTGAAAACTACGTATTGCTTATTTTAAACCATAATGTTTTTAATAATAAATTTATACAAAATAGATGCTTAAAAAATTAAATTATGACCATTATACGCTAATCTAATGCTTACAGAACGCAGACATACGAAGCAAAAAAAAATCTTTTTACTATATACGATATAGGTAGGTAGGAAACATCAATAAAATCAAATTCCACGGCTGTTTATCAGTCGCATAGTTGCAATTCTTTGGCACTGCGCGGACGCTCTTCCTACTTTCCAGACCGGTTCCCGCAGGTAGGTTCCTATTTCCTATGCTTATAGGTTACTGACACAGGAGTCACTTTAGTATATTATTGGTGATGGATGACTGATGATTCTTTAGATATCCTTACGGCGTAATATTAGGCAATGCTGCAGTATTACAATCCCAAGTTTATTTCGGCTAGGAGGGCGATTGCGCTACTTTAAAACATCAAAATTCAATCCTTATCCCATTTCAGTTCTAATTACATTGCAATTCAATCACTATACAACTGTCTAACTTTCAAGAACAGTACCGCGATTAGCGGAATACCAAATTTGTCAAAAGTTGTGGTTCGTACGTAGTCCAATCACAGATCAATCACCGAATATTTACCGCGATAGCAGCCCTGGAGCGGTGCCTATCTACGACTGGGAGCTATGTGAAATGGTTGTCAGTCATGGGAAAAGAAGTCGTAACGGATTAACAAGACGACAATGCGATATCATTACTCAACTCAACTGTGATGAACAGTACACAATATTACATCTAATTGTTAGTAGCAAACTAGTAACAAACAGGACATTGATTTACACTAGACAAGAAGTCAACCCTAGCTTTATATTTTCTGATACAAGTGCAGCACTCTTAGTCCATGTGACTCCTATAAAATCTTAATAAAACCGTTTAATTAATCAAGTCATCTCTAGCAGACAGTGCGTTGAACCTGTCCAGTCTCGTCTGGTAGGTCGAGACAAGGTCGCGGGCTAACAGGTATTAACGCGACACGTCACGACAAGTCTTTGAATAGCCAGTGACCGATACCTGCGCTTTTACCCTGATATGGTTTTATGTGGAGTTAATTTTAATTTCTTTAAATGTTTACGACCTTAAGGTCAGGTATTGGTCGGCGACGACGTAGTGCAAGCTGAGCTACAGAGTTTGCCACCCGCCACTTGTTTATACAGGGTTACCTACATACCAGTAACAGAAATTCTGTTTTTAAATTGTATTGTTTCATTGATGATGACATTTTTATTTTTATTGATGTTTACGTATCTTTGTTTACCCCGTATTTAATTTTGCTAAATTACTAAGTTCGTATATTGCTATAGCCTGAAAAACAGGGTAACCCGTAAAATATCGGGCATCTGGCAAATGGCAACCCTAGCTAGAGTGGTTGCGTAGGAAAAGTGGCACTCTTTCGTTTTGGAGGCCAGAATAAGAAGGACTCATGAATTTTAAAACAAAAATGATACCAGCACTCGTAGTATGCTACACGTGATACGGCTGTATCACGTCTTTTATCTCGTTCGTTCACGTGCAAATAGTAAGAGAGCGAAGATGTGATAGCGCTTTATCACGGTGTCATGCTACCAATGCTGATGATATAAAACAACAATCACGTTGAAAGAATCCCAATACTTAGTCCAAAACAACAATAATGTTGAAAATATCCCAGCCAATTTTCGAAGTAGATATGCAACTTCCAATGGACGGATTCTCTAATGCAAATGACCGTGTTCATTGACCGCTATGTTTCGACACGTTTTACAACAAACTAAACATTATAATCCCAAAGTATTATAGCATCCAACAAGCAATAAATGTTAAAATAACCGGATAAGTCTTACACAAAAACTTTTTGTACTTGTCGCTGCATGCGAAACTTTTTTTATCAACACCACCCATTTAACTTAGACCTTCCCTACCTCTCCTGCAACTTCAGAATCTTTATCAAAAAGGTGACCAGAAGTATAAACTGAGAGGCCTTTAATAAAATGGTTTATTATAGCAAGGCGAATGGACGACCTTGTCAAGTTGAGAACAGAATTAGCAACTTGCGATTAAAATACGAGATGAAAGAAGGATGGTAGATAGTGAAAAAGCTGGAGTTAGAAGGAGATGACGATAAAATGAGTCTAAAAGTTTTATTGTGACAGTTTGATGAGTTTTTGAAAAGGGTAATATGTTATAAGAGATAAGTGTACTTTTTGCGACCATCAGCAGCAAGGCTGATTCAGTGTTTATGGGGTGTAGAACATCTCTGTGATGGGGATGGACCAGGTCTGCCTGCATAACGTCAGTCGGTTAAGGAGTTACAGACGTTTGAAGGTCAGTAAAAAATTAATTATGATATTACTGTAGTATGCACTGTAGCTATGTGGACAGTACAAAAACTGACTTGGTTCATCAATCGGTTCAGGAGTTACAGCTGTTCAAAGTCCGTCCATCCGTCCGTCCTTTGAACAGCTGTAACTCTTAAATCGACTGGCAGTTCATGTCAGTTTTTGTACTGTTCACATAGCTACGGTGCATACTACAATAATATTATATGATCAGCCTTGCAGCTGATCGTAAATTTTTTACTGACCTTCAAATGTCTGTAACTCCTTAACCGACTGACGTTATGCAGGCAGACCTGGTCCATCCCCATCACAGAGATGCCGTACACCACATAAAAACTGAATCAGCCTTGCTGCTGATGGTCGCAAAAAGTACACTTATCTCTTATAACATATTACCCTTTTCAAAAACTCATCAAACTGTCACAATAAAACTTTTAGACTCATTTTATCGTCATCTCCTTCTAACTCCAGCTTTTTCACTATCTACCATCCTTCTTTCATCTCGTATTTTAATCGCAAGTTGCTAATTCTGTTCTCAACTTGACAAGGTCGTCCATTCGCCTTGCTATAATAAACCATTTTATTAAAGGCCTCTCAGTTTATACTTCTGGTCACCTTTTTGATAAAGATTCTGAAGTTGCAGGAGAGGTAGGGAAGGTCTAAGTTAAATGGGTGGTGTTGATAAAAAAAGTTTCGCATGCAGCGACAAGTACAAAAAGTTTTTGTGTAAGACTTATCCGGTTATTTAACATTTATTGCTTGTTGGATGCAAAAAGTACACTTATCTCTTATACTAATAGGGATAATCTTAGTGTTTCTGTCATTGGTGATACTAAGTAGGTACGTGGTAGTACCTATGTTGAGAAAATGAAATCAAGTGCTCTACAGTTTTAAGGATAAGAAAGTAAAATAGCTTATGAGCAACAATAAACTTATTGAGTCGTACTTTGGAGACAGCCTCATAAGATTCAGACTTTAATAACTCAAGCTCTTATAATTAGGTACGTACTTACATAATTATTAAACCATACTTTAATAGACTTTTCATATAGGTATGAACTTATAGAACGGGATTGGGACTCCAGAGATTTTTTTTAAATTTTCGAAATAGGAACGCACGGCGACAGATGAACCTACCCATAGTTGGACTTTATGTCCATGAACATAGAGTTCAACTATGGGTAGGTTGATCTGTCGCCGTGTGTACCTTGTTATCATTTTTTTTTGTTTTTTTTTTTGTTTTTTATTTATATACTATATATATATTTATATACAATATATTTATATACAAGGTGTTACAAAAATACAAATAAACCTTTAAGAGGGTGGTGTAGAGTATCAAACTGAACAACTTTCACTATGGGACCAATATCGAAATCGCGAAAAAAAATGTATGTTCTTATACTCTTCAAATTGACTAGAGCTAAAATTTATGTATGGGATATGAAATAATTTTTTTCGCGATTTCGATGTTGGTCCCATAGAGAAAGTTGTTCAGTTTGACGGTATTAACAACCCCCTTAAGATTTTCAAAAATTTATTGTTACTTATGTAACACCCTGTATAAAATATATACATAGAGTCAGTATACGGTATTCATGGGTTACTGAGATTAGATCAATCAGCGACTTTTAGCCCCATTTGCGTCCCTGGGTTAGCAATAAACTCCAGGTTAAATTGGTAACCAATGATTTTTTTGTATAGAAAAACTTTACGTATAGAAAAGAAAGCTACTTTACCCGGAGTTAATAGCTAAGCCAGGTTGACGCAAGAGGCTTAGGGCGTTTCATGGATTTTCTGAATAGTATTGTTAGAATTATTAAAAAAGCAATTAGATACCTACCTAATTGATTTTATATACCTAGATATAGATAATAAACAATATATGACAGTTTTCGTTAAAAATGTGCAACGCCAGTGCTCTACATTTATACTAAATTGCTTCCATTGCTAAAACTAAAGTATGTAGCAGTAGAGTTTAGGTATGGAACAGCAAATTTTTTGTTGTATTTCAGGTTCGCTCCAGTAGTAAAAGTTGTTCAGTTTGATGGTCTGAACCACCCCTAAAAAGTCGACTCATTTCCATGTCACCTACGTATAAAGAAAGAAAATGTTATGGATGGAGAAATAATCATTCACGAAGCTGAAACAAAAACCAACATACCGTAACTGAAAATAGAAAGTAACAAAGGATCAAAACACAAAACTCAATAGAACGCCCTAAAAGCCAAAATTATAACAATAAGAAAACAAATGCAATCCGTTATAGCTCGTAATAGCAAAGTAGACGAGTCTTTACAATTGTACAAGACACAGGTGAAACAAATTGAACCGTTAACATCGAAATTAGACAAAAGGATCTATTGTCACAAACATTTGGCAAAACACCCGTAACGAAAACGAAAACGGGAGTCAGCGGGTTACAAACCCTACTGTACCCTGAAAGCGTTAAATGTATACAGAAAAAAACATTAAAAGGTTTTTTGGAAACCAAAATGACGGTAATAAAAAGTGTGACGAATGATAAAGGTAACTGATGCTTCTATTTTTGAAGAAATAGATTTGTTTTGTGGGTGGTGACTAGTGGACAATTATTTTGATTTTATTTGTTAGGTTAAAATTTGTGACCAAACAGTGGTACGATTCGCAATGGATGAGTCATTGCTTTGTAACTAATAATATACGGGTAGATACAAAAAATACGTTTTCACAGAATTAAAGCAAAATAATTGTGTTTAGTTTAAAATTGTATTTAAATAATTAATTCAGAGTTTGAACAAAAAAAACCGAAATCGTAGCTAACACTTTGTCGGAAACCGCTCGCAAAAAATAAAATAGCGCTCTAAAATGTATTTTTTTAATGTTGAGTAGCATTTTAGGCTACAGATTTGTACCTACTCTTACACAGGGTCTTTCTTAATATACTGACAATTTTTTAAGGGTATGATCAGACCATCAAACTGAACAACTTTCTCAAACAGCGAAAAAAAACAGCTGCTATACTAAACCTACTCGTGACAAATGTTTGGGATAGCTGGTTTCTTTTCGCGATTTCGATGTTGGTCCCTTAGAGAACGTTGTTCAGTTTGATGGTCTGATCATCCTAATCCTCTTAAAAAACTGTCAGCGTATTAAGTTGGACCCTGTATTCAGGGTGTTAGGGTAAACGATGCATTACTTTATTTACCCTATGTTAGGTATAGGAAATTCGGGGTCAGGACCCGTGCTCCACCTAGGCTCGACACCTGGCTGGATGGCCGCAAAAAATACTTTTGGAGAGGCGATTATTTTTTGCGACTTCAAAGTCAAAATTGTTTAATTTGATGGTCTGATCATCCCCTTAAAAACCGTCAGCATATTAAGACGGACCCTATAATGGACCATAATATATACAGAGGGTTAAGGTAGGTAGACAGTTGCAATACTTTTATGGGTGATTGTATTTATGATACAAAACAACGTTCTCCATGGAAGCAAAAAAAAATTGTTACAAATGGCACGTAGGTATGGAACTGTATGGCAAGTCAAAATTAAGTTAATTAAACCGACCGAATGCCGACTCTACTCAAATATGCACCTTGTTCCATGTTGTTGTTGTTTTATTTTATTATCAATTATGAAACCTAATTTCTACAAAATGTAAGAAAAATCAGAAATACAAGAAGGACATAAAGGACCATAACACTAAAAACTAAAGACGCAAAATATGGCAGGAAACAATTGAATTGTGCCACTGCAGCAGCCACAGAGGTGTGCTTAGGAACAAAGAACCGCAACAAAGAAGTACAATATTACTTTAAATAAATAGCTACCTAAAGAAGGGTGCAGTTTTAGTGTTATTAGCGTTGTACAATAGACTTAGGAATTTTACATTGTAAGCTTTTTGTTGAAAGGTAAGTAAGTTATTGCCTGGACGAGTCCACTGCAGGGCAAAGGCCGTAGTTAAATATTATAGTAGAATTCAATATTCATAAATGGCAAAAATTGGAGCCGTTGTTAATAAAATTACACGAAAGGCCTAAAGTTGCAAAAAGAAATCATATGTTTTATTTTAGAGACTTTTACCCATATTAACTTAGAGAGAACGCCAACTCGACTCAAATATGCATATATTTTTTGCGATTTCATGTTTGCTTCTATAGAAAAAGTTGATCAGTTTGATATGTTGAGCTTTAGAAAATTGAATGGATGCCAACGGACAAAAATTTCAGCTTGTATGTCGTATATCCCGAATTCCCGATACACAACAATATCAACTACAATCAACATCGATGTATAATTTTTTTTGTCAACACCACCGCCGTAAATTGTATAATTTTTTGTTGTTTAAACAATAATGTCTTTTGATCACCCGCCTAAGTAACAATTTCATTACTTGGAAACCTTTAAGGACCTCCCAAAGGCAGATACAAAACAAGACAAACAAATTGACAAGACATTTAGACTATATCGGATTCAGTGGAAGTGACTCAATCGCACCGCCCTGCTCACCCGCTGGTAGAGGCGGCTTGAAGATACAACAAACACACACCTTTCAAATTTTCCGATTCAATAAACTTCCAACTCTATTTCAGTCGTCCCAGCGATGGTATTTCAATGATTGGAGAAATTATCGTCAAGAATAAAAAGGTCATAGAAATTAGAACTGTATGGTTCTTGAAATAGGGCTGATAAAGCTTTGTATTATATTTTCATAGTAACAAGGTGTCAAGCTGTGATATACAGGTTACCAGTAGAACCACCAGCGTCGATCTTGACAAAGATATCTTTGCTTTTAAAATAGTATTTAGTGTTTCTGCTATAAAGTTTAATATACTTTACGGTGGTTATGCCATAAGATGGTCAGGCGGCGTCAGAAAGGTGCAAAGAATCAATCGAACGATGACAACACAAAATATGGCGGTATTGACGCGAAAAATAAAAATTATCTGTAAGTGGAATTCGTTTAAATGGGCGAGGGTGACCAAATATGTAGAATAATGGAGATAATTAGCAAGATTGGATGATATTGCTATTTATACAAATAAGGATACTTGTTTGTAACAGTTAGTTTTTTTACCATAAATACGACAAGTTCATACTATTTTGCATAAATTATTGATTGGTATTTTTCGCATTTACAGACTGGTAGAGACATACTCATCGTTTTCCCCTCTAAAAAACCGGACTTAGAATCGGTATTTGATTAAAGTAATCCTTTTATGGTGCAGGCGCTTACAAAAATTATTTATATATTCATTGAACACTCAAAATATCTTGGACATTGTCACACAGTTTGGGTAATTCCATCCTACTAAAGCACCAGAATCTGGACATGTAGTTAATACATATTAAGATGTCGTTAAAATTTTCTGGTCATATGTTACAATATTATAATGCATTCGAAAATCATCCGACTTGAGATTAATCAGAAATAAAGGAAATATAAAATAATTCACCGTTCTAATAATTTATATTATTAGAACTTGCTAATCCCGTGGACTTAGAATCGGTATTTGATTAAAGTAATCCTTTTATGGTGCAGGCGCTTACAAAAATTATTTATATATTCATTGAACACTCAAAATATCTTGGACATTGTCACACAGTTTGGGTAATTCCATCCTACTAAAGCACCAGAATCTGGACATGTAGGTAATACATATTAAGATGTCGTTAAAATTTTCTGGTCATATGTTACAATATTATAATGCATTCGAAAATCATCCGACTTGAGATTAATCAGAAATAAAGGAAATATAAAATAATTCACCGTTCTAATAATTTATATTATTAGAACTTGCTAATCCCGTTGGTACCCTTTACGTGCAATTAAATATGGTCATCTTTATTTAAAAGTTTTACTTACATCCACAAAATTGTACTTATGCAATCTATTTACTAACTAATCTTCTTTTATGGACATCAATAAAACTCTCGTTATTTACAACTTCGTGTTTGCACATCCATTCGAAAATTCCTGGACTCAACGCAATATAATGAAAATGAGTCATAAAGATACCGCCTTGTCCACAAACTGTCTCCTTCACCCTATGAAGGTGACACATTTTTCGTTAAGGTTTTATAGTTTTTTCTCCATTGCCGGTTTTGTATAACCTTTCTTTTAAAGTTCTTCATAAAAGCGATATTGTATTTTGTTTAATCGTTTTTGTCTTATTTTGATTTGGAATGGAATGTGTTTGTGTTGGACAATAATAGAAATATTTTATTAATTGGTTTTATTTGTGTGGTCTTTAGATAAGTTAAAAAGTGTTGGTTTAGGTTCATTTTTTTATCTCGTTTGGAAATTAGTAGAAATGGAGGATGTGGATTATTGGGTCAATTTGATTTTTTTTAATCTATGATCATTCTGTGATGGAGTTTTTGTTCACTATTTTTTTTTCAAGATTTAAGTAATATCTATATATTAAAAGAATAAAAGTCATTCTTTCTTCTGCAGCATAAAGATAATTTACGATTCTACGAATCACACAATCTACGAATAGGTAACGGTAACAAAATATTTCGCGTCGGTCAGATAGTTTGTTACAGCTATCAACAACAAAAATTTTATTCTTAAAAAATAATTATTTATATATAGCCTCATATCGTCAAGTCAATGCAAATCGGTACCTACAGAAAGATACGAATACCTATCAACCGTCTAAATCTAAACGATAAAATTAAAATATAAAATCGTTTGCTTTTTTACACCGCCGAACTTAGCTTTGTTTCTATATTAATTCTTTATTCGTGTCAAAAAACCCATTCATCAAACTTATCAAAATAATTTAGCGACAGTAGGTTACTTCAAAGAAATAATAAACCCAAATACAAATGTGAAAAAGCTGTCTTCATTTGTTTTATATTCTATTGTCTTAAATCGATTTCGAAATATAAAAATGACTCTACATTTAAATGCTTGACAAAAAATGCGCGGAACATTTTACAACGTATGGAAATGGCGTACGTTTTTTATAAGCGGCTTCTTTGCGTTTTGTCGCCAGTTCAGAATTCTTACACGAAATCTTGCTCCACCTAAATTATTCGAAAACTATTTAAATATACTTGGTGTTTACAAAATGAACCCAAAATAAAAAGACCGTTTATACAGTAGAACCGTTTTACTTTAGTGTTAATTTTCATAATTTCGCAAAGAAAGTATTTTGTCCAGATTTCCATAAGAATGTCAGTATTTACACTACTTAGGAATTGCACGCTACGAAGCAAGTTACGAAGCAGATTAACGAAGGATACTTTTAAGTGCTTATGTGAGTGCTGAACGCTGAAAAAATGTTTAGTTAAATATAACCAAACTTTAGTGATTACCGAACTGTTTAAGATAAGATAAGATAAGATAAATATTCTTTATTTGCACACCAAGAATAGAAAAAAAAAAACTGTTTAGTAGAACATAATCAAACATTTGGTTAAAATAGCTAAACAATGGCTACATTTGGTTAAAATATCTAAACAATTGGCTACATTTGGTTAAAATAGCTAAACAATTGGCTATTATAACCAAATGTTTGATTATATGCTAAAAATAGTTCGGTAATCACTAGTTACCTATTACAAACAAAACCGTCTTTTCAACGTTTTTCCAAACGGCAATGGAGTCGGCTATGCTCGGAGTTTCCCTGCGACATCCAATCGGAAATGAAGAGATTCGCAGAAATACCAGAGTATAGCCAACATAGGTAGCTCTATTATACTAAAGTGACAATGGGTGGCACTTTACTCGCAGAACCAATAGCCGATGGAGCCAAAGAGTTCTCGATTGGCGACCGCATACCGAAAAGCGCAGCATGTGTAGACTCAGCCATGGTGGACCTACGACCTGATGAAGGCGGCGGAAACCAGTACCCAAGTACTCTCTCGTCCTTAATCCTACTGATTCTGATCGAACGGGAAAATTATACGATCAGGCAGATAGGGTCGGGTGCAATTGCTATAATCGGTGACATGGTGAGGGCATCACTGTATCAGAGATGTTAACGCTATCTGAAGAAATAAGATTCCTCTTACGACACAAAATGTCTGGGTTAGTGCTATTCGAAGCTATACACCACGCCGCGTTTTTTTCGAAATGCCAAATATGTACAACATTATTCAGGAAGCAGTCACTGCTTTTTACTGCGGAAAATTAGTGGAACTATAAAGAGTCAACCGAGCCAGTGAAAAACTTAAGCAACCTGTCAAAAGGGCACGCGAAGGGATACTAAGGGGGGGATAGACAAGGATGCATGTATACGTTGTTTGTATTTGCATCCTTTTCTATCTATACTCAAGAAGAGATCTCCACTTGAGTGTCGTTCTACTGACGTCTCGGCATTGGGCGTTTCTGGGTCTACGCGGCGGATTGGGTAGCGTAGATCGGTGAGAACCACGTCATCGCTGTGTAGGTCCGAAGTACTTATATACTAATCGTGAATATCACTACAACTGCAAGCTTCAAAAAGTTCTTCTGACTGCCCAGAGACCTTCGTTTTAGCAGAAATAAAGTAAATTGGAAAGTAGAACCATGAAGACGGTTAAGACACGTTAATCATAGGAACCAGTATTTCCTGATGAGGCCAACAGCTGATTTTGATACTAGTTCTCGTGTTAACGGACAGCCGATCGTTATTTTTGTTAACCGGTTGTGGTATTGACCTTTAGAATCATATGGTAGAATTTGGGGCCTAGAATAGAAATTACAATAGCATTTTAAGTTTTAAACATTTTTAACGGGGTGTTCGGCATCTTAGGTAGGTAGGTAGGTACGTTCTGATAAGAAAGGTTGTTTTTTCTCAAATCTGACAGAAGTTATACAAGTAAAATGAAGTTACTAGCCAATGTCCCTACTGCATGTATAACTACGCATATTTCGAAGAAACGGATTGCACAAAATCAATTTGTTTTAGGAAACATATTTTACTTTCATACGTCACATTTACTATCTTCTTCTTATCGAGTAGGCACTGGTGTCAGAGTTTATTCAAACCGCCTTACGGCCTCTGACGTGGTTTTTATGTAACGACTACTACCACCAGAGATAGTAGCCGGGACCAACAGCTTAACGTGCCATCCGAAGCACGGAATCATCTTTCTTTTCAGACAATCAGGTGACTCAGCCTGCAATGTCCTAACCAACTGGGGAAAGACGCACAAAGTGACATTTCACTAGGTGCCCCCCGTGGGAATCGAACCCACGACCTCCGTGTCAAGAGCCCAATGCTCTTAACCATTAGACCACGGAGGCAGTTACTATAATAGGAGCACATTAGTAGCACACTATTTTCTATCCCTATTTCAGTAAACTAATTTTAGCCTAATTTAAAAAGGAGTGAATGAACAACAGCGTATGGTTTCTATAATTTAATACTTTCCGAGCACCTCGATCTCGCAGTGATATTCAGAGGTTAAGAGAATATTATTCCGAGAGCGAAAATGCGCGCTGCATACAAACGTACTATGGTGATATTTTCAATACTAGCCAATTAAAGTCAATGAAATTTTGCAGAAGACATCTAGACACAAATTTCTATGCTTCTATAGAGTCCGATTTTCGTTAAGATATACAGTTTCAATGCTAGGATTAATTTAAGATTTGTATGAAAATCTTTGAGGCACTGTAACTTGAAAACTATACATTTTAACGAAAATCGGACTCCATGCAAGCTTAGAAATTTGTTTCTAGATTGTTTCTGCAAAATTTCATTGACTTTAATTGCTTAGTATTGAAAATATCACCATAGTACGTTTGTATGGAGCGCGCTCCGAATAATATACCCTTAGCCGACTTTTTTTCATTCTACTTTTGTAAATATTATCCAACAAAATATATTTTGAATATAAACCGTCGAATGGTAATAAAAAATAACTAAACACTTAATGATAATGTTTGTTTGACAATAGCAGCGGTGCGAGACGTGTGTTCGGAATGTGGTCCGAACCTCCGAACATGACGAACTATGTCTATAATGAAAAAAATGTCAGAGACTCGTTACTGATGGCGTGTTTGTATCTAAGAGAATAAATATTATTGGTGTATAAAATTTTTGTACTTACTGAAATGTTGGGATTGTAATATGTTTGATATTTTGTGATTACATCTTGTCTATAGATTAATAATTATAGGATTTTCATCATAATGAGCATTCAAAATTTTTACAGCGCTAAACTTTTCTTTGGCCAGTACCCACTTAGTAACAAACTACTTAAATGTCAATTAAAAGAACCAATGTGGTGGTGGTGGGACCATGAAGTTTCTATGGGTTTGCGACTCAAAAATTCGCTGGCGATACGGTGGCGCTGGCGAGAGACGATGCTTGATTGATAAATAACCTTTCGACAAAACCAGTCAGTTCAAATCGATTGCTAAAATATAATTTGCATAGCCTGGAAAATTCTTCGAGTAGTCGACCACCTACTTCTTTAATTTACCTAGATTGTATGCGTTTGCATCACCGAGAGTAACAACTTGAACCAACCGTTGACTCCCGTGACATAATACAGTAACTGACATTTCTAATTGACGTAGGTTGTACAAAACGTTCACTAAGAATTGTTTATTTTTAGACTTACGCTGTTTGGACCACCCCGCTTTCTATAAATAGGCCATAATTGGTCCAAAGATTAAGTAGAGATAAAAATTTAATATTTAATGCGTTAGGATATGTTGTTGACAAAGGATTTGTATTTTTTTTTTACTTTTTAGGGATGTTTTTAGTCTATCTATATGACTCATTTTGTTTTTCCAATGTCAGTTAGGTTAATAGGTTTTTCCAGGGTTAGACAAGATCTGTTATCTGTAGATTTTTTTGTGCACATTATTATTATTATATGAACATACTAAGTGATTTTATATTCTTTACCTGGAATTTATTTGTCAACATTTATGTCACAGCCTGGATGTTTAGATGTTTAATTTAAATTACCTTCCTTACAAAGGGTTGGTTCGGTTCCAGCCTAAATAAATAAATAACGCTCACAAACACACACATTGTAATGATCCCAGTAAGCACTATAGGCTTTTTATTATGGAACAATGCAACAACGGCATAAATGTATAACATCCATGACCGAACCGGGATTCGATCCCAGGACCCGGCGTGGTAACCATTCGTCGAACCAACCAGGTCGTCTGTATCTCAAATCAAATTAAGTTGACTTCAAAGTTAAAAATCTTACAGAAACTCGCGAGTTATGGGCAAATCTTTGTTGAAACTACATACAAACAGCAGAATGTTTTATAAGGTTTACTCTTACGCTAAACATAAAATTCCTAACGTCCACAGAGGCCTTTGAACTAAGTAACGTTAAATAACTGTTTAGTATCTGATCAACAAGCAATGTTTAATTACATGTCTTATCATGGGACCGCTATTGTTGTAGCCACAGAGCAAGAAATGTTATAAGCGTGACGCAAAGCATTCTTATCAAAAATCGCTGTTTTAAAAAAAAATTACTAAGCCGGTATAGAAAATAATAACATAAATAAGACAAACGTATAAAACAATATGACGATAATTCCTTTCGGTGCGGTCAGAATATTTACTGCAACGACCAACTATCAACCAACAACAAAATGCAACAAACAACAATCATATATGTTACTATGATATTTTCGGTAAACAAAGGTGGGAATGTGTGGTGGGCTTATGAGCAATTTAAAAAAAATTGGTTAAGTATGTACTTAGTTAATGTATGTGGTGGTAGTAGTGGTGACTGGTGGTGGTGTATGTATAGGGTGGGACAGTGAATTTAGTATTTTAAAAACTTAGCATAGTATAGAATAAACTCACGTCTATATTCATCGAAGGTAGTCAGAGATGTAGTTCTAAATCGAATGATTGAAATGTGTTAGCAAATAACCGAAATTAAAACGTTGTTTATAGTTAATTACAATTGTTTATACGAATTAAGAACTGAGAAAATTTTTAGCTGAGCTCAAAAGTAAGTAGTATTTATAATCTAGATTTTAAGGTCTATCTCTAATTTTTCATCGTTGACAGCGACGACGAATGTCCCTTAGCACTGTCTGCTATAGAACTTAGAAAAATATTCTAAGGTATAGAACGAGTGATTCTATTTTTCTTTGTTCCGTGTTTGTAGCAGTCTCGGCTCCATTGTAATTGTAGCAAATTCTTGATAACTGTCAAACGTGACGTCATAGAAAGAGCCGCGAAAGTAGTGTGATTCTTTGTGAATCGTATTGCAAGTAGAGAAATATCTAAATTGTAGGGTTCAACAAAGCATAATTTTTCTACACAACCTTTTGATGATTTCTTTACTTTACTTATCTAGAATTTAAACCACCCAAAACCGTAACGAAGAAATTCTTCAAAAACACTTCGTCTCGAATTTCAAATAAAAAATTGCGACTTGAAATGGCGGATGCCGCACAGCTGATAGCTGACAGCTACTATTGAAGCGCGTACGCATCTGTCGCTCTCCATTGTAACAGCAGCTGATGTGGGCGTCCTTTTGTACGAAAAGTAGGGAATGCAAGCATTCCTGAGGGATTATTTGATTTAAAAGGGGAAGGAATGTTTTTGAAATTAAGTTACCTATCAAGTATATTCGATAAATTTACAGAATTATCCACAAATGCAGGACCTTTGAAAAGGTCGAAAAGGTGCGACCATTTGCAAAAAATTAGGAACTACCACTAAAATCGACATTTTTAAGTTCCTTACTCATCCTATTCTAGAGCTGGGCAAATGCTGTATGGCAAATATCCTAGGGCTGGGTAAAAAATTGCAGAAAAGGAGAGAGGTATCCTAATTCATTCTATAGGTACCACCAACATTTTAGCCCTGATTCAACGCTGCTGGCTTAACTTCTAATTGATAGCTGAAGTTCTTAGTAGTTTTTGGTAGAAATTCGATGTGTAGAACCAACGTACTGGCTGGACAGGGGTACACATGGGGCAAAGGGTGTGTGGGCGTGGGTTATGTTATGATGCGTTTCCTCAAGGCCATGGGCAGTTTTCAGTATCTTAATATGCGTTTTCTAACGTAACATTGCATCAGCTATTTTAAGTAACCTATTGTTTCCCTGTTTACAATTACCCAGCATAACGTCAAAGTCAGCATTTTACAGAGGACTTTTTTGATCTGAGTTTTAAACATGTTTTAGGGGAAGATTCAAAACGGTCTTGGGGATTTCATTATATTAGCGTATTATACCTTTAAAGTGACCCATGAAAGACGTGTTGACCCTACTAAGCCGAAAGTGTGGAAATATCAGTTTAACGTGTGGTTGGTATAAAAGGGCATGCATATGCTCACGACTATATGCTCTAAAAGGAATAAAAGAGGAAAAGTTTTAGTTTTACAGGGAAATTACAACAACATAAAAATAAAGTATGGTAATTTGTGTAAATTCTGACGGGCTAGTTTTAAAACATAAGACTAATATAATATAAATTAAGCAACGGCTACTTTAAAACTACTTAATCTACCTATTAAACTAATTCGGTTAAGCGGATATTGAATCTTGCATCAACGGCTCCTTCCGTTGAGTTAAACATCAATTTTAACCGGTAACTAAACTGACTAATGTTAATGTAACAAGTAACGTTACATCAGAGATTTTTATCTTAATTACGAGGATGTTGGTTAATGCGGTTGGAGTGAGAGCGGGGAATATTTGATGGTGTCTATTGTTGATTCAGGGTAGCAGTTGCAGTTCCCCATGAACCATGATATTTGGTCAAAGAATACTACCTATTATCCCCTTATCTTATGTAAGTAATACCGACTGCTGAAGGTGAAGGAAAACATTGTGAGGAAACCTGCATACGCTGAAGAAGAAATTCTGATGCGTATGTGAAGTCTACCAATGCGCATTGCGCACACGTGGTGGACTAACGCCCATACACCCTCCCTGAGGGAAGTAGGTAGTAGTGCAGTGGGGCGTATATATACTGTGATGATGGTCCCCTTATCTCTTCCTTCTCTTATATTATAAAACTGTAACAGAAGTGTGTCTGTACATTGAAGATATTTAAAAAAAAGTTTAATAGATTTTTGACTATCCATTTGTTTGTTTGAATATCAGTCCATCACTTCACTTTGTTGCTGCAGTTGCTTAACTTCTTTGTTCGTTTCCAATATCGATGCTCCACTATGCCAACGAGTGTTTCAGGTTATACATAACCTATCTACCTCTAAAACGCACTAAAACAACCATTAACAAGCCACCACTGAACCATAAACAATAACTTTTATTTTTAGAACCCTTTATTAGTCAGTTTAACGAACTAATTACACGCTGACAACGCGGTTTAGAGCATTAGTTGACTAATTCGTTCAATTTGACAGTTGAGTCGAGACGAGGTAATCATAATCGAGCAGTGGCGCCTTAAAAGACAGCCATCGACAAGCGGGTTAACTTATTAATTTATTTTATTTAGGTTGTGACTTTGCTGGTTTTTTTTAAATAAGACGTGTGTGTTTTTACATTTGACAGGGAGAATATTTTTAAGGACAATGATGATGACGTTATAAGAAAACCCGATATGAACTTATTAAGTATAAATTTCTGAAAAAAGATGGAGGAATATTGTTAGTACTAAGTACCTATTTTATCGCTGATACTTAGTTTTTGTTTTATTTCTGTTTTTAATAACGAAAAATATGTTTACTTTCATCTAATCTGTATAAACCAACATTTTCATTTTATTATTTCCCAGTTCCACCTCCGTGCTCATGCCCAATGCGGATTGGTAGATTTCACATATGCATCAGTATTTCTTCTTTACCGTATGCAGGTTTCCTCACGCAAACAAAAATGCATGCCCATACAACCATAGGTACACCCACCATCCCTGAGGCAGTAAGACGCATTATATAGATAGGCTGATGATGATCATTTCCTAGTTATTATTCCACATTAATAATATTTCAGAATGTAAGTATATTTTAAGTTATAATAATTATCTTTTATAAAAACAATCAGAGATTTGAAATCATTTAAAAATAGATAAGTATTTGAAAACGAGAAAGTTTAAAACTAAAAACCAGTAGCAACAAACTCTTACGCATTAAAAATTATCAGGAATAGTCCAAAACTTACGAGCTGTCAAAGGTAAGGTAACTGACAAGCCTAATAAATGTGTCATTTGGTTTTATTTTCTTTTTTCGATGCACTGCAATCAATGTCACTTCACTATTCCATGATTTAAAAGTTCGAAGCCCTTTCTTTGTTTCGAATTTTCAAATTGAGAACGTTGTCTATGACGCAACGGTTTTGGCGTTCGGTTTTTTGGAGGTTGGTTACTTCTATAGGATTATGCTTTACAATGAACTCGTGAAAATTTTGGGTATTTAGCTATTTGGTCATTGAGATTAGACTTAGATCGTGTATTATCATAATCTGTTTGGATATTATAACAGGACACGAAATTGATGTTCACTAAGTTAACTATATTTTATATCACATTTTGTTTTGTATGACGCATAATAAACGAATGAGAGTAGCAGGTATTAAAATTAGAACCTTAGGTTGTAGTATACAAATTATAAGCTTACACAGCCTTTTCAAATAAATATTTTTGTATTTCTTAAGTATTATTTACCTAATATACATTTCATGACTTGTTAAAATAGACCAGTAGAGTCTAGGCCACTTAATGATATTAAATGGTGCAAAAATTATACCCACTCCTCCTGGTACATTTTGAAGCATAGTTCTTTTAACAGAAAATATGTTTCCCTCCTCCATGCCCAGTAGCTTTGAAAATAGAATGGTGTTTACAGATCTTGGTGTTAAACAAAAGGGGGTAACATTACAAATCGTCATAACGCTCGATAATGCGTTACCGAGTGACAGCTGATTTATGAAATGCCGCCATTTTGATTGTTGTTTTCATTGTGCGTTCGGGAGGGAATTCGTTTAGGTTATTTATTGATGGCTAAATTAGTTTTGTTTAGATTTGAGGCTTAGAGTCCTTTATTTATGTTATTTACTATGAAATTACAATAAATTACATTCTGTAAGGGGTGGGAAGGTAAACTTTTGAAAATGGCACTAGGTAACTTACCTTTAATGGCGTGCACATGCCTGATGTTATTTTTTCGCAGAAATTGTTAAAATTTAATTTACTTGCTCTTTCAAAACATATTCTTTTATCTTCAACTTCACTTCAAACACATTTAAAATAAAATATTTTATGGTGCACATAAAAAAAACGCGATTAGCAGTTTTTTCAATCACCAAGAAATATAAATGCTATGATGACAATGTGTCAAAAACAATGTTTTATCATTACCCATTTACACTGGACTCTCGCGGTGGAGTATGGCCAAATTCCTCTTCCTCTCATTCATGAGAAGTGCGTCCTGCCGTCGGATCCTAGAGGATTTTCTTGCCTGTTTTTTCCATAACTTAAATTGTAAGTATGTAGGTACATTTATGAAAAGTTTCGTTTACTTCCGCAATATTTCACTCAAACGTTTCACAAAACTCCATCACACTTTAATTAAACCAATTAAACAATAAAGTAAAAAACAACAACTGAACACCATTCATATAAAAATTTGCATAAAACACTTCACTTCGACCCAAATGGCCAAATCGCATAAACGTAAATTTATTACATTGCAATTATGTACCTTAAAAGGTGTGTCTTTCTGTCTATCAGTGTAGGTGTCGCAAATATCAATCCCAATAGTACTGTAGCCCCGGGACTTTTTAATTACCAAAAAGATTACCGATAGCCATATAGAAATTTCTGTATGGTACGAAATTACTAATATAAAACACTCAGATCCTGTTTGCTGTGATTTGAGATAAAACCGAAGTCTTATAGATCACAGCATTAGTTCAATACCCATAGGTTATAGTTAGACAGTCTTAACATCTTACAGATGACAACATTAGTTCAATACCCATACGTAATACTACTATACTAATGTAGTTAGACAGTCTAAACTTGCCATACAGATGAAAAAGTCACTTTCGATTGGTCTTATAGCTTTGTATGGCAACTTAAGACTGTCTTGATATTACGTATGGGTATTGAACTAGGGTAACTAATGTGAAAAACATGTCAGTAGGTATAGACAAACAACGGAAACATCGAAATTTAAAAATTCAAGACTATTTTTTTATTTTTTTTTATCACGGCTCGGGTTGTGATCTGTAAGACTTTTTTATATATTTGTAATTTCGTACCTTACAACAATTTCTAAACTGCAATCGGGAATCTTTTTGGTTATTAAAAAGTCCCGGGGCTACAGTACTATAAGCCCATGCTAGATCAACCTGCTTCGTTAGTTTATTATTCGACTTGTACCGGATTTAAATTCATATAAAACACTATTGATTGATTAGGCGGATTTGAAATTAATCGATAAAATGGAGCAAAACACTTGGCAGCTCTACTGGTCTACACACCGAACCCGCCGACATTTCGCCGACAGCCACCGACACAGCTTTTCATATAATTTGCATCCTCGGGCTGTGTCAGCGACTTTTCGGCGGTTAGGGTGTGTCAAACACCATAGACAGACACACGGACGGACGGACGGACACACGGACAGCGTAGGCTTATGAATAGGGCCCCGTTTTCACCCTTTGGTTACGGAACCCTAAAAACGAGGATCGTGGTGTTGGCATATCTCTTCGCCACGATGGCAACTTACACTCTAACACTCAGTTGCAGAAACGCTCATTAAATGTTAATCCTCCATTAAATCTCTTGCTGACACTTTTTGTCTTGTTGACGTAGTAAAACCTGGCGTTTCTGCAACGGATTGTATGACAATAATACGAGAGTATGCCATCGACTCGACGGAAGAAGACCTATATCGAGTTTCACACGTGTACAGATGCATATAATTATGATTAATATCTCTGATTGTGATTATCACAATTTAAATAAATTTAGGTACCAGTTAGAGTTAGTCCAACACATGGCTTTCTATATTAAAATATACATACCAGCTGCAAAAATTTTAATGCGATCAATTCATGAATAAAACAATTTGTATTTAAAGATTCAAATATAGAATCCTTTTTACACAAATCGGTCACGTATCGACAGAGGAGGCGTGACCACGTCCGCTATTATAGCGATCGAAGGACCGAACAATCAAAAAATAAAATGGCGCCAATGAGGTCATAATGTTTAATAAACATTTCTCAGTACACGCGTGTCCCTTGAACACGACTTTTCCTATTATGTAATTGTTTATTGATTTAATTGTTTGTTGTCTGATTAAACAATAGCTACATAAAAGTATATTTTCAAACAATAATTTAGATAAATCAAACAAATGTTTCAAAGATCTGTAATGTTCAGACAATGTAATTCAGTCATTGTAGAGAAGTTATTGAGGAGAAAGGATCGGATTATTTTTATTTTTTAACTTACTAATTAACTTTGGCTCATAAAGTGTTTTAAGAAATCAAGTGATAACATCAATATATTCTTTCTCCCCTCCGGACGGAAAACGTCAATTTTCATCCCGCTGCGCTAAACGAAGTCGCCGCTTTCCGCTTCCGTCGAGGAGAAAAATAGTATACTAACCTCGGGCAGTTAAAAAGAAAGCCTCAGATCACATGTATGTTAACAATTACATGAGTTCTGAGACCTTTCTTACTTTCCTGCCCTCGGTGTGTAATCTACTATAACCTACTGGCTTGGTTCCAAGTTTGAACTCATCTGAAGATAAGCAAACTAAGTAAAATGTTTAAAAAACAAATCAAATTTTTAAGGATTTTAGTTTGCTTAATTTTTACATACCTATTCGGCCAGTACCTAAGTACTGAATAATTCAATTACATCGTCGGATAACATTCTCCTCATTCATGTTCTGTGTAAGTATAGTAAAATATTATAAAGTAGGTGTATAGTTAGGAGTTAATAATGATTTTTTAAAATAACACACAAATATCTTGTCTTAGAGCTATAAGTATGTATATTTCCGAAAAATTGCTTTTTTCCGTCTTCGTTGGGCTTTTTGCAGACTTCTGTAACAATTCAACGTTTCTACCAAGTATTCCTTGTATAAAAAAAATGTATTTCCATATCTATGCCAGGTCCCACTGCCCTAATAAAATCGTCAAAAACTAAAGCGCAAAAACTTTAGCGTCTTGTTTATCCATATGGATTTAAAAGCCCATTGGGTGTCAAAATTATGCCTTTTCTTATACCGCCGCCATATGGGCACGACCACCAGGGTCATTTTGCCAAATCTATTTTTATTTTTTTTCTTCACGATTCCGTGACACACATGCTGTTAGATGGTATTAAATTTATGGGTTTTTATTCTGTCTGTCTTTCTGTCCATGTGGTGTTTGTAAAGGATGTAGTCGAAGAGTTGAGAAATGAATGCTAAATTTTTAAATAGTAATAAATCGATAACTTGCCCATCATTTCGCTTTTTAAAACACGAAAAAAAGTATTAAAAAATATACGTTGTATCCTGTGAATTCCTGATTATTTTTACAAACACAATTTCAAATAAGCACAGAATAAAATACTTACTTCAACGTTTGAGCACCATGTCGGAAAAAAAACATCCCTCGGTGATTTATAAATTCAATAAATACTTATACTTAATTAGGTTTCATTAAAATACTTTTAATACTCCCTTACTCAATAGCAAATTCATGTTCTATTTGTCTTTCCCATATAAAGCTATTTTATTGTCCTCAAAAATTTAATTTAAGCACAGAATAAATTACTTCAACGTTTGAGCACCATGTCGGAAAAAAAACAGTGATTTATAAATTCAATAAATACTTATACTTAATTAGGTTTCATTAAAATACGTTTAATACTCCCTTACTCAATAGCAAATTCATGTTCTATTTGTCTTTCCCATATAAAGCTATTTTATTGTCCTCAAAAATTTAATTTAAGCACAGAATAAATTACTTCAACGTTTGAGCACCATGTCGGAAAAAAAACATCCCTCGGTGATTTATAAATTCAATGAATAATTATACTTAAATAGGTTTCATTAAAAAACTTTTAATTACTCAATAGCAAATTCATGTTCTATTTGTCTTTCCCATATAGGTAAAGCTATTTTATTATCCCCAAAAATTTATTACCCGTCACATAACATATTCATCCCCTAAAAATAATAAAAAACACACGTGTTCAAACAAAAGTGGGATAACCTCTAATTGCCGTTTTTTTTTCATTTATTTTTTTACTTAATTGTCTATGGCAGAATGATTGGTTTCCATTGTCAGCTAATTGAAAAAACTAGCTGTTTGCCGGAAACGGTTTTTAACCCTCTTCGGAACTCATTAAATATAATTGTTTGGTTAATTAGGCATGGGCTTGGCTAAGTACGTTTTGTTGAAGTTTTGTGAAAATACTCCTCATCATTAGTGAGATAACAGTGGGAAAATAGAATTATAACGTCAGATGGTCTTAATGGACAATGATACAAAAGGAAAATAGTGCAAGGTCACTGTTTGTTATTTAGACCTAATAAAAAAATATCTATCTATCTATCTATAACGTCACGCCTCTTTCCCATTGGGGTAGGCAGAGACCAGAGCACGCCATCTACTACGATCCTTACATACATCTTTTGCCTCATTCACATCCATACATCTCTTCATACATGCCCGTCGGTTTCGAGTACTCCGCACCTCCCCTTTTTGTAGGACGCAACTGATTTGATCAGAATACGTCCTACGAGGGCGCCCTCTGCCTGTCAAAAATAAAACATACTTATTTCATAATTATTATGGACACTTTGTTAGCATTACCTACTTATATCTCGCAAGTTGTGATTAGCTTATAAAAAAATAATTAGTGAGTAAAGTTTTAAGTAACTTACGTTTACGTTTTAAAAACCAATTGTAATCTTATATTCTTTAAAATATTATAAATGTCATAGTGCATCCGTGTGTATGTTTGTCTGTCTGTCTGTTACGTTTTCACGGCTAAACCGTAGAAATTTGCCTACGGCTTTGCCTAATTACTACGGAACCCTTAAAATGGGTTTTGGCTACTTTTATTAATCCTTAAAATATTAATAATTAGTATTTTGTGGTTACTCTACCTCTATAGAGTCTATACAAACAATTAAATGTCAAAAAATGATCAATTCGCTAATCACTTCCTAGCTAGACAAAGGCTGTCCGTAGCAAAGCCAAGATCCTTACAGTATGACTTCTTTCAAAATATCTAGTTAAATTTAGGGGAATTGATTTAGAGTCACAACAAGGGTACTCTGTAATTAGCTCATAACAAAGACGACGTGTATTTTACGGTGTTAGAATATAATTTATGGCTGCCAAAAATAAAGCCACACTGCGATTGACGGGTGACTAATTTCGTACACGTATTTACGTGAAGTTTGAGAATACACCCCTTGGTTTTGTGGGATAGGGTGACAATGGATGCGAAATAGTGGAGGATGTTATAATGACTGTTTTGGAAATTGTTTTTCGAATGTGTTACTTGATTGGGACGAGATAGATCCAGGAAATATTCAAGATGTTTCGTATATCTTGAACCTTTGGTGAATTAAACATTTAAAAACGTGAAAGAGCTCTAAATTATTGAATATAATTAATAACATTAATTACAGCAATGACTAACTATGAAAATACACTGATATAAAAGGCTTTTAAAGTTGATCTTTGTAATACAATATACCTACAATAAAAACGTTGCTCTGATACCTAAGTACCTATAGGTTGTATATAGAAATCGTTATTTTAAAGAAATATTAGGTAGATACGACGTTTTTTTAAAGCCTTTCCAATTAAAAAAACGAACACTAGATGTTTATCTAGCATATTTTCATTAAAGTGTGGTCACCACAGTAACAAAGAAAGCTTGGTATTAAATCAAAGTGACATTTTACACTGTTCTCATTTTTACTGCAACTTAAAGTTTAACTACTTTTTAACCGAAAATAAAACAAAACATAGTAGCTACTTGCTTACTGAAACACACTTTATGTTTTCAAATTTTTCAAGTCATACTTAAAACAGACCTCGTCATTTTCAGGTTATTTACCTTCTCTAATTTTTTTTAGATGTTGCGACTTTTTGCGATTGTGAAATTATGCGTCAAGATGACATTTTGCGAATGAAATTATGCGTCTAGACGTTATTACTCTAAAAAAGTTTGCTGAATGATAAAAAAAGGTGAAAACTGTTTGTTCAGATTTGTACATACATAAACTCACGACCATAATACATTTTGGGGTGGTCAGACTCATTGCTACAACTACCCAATAAATTTTTTCACTACCTATCATTAATCAATACTGCAAAAGAAACCTTATCTCTTAGTCACATCGTACGACACCCATGGGAAGAAATTGGTGGTTATTATACAGGGTGTAAGTGACAGCCTAGCGAATTAACGGTGAACTCAGACCATCAAACTGAACAACTTTTATTATGGAGTCTACCTCAGGAAACGCGAAAAAAAAGCTGTCCCATACAAAACTGCTGAACCTACCCGACTCAAATGTATGGGGCAGATGATTTTTTTTCACGTTTCCTGAGGGTGGCTCCATAGTCACAGTTTTTCAGTTTGATGGTCTGAGTTCACCGTTTCAGTATTTGCTAGGCTGTCACTTACACCCTGTATTATAAGCCGGACGGAACCACGCAGATCAAAAGCCAAACTATAAAATGTTTTAATGGTCAATGTCAAGGACTGAATACACCCCTAAATATGCATAAAATTTTTAATTACACAGCACCCTGCAATCAACCCTTGAGTTGCATATTAAATTCTTGAAGAATCCCATCCCACGATGTATGGATGGACTTGTGGTACAGACAGCAAAAACAAAACGCGAAAGTGTTGAAGTTGTTGTAAAAGTAAAAACGAAAATGGAAGCATTTTGGGGACTGAAAAATTAATAACAAACTTGTATTAAGCGGTTTTTCTATTATGCTGTTTTCATCTATATTTCCGTATGTAAGTACAATAAAGTGTTAGAATAAATATAAATTACATTTTTTCTTTTTTTGTTCAAAGATGCTTAAATTTAGTACTTACCTACATTTCAAAGGATCCAATTCCTTGGTCATTCACTACGGCTGCACCCCTAAAAGTAAAATTACACTTATTATAATACTTACGAATAAAAAATGCTGACAATAGGTAAAAAATTGCCTGTAGGTATACTTACTTAGAATAAAAAAAAAATTGTAAGATAAAATAAATATATCATTTATTTTCTAACTTCATTAATTGAAAAGGTATTTAAAACAGTTTTTCCATTCATATAAACTGCGCAAATATATCTTACGAGTTATTTTAATCAACAAACTCTAACACAAAAAAAAAATTCAATACTTATAGGAGCTTTTTTTACTACCACCGCGCCCGCGTCGGACGTGTTGTTTCTGTAGAAAAGATGCGGCCAGAAACTCTACAAACATAAAGCGACTTAATATCTATTACAATATAAAATGATGAACAAGATTGCTGACCGTACTTAACAACCCTCTCGTCCAAAACAAAGAGACAGCGGGGTACAAAGAAAAGCTCCCAGGGGTTGTTTCTGCCCCCGGACCTACACAAAGAACCCTGACGACCCTTTTGTGTTTGAGGACTTGAAGATGAGACGAGATTGATATAAATGTTTGAAGAGAGAAAAGATATCTTTTGTTTATAGGGTACTGTAGTCAAACAAGGAACGCGTATATGCCTCGCCTTCATTACTCCCTCCTCCCTCAGTCATTACCCAATAGTAACCCAAAAACAGAAATATACATTTTTACTATCTGTTTCCTATTTGAGTTTTACTTATCTATTGACTCGATTCAGACACAGGATTAATAATATATGTGATGACATATCTCTGACTACCCCCTCGGGGAATACAGTGAGCATATGCTATGCTATGCATGTGAATTGTGATGTCATTTCGGTATAGATATTTCTTGATTTATCATTGCAGTGTGTAACAAAAGATCAAAAACATTTTATAGAATGGATTACTGGATATGGTTTAGAATTTAGTCCCACAAACTGAACAACTTTCACTATAGAGCTAACATCGAATTTAAATTCAAAACAGCGAATCTGCTGTTTCATACAAAACTGTAGGTACGTAGTCCATTTGTTGAGTTTGAAAGTTGTTCAGATTGATGGTCTAAACTAAACCACCCCATTAAATCAGAAGGAAAGAATGTAACACTGAATTGAAAAAAAATATTCTTCCTAAAGAGCATAATCTGAATAGGTATTGCATTAAAAAAGAAATAACGTATCTTGGTCTAATAAGAGTAATTTCCTCAACACAACACTTGCATTTGGGCACTTATGGGCATGCGCTGCGGGCGGCAGCTGCGCGCGCAGCGCACGTGTCGTCAAGGAAGTTGCGACACGCAACGGATCCTGCGCCAGCGCAGCGCACGGCATTGTTTCGGATTCGCGCCTCGGTGCGCGGTGGAGGTCCCCCTTTATATTTTGAGGCATAGGTTTCGTTACCGGCTCTGTTTGTATACATACATACGGGCATTTGAAAATTTAAATTCCCGTAATTTAAATTACTTTTATTTAAATTTAATTTAATGGAGGAAACTGAAAGAAAAATCGTTACGTCAATAGTAAAAAGTTTACATTTACGTAGGTACATACATAAACTCACGATCGAAAGATCGAAATTTCTGATATTCGATAAAAAATTTAATAATTCAGTTTTTACTACACATTTTAATAATTATACGAGTACACCAGCATCATGATCTCCTATCATAGTCATTCAGTCTAAACATATACAGTACGTCATCTTACCTACTGTCAAAGACTTCTATTATGCAGGCCCTACACTAAGGGCCTGTTGAAACAGGAAGAAGGTGAAGAAGTGGTGAACCACTTCTTAGCAAGTTCTTTTTAACTTCTCTGACAGATCGCTTCGCTTGACATAGGTATTTTGTATGAAAGATATGTCAAACGATCTGTCACTAAAGCTATCAAGAACTTACAAAGAAGTCGTGAAACAAGCCCTAACTGTTATATTTATTCGAAATGTGGTTTTATTCGATAATGAAATTGTATTTTCCATACAAAATATTTTACCATACTAAAATATCGCTGACACCAACAGTTCTTCTACATGGCCAACAAACAGAGAAATAAATTGCGTATTCTATATAGATATCGAAGAAAATATAAAGATTTTAACATCGCTAAATTAAAAAGCCTGGATTACCATACCAAGTAAAGTTTTGGTATCGTTATTTGAATTTATGGGGTTGTACCAAGGGTGCTCCCCTCCCCCTATCACGTGCAGTTATTTCCATCGTTTATGGGGTGTTGCTAATATTTTAGAGTACGAGGAAATGAATGAAACGTTACTTTTATAGCCATTGTTGGGTTTTTATGCAGCTGGGCTGGTTAAAGTTTAAAAACAGTTTACGGTTTACGATGAAAGGATTTTGCGTCATATTTTTTATCAATGAAAGAATCTATTCAGTGTTTGTTTGGCTTTGTTATCTTTTGAGGACGTCTCTTAAAATTGACCTAGATAAAATACCTATATTTTTTCTTTGTTACCTATCTAATCTAGGTAGGCATGAACTAGAAAATACTGAAGGATTCGAGGTTTTGTGGTTTTGCATAAACATACAATTAGGATAGAATATACCTACCTAGAGGTTCTTCTTAATCTGTATGCTGACGGTTTCTAAGAATTGTTATTTTCTCCTTGGGGAATTACACGTAAGGCGTGTTTTTCGGCAGTAAAAGTCTAAACTAACTAATTTCTCTTTGTGTCTAATTCTAACATAATTTGACCCAAAATGAATGGGGCAGCTGATTTGAGTACCTAGTTTTGCTTATATTCAGAAAGAAGTTTTAAACTACTATTCCGAAGCTTCAACTTCAAAGTTAAACAATAATATTTAACTTATTTCAAAAGCTCAATTAAGTACCACATACATTTCTACTTCTCCATTATTCATGCAAAGAAATAGCTTTCCGCAAATCGATCACAAACCGTTTCAACATTTTTTTGCTGCACCAAGAGGTCGCGCGCCGATAAACAAAAGAGTATCGGCCCTTCCCTATAGGTGGCCTGCAGCCTGCAATACCCCGCATCCTTACACACACATGCACACCCACACACACCATAACCTAACCCCAATCAAGTCACAACTTGCACCGAAGTTCTGCCGTGCCTACTTGTTCTTGCCCCCTCATTCGGCCGCCAACCGTTGACGAGAGCGGACGTATCGCGCGTCTAAAGTTCAGTGTACGAGTGTTGTGAATGAACTTTCAATATGGTGCGTAGTCTCTCGCAGTGGACGAAGACCCTCAGCTTCCCAGCGAGGTTGTCTCCAAACCGTACGTCTAAAGAAAGCGTGGTGAATGTCCAGCCCAGTTCGCCGGGAGTCTCGCCGACTCCAAGTGCATCTTCTCTCCCCCAGGGATCGGATAAGACAGTATCGCCTATACCAATTACGGAGATCAGTCAAATTGTAAGTTTTGCACATTTTCTTTCCCCCTGTGAGGGGAATGTTGCTGTGCAGCTGTGTCTGCGATGTGTTTTGCATGTTAATGTGCTTCTTTAGCATAGATGTGTAGTTGGTATAAGAATTTCTTCAGTTTTATTGATTCGAAGTAGACGTTTTTAATGTTTATTTGTAGTTATTTCTACATTCAAAGAAGGTGCATGATAAAATGTATCTTTTTAATCCTCAAATGTTCAAAAAAAGTGTTTGCAATGATACAGTCGGCGATTCTTTGAAATAGTCGTAGGTACTATTTTGAAACTGAAACTTTTTTTAAACAAAGAGTTAATGACAACACAAATTTTTGTGTTACACTACCACATGACAATATGGTTACACTTTGATTGCACAACAAAATAATTTAGTTACAAAACAAAGTCATTCTTTAAAACCGCTCGTTTGAAACGCGACAATTTATTTTAGTAACTAGGCCGAGAAATTAGCTTTTGTTTACAAATAATGGTCTAACCCTTTTCCTAAACAGGGCCGCAACAGTTACTCCTAACTGCTGACCCATTGAAAGCCATACTTATCATTCCAACCAGTTCCAAGCCTCTCCTTATTAGCGAATCATTAAATTCGACTGAAAGGAAATGAATCGAAAACGTGTCTCGTTTCCTACGAACATAAACACGTAGTTAACCTTTTATTATTCTACATTGCCGCTTCAGTTGTGCCACACGCATTTCGTGACAGTATAAACGATCGATGGAGACATAACAAGGCGTTGTTGTGGGTTGAATAGCGAGGTGAATGGTAGCCGGTGCGTCCGCGCAGCACCGTTATGCCCCCCTTGCACTCACCTTGGCAAGGCCGCACCAAGATGCCAGTTTTTGCAAAGCATGAAAGCACATGACTTTCACCTTTTAAGACGCCTTTCTAAATACTGAAGTCTGTTTTAGAACCTATTTGACATTTAAGTTAGGCGATGTTAATATTTTGCATACCTATTACTATCGTTTTGGTCAAAGGACTCGAGCGTGATCGTTTGTTTTGAATTTAGGTCAGAAAAATACATTCAAGTGAGTTAGGTACAATTACACAATTCTTAACGATTATTTGCAGTTGTTGTTTTAATAGACTCTTAATGCCGATTAAATAAAGGAGCAGAGGCTATAAGTCTTTAATAAACATACTAATCGCAGTGACGTAGTTATCCGCACGATAATGGCTCTCCGATAACAATAAAAAAATGCTAGAAAAGAAAGCCTTTACTGATCATGGCTACCGGTTTTGAATTTTTGGTCAATTTCGTCAAAAGCAACAAAATATACGTTAACTGAATTAATAGGTCCTCTCGAAATAGTTAGGTACATTATTTCAGCCACAGAAATCAACCTCCCTACATCCAGCATCCAATATTCTTCTTCTTAGTCTTACGTGAGGTGACCATCGTGGGCCACTTGTGTCACCACATCTCTCTAGGCCGCTCGATAATGGGCCTGGTGAATGCTGGCCTGTTGTGCTGCCTTGGCAATTTCTTTAACCGCATCATCAGCATCCAATATTATCCTAAATGATTTGAGGTCCATATAAAGGTCGACCAATTTTTCCAAACCTAACATTAATCAAAATTATCAGGTAAGGTCAAATACTTACCAAATCTTTGTTTTAGTGTTACATAACAAACAAATATGAAAACATAACATAAAAACTAATAACCCCTTTAAAACCTTTTCGAATTCAGGGAGATTATCAAAGATAATCCCATACAACAATGTTACGATGACCTAATGTGTACTTTCGCTTGAGACAATTTTATCTTAGTTTCTATAGCAGATCTTTGTTTACTGGCCATTGCAAAACGCCTCTTGGTAATAAATCTTTAGCTATAGTAAAGTGTATCATAAAACGTGATTGGTATAAAAATAAATGCCAAACATTATGGGCAGTTAAACTAGATGTCAATAACTACGTTACAAAAACATCGTAACAAAGAAAACTAACAAAGTCACTGTCATGTCATTAACAATTTTCAGTTTTGTTAATATTGAAATACTGATAATGAAAGGAATGTTTTGCATTAACTTGTGTCCTTCAGGACACTTCATTGTCCCCGGTTTATTATACCATTTATACCTCGGTGTTATACCTAAAGTTTGTTGTACTGTCACATTATCTGGTTCCCATAATAAAGCTCTTGCAGTTTGGTGTCTGAACATTACAACGATTTTATGATATCAATACCGCCGAATAAAACTTGTGCAAAATTTAGTTATCTATCTAATAAGAACTTTGAAAACATTGAATAAGCGAGCTTACAATACTTAACATTGTTCGAACGAATAACATTAAATACATTTCACGCGAAGTACCTAATAAACATCTTGCGTTGTCCCGAACGCAAAATGTCACTGCAACATGACCCCATCTCGGTTATAAATTAAGAAATACAATAATAAAATATAAATCCCTTCGTACTTAATCGTAAAAAGAAAGCCATCAATATTTAACGCCCCGCCATTTTGGATTTATAGTTAGCGTCGGCGCTTTTTTGACTGATTTTAAATTTAAAAAGTTATTTGACGTCTCACGTCATTTATTGGCGGTAAATAATGATCAGTGCGAATTCCTTTCCTGCGCTGTTTGAAAATGGAACGCAGATTGCGTCTGATTGCTATGACATACAATGTTAACACTGTCTTTCGCCCACGGCAAGCAAGCTTTCCTGATTTTACGGCTTGTGGTACGAACAATGTTTCTTTTTTAAAATCGTTGATGGCGACAAATATGTATTTGTTTCAAAGAAGGGGACACGACAATGACATTTCAAAATGTCTTGATGATCTTTCCATACGGTCGTAATTCACGCATGCGCTAATGGATGTCGCAGCTTTCTCGTTTTGCTCCCTTTTTTTAATCTGTCAAATGGCTTAAGCGTGATTCATACAGCCAAATAGATTTAATAGTTTCACGAACAGTGCTCTAGTTTACGAAAATTTGGAAAAAAAGTCACCCTTTATCTAGCAAAGGTTATCAAGTTACATAAAATGCATAAAAGGAAAACGTCAGCCAACCAATTAAAATGCTAGGTAACTTTTATCAAGGATCAAACAAAATAACTCATTGGAAAGTGCAGGGCGGCCATATTTATTAGGTATTTTATAGTGTCTGCGGCGGAACGAACATCTGCGTGTCAAATTCCTCCGTGCCATGTGCAAGCTACTGGTGGGAAACGAACCATGCACACATGAGTGACGAAAAAAAATGTAGATTTGAAATTGGAATGGGTGCTTTGTTGGTTTAGGCGTGCTTTACGTTTGGTTCGAACTTTCTTTGTAGCTCCTATTTTAGGTTCATTAAAATACCGTAAAATCCTTAAAAGGAATTGTTAGAAAGAAGAGAGGTCAGTATTAATTGAAATAAATGGACTAATGAGCCTTTTTCTTCTCGACTAAACAATGTTTTGTTCTTAATAATTTGCTAAATGGCATTTAATTCAAAGTGTTGAAAAATCGTGAGCAGACCCATAAAAACATCATGTTCATTTTAACTCTAACGCCATGTATATTGTCAACGTGAACAATCAAACAAAAAATGACTGAAATTCACTGTGAATTAAAATACCTAACATCAAATTCAAGGTTAGTACTTCTATTATCCATGAACGGCATTCAGCTGTCTGTCAATTCGGTATGTCAAGTTTTTTTTTGGAGGGCTGAATTGAAAACCATTTCGAGATAATTGTCTCAATAATCATATTTTCTATGTCAGAGATTTTAAAATGAAAGGATTACAGATATTTTTAATAAAATAACGTCGTTTTTCGGTCCGTGCAGTGACGTCACTGGCATACCTCTGAACTCCTTGGTAAACATAAAATCAACTTAAAATAACCGGCCATTAAGAAAAAAAAATACTTTCACAATGTCAGAATTTGACATTTGATGTTGCCGTATCTTTTTCCAGCATAGAGTTAGAAAGAGGAGGCAGGTTTTAATTTTTTTAAATACAGCTGTATGTAGTTTTTCTCCATGGAGTTCGAATTATTTTCTCTCCACCATTTTTGCACTTAGAGATTACAGATCAAAATAATTTAAAAATTAAATTTATATTGATAAACTCGATGAATCGCAATAAGAATGAAATAGGTATCTTAAAATTATGTCTTCTGTCCGTAAAAAATATAAAAATGAAGACAAAAAAAAACTTGACATACCGAATTGATTTAAATATATGCGTTTATTATTTAATACTGGCACTTATTTTTTATGCAACCTTCTTGAAGCTTCAATATTACAAGTGGCCGGGTATTGAATACCATAGATAAAGGACGAGGGTGGGTTTTTTATCGCGTCAGCTGTTGCGGACAACAGACCCCCGACATACTTACATACAAAAGCAACAAATAATAGAGATTTCGGATACAAACTTTTATGTTATTCAAGTTGTCGTTATTTTATCGTTGGACTGCAATTATGTTAGTATTTCTGGTGAAAGAAAAGAGTTAAACGAACACACTAACCAGAAAACTGGAAAAGCTAGAATAAAAATACAATATTTTTGGATAATGAAAGAGAAAATTTATAGTATCAAGCCTGGTAAAACGTGTGTTTATTAGTTTTGACAGAAATGAGAAGAAACCAAATTTCAAAACATAATATTTAGTAGGAACCTACTCTTTTATTACCAACGATACAATTAGATTACTGACATAAAATTAGATTAGATAAATAGGTACGAGTGTGTTTTTTGTTTGATTTTAAGAATACAATTAAAATAATAGAACAAGTAACTGGAATAAACACACATTAATTATACGTAATAATCTGTTCAATTGTTTGCTGTCAGTATTCTTATAAGAATTAAAACATATCGTTATTTATTATTGTGTCGCTACCTCGGTATTCGCTCTGTCATCGATTCAGCAAGGCCGCTTGAAAAATAACCCAAGCAATGATACACAATGAAGTACAAACTTTATGGTTTCAAATAACACTCAATGAAGCTAAAGCGGATATGTTACGCGATACTAAAGATACCCACATCAATGAATTATATCAGAATATGGGTCTTGAAGGGTACAGGATACGCAAAAAAAAAGAAATCTGGAACTGATAAAATGACGTTTCCGGATGGATAACTGACGAAATATGAAAGAAAGGAAGTGTTTTTTAAACCGTAGATTAATAACGGTTCTACGGTGAACAAATATGAGTATAAATCAGTGTCAATAGCAACGTGAGTGTATTGAACGATTGACTAATGTTACCGAATGAATGCGTGTAATATTGACCAGGAATAAGATCTGCGACCTTGTGACCTAGCGGTGTAGTCAGATGCCATGATCGCTTAAGATATTTGCTACATCACTTTAATGAATTTAAAGTTACCACTTTTTTACCAGTAGGCCTTTAACTGAATGTACTAGTAAACCATTTTAATGAAGGCCGTTTCAAAATACTACGAACGCAGCCGTTCGTAAATTCGAAATTCAAAAATACCAAACAGCACCTGCAGCAGCAGATGTCCAATATTTAATGGAAGGCCATGTTAAAGTATGAAATTTGGGAGATTTTGAATGCACGCGCACGCACTAAAAGGAACAGCTGACAGAGGTTGCAACAAAAAAACCATACCTGAATTAAGAAGGAATTATACAAAAACGGTCCATGTATAATCTGATGTCAACGGCATATGGTCGGATATTTTAAACGCAGCTTTTTAAATCCGTTAAATGTCAAACTTTTCCGTCATAATTTAGAGTACACGCTTAATAGTTTAATGGATTGATAGATTATTTTTTCAAGTATCTCAAAGGGCAGTACTTTATGAACTAAACAAAGGGCGTTCAGGAAACGTCTGTTTTGTATCTACAGCCCCCGTGTTTATTGGTACATGTCCGTTGGGAGCCCTTGTTTCCACATCCAGATGCTTTGAGCCTAACCTTTGAAATTGTGTATTATTCCTTTTTTAGAAGAGCTCTTGATGTACTCTTCAAAAACTATTTTGTTGATTCAACGGGCTTTTTATTTAACACAATGTTTTGTTACAAAAAAGAAAATATTTTAATTTGGAACACGCCCATAGTTTTAACATTGTATCTTTTTTAAATTACACGATTTTTAAAAGTTTATATTCGAAAATCAAAATTTTATTTTTCTAAATCGCCTTAACCTCTATGATCAAACTCAATAAAATACAGTTACAGATTTTTAAAAACGTATCAAATTACAGAAGGGTTAATCGATGCAGTTTTTTCGATGCATCCATCAGATCCTAATTATAGTGCTACAAAGAGGCATTTTTGACAGCGTATCATTTGTGCCTTCTTTCGTTTCGGATGATTTTTAATCTGTAATCCATGGTAATGAACGTGTTTGATTTAATTATCGAATAGTCGATAATTTTCATTTGAATGTTAAGTAGTTAACTCTTTGTTAAGTTTGACGGTTATTATTACGCGATGATTGACAGATAGTAACTGATTAGTTAGTACTTTAGTAGTTAAGGGTCGGCACTACCTACGGCCCGTTTGACATATCTGTCAAAAGAAATAGACCGGTGGCCGACAACACTCAACCCTATCTTATAAGATTAATGAACAAATCAATTTGATAGCTTTTGGTAATAAATTTCTTGCAAAAAACTTGGTCGGCTGCAGCGCGCGGCGCAGCTTGGCTGGCATGTTTACTGGTGTGAAGGAAAAAGTGAACCCTACCTGGTGACACAACATTTTACCTCGTTGAATTAAAGGACGTAACTAGTCTGTTGGTCTAGATGCCAATTAATAAGGACTAAAAAGTCTGGTCGGCCGACCCTATCCTGGCAGGTTCGTAGGTCCGACCGAATTTAGGGTACCTACTACCCGGAAGGCAGATTTTACCACATTAAATTAATGTTGAATGTTTGGTTGTGCGTGGCAATACTCCTGCAGCATCTGGATTTGAGAGCCGTAGGTCGAAATTGACATTTACAGCAACAGTACAGTACCGTGCGTGATGGACCTATAATGTGACTGATCAAAGATCACCCCTGGTGGTAGGATAGGATGGGTTCCAACTAATTAGATCACAGTATTACTAAGGCTTAAAAAAAACTTAAAATTATTATAACAGAACAAATTAAAACTTTTAACAAAATAAAGAAATTATTATAAGTTTAGGTATTAGCAAACTAAGGGTTTGTAATCTTTTATCATCATAATCATCGTCAGATATAATATTTTAAGCACGGAATAAAAGTAAATTTTGCAGTAACTGGAACGATTGCCTTCAAAAACATTTGCGCAAAAGGACATCAGTGTGACCACTTTTAGTAGATTTCTTCTTTATTGGTAGATTTACGGCAAAATTGTTTAGTAGATTTTAGTAGAAATTGGGTATTCGAAAATTTTATGTATTTAAAAATGCAAGGATTCCGTCTAATAAAATCTAAGCTGGCAATACAAATGGCTGAGAAAACGATTGCATGGTTTGCAAGTTTTCCGGAACTTCTAGTACATCATCATGTTTCCTCACGATGTTTTCGTTCACCATTTGAGAGCAGTCGGTAATACGTACATAAGTTAGAAAAACTCATTGGTACGTGGCATGTTGTCCGTGTGGATTCGAACTCGGACCTCTTGATTGAGAGTCCTCTCCGCAACGCGCCACCGAACTCACTTCTATTACAGCAAATATTAATCATATCGCCTAATGTTGTTTTTTTTACAAAAGAGGGCTTCTGAGCAGAGTTGGAATTTTGGTACCTAGCACTTTTAAATGTCAAAGGCATTGCATGTTTATCGACTTCCAATAATGTCGATATACGGGTATATTTTATATTACTGCGGATAACTTCAGCATGGTATCGAACTTGGACCTTGGTTCCCCCTCGGGGAATATAGTCGTGAGCATATGCTTATGCTTATGGTATCGAACTTCAAAATAGCGAAAATAAATCAGCTGTCCCATACATTTGAGTCGAATATGTAGGTACTGCAGTTTTGTATAGGACAGCAGATTTTTTTTTCACTCTTTTAGTTGGCTCCATAGTGAAAGTTGTTCAGTTTGATGAGTAGAATACATGCTGGAGTTATCCGCAGTGATAAAAAATTACCCGTATATCGACACATTCGGAAGTCGATAAACGTGCAATCCGTTTGACATTATTAAAAGTGCTACCAAAATTTCGGATTCTGCTTATGAGACACAGAAAACTGTACTAAATTTAAACTTGCATATACTCCGTTCAGGAATTAGAGCGACAAAATGTAAACAAAGAAACGTCACTGTCAAAGTGACATTTCGTGGTCAGAAACCTTTGGTACATTTTTTAAGAATATATTATGTCGGCACGGCATTTAATAAATTGCGTTGACATTGAACATTTATTGTCTATCTATAAATAATAAAAACAATCGTGACAATTTGAATGAAATTTATAAATTTTGTTATGTAGTTCGCTGCTTTGTCTGTGTGGGCTTTTTGTGCTATGCGTAGCATCCGCGCATAGCATACGGACTCAGACGAAGGCATTAAACAATGAAGAGACGCGTTTACGTTAATGTGTACAATAAAAAATATTTTTCTTTAAGAACTTTGATAAAACGAACCAAAGGTCTAAAATATCTGATTGTTGCCAGACCACGAAATATAATTTTTACAGTCTAGCTTTCTTTTAATCTAAAATAAATTATAACTTGCGTATTTTTTGAATATTTTCCATACAAAATTAACATATCATTTGTCGTAATCCTTTGCGAGTAGAATAGATATTTTACTGTTATTCATTCCAGAGATAAGTTTTCTACCGTTGCGAGATGGTATTTTCTACACTGGTATCATCGTTGTTTACATTTTGTCGCTCTAATTCCTGAACAGAGTATAGGGACGACCTAATTTAATATTTATTTGAAAATTAAAGCATCCATGTTACAAAGTGATAAAAACCAATAAAAATTATACAATAATGCGAAAATAACATGTGTAATGATGAGCGTTTAGATAAAATTTATAATATTTTGTACAAAAACGTGTTTCATATTAAAGTTTGACCATCTGTAACGACATAAATATTATTTGGTAGAATTTAAGTAGAATTTGAAACAGGACTGGTAGATTTTGGTAGATTTCAGCAGTAATTTTAGTCACGCTGAAGGACATTGTGCGACACAAGAAGATATAGGTGTTACTTAGTAGCTAAAGTGGGTACATGAATCCTGAAAGGGCACAGCAATATTAACAAGAAGTAATTTTAAAGATAAAAAATTTTTAGTACAATGTCAATAGTTCTTTAGGTTCTTTTGGTAGTTTTTGGTTCTTTTGGTAGGTTTTGGTAGTTTTTGGTAGAGTTTAGTAATTATTTTTTGTTGTTTCTGGTTTTTTGGTAGTTTTTGGTTAGTTTGGTAGTTTTTCGTTGTTTCTGGTTATTTTGGTAGATTTTCGTAGTTTTTGGTTATTTTTGTAGATTTTTATACTTTTTGGTAATATTTGATAGAAGAATGAAAATTACCAAAAACTACCATAACAACAAAAGAGTTCTTGACGGCTTGGCTACGGGGTGGGTCTGTTGACATAAATAAAATATTTGTTTTGCAAAAGAGGTGCATTCGAATCGTAAGCGGAATTCAGTCAGTAAGGGTGTCATGCCGATCCTTGTTTACCGACTTTAAATTACTCACTGTGACAGCTTTGTATATCCTCGATCTGTGCAAAATCGTGAGACGATACCCCGTAGTATTCCGTAGCAAGAGATTAAATGTAACTCGCAAAAATGAGCTACTGGTACCAAATTACCGACTAGCATCGATGCAAAGGACTACAAAATAAAGTCGAATACTGTTCTTGTGTATAGTAAAATACCAGATGACATTAAAGCCGACAAGAAATTTCTGAAGAAGGTAAAAGAATTATTAATCGAACAGTGTCCCTATGACTTTAATTAGTTTCTTCAGTATAAGTAAACAAATAGGCATCAATCTGAGTAGAAAAAAATGTGTTGCAGGTTGCAGATCGATTATTTGTACCTCAATAAGGTTATTATAATTTTTAACTAATCACATTGAACTGACTTTATAACATTTAACTAATTTAATTGTAGTACTGATAGGTGGTAGTAAAGTTATTGTCTGGCACCTATTGTTTAAATCTGTTTTTTTCTTAATGTTTATAAATTATGTTGCAGTGTGACTAATAGGTACTCTGTACTTACCATCTGTAACGTATGTACCTACCTACAATTAAAGGTAAATAAATGAAATGAAATGAGATGAACCAAAAAGTACCAAATTAACCATAAACTACCAAAAAGTACGAAAAATTACAAAAATAACAATAATCTACCAAAAAGTACGAAAATCTACCAAAATAACAATAATCTACCAAAAAGTACGAAAATCTACCAAAATAACTTTTTGGTTACTTTTGTACGAAAATTTACCAAAAACTACCGAAAGACTCAAAAACTACCATAAATTACCAAAATAACCAAAAACTACCAAACAGTGACCGGACAGTAACTTTTGTTAAATTCCTTTGTGTTTTCTTGTATCGCGCAATGTCTTTTCGCGCAAAATTCTGTCGTGCAAATGACTTTCGAAGTCAATCGTTTGAGTCACTTATTACGGTACAGAATTCACTCTTATTCCATTCTTATTTAAAACATATCTGACAATGATGATGATGAATTCAGATTATCAATCCTTAGTTTGCTAGTAACAATAGTAATAAACTTACAGTTATTCTAATATAATAAAGTGTACAAAAATTTACGAGTAATAGTCGACAAATTTATAAAATGCACTTCTAAGTCCACGTATCGTGACGGGCAACTACGGAACCCTACACTGCATGTGGCCCGACACCCACTTGTCCGGTTTTTTATAAGTTACTTTGCCTACTTTAGCTAAAAATGGAATTGTTCATTAATCTTCTAAGACAGGGTTGGTTGTTGCCGGTCACCGGACTATTCGCAATGATTTCGAACGATTGACGGCCCATAGTAATTTGTATGAAGAAAACGTCCAAAAAAATATGTGATTTTTGGTAACAAATTGCAAAAAAACTAGAAGTCGTATCGAAAAACTGATTTGTTTAAAGTGTTCTTTGATGTTTTGCCATTGATTATAAATATATTTTGTTGTTTTATTTTGTTTCACTAAATCACAGGACTCGGAACGCGGCAGTGCTATTCTAGAGTTTTTCATGAAATTCTCGATTACTTTCTGATGTAACTACACAATTTTACTGAAATTTTTTTTGTTCATCTTGTACTTCATCTTTTAGAGAAGCGATGGTCTTAATTTTGTTTCTAAATATAGCTATTTACTATCCTCAAAAGTCGGAACGCCGAACCCTGTTTTGCCCGATTAGGGTAGTGCCGACCCTTAAATTTGACAGATTATTTATTAAACTGTAATGAGATATTTTCTCATGTCAGCTATTTCAATAAAATTGGTCAATTATCCACTTTATCGTTACAAGGCTTTCTTTTATAATAACATTTCAAAGTGTTTCGCTTCCATATTATGTTACTGATATAAATGTAAGTATGTAATTTTAACATGATTTTAACTTGCTTACTTACTTCTTTATCATCATCATCAGCCTATATACGTCTTACTGCAGGATGCAGGCCTACCCTCAGGGAGGGTGTATGGGCAACAGTCTACCACGCGTGCCCAATGGGGATTGATAGATTTCACATACGTATATCAGAATTTCTTTTTCTGCGTATGTCGGTTTCCTTACGATATTTTCCTTCACCGTTTGAGAGTCTTTTTCTCTTTCTGTTATTAAATTATTATTATTATTGTGGTGTTCAATATTTCTCAAAAATTTCAAAACGATTGATAATTCCGACTATAATAGCTAAAAGGTGCTATATAAGAAATATAAGGGTCGTCCATTTCATCGTAATGAAAATGTGATTAGTTTGAAACACGGAAGCTTTAATATAGTTAATTTGTTATCGGATGGTCAAGCCCACAGCCCGTATTGCTGTTGCATGGCCCGCTGTACTTAGTTGTGCTTTATGTTAATGCATTTAACTTAATTGGAATTTGGATTATTTTGGTCTGTTTAATGGCGTTTGGAGCGTTTGTTTTGTTTTAAGGCATTTTGATATTGTTTTGGTGCTATACAATTAGGAGCTTAATCTTTTTTTTTCATTTTTGAAGATTGATCCTTTTCGAATGCATCCGTAAGCTTTTATTATGAGCTATTGTGTTTTTTTTTGTTTTTATAAAATATGGTATCACAACTTTTTTTTCTTATATTTGTCATTACCGAATAAGCGCATTCTAATTTGATAAGGTAAAATTTCAATCGGAATACAAATAATTTTGATTATGATTGCTTTGCTTATTGACTTCAGTCTTTTCAAATATCCTTTTACCATAATAACAGAAAGCGTCTTGTAGTACCTTAGTTTTTTTCTTTATTAAGGACCTTAAATATAGGTTCGTATAATTTATATGTTCACTATACTTCTAGGGTTTATGACCTTAACTAGGTAGGTACATAATTAGTAACATCGACGCTCAATTGACCGGATGGGCGACCATATTTAATTTAAACCCAGATCGCGATCCGAACAATTCGACCGCACTTGACTTCCGGCGTCCTTCGTAAGCTTAAGCTTTAAAATAAACCCATAAACCGTTGGCTCAGGATTTAAAATCGCATAAAATAAAAATTTTAGTTGACAGTAGGTAGTAAGACTTGAACTTTTTTTTAATCGTGGGAGAAGTCTTTGATCCGTAACGACTTTAGTTTTATCCAATTCTATTGAATAGCGAATTTAACGAGAGTTTGTTATGTGATTAAGTAATATTTAGTGGTTGAGAATGTATCTTAATTTAAGGGGTCAAGTATCAAGATTCATTGTCTAGCTAATTTGATCCAATTTCACGGTCAAGTTGTTGTCAAACGTGTCTGTAATTACGAAAATTGTATTAGTAAGAAACTTTACTTATTGCTACTTGGTAAGGTTCAATGTCCTGAGATGTTTGAAAATTCATCTAGTAGGTAGGTACCTACACGAAGAATTTGATAAAATGGCTTTGACTATTTATTATAAGGACTCGCCTTGCGGTAGCATTTCCCCTCTGCCACGGTATAAGATCAATTGATCATGTGCATTTACATTAAATGGTATCTTACCACTAAACAAGACAGCCTATAATAGCGAAACAATATAGGTAATTTCGAACGATCTAACGTTTGGGGTTCACACGAGACTACTTTTCATGATTTTTAATATTCAAAATTAGAATCTAAAGAAATCTAAAAGTGGCAGAAATGTTTGTTCGTGGAATTACACGCGTTACCCGTCCTCATATAAGTAGTCAAAGTAAAATGGTGACTTGATGTTCATTTGGAAAAAAATAAAAAAATCTTTTTTGACTAACAAAATATGGGAATATAAAGGGAATTAAAAAATGCAGTAGGTATACCTAAATGACATACATACTTAATGGCCCACAGAAAGCCAGATTACAGAAAACAGGACCATTAAAAAAAGGAATTTTGCTACAAGCTTCTACAAGACACATGGGTCAATTAGGGTCTACGCTATATTAAGTTCTTACTTTGCAACTGTAACTTCAATGCCCTCATTCACACCAATAGCAGAACTAAACCATAACATGACAAATACAAGATAAATAAACGACTTATTAGTCATTACGACAGGTTCTGGGTCTTCTGACTCTGGGGTTTAGTCATCGTTTTGTAATGCGCGCACGCACTTCGCCTCTTAATTTATTACACCCGCTACAGTTGCAACTTTGAATTTAAATTGTCGAAAAATCGATCGGGGCTTTATCCTTTTTGGTAATTGCAGAAAAAAAGTAAAAATAAAACAACAAAATGTAAAAAATTGACGGTTGACGTTAGAACCTGGTACATGACGATTTGTCAATAATTATTATTCCTAAAAAGAAAAAAAAAAAACATTTATAGGCTTGCTAGCTACATGGACAGTTGCAACAATTTAACGCTTAGTGAAAATACTATGCTTACGGCTGAAAAGTTTGCAACAGGTTGCCAAAAAATGACGAATAATTCAAGAATGTAAATTAAAAATGGATGGCTGTATTTTTTGTGAACCGCGCATGCACCCGGAGACAGGTATTTCCGAATTCCTATTCGTTGAGAAATACCTGACATACTTTCGTTCTTCTGTACCTATAGCAGTTGGGTATGTTGTGGAGCTAAAATGTATTCGAACAGTTGTGTTAAATCATGGGTTTTACATTAAACCATGAAGGTTAAAAAACAACATTCCTACATTAAAAAAAAATAAACAAAACATGCGTAAAATCGACGTCCTCCCGATAAAAGAACCGTATCAAAACAGACGGGTTCTAAAACAATTCTATTGCTCTTAGTCAGGTAATTACATCCGCCATTTTTTATCCAATCTCACTGCAAAACTACAAAAAGTCTTGTCGCATTCGGTTCGCCATTGTGCGCTTCGAACACGCCCTTGACTTCTACAGAAGATTATTCAAAATTAAATTATCGCTCCAGGCTATTCGTCGATCACCTAAATTTTTCGCAAATAACTGGTAACCCCAAATAAGCGTCGTGGTTTAATATCCTTTTTATTGTTTTATAGTTCCCACGGACAGTGCACGCGATCGCGACTTTGTTTTTTTTTTGACTTTTTTTTAAAACACATCCGTGCCTCAGGCGTAAAGGAGCGGAGAAATAAAACTCGTGCTTTCATTTGATAGTCAAATGATTACTGGTTGCTTGGATAGTGGTACTCTATCATTAGTGTTTATTATCTGTGGTTCTACTGATGCGTAAGCACTTTTTGACGTGTGTAAGTGGTGTGATTTATTATCATGTTTAGGAGTACATCTCCAAATTGCTTGTGCCCATATGGCGTGCGTCTATACCGATTAACTACTACCATTTCTCCGAGTGCTGTGTTCTATTTTCAAAATTAACGCCATCAGCTTTTTTTTGCTTCACTAATGTCATTTGTTTTTTTTTACTGACAACAACAACGCGGTTATACTGCCACGTTTTGGTCGATGATTTTAAAAAGCTCTAAACTGTTTTATCAGTGAGAAATATCTTTACCTACGTTTAGCAAACTAGGTAGTTTTGCAAGCCTACTTTTGAAGACCGGTTCTGAGCGTCTTTGACTTTCTGATGTCTTTGATCTTTTGCTAAGTTTGCGTAATGTTAACTATGCTTGACTTTATTCGCAAATTGATGTTTTATTTAGCTATAAACAAACTATTTACTTCTGCGCTCAGGCTACAAAAAGCTACATATTTGTTCTATCCTTGTGGAACTGGAAGTCATATGAGGTAACTATTATATAACATTTGTTTTGTAGTGTTTTAGAAGGCTAGTCAATAGTCCCTCCTCACAAAATGGAACACACACATACATCTTACTTATCTAATCTAAACCTGAGCCATGATGACGATATAGAATAACTGACGTGGGAATGACTTTAGTATAAATATTTGTATGATCGCTCAAATACATTTAAGTATTAGAGTTATTTAAGACGTAAAATAATGCCCAATTTGGGATTTGATTCTTATTAGAGGTCAAATATTTATACCTATTTTGGGATTCAAACCTGCGATCCCCGATGCAGTACACAGCTTCACTACAATCTGAGCTATTACGAGCTAGAGCACACGTAGAAACAAAATTGGTAACTAACTAATTATTAACTTGGTTAACAATTTGACAAAAATTATAGTTTTAAAATTAGACTTTACTACAACAAATAGACAAACACTCAGTTGTAGAGAAGCTCATTACAGTTAATCCTCCATTAAATCGCTTGCTAGCTTTTATATTTAAAAATCTAGTACAAGTGACAAGATGTAAATCTATGTTTTCACTTTATCAAATCCTTAATTAATTGCGTGGGATAGATTATCAACATTATACCTACCGGTACGTTGACACAGACGAAATATAAAAGCAATATAGCATGCTGATTTGTAGCCAAATAAGGCAAGCGTAGGCGATACAGGTGTGGCTTAGTATTAACAAAGTTATTAATGCATCTATCGGTCACTCTTTTGTGGCCAAGTGGCAAGTGTGGTTCGCTGTGCTTTTTTAATTTGTGATTTTTTTTATAAAAGTGTCAATGATGAGCTACGTTGAGTTTTTATACGAATTATTAGAGGTAAGTTATTGTGACATGCATACTCGTACATATTCACGCCTATGTCCCATATAGGAATATGCAGAGACATTTTTGATAGCTACACGCTAGAACTCTGCCAATTATCAGGTTTTAACTTGTTTAAGTAATTAATAATTTAGGAGTAGGTAAATTTAAAATAATTACAAGTATTAAGTAGGTACCTGCTTGAATGTTCTTATTGAGTTCTTAAGATAATTTAATAAATACAACCTAACAAACACAAAAATTTAAAATACATCATAAAAATGTAAACTTACTTAAATAAACAGATACTTAATTACCGACTATAATATTACATGATTATTGATTGATTGAATAAATCGATAATTTGTTTGAAATTCAAAATTTAGTTGTGTTCATTAGTTAGTACCTAGGTTCATAATTATGCCCTCAATTTATCCGCAATGTGACATAGGTATAATAGGCGGATAATAATTGTTAGTTTGTAATGTAAAACTTAATTAAATTAGTCACTATTATGTTAGTATTGTCCCTAAAATTTAAAACCGCACTGCTTGCTATGCAAGTTGCAACTGATATTCACCTGCTACTAAAATTTTCCTCCAAACCATTAGGTTCTATTTCATTCAAATAAAGGCTAAAATCCAATGTCAAAACCTAACAGTAACATAACCCTAACTTGTCCAATTAGTTTAAAAGACATCATTAAGATTACCTACCTACGTTCTTGGAAGACATTACTTACATAAGTAAAGAAGCGTGAGAACTTTTAACACTGTGATTACAGTTTAGGGAGTAATTTTACAATGATTTTTTGGACTTGTAGTTCCATCTTAGGATAGATAAATCCATTACCCATGCACGGGGAGAAATATCTAGACACCTTTATAAAAAATTAGTAGGTACCTACTTAATATGTAAAATGTGACCAATAAAAACGTGGCCCGATGATTTCGATGTTCACGAAGCAGTAAATGATGGCATGTTGGGATAGAGTAGGCTGGAAAAGCTTGGGAGAGAATTTTGCCCAACAATGGGACGAAATAGGATAAAAAAGTGTACCGTATTTTAGCAGACTCTACTAGAAAATTTGTAACTGGTAGATTTTGGTTTAGTTTAGTATATTACAAAGGTGACGACATAATAAATAGACCATCGAAGTTTCCCATTTCCCATGAATACTAATAGGGATACTGAAAAACAATCCGTAGGTGCTTTAACCTTTGAAGCGCCGGAACGTAGATCTAGGTAGATGACAAAAGAACAAAACTTGATTTTCTATTGAAATTGCGGCAGTCCATGGGTCAAAACAACATCCATAGGAAAATATAGGCTTCATTCTTAAACGGTAACAAAACTGAACAAGTCCAAACATGAACAAGATTATAGTTAACGTGTTTTATTTGTGACTGGAATATATAATGAGAAATATTCCTTATAAAGGAGCTTTAATATCTATTTAATTTACATTCATTTCCTTTTAAGTTTTACTATTTTATTGGAGAAAATTTTATATTTTTTAGCTGAAATATAAAGGTTAATGATAATTGATTTCTTATTACCTTCTCACGGAATCTCTCATCACATTAGACCCCAGGATGTGCAATTGATCTTCTGAGAATGGTCGGTGAATTGAATATTGACCCCTAGGAATCGTTACAAATGTTTTTATCTTCCTTGCTTTTTCTAAGTTTCTATCACAATATCTTTTGATTGCCACCTTGTTTGCTGTGATCTGAGATTGCCACAGTGATAGTTGTGTTTTGTTGTGTAGTACGCGTATTTATGTATGATGTTTGTGTATGTATATTTATGTGTATATATATAATATATATGTAAGTATATATATTTTATATATGCCTATCTATTACGTATATTTGTATTATTTATAATAGGTTTATTGTGTATACTTACTTGATTTTTGTTTTATTTACTGATAACTGCTCCTTTTTGACAATTTTTCTGGAAACACCGCCTACCTTTCTTTGTTCACCGTTTCATCTACCCTAAGGTTGTCTGGAAGAAATCGCTTCTTAGCGATAAGACCGCCTTATTTTTTTGCCTACAGTTTTTTCTTTCTGTATTTTACTGTTTGTATTATGGTGTAAAAATAAAGTATATTTGATATTTGATAGTTTGGGGTCGACCTAGCCCTAACCCAAATAAAAATGTCTTTATTTTGGCACTGTTTCTCAATTTATAAAGACATTTTCTCAATAATTTGTTAATTAACTCTAAATAGGACTCTCTACTATTGCAAGATCGTCAACCTCATCTGACATTGCGCAATAGCGAGTCTACAACTCCTAGTTAGGTATTACAACTTACCACTGCCTTATCGATCTTTTCCTGTTTTCCTTTTTTTTTTATTTCTCTATTAGCGAATGTTTTAGATACTTTTTAGAATTGTAATTGGTGATAGAAAATGTTGATCTTTAGAAGACAAGGAAAGAATATCAGTTCACGATGTTGTAGAGTAGATAAATAAATTACATATCTAAATACTATAGGTAATGGATGACGCTCAGCAGTGGATTATCAGAGGCTGATGATGATGAGGATAGGTACAGAAACTACCAATTCCTTCCAAGATAAAAGGTTTCAGATTGGTACCAAGTAGTGATTTAATTGGTTTTATAGCCTATCACCCACAATAAAACTGAAACGAAACGAACGAAAAAAATCTAGGTAGGTACGCTTTTCTTCCAAAATTGGTCAAGCAAGACAGATTTCAAGCTTTTCAAGTCATAATTACAAAGATATTGTGCCAAGGTCATCCAAAGATCACGTCTAAAAATACCTGGTAGTTGTAGCATTGTTTCTGTCCACCCCGAAAGGAATTTTGGTCGTGCGTTTACCATTAAACTTACACTTGACTCAAATAACTAAACGGTAACAAAACATCTTAACTAAAACCGTCATCAGTTCCCACAGAGTTATCGCGAACCGTTAATCTCTGTTACGTAACGTACGTTACGTTATTGTTCACGTTTTAACGCTTTACGTGGGCTATGAGCTTCTGTCTCGTCACCGCTTGAATTTAATTAGATTTGTGATAAGACCTTTTTTTGTAGAAAGTTAAACAAGTGGTCAGATGAAAATACTTTGTTTTTTTATATTTAGCGGCAATTTGACCAAAAATGACTGTTTTTGGAAATACATACTTCATTCCATATAAGGATGAAAAGATAATCCGTTTCCTACTTAGCTTTATGGCTAATTCTGATTAGCAAATATAATTTATTTATCTGAAAGATATACTTAGGTACTATCCGACGTATCTTAGACGTTACTAAAACTTTTTTAAGAATATATAGGAGCAAGTGTTTCGAATCTGTTCTGTAATTAAAAATAACCTTTATATTTCGTTGCTATTTAGAATGGAGTATCGCTCAAATCTCGTATAGTTTTTTATTGTCTAGTTAAAACAATTCAGGATAAACAAAATCACTGGTATACCTGATAGTTGTTTGTTAGTTTTGGATTGTTTAGGAAGGATTTAGGTCAAACACTCAAGTTTCTATGTCGAATTTTCAATCTGTTATCTTTGTTATCTATATACCTATTGATGTGTTTATCTCGGTTCCATATAGTTAAATATAGTATTGGTATTTATTACTTTCCATGTGATTACAATGATTCTGTATAGGTAAATATTTCTTGAATCAAAGGTAATAAATCAATTACTGAACATGACAGATAACCAAATAAAATGAACAGTTAGATGTAACATGATAAAAAAACCATCCTATCACAAAACACACAATCGCAAAATAAAAATCAATATCCCGACCGATGACATGACAAATGTAAATATTATGCGTTGCGTAGGCGCGTGCGCATCCTGCGATAAGATGGCGCCGCTCCCGTCGGAGGCTGTCTGATATCCGGAACACTTCGGCGAAATTGCAATTTGATATGAAATTTAATCTGCATTCTTTCTTTTTACCAGCCTTTCAAAGAGCATTGGCTTCGTAACTCTAGTATAAGCTGTGTGAATCTGGCCATAAATTGACTTTTTTTCGGGTATATAACAGGGTGAAATTGATATCATTAGCATCCTTTTAAACTAAGAGTCTACCCATCAAATTGAACAAATTTTACTATGGGAGCAAACCGATCGGAGCAAAAAAAAAATCGGCTGTTCCATACTAAACTGCAGTGCCTACTCTACTCAAACGCACGCAACGGCAGATTTTTTTTGCTCCGATCGGTTTGCTCCTATAGTAAAAAATCTTCAGTTTGATGGGTAGACTCTTAGTTTTAAAAAAAGGATGCTAATGGTATCCATTTCACCCCGTATAGGCCCACCAGTCCCACCACACACTGCCACCAGTGTAACTCCTGTATACCAAGGTTCATCAACAGCGACGACCACTTTATCATCATTATCATGACCGTTATCGGCCACAGCAACTCCGCAGGTGGACAGACCTTGATGTCGGAAGGAATACTAGGCAATGAAGTCCACCGAGGATTAAACTAAGTAGGTATCTACCTCATTATTTCTATCCGTGAGTGTGGTTGTCGTATGACTAAGGGATAAGGTTTCTTGTGCAGTGACTGCAATGTTTCAGTGCGTCTTGTAATATGACACTCGTTTGTCTCCGCATAGCATGTCCATTCCATATCACAACAAGAAATTACCTTGAAACTTCTTGCTATTCTCACTACACTTTTATCGTAAAAAACTTATGATCTAGGGCCAATTGTAATTTACAATAACGATTTGAGATACATTACTGAGAATGTTATTACATGTTTAACGCTATACGTAACAGCAATGCACCCTGAATTTACATTGTAAATTACTATTGATGTTATGTTTATGAAATAGGCCCCATATTTGACAAGGTTTTCTGATAGGTAAGTATGGTTTTCTATTATATATTGGAATGTAGGCGTGTAAAAACAGAAGTTATGTCTTTACGTAGAATGTGTAGTTTCTACAATGAACCATTTGTTTTACATTTTACAAGTAAACTGACTAATGATAAGCGCCAATTAATGGAATTGTGATTTATGGTTAACGTCATTCATTCATTTTATGTTATAAGTCTACTAAAATTCTAGGTATTTACTATAAGGATGTTTCGTCATTTAGCTTACATGTCATTCACCTCAACTATATTTTGTTGACTCAATACCCTATTGGTGTAATAAAGTAACTATCCTGTTAAATCATCTCTTACTTGGAAAGAATAAATGAGACCGTCTTATTAAAATTCTGTCCACGTTTTCCAAAGTTTATATTCATTGTCTAGACCTAGTTAGATGTTGTATTACATTACAAACGACTATGCGAGCCAAGTATTAGGTAAATTTATAGTCAATAGAATATGGCATTGCATTGATCCTTACTTAACGATATAGTTTTATTTAAAAAATTCTTTGGCCTTAGTGCCATCTGTATCGAGCCATTTGTTTTTATTAAGTACAATTTCTTTTTCAGATGTAATTTCTGTAAGAAGTAGGTGTGCATTTTTTCGATGGCTCCAAAATTTGTAAAGCAACTGAATCATAAATTCCGATAATTTTATTCTGATTGGTTTAGGTAAAAATTGTGATGAATTCGAACCCCTATTATTCTATATATAATGTCTGGTTTCATCCCAGAGTACATTACGGAATTTAAGTGTCATAATAAACAATACAATAAAATAAGTTATCCCGCAATAACTATTAAGTCTTTTAACGCGATCACTTTACAATCTTGTTAACTTCACTAACATTTCATCGTTTTAATACTCTCATGCCATAATTACGTCATCAGCACCATTTTGTTACCTCCCTTTCTAACTTATAAGGGAAAACAAAGAGGAAGTTATGGAGTGAAGAGTTAAAGTTCAAAATGGTTGTAAAGTTACCTATTTACGTACCTATTCTAGTTATAGGATAGTCATTAACAAGTTTAGTGTGCAGGCAAGGTGTTTGTTTGAAGTGGTGAACGTAAAAATTGGTTAAAAATAACTTTATGGGGGATTCTCTGAATTTGATGGTTGGAGAAAGACGGCTATATTTATTAGTTTATTTTATTATTAGGGTTGTGGAGCTTGAAATTGGTTTAAAATAGTTAACTGTTATATTAAAATAATACATTACAATTATGCTTCGTTGCCCACTAAAAACGAAATAAACCTACAGTTGAACACAGAAAAAAAAACACAAAAAGTACCTACCTAAGTACAAAGAAATAACGTAAATTATGACCCGACAAGTAAATGAAAGCAGTGTGGTTTCCACTACCACCTATTCCTAAATAGCCCTAACCTAAAATAGTAACCTCAGTTCCAAATAAATCTTAAATCTGAATTAATCGCATTCCAGACGCCACAGTTTCGGACAAGCTCCAAATCGGGCATTCGGATTTCAGGGAGATAAATTCCAACTATCCCTCTGGATATGTGCTTGAGATTATTGAGATATGTGCAATCTGGTTTTCTTAAACACTGTGCATTTTCTGAAGCAAGAATCTAAGATTAACTCATATCTTGTGAAATATAAACTAAAAACTGGGCCAACAAAACGTTTTATTGCAAAAAGACAATTACCGAAAGCATTAATTTTTACACTACCGTGCTAAACCGGAGATACGTTCTGCTTAATTTTATATGCGTTTTAAAGTTGCAGGCGTTTAACAGCATATTATAACGTAACGAAAGATCTGTTGGAGATACAGAGTTGAAAGGTTCGGTTGAATAATGTGCCTTAATATGCATTTTCATCGTTATTACATGAATTTCCCCCAAGGATCGCCACAACGACCGGTCCTGCACTTTGCCCTACAATAATTTTACTTAACTAAAATTCGGGGAGAGGCAGGAAGAGTTTTAAAAGGTATTAGCCAAGGATGTTTTTGGAAGGATTCTTGACAAATCTATACTTCCAGCTTTAATAGCAAATTATTTCTTTATGTAGAAAGGGAAAGTACTTTAGTGTTGCGAATAATAATATTATTGCAGTTTTGCAGTCATCAGAATAAAAAATTGAAACTAGATTCAGAGACTAGGCAATAAAAATGTGATAATTAGGTACTTTTTATAAGTCCAAGCTAGATTCGAACTTCCAATGTGACTAGATAATCTGTGCGACATGTCTAATTAATAACCGTCTAAATACGGTTGATAGTGAACACCATAAGATCTCTACGATTAGGATCCTATGTTCAAGTCAGTTAACCAAAATGCTTGTTATACTTCTGTCAATGCAATGAAATTTATGAAGAGTTGGTAAGCGACAAGAATGTGAAAGAGTGAATTAAATATACAGATTACACCTGTGAGATGGGACACGGCAGGTGGAAATGCTTGTCATCTGCTTACCCCATAATCTGAAGACAGGTGTGCGTGCCGATAAATACTTCATAAATAAAGATGTGATTGTCGTGAAATAACTTAAGAAAAAGATAATAGTATCGACCTATTTTCTCCAATGTGAAACTATAATGGATGTGACGAAATAGAATAGTAAGTGATAAAACAAAGGTAGCCGTCCCAACTTCAGATACGCCAGGCACACGCTGCGCAACCAGAACGCTTCTAAGGCTGATTGGCAAATATTAAACCACATTGTTGGGAAGTATGCCATTCGATTCCAGAAAAAAACAAATTTCATTGAGATCGACAGTTTAGACGTGAAGACGTAAAAGACCCGATATTTTTATAATATTACAAGAATGGAAAACTATTCGGATCAATGCCCACAATCCAGTGCCTACTAATAAAAAGGAACTCGCAATTCTGCCAACAAAATGGCGGTTTCCGGTGATCGATCAATCTGCGCTCGCGCAGTTACCCTTTAAACTGTAGTCATCATCCAATTGACATCAAACGGTTCGTGGCCTATCTCATTGAGAGGTCACACTTGGATTGAGTGGTTTAGTTATTCTATAGAATTGTTTTGATGTCTCTCAAACTAAAGTACCTACAAAGTAATGTAATGTTAGAAGAATTTGAACATAGAGATATCTTTCTAAGATAGGTACAGTTGATAGCAAGGCTCATTTGATCACAGTTTAGTTACTAAAGACAAGAAAATACTCAAGGAGGCTTGTCGAACAATCATTCCTGTTGACAAGATCTTTTGGGATACATAATTATCTTACATTGCCTACTGTTGTTTATAATTTCCTACTACGCTAGATTTATGCTAGATTATCTTAATTTTGTACATATATTCTTCGTTTGTCCAGTTATAATAAGTACGTAATCAAGTTCTAAAGCTAGTTTGATGCCAACAAAAAACATGGTCATGGCCAAAATTTTGCAATTAATTGCTGTAATAGCGAACCTAACAGAATTTTTAGAAATCTAACTAAAGTATTTTCGTTTTATATTTTATTACTCAAACAATCCAGTTAGAAGTATAGAACTGAAAAGACTATAGTTACCATGTAGATCTATTACGAAAGACATCGTTTGATGAGCGCGCGGGCGCGCACAATTGATCAGTTGACATGGCTGACCTTAGTCGGTTTCCGGTGCATTTTCAAGATGCCCGATTGATTTATAGGCATGTTACTGGAATTACTGCTTCGGTATTGTTTGTTACTGATAATTATAATAAACGCGTTGCACAATAATGTTATTTAATAGCACTTACGTTTACGTGTGTGAGTGTGTGTGATTCTGTGCTTATCACTATGCACAGAAGCACTATTTCGGTTCTTCTCCGTCACTGGTGTGGTCCCCCCACAGTCCGCAGTAATAAGCAATAGCTGCTCCCTGATTTATTGCTGTATTTTGTCAGTTTCTGAAAAAAACTCCTAAATCTGATGAAGCGGGGAAGCGCTACGATCGGAGATGGGGTCGGACTGATCGAATGCAAAACGGTGAGGTGACGGTTGTCTTATCTTATGGAAATCAGTGATGAACTACAAAAGGGGTGTTCCAGGACTATTGATGGTCACAGTAGCACAGGCAAGTCTGTCAAGGCAATCAACCCTCAATAATAATAGTAGGTCTTAAACTCCGGGCTAATGCTGCTCTTTGATAAGCAGATTTTGATGAGGTATTCGTTTTTCCTACTCTTCCTATATTCTTTGATTAAATTCGTTGCGGACTCCATGACAAAAGTCTAGTGCAAATGGTATTATTAATCCTAGTTAATACAGGAGTTACGTGGCGGCGAGCCCAAAACGCTGAAGTAGTTTGCCACATATCATTCAATGTTACAAGTAGGTATCTCAAAGTTACCGTTTAGTCCAGTAGGTACGTATCAACATCGTCGGTAGGTAATGTCAGTTATTTAGTTACTGTAACGTAACGTAACGCCATGTTATTGCTCGGTTTTATTACGTTATCTGTGGCTACCGGCTCCTAACCGTAATGGCGAGTGTTGCTAGAACTTGGACTGGTTAAAATTTGTACGGTGACTGATGATTAAGAAACATTTCAAGATATTTTTGTACTTATTTACGCACCTATGCTCTATATTTAGGTATGTAAGTAGGTACTGAAATCCAGTAAACTTTCAAGTTTTTAACCAAAACATAAAGAAAAGAATTATATTCTGTTCTAATCATAAATAGGTAGGTATATGACTTTTTTTTGTAAATAATCAACTCTACCAATAGAAAATTTTGTTGAAGTAAAACTTATTTACGCGGACGAGAGTTTTTCAGTCGTGTGGTCTAACTAAAACACACTCGTTTTTTTGTTTGGAATAGAAATATGAACTTACGACATATTAACTTACAACACCTACATACATAAAATCATTGGTTTAAACCTATACAGTTTGGATAAACTTAATTTTATTCAAGTAGGGACTTAGGAACTTCCGAAGCCAACTTTATAAGGCCAACTATCTGTACTACGTTGTATCACAATATAAACATATTAGGTAGTTATAGGTACTTACCGACAATGCATAGTTTTACCTATTTAATTAGATAATTATGTTTTTATGTTAGAGAAATCATTACCTTTCTCCATAACCAGTTACACATTACAATAAAATTGTTCCGAGCAGTTTTCTGTCCAATAGGAAATGTTTTTAAAACTCATAAAGGCAATACGTGCTCAAATGACTTTTTGTAAACGCACGCGCATAACTGCGGTCTTTGGCGGGAATTTGTGGCGCGAAATACGTTTAGAAAGGACGTCTGGCATTTGAGCAATGCCAATTTATCTATATTTTAGTCATTTTAGCTGCGTAAGACTGATTCGACATGCGTAATTCGAGTAGGTATAGCCGTAAAAATAAATGCAATTTCTATAAAATCGCGAACTGGTAATCGCGTCGAGTATGCCGATTTCATAAGTCTATTTGTTAACATTTGCGACATGCTACTTGCAAAATGTAACGAAATAAGTTTTGTCGTATCTTTACCGATCGAATTTTTTATTACTTCGTTAATTATCGGTACTATATGGCACTGAATTTACATTGTAGGTATCTTTACTTAAATTTGTAACGTAATTGATTTTTTATCAGTAATTTTTACCGGTATCTAGAAGAGCCCACCCCCATTGAGGCGACTAAGGGATATGGTCTATTTTGTATTGTTCTTGTGGGCAGTGGGCTAAAGGCCAACCTACCATAACTTACCTACTTCTTTTATTTTAGAGGCGCTAAAAGCACTGGAGATAAAACGGTCGGTAGAGTACCTACTTATTATTTCTTGATTCGTGCGTGTGTTTATTTCTGTGAGTTGATTTAATTTAAAAAAAGAAATAAAAGAAAACAAAACACTCTGAAATGAGTTAGTGGAAACTTTATTCTCAAATTGAAAACTCGAACGAAATTCAACACCAGTGCGCCGCCGTGTCGACAGCCAACCTAATTGATATCATGTTCCATACTCAAATGAAGTGTTCTATTTTCAAAATTCCTTCAAATAAGGAGAGAAATATTTTTCTTTTTAAGAAAACGGCTGGGTTTAAATCGAGTAATAATCGAATTTCAACTTCTGACATCGATTGACGTATTGTAAACAAAAACAAAGCAGTGCATTAGCATTGATCGATGATTAATCGTTTGTCGGACGGTTCATTGAAGAATTATTCTTGTCAGTCATTCCATTCGTGAATGAAAAAAGATAATAGAATCACACCTACACGTTATTACGTTAATTTTTGAACGTACAAACATTTTTTTGACGAACGGAAAAGAAAGTTTAAAAACAATACAATTATGCACCTTTTGTTACATTTCCTGTGTCATTATTTATAACGCACAATATTGTCTAATTGAAGACTAATTTATAATTGTAGAGATAGTAAAATGTTACCTTAGTACCTACCGCTGTACAAATTGAAACATTAAATTGTAATGGCGATTGTGACAGAATTCCAGACCGCCTAGGGAGACTTTATTACAATTACAATTTGAATTACAAGGTTCTCTTTTAAAAAATTCGCAATTTAGAATTAGTAGGTAATGCTGGAACTAATATTAGTTTACCTACTTTGATATCAAGTCAAGACAGAATTAACTTTCTAAGTTATAGTTTATACTTACCAATTTCAATTATATTTTTGCTAACCTCTACAGCTTTAATAACATGCAGATTTTATGCACTATTTGCAATAATCTTTTAGAAATCTCTAACGGATAACAATTTAAATTCTTTCGCTCATCCATTTTCTTTCTAGGAAGTATTGTCACATACCATTGTTACAATTACGGCTATAATTACAATTGTAATTTACATTACATATTCCACGGTACGGTTCCGCTAGCCGGGCCGGGCATCGAACCCTGACTTGACGTGTGCCGACCACCATAGATAATGATCGTTTCTTTATTGTTTAAATTACTTACTGTGGTTTTAGCAGGGAAATGCTTTTTGTGTGTAGGAAAAAAGTTGAAAGTGCCGCACTTTTGTATTGTAATTTTGTAGTTAGGTTGTTAGTTATCCGTTAATGTAAAATCGTGTAGATTCGATTGTGTAAATCGATTTCCAATGTAACTGTCAACAATTTGATTTTTTAAACGTACCTAAAGATCTGGTAAAAATGTTCATATATTTTATGAACATTTTTAAGAACTTATTTTACCTTTTCTGGATTATTGAGTCAGAAAATCTGGACTGTAATAACTAATAAGCAAGCCTATGAATTTTCACGCTGTATTTTGGAGCCTTAATTTTAGTTTTAACTTGTTCATTTAAATAAATAAGATTGATTTGTTTTTAAATAATATGATTGCTTCTTCTTACATATTAGGTACCGTCGGAATGTATACTTAATGTAAATATGTTATTATTAAAGGCTAACATGTAATATTTAAATCAATATGATTCTGTAACAGTTTTTCATTCAAACACTACTCGTAAAATGTCTTTTATACAAGATGGTGTAGAGCTCAATATAACTTTTTTGAAACAAACTCTACAATGTATAAACTTTTACTACAAGTTTACTTTACTAAACAAGTACTTGAAACTAATCTCTGGATATATTTTTGTGCCTTGTTTACATTCCCACGTCAGCTCGTGTCGATAGCTCTACGAATAACAAAATACGTTTACAGCTCTACATTTCTATTCTCAACCTTATCAGCTTTTCATTAAGTTACATTGCATATGAATAGTTAGGATTGCCTAGTAGGGCGCCGTCAGTTGTCAATCAATCGACGAAAGCCCTGTAAACAGAAGCAGAAAGTATAAAATTGCCAAAGCAACTAAAAGAATTACTGTTTTTGAGTTCAATGACAGTGAAAAGGACATCTAAACGAGTTTAAAAAAACTGAATCAAGTTTTTAGAATGAGAGGATTATCCTTATTCAAAATAATCTGTTACTCTTTACCAATGAGTTATTGAAATAATAAGTAAGTACCTATATTTATAGGTAACTAGGTATAAGAAGAATTAATTTATATATGGCTATTCTTCTTGTGGTGTCATATCCTGTCGGAGGTTGGCTATCATTAGGGCTATTTGGACCCTGTAGACTGCAGCCCTGAAAAGTGAGGTGGTGTTCATATCGAACCATTCACACAGCTCAAGCCAGGGAGGGAGTCCTTCTTCTACCAGGCATTCGTCTCCCTAAAATTTTCTCCTTCAGAATCATTCAGATAAGTTGGTATTTCTCACTCCTCATAATGTGACCGAGGAGCCTCCTGTAATACAGTTTCCGAGTTTTTATGATTTCCACACTGTTTTCATTCTCGTTTTATACACACAGTCAGTTTGTCCGCAATTCAAAGCTCGCAGATGCTCTGCTCTGTTCGTCACGTTTATTACAATTCATTGTTAAAATAAAATAGCCCTTAATTCGCCACGAAATAAATTAGAGACGTCAAATTGACGCCCGCAGCGAACCGGACATGTTTGTCCAATGAATTTGACACGAACAATTGTTCTCGAAATGGCGAGCTTTTCTATAAAGAGACTTTGGCATACATATGTTACTATTCCGTTAGGTAAAGTCGTTTGATATAACTCTTATGTTTGGGCAGTAAGTTAGAAAATAGCTTGGTTTGTCGGGCTTGGAAAATCGAACATGTGTGTTGCATATATCACAAGCATGTGTTATGTAATTTTGATGGGCAAAAAGATGGAGAGATGTATTGTTGCTGCCAACTGGAGCGTGGATATTATTCTAAATTTGATTGTAACGAATGTAGCTGCTATAGGCCCCATTTAATAAACATGACAATTGTAATTTACAATGACAATTCAGGGTACATTGCTGGTTACTAATGACGCTAAACATGCAGCATGTAACATGTGTTCTCACATTCTCAGCAATTGTAAATTACAATTTTCATGTTTATTGAATGGGGCCTTGGGGCCTATTTCATAAACATGACAATTCGATGTTGGCCCCGGTGTCGAAGTTGTTCAGTTTGATGGTCTAAACCACCCCATAAAATTTTGTGATTTGTTACACCTTCTATAAGTTTAGTAAGCAACACGTATTAGGAATAAAATATCTAATTACAAGGCAATCTCAGAGAATCGCCCACGGACCAGATAACTAGTTGCATCATGTCACCCACCCACGCGGACAGACAGACAAACAAGCAACCTTCATTATTAGACCTTGGTTAATGTGTAATCAATTTTACTGTTTGTTAGAAATTCAATTGGTCTTTGTGACCCTTTTATATTGTCAGCATTGAGGCATCGAACCTACGCTATGCTTCAAAAGCCATATAGCTGTATATTTCATGGCAGTTAGGTAAGTGAGAATAGAAATAAATTGTGGTAATCATCAGCCAGTATCCAACTTCTTCAGGTATTCCCAGCATGCAATTTATCCTGGTCCAGAATTTTCCAGCTGTCCTAATCCTGGAGAATCGATCTCTTTTGCCTTATCGCATCTACTATTCGGAATATTTGGATGCAGCTGTACTTCCAGAAAGCCTTTATGCTAGTTTAATAACTAATACATTTTTTATTTAGTTATTTTTGTCATTTATTAAGATTTTTACGATCCCTGATTTAGTGATGTGTTCAGTCGCCTTCTTTATAAGGTGCCATGCGCATACGCTTGAGTTTTTAGTAAGGGCCTGTTTGTCCCAATATTTTGTTGCGTTTCCCATCTTGACCGTATCGGACAATTTTGAAGATCATATTACTTATTTGCGGTACATTGAACTTATAATTTTACGAGAATGTAGATGTTGTAGTCAGTATATTCTCTTTCACTTTATTGACACTTCGGAACACTACAGACAAAATTATTAAAATGATACGCCTCCGCTCTCGCACCAAGTTTGTTTAATTAATTAAACAGATTTTTAATTTCATATTGACTTAAAAGTGTAGTGGGCGTAAATTCTGAGCGTTGACGACCTAATATGGCATCCCTGTTTACTTTTATTGCATTTCTTAAGGTTCTCTATAAGTCATTTGCATTTTTTTAACTGGATTTTGATTTATTACTTAACATTGAATCTTAGAAATATCTGTGTTTAAATCTAATTCAACATGAAGTTATTTTATGTTTTGGTATCCGTCGTCTTTAATCTAATCTATGAATTCAGAGTGCTTAACGTCAGTTCCAAACGAATGATCTCTTACAAATGGCAGAGAAACATCCTCATTTTCTTTCTATCCTTTTGCTGGGATTTGCTGCGTTTTAAACGGCGTAAGCGCCAGGATCGGCTCATAAGCCTATGACGTTCTAATCCTGCTATGTTTACGATACAACGAGTTCTATAATTGAGCGATGCGGGAGAGTTCAACACATCGCGGTCCATCTTTTTAGAATACGACACAAATAACATTCTATATTTGTAAATTTATACACCAACTTCGACATCGCTTTTCTCAACTTTCGCCTTTATAACAACGGTTTTAGGAAGTAAACTTGTCTGCATTGGCAGTTAGGATTAGGTACTTTGTTTCGCTCGTATAGAATATAGATCCTAAGGTGGTACGGTTATGCGGCATCCATGCCGATGACCACATGCATCAATGTTTGTAAATAGAACGTCTTGTACTAGAGGAACGTTTTGATCTTTTACTAATTCGAACGGTGTCAGTTCCAATGCTTGTTTGTCTCTGCACTTCGGTTGATAGTAAATAATGATGGTTCGATGTAAAGTGAAGTAGGAAATAGGGTAGCGAGGTGTTAGTTAGATCATTAGAGACGCGAAGACATATGCGTTGGTCGGTGTCATCTCCACACCTAGTGAAAGACGCCTCGGATGCTTGGAATCGTAAGTCAGGGCGTTGTTTACAAACAACCCGCGTGTCTTCGTTATTTATCTAAGCATAGTAACAAATATATTATTGTATTAAAGTATTCCTATTCTGAGAAAAATTAGCTGTGACATGTGAAAAAGGCCGGTTCTGAAGATTCTAACAAGCTTATTTGCTCATTCTATTACCCAGCTGGTTTGGGAAGTGAAAAATCACGCTTATCTCGACACCGACGTAGGAACGGTGGTCCGCAGTCGGGCATCTGTTCGTTGCACCCATAAAGATAACGAAATTGTTTAAACGGGAACGCATTCCGTATCAGGCCCTTGCTGTGAACACTCCTGAGTTGTTATTACGCGCGAAAAACAAACGGAGGCGGCCATTTTGCATATTTTAGAACGATGTGTTCCATATTCGAACGTACGGTGCGTAGCTCACTCCTGTTTGATATTCTCTTTTTGAGTTGGTTTATTTTTAATCGCGCTGTCCTATTTAATCCGTTATGCCAGTGTGGCCAGTGTTTCGGATCAGTCTAAGCGGCAGCCGTTGCTTTGACGTCGTGTATTCTGTTCCAAGTTTTTTCTAACATTCACAATGTTTAAAAAGCTAATTTTGAAGCTTAAAAAAGTGGTAATACTCTTCTTAATTAACTTAGAAAGCTCTTTAAAAAAAATTTAATGTTTTTTTTTATCTTGTTTCAGATATATCCAGATCCTGAGTCGGAGAAGGCGATTATGGGATCTGTGGTTTACTGCATCCATCATAAAGAAGGATGCCAGTGGTCTGATGAACTTCGTAAACTCAAGGTAAGTTTAGATTTAATTTTGAATCGAGACTGACTGAAAAAAAAAAGAATACACGTCACCTTGAATTAAGATTACCATCTGTAATCGATTAGAAAGATTAACCTACTTTTAGCAGTTTTCTCTTGAAGTTGGCTACACGAAAGCTAGCTTCACATTGCAAATTCAAAACTGTAGACACATATTGGCAGGAAGCCCTTTTCTGCCAAAGAATATTTAAAAAAAAATTAAACTTTTCGTCGGCTTAGTAATGATTCCTAGTCTGGAAGAAATCGTTTTTACAGAAAGTCATTGGTTTCTTTGTAAAATATTTTTAAAATTAAACTCCTAACGAAAGACCGATTTCGAACGAACGAAAGTGTGTAGTGAATGCTTATATTATGCCAGTTGCACTTAGCATAGTCAATCACTATGCTAATAGTGTTCACTTTTGGCATTAAAATCATTTCCCTATCTAACTACATGTAAGTATAAAAATATGTATCGTTAGTTTCTTGTTATTTTTTTATTTATTAAAGTAACATGAATAAATAGACAAAAAGATCCAAAAATTCGTTGGCACCTGCACTTGGGTAAATACTTTTTTAAAGTAAGTAGGTAAACAAAATAGAAGAAAAAAAACAATCTATCATTACTTTCATTATCATGTCCGACATATTTAGTTTATCTATAAGTAGGTAAGGTATTGTTGCATAGGTTTACTTTCATATTCCATTTATATTTAGTTAACCTGTTAATGTTTGTCTAATTGTTGTTGCCACAGAATTCCTTTTAAAGATATGAAAGGGCCTTTGTTTCTCTATTTAAGGTTTAGAGAAAGTAGACGAAACTAGGTACTTATTTCTTTGATAAAAAATATATCAGTCCTACATAACTACCTACTATAAAATCTACTTCAGAAATAAAAAAAAAAATTTTAACAGACTTGAAAAAAAGAGTTTTTGTGTTTGAACCGTATTTCCGTATGTACAAAAATACTGGCGATTTACACGAACAATTATGAACAGATCTTTTTTATTCTTTCACGTATAAAATACATGTTTTCTGGGAAGTTTTTAAACTTTTATCATGTTAGACAGTAGCATTAATTAACCCGTGGAGATGCTTACAAAATAAAACGTTTTTTTAATTGTCTAAGCTTATGCCACGCTAAGGTATTTTGAAGGTCTCAGGATGGAATGATGAATGAGAAACATTTATATTTGTAAGAAAATTATTGTTCTCAAAGAAAACTAATATTATGACAAATTAATGTTAAAACCGTTTATAAACTGGTAACATTATAAATTATCTCAGTAACCCCCTTTTGAATAAATATCAATCAATTGAACTAATAAAGATAATGTTAATGTCATTGTTTAAGTCAAATAGTGAAATGACATTTAAATCACTCACTCGTTAATCACGCGCTGATTAATAAGAAAACGTTCATTCATTCCTTTATATAGACTATGACAATTTAAAAAATACTTGCATAAATAAACTTCTTTCTACTATCACAATAAGAATTCCTACTACGCAACCCAAATACTTAACATAAGTAGTTGGAAATACAGACTAGTTTATGTACAGACATACAGACTGATAAATTTCACTCGCTAAACCTCGATTTGTATCCCATCATGGTTATAATTTTGGAAAACTTCATCATTAATAGCACAGGAAGTAGGGATTCTACCTATCTAAATATATTTCATGTTGTTGATTTAATCGTTCCTGAGTTTTCTAACTTTTTTTTACATTTTAAAGTATTTTAACTAGATTTTGTATACTGAGGAATGTAGGTTTTGAGCATTAAGCGTTTGCAATTAAAAATTAAAATCCAGTTACTTAGATAATTGACATCTTTAGAACCCTTACACTTTCACTAACTACACAGTACAGAGGGCCTACCATGAGTTTTCCCTTTACTTTACTACTGTTACGTCGCCAATTCGTATGACAGAAATTAGTTCTCAACGTAACCACTAGGGGCGCTGTTCGAAATTCAATACAAAATTGGTGACGTAACTACAATAGTAGAGTACGGTGAAAACTCATGGTAGACCTACAGTATACATAATTTCCGCAACTACTATTCCGTTTACTTATCTCCTTAACTTCTTCGATGCGCAGGCGCACCTGAACACATGCAAGCACGACGCGGTGCTCTGCGCGGCGCAATGCGGCGCCATGATCCCGCGCGTGCTCATGCAGGACCATCTGCGCTACACCTGCTCGCGACGCCGCGCCAACTGCGAGCATTGCGGGAAAGAGTTCTCGGGAAGCGCCTTGGAGGTAAGATTATTTATAAAAATATAAGATTAGCAATAACTAAGTTAATGGGAAACAACATTTTAGGTACTTTCTTGTATTTGGACTGGACTGACTTTTCCATGGCATACACATTGATGACATGTCACTATCTGGTGGTGGTGTGGTGCGGTACGACCATGTGTCCCATTCTCACTCGTAAGGGGTTCACGGATTTTCGTATACAGGGTGTTACATAAGTAAGAATAAATTATTAAAACTCTTATGGGGTTGTTTATACCGTCAAACCGAACAACTTTCTCTATGGGACCAACATCGAAATCGCGAAAAAAAAAATCTGATATCCCATAAGTACCTACATATTTATTTTAGCTCGAGTCGATTTGTAGAGTATAGAATAAAATTTTTCTTTTTCGCGATTTTGGTCCCATAGTGAAAGTTGTTGAGTTTGACGGTCTAACCCCTTAAATGTTTATTTGTATTTTTGTAACACCTTGTAGAATGTGCGCTTTCTAGCTAACCAAAAGGCTCCGCCATTTAATAATATCTCAAATGCGTTTTGTTCATTAAACAATAAGAATACGAATATAGAATATTATACATGTTGTCTTAATTTGCAAGATTATGATAGGTACTCCCAAAACCCACTCGATACTCGACATTAGCAGAAATACAAAAAACCCCAATAATTTATAATAACGAAAAATAAACGTATGAAGCCTATGCTTGCGGGATAATATAATTCAAAAACCACAAGAAGAAAAGACAGTGGGTACGGTAGAAAAGAATCTATAAGAGATCACCAAAACACAACAAAGGAATTAGCTATACCAATTAAGAGCAATAAACGTTTAAAAGTATTTTTCTAAATTGTTTTTACGAGTCAATAGAATGTAGATTACTTCCCCTATTCCCCTTGAATCCAATCTTTTAATCCATTCAACGATCACGCCATGTCCGGAGAACATGTTTTTGGTCGGTTTTCATTCGGAATTGGCATCTAAACGAAATAGAACCGTCGACTGAAAACAATCAAAATAGGTGAAGACTTCTGTCTGTCGACGTTCACATTGATTAAATATTGATAGATGAATCAACCGCAGATGGAGAACTCTAGAAAAATCACGAGGGTTGTTTGGTGAGACTTTACTCCTTAGGATATGAGCGTTGCTGATTAGCTATCCAAGATGTAAGACAGTATTCAGATCACCTGTAATTCAGCCTGGAACTTATTTCTTTTTAGCTAAATAGTTTAAGAGAGCGTTCCGTGAACATTATTCTTTAAAAGACCCATGTCACAACCCTTAATTTCTCAATTCCAGGAACATCAAGGAAACTGCGGTCACGAGCCGGTCTACTGCGAGAACAAATGCGGCGCGAAAGTGCAGCGTCGTCACACGCAGCAGCACATTCAGCAGCATTGCAGCAAACGGCTCGTACCTTGCAGACATTGTGGGCAGAGGTACACTCAGGTAGGACTCTTTTTGATTCATCGGTACCTCTATAATTTAATTCATATGATTTTCATTCTTAACAAGAGAGCGAAAAAGATTTTTAGGCTTTGTGGTGCTTCAATGATAGTTACAATCAAAGAAGGCAACATATCCCGCATTTGAGAAGGAACTGCTGAACAAGTCCTTATACTTTTATACCGTTAATCCTAGAAACTACGATTTTCTTATACACAGTCGGAGGCTAGGGACTAGGAAGAATATGAAGCGATTCCTCTTATATGCTTTTTGAAAGCCCTTGCTTTCTGCAGTGCATCAAAATGGGATGATGGCTATTGTGATATTATTACAATCAAGATCAGATTCATCAGTCACATAGCAGCCCTTATCCTTAATCAAATTCACGACTCAATTTGAAGATATGCCCAATTAATTTAATTCATTCTCCAACAGGACACAGTATCAGCTCACGGAGCGACATGCTCCCGTGCCCCAGTACCCTGCCCACAGCGCTGCCCAGCAGCGGCTGTACCCAGAGACGAGTTAGATGCCCACCTACGCGATCACTGCGCAGCCGCTGGCGTAGCTTGCGCTTTTAGAGATGCTGGGTGTCGGTTTAAGGTGAGGATAACGAATAATGGCGAAATGAAGGCGTTGCTCAAATAGGCCAGTCGGTTTTGTCTCGGGGGTGACATACAAAGTGACTTAATGGGTAATTTTCAGTATTTTATAGCCACCTATCAGCACAAGATAAAGGTGGATTTAATGATAATTCTGACAACCCTTAAACGGGATACGGTTGAGAGTTTACGTATCGTATGTAATGTGGAAATATCACAATATATTGACATCACGACACGCTATTCTTTAGGAAATAATTACGGTCATGCATGATAGTTTTTAATTGAGAGCAGCATCACAGTTTGGTCAGTTCAAAGACGATGACGATATCCTTGACTATCTTAACCGATCTTCATTTTACATTCTTATTAAAAACGGAATCTTCAACATTTCCAGGGTACAAGACAAGCTTTAGAAAGACACACAGAAGAGAACTGCCAGCAACACCTCGCCCTCGTGTCAGCCCTAGCCTCCAGACAGGCCAGACAACTAGAATCCCTCCGAGCAGCCGTCGCAAGACTATCAGTCAATTGCTCAGGCGCATTGGTCTGGCGCATAACAGACTGGGCAGCGAAAATGGCCGAGGCGAAATGCAAGGATGGTGTTGAGCTGGTTTCACCTGCTTTTTACACGAGCCAGTATGGATACAAATTGCAGGTAAGGATTGACAAAAGTTATCCCCTCTTTTAATATTATAAATCCTGCAGTATATTTGTTTGTAAAGACTTCCTTGTCGTCTAACTAAAGAACCAAACAGATTTCTTAAAATTTTGGGAGAGAAGTAACGTGTAAAAGGGATCATCGTCAGCCTTTATACGTCTCACTGCAGGATACAGGTCTATTCATAAATAACTGAGTGAGGGAAAGAGCACAAGCCAGTTTTATTTCGAAATAGAAACTAATTCTACGCGGTCCAAGAACTAGTTAAGCAAAAGCTAGTAATTTTTAAGATCACAATTCTTCCCTTATATTCCCAAAGTTGAAAAATTTAAGAACCAATTTGTTACTACAGCTGGATAAATAAGAAATTCGTATATTTACTAGGAATGAAACAACTTATGAAAAAAAAAATTAAAAATATGAACCCAATGAAAAATAAACAACCACTTTCGAAACTAAATTTTCAGTATTATGACAAACGATTCCTTTGTTAGTAAACACAGCTTTGCAGGTTTATTTTCACGAGTGAATAATATCAGATGACTAACCTACTCCGTACGTTACTACGGGTGTAGACAGAATTAACTTCGCTTAGTCATGCTGTAACATGTGCTCCTAAATCCAGTTACTAACGGAATTTAATACTGATTAATGTCAGTTCTGCTTCATCTCTTTACACCTGTGTATAACCCGCGAAAATAAAAGAATGAGATGAACTGAAAGAAAGAAGAAAACTATATTTGTATTGATCACGCTTCACAAGTGTTAATTAATTCAAGATGCATATGCACTATTTATTCTTCGTATTTGTGAGCGACTAGTGACTAGATATAAGCGAGTAATTGAGTATATCATTGACAAAACTGTGGACGATTTTATTTAGTCTAAACTGAGAGTCCCTGTAGCTTTGTGAAGTTGATGGCCAGATAGGCGTAAGCATCTTTGCAACAAATATGAATGAGCCGAGGCCATGCCTCATGCAAATTCTTTCCCTAAATGCTTTCATTCTGCTTCTGAAGGCGCACTATTGAGCATCTTCTTTACAGATCTAGTCAGTGACTTCTGAACTCAAAGAAACACCAACTAACCAAACCTATCTTTCTTTCCAGGCATCACTATTCCTGAACGGCAACGGGGCAGGCGAAGCGACCCATATGTCGGTCTACATCAAGATCCTACCAGGGGAATACGACGCCCTACTCCGATGGCCATTCGCCCACACAGTTTCATTCACCCTCTTCGACCAAAGTTCAAGCCCCGACCGCGCCTGCAATATCGTGGAGAGCTTCGTCCCTGACCCAACGTGGAAAAACTTCCAGAGGCCCTCGAAGGAACCTGATGCGTTAGGCTTTGGATTCCCTAGGTTCGTCAGCCACGAAATGCTCAAGAAGAGAAATTTCGTCAAAGACGACGTCATGTTTTTGAGGATTAAAGTAGATCCGAGTAAAATAGTAGCTGTATAATTTGCTTTGTCCTTAACTTTACAAATATCTCGTTTTACTAGTGAAATGTGTTAAGGGATTTTAGACTGCTAAGATTTTGTGTCTCTATCAAACTAATGCAAAGTTTGCTAGGTACGAATGTAGTGGGGTCATTTAACAATTTGTTTGGTAAAGATTTTAGTTTCACAAGTGAATTTAAAAACAGCTGAAAACAGCGCACAAAAACTATAGCAAAGTCATTGTTATTTAGTATTAAGATATTTAAAAGTCATAGGTTAAGTTGTAAATAGTTAGGATTATAAAATAGTTTAAATATAGCTCAGGCTAGGTTAGTATTGTATAGATTTGTAAATAAATTAGGTTTAGAAGCGCATTAGCTGCATTGTTATCCTTTCACTAAAGATCTCTTGAGTTTCAATGCCGTCAGAAGAACTAGCAACTGAACAATGTTTCAAAGAATATCATCGCATAATTTATCATAAGTTTCGGTGGGTGAAAGAACTATGCATAGAAAAGTAATGTACCCAGATTTTTCGACCCCTTGTAAAATATGACTTAATCCGTGCCATATAAATTAGTTCTGTAATAAAGCCAGTAGAATTTACACACATTTTTATAGGACACTGCAAAAATAGTGTGTTGACTGATTTAATATTTGTTCAAATGCATTTTTGTCTGCCTTATGTGAAATAAATCAAAGGCTTTTTGAAAAATGCTTTGGACCTACAAATGTAGCCGTTAAAAGCTTTGAGACATGTTTGGACTTGTTATACCGGCAGATCTTTGTATATATTTCTGTTTTTTTGACAAAAACAATATAATTTATCAAATTAAAAATGATTTCTAGAAATTTGTTTGTACATACGGTCTGTCAGAGCATTATACTGATTGTAAATACAATATTATAAACTAAAAGTTTCTTAATAAAAACCTTTCATATTTCTGTGTGTGTCAAGCTGGAGTTAGACCAAAGTGTTTTGATTACTTTGCCTAAAAAAACAATAAAATAATTAATGTACATTATTATTTAGCAAAGTAAATCAACATTAATGTATAACACGGCTAAAGCTGTATGTAATTATATATTTTAATATTTTATAAGAATTTCTAGTTGTTGTCTTGAGTGTGCTTTGAATTTATTAAGTAACTTTTCCAATAATCCCAACGTTCTCAATTTCTTTTTATTAATATATAATTTTCAAAAATTTAATCGTTAATTAGATCTCTTTGAAAACCTTTTAAGTATATAAAATCTCAACCGTAATTTTACATTCCAGTAAAAAACCTAAATATAAGTCCGGTTCAGATATTGTGAATAATATTTTAGTATCGTGAATGACTGAAAGAGCTTCTCAAAACTTTAGGTCATAACTTCATTTAATAACTTCAATTTCTAGATCTTTAGTAGCCTAGGCACTGATTAGAGACCTAGTTTTTATTTAGTACCTTATCTTGTAACGAAAATGAGACTAACAAAATAGCCTAAGCGTAATTTAAGGTTAGTTTAAGCGTCTACGCAATATAATTAAGACATTTGTACATGATTTTAAAATTAAAGATGAAAATATAATTTTTTTCATAATAATATTAGTGACGTTTTCTTTTACAATTTCCTCAAAAATATAACAATTTTACCTGTAAATAAAATTATTATTAAGCATACTTACCTTATTCCAGGTCTATTATTATATTTGAGAGCGGCTTACTTGACTTCCGTTTCCGAGCGAACATTACCCTAGTAAAGCGCCATCTGGTGGACACAATCAGCAGCCAGGCAGTGGGGGGCACGGCCATGAGGCCGGTGCCCGCCATTTTACTTTCATTGAAGATTTGAATTCAGCTAGCGTTCAGCGTGATCGTGCTGCAGAATGCGAGCAAACAACACGCTAGTGTAGGTGTGACCGTGTCAGAGAGCGAGCACGACTATCACACATCGCCAGCACGATCGTATCCTGGTATTCCTTAGAAAGATAGTTTATGATTTCGTTGTTCAAGGTATGGAAGAACGATATTACAGCAGACAGGTATACACAATAGACCTGGAATAAGGTAAGTATGCTTAATAATAATTTTATTTACAGGTAAAATTGTTATATTAAGCTTTTATACCTTATTCCAGGTCTATTATTATATTTGAGAAGTGTTTGGTATCGGCTGCTGGATTGTTTCTGGATTGACGCCAATGTGATTTATACGAAGTACATTGATTACTTCAAATTGGTTTGCTTTGTGCGAAAACCAAAAACGTTTACATATTCTTTATGATGAGTATGGTTGGCATGGTGCGTGAACCAAAATTTTTTTTGAATTTGGGTGGTTTCGTGTGAGAACCAACATTATTTCAACCTGACATCAATAAAATTAAAAACACAAGGTATTATTATAAGAATACCATTGACACTGGCATAGGAACGAACATGTAATATTAATATCGATAAAAAGACAAATGTAGGGAGCAACGGCAGTCCAGGCCATGACTTGATCTCAACGGGCTTCACCGTACAACGCCGTAAATTACCGTATGCAGTTAGTGAATGGGTTCATTCAGCTGAAAGTGGTGGTTTCATGAGGTTCAACTGAAGATGGTTCGTCAGGTACAAATATCGGACTCGCTTTTGCAGACTTGTGATGAATCCAGAAATACGACGCGTGACAATAATAATTCATCAACCAACCTAGGTAGATTTGAACCTTAGGACGGTAGGACATAAGAAAAAATTTATGTGTGGAGGGTTGACCGAGAAAGAAACTCTTCAAATGCAAAATACATCACTTGTCGTATCAATGGCGATAGCGACAATAATATAAAATTTTTCAATCTGCTCGCATACAATGCACATATTATCCGTAGCCTCCTTGCAGAGGACATAAAATATCTAGATATTACAAAGCTTAGCAGTTATACCAAAGCTTTATTATTTCGGCTTTGGGTTATATTCCAGGCCTGGCATCAAGGCAAAATTACTTGCAACTCATTGTTCGGCAGGAATCAATTCCCTCTGTCTGTTATGAACCGGTCTCAAGCCACCAGTCATCGCGAACAAGTTTTGATGATTGATCAGCGAATAATAAAATATATTGACTGTTATAATTTCATCCAGCATAATAACACCTGATAAAATAAGGATATCACCTATGTTATGCATATAGGTCAGGTATATATCGAGCGACTAGAATGTTTGAAAGTTGCTCAGCAAACCGACAACACTTGGTTAGCAAAAATTTAAGACAGTTTGTAAAATGACTTCATAGGATCGATTGTCAACCTAAGCTGGAAAGCATGTTTTATTTATAACATTGGTTTCATTTATAATTGATTAGGTACCCACTTCACGTAAAAGATTCAATCGTACTATTTATCTAAGTATTAAAATACGAGGACTGAATTTAATTAAAAATGAAAACGACTAACTTTTCAAGGATATTAAGATTTTAACCAATTGTCTTTCAATCACCGTTCAAATCAAAATATAGTAACCATACACGACACGCGCAAGGCAGAAACATTGTGAGCGTAAAGCTGATATAGACATGTTTCGGAACATCCACAGAGAAAACATAGCCCATAGTCGTAAGAATGCATTTCACAAAAGCCTAGGCATATCACGCAGACACGGTAGTGTTCAACCAGCCTCGTAGAAGGGATTTGTTTATGTGAGATTTCATCACAAAGAATATCTGACTACCCTCTCGGGGAATATAGTCGCGAGCAAATGCCTATGCTTATGCTTTAGTCTCCAAAGAACGATTCGTCAAATTAAATACACAGTCCTTAGTAAATGTTTGCGAATAATGATAATAATCATAAATAAAATAGCTATCAATATAAGAGATCGACTGGCCATCTGATAGAATTCGTTGAAAATTATTTTCAGATCAGTTTTCAAGTAATTAAATATGCATGTAACGCATGGCAAAAAGGGAAGTATATGGAAAGCGTCATTTACAATACGAAGTATGACGAAATATCGGATAGAATAGAACCGTCCGGCGTAACGTGAATCTTAAACAATACAATTTTAAGAAACACCGGGATAACACCTTTTAGGCAGCTATATTTCAGCTTGTTTTCATGCAGTTTTTGTGTAACGTGCATACATTATTTATTACGTGGTGCTAATACTGCAACAGAATAATGGGACAGAATTGCGTGGGGGAATAGCATGCCGAAGCAAACATACCTAGATAGTTTGGCTATCAGTTATTAGTTTATTAAATAAAGTAGGTAGATATATTACCTATTACAGTGAAACTTGGTTAAGTGGGACCTGGATAAGTGAGAAACCTCCATAGCTGGAACTCATGCTGAGGTCCCGACACTTTAGCACTGAATTACCTCTGTTAGTGGGATAAAGCAAACCTCTATAACTGAGATTCGTTCTTTCGATTTTATCGTCATAGTTACCTCTATAATTGAGACAGCGAGTGTATTTTACCTCTTTTATTGAGACTATATTTTAAAGAATACTTTCCTTCAACCTCTGACCTCTTAGTTACCTCTATAATTGTATTTATAAAGTAATGCATTTTTTGAAAGTATGCACTCTAGAAAATGTGTGATTTTCTAAAACTGCCCGCATGATATTACAAATCAAAGTATTTAATTATTGATTAACAACGTGTGTTGTGTAACCATCAGATACTCGCAATACTGCTCCGATTGAACTGATTAGAACCCTTGGCAAACATTTTGGTGTTTGAAGAAAGCACCAATAATCAATTAAACTTAATAATACCAAACGTTGGGTTACAAAATTCTGGATTCGATTGCCAGAAAAAACTGAGTTATATGACCTTCTGTAAACATTTTTATTTCGATCTTTGTACTGCAACTTTATACGTGAATATTCGTTAAACGGACAGGCTGGATCCCTTTATTAATCACTTATGTACAGTTTATATATTATCAATTTATCATAAACACAAGAACGCCATCCTGATTACACAATCTTGTTTTCACTGAATATAATATTTACCAAAAAGAACCACCCAACAGGTTCGAGTCAGGATTGCAATTATTTTTTTTTAAATTAATATGTGGGTAGTGCAAGAAGGTGCCCCACATTTAACAAAGAAACCTCCACGTTTAAAAAGGAACTGGTTCAGATGACCGAGTCCAAATAAAAACCACGAACTGTGATTACAGCGTGATAAAAAAGCTTTCGGATTCCTGTGCGATTTCAGAAAATGACTTTAATCATATTAGGGATTTTGCCTAGTCCTCCGTAGAAACGGGCGGAACTAGAAACGATGACCAGGTAGCATTCGGTACGCTGGAAAGTTTCAGACATAAAATTTGATGACCAAGAACATGAAAAGATAAATTTTTGGATATGGCTTTCTGCGTATGTCATGGAGATTGGGGGCAATTAATGTCCGATAGGTACCGGGACCCTTAATTCCCTCCATTCTTTTACCTTGTGTTTGGTTCCCGATGCTAGATTCAACGCGTGTTACCGAGCTATCAGGCCGTAGTAGACACGTGGTCGGCTGGTCGTCGTGGTGTCGCGCCCCAAGTAGGCACGTGGGCGGTAAGTCATCTCGGTATTATGCCGCCAGCAAGCAGGAGCGTGGGCGGCAGGTCATCACAGTATCATGCCACCAGCAGGAGCGTGGACGGCAGGTCATCACAGTATTTTGCCGGCAGCAGGAGCGTGGACGGCAGGTCACCACGGTATCATGCCTGCAGCGGGAGCGTGGGGGCAGCTCATCGTGGTGTTGTGTCTCCAGCAGGAGCGTGGGCGACACGTACTGGCCGTGCGTGGGGAGACCGCCGCACGGTCCAGTGAGCTAAGCGAACACCGGCAGGGTGGGCCGTACCGGGTCGGTAGCTTGTCCAGTGTCGGCTTTACACAGGCAGAAAAATAGCAATGCGACGGCATTACTAACCTTCTTTATATACTACGGTAACCAAACGGTGGGATAATCGTCGAGAGTCGACCCCAAGCCACTTATTTTACCGTACCTTAACCTGATACCTGCTTGGTGAACTGTCGTTACGCACGGACAGCGCAAGCCTGGATATTAAGTCTTGAATGTCTTCGCTTCATCCGTAGCAGACCTGTTCCTGTAGATATATCTTTACAAATACCTCCCTGGACGGGAGTAGAAACACAGGAAAAATAATACTACGAACATCTTAGTTAGCTTTAACGACGCACACATCTTGTCACTCAATCACATTAATTAAACAATTAGGAAAACCATGTAGAAATGTTTTTCCCGCGGTATAATATTTTAACGGTTCTTGCACAGAAAAATGCCATACAGGAAATTTATTTAGAATTGTATAGAAAAGTTCAGCAAACAGCACCATACGAACAATGGAAATTGTAATCTAGAAGTATATGCTCGACGTCTACTTATCCGATTTCTGCAACAAACGCGTCTTTGTCCACCTTCGAAGACTCCATCACTCCCGCGACCCGAAGACACGACGACGAAATACGCACTTTACTATTTAAGGGTACTTTTTAATGCAATAACTATGCAAATTAATCAATAACATTCGAAAAACAAATCGAAATTTCGAAAAAAGAAATCTAAAATGTATATTTTAAAAATGGCGGTAACGGAAAGGCAGCGCTTTCCGTTACATGTCCGCTCAGTAGGAATTCAAAACGCCAATGAAAGTAAAATGGCGGGCACCGGCCTCATGGCCGTGCCCCCCACTGCCTGGCTGCTGATTGTGTCCACCAGATGGCGCTTTACTAGGGTAATGTTCGCTCGGAAACGGAAGTCAAGTAAGCCGCTCTCAAATATAATAATAGACCTGGAATAAGGTATAAAAGCTTAATATGCTCATTTTGAAGAAGACAGTAGCATTCAACTCGAGACTACATTCCTTTTTTGGGTTGTTATATGTAGTAGATTACACACCGAGGGCAGGAAAGTAAGAAAGGCCTCAGATCTGATGTAATGTCTCTGCTTCGCCTCGGTCAACAAATATGTGATCTGAGGCTTTCTTATTTACTGTCCGAGGTTAGTATACCTATACTATTTTTTCTTCTCTCAGGACGGAAAGCGTCAATTCTCGTCCCGCTGCGCTAAACGAAGTTGTCGCTTGCCACCTCCGTCGAGGAGAAAAAAACATTGCTACAACTGTCAAGCAGTAAAGTATACACGATTGGTGGCCGCTTTTTGCCCACAAAAACATTACAAAACAATCATTTTCCTTTAGTGAATTAGGCCTAAATTGAATTTAACATCTAACCAGAAAACTATTCCGACAATATGACAATTACTAAGTAAAACAAGCCAAACCTAAAGGGCACTAGAACAAATATTTCACACAACACCTAATTTGATAAACTCCACAATCACACCTAAATTGAAAGTCTTCTTGATATCAACATAATAAATTGCAAGTGATAGCGAATCTAATTGTTTTGGTCTAGTTTAATTATTTACAATCTTAATGTACCTAGTAATGATGACCTAGAGCCATTTGTATGTGAGATTACATACATAAAATCACGACCAGATCCTGTTTCGGGTGATCAGAACGTTTAAAACGAACAACAACTTTTTTAAGCATGCAGTTGTAGCAAGAATTTTCTGTAGCATATTTGAGGTTTCAGAATGGAATTGTGTCTACAGCACAATAACCAATAATGATCTACTTACAGTACCGACATTCCCTGCCCCCCCACAAATTTTGGCATGACCTCCTCTTGGTTGTACGAGAGTTGGAGGACGGTAAGCAGCGGTGTAGTCCTTTCTCCAAATTTAGTATATTAGCTACTTTGTTCTAAATTTGAAATCACAAAAGAAAAATCTGCTGTTCCATACTAATCTGCAATGCCTACTAGACTCAGTTGTATGAGACAGCCGATTTTTTTTACGAATTCAGGTTTGCTACCATACTAACTTGTTCAGTTTGATGATCTGAACCACCCCTGAAAGTTTTGGAACGGTAAAAAAATCAACAGGTATATGCGGATAGCCAAAGCATGGTGTCCTATCCCATACAAATGAAATTTTTGTTAAAAAACGGCAATATATGGCGTTATGGTATCGATTTGTAATTAATGTTTACGTAAAAGTGTAAATTGTTACTAAAAAAATACATGATCTGACTACAAAAAAATCTCATGAGCCTCAGAAAATCAAGCAATTTACTTTGCCCGAAGACTGCCCGCGTTACGGCAGTCGCGTTCCATTGTTTGACGTTGGGCATCTGTACTGTATAGTGTTATATAATCTGTGGCCTAAGCAAGCCTGCCGCTGTTAGCATAGGTGCTATTAGGTCCGTCCCAAATGTATAGGATAGCTGATTCTTTTTTCGTAATTAAGATGTTAGTTCCATGGAGAAAGTTACAATAGTTTGATGGTCTGTAATCCCCATAAAAAATAATTGACATATTAAGATATGCCCTTTATAAACACTATTATATTCGTAAGTTATCTATCGTTTGATAACTGTTCTCATTTTATATGCAAGTAACTTGCATATGAGACTAAATAATTAAGATAAAATTATCTCTCGCAAAATGGATACATTTAAATTAGGATTTTGGGTCAATCAGCATATCAATTTGTTATTAAAATTAATGAACTTTCATTAAACAAACAATTTATTACCTAATAAGAACTAAATAATTTGTACTTACATCTTGCAGTTAACTTAAGATAAACAAATAGAAACTTAGTTAGGTATTTTGTGAGCTGCCTGATTGACTGAATGTAGAGTTGTTCAAGTTGGTTGGTACTGTTTTCTTTGCCATCTGAAAAATAGATATAAAAATAATTAGGAAATTAGCAATGAATGAGAGAAGATAGGGAGTTGCTTTGCTAATAGTCTGTTACTGGTCACCAAATACTTATTACCCTACAAGGTCAAGCAGCAGTTCCCTAGTTATTTTTTTTTTCGTTTCTTCGTTTTCTTAGACCATTTTGCCACTTTTTGCGGGGGTCAACAGATAGTTCACTCAACCAGACTTTTCGAATTTCGAACTTTGCGCTTCAGAAACGAAAACTTAAATGCGCCTTATGTCAATGAGAGACCATTCATAGCCCATAGGCAAAGTATTTTTCGCTTACGCTGATAGACGTAACATCAGTGTAACCGCGTATGAGACAGCGATAGTCATAAAATCCTATACAATTTGTATGAAAATAGATATCTGACTCCGGAGTCAGACAGCCGTCGTAGAACAAAAAAGTGGCTACGTCGATAAGGACAGCAATAAGTAGCGATCTCCTTTTTTAACTAGAGCGAATTTGCTATGTGCATCTCTTACTGAGTGACATGACAAGACACATGCTTTACTATGGTATGGTACTTTAAACCTTTAAACCACATACTCTACCCATCAAACTGAACAATTTTTAGTATGGGACTAAAACGATCAGAACAAAAAAAAGTCAGCTGTTCCATACTAAACTGCAATACATACACGACAATCGATTTTTTTTGTTCTGATCGTTTTGCTCCCATAGTATCTTGCTGCGGGGGCTGGCAAGCCAGCAACACTTCGACCCAATGGGATCTTTTGCTCCCATAGTAAAAGTTGTTCAGTTTGATGGGTAGAGTATGTGGTTTAAAGGTTAATGATACTTTTCCTTACACCCTGTAAAGTCTGCAAAATGCACACGAGGAGCATTAATGTGCTTAAAGAAAACTAGAACATACCATCTGTATCCTCAATAAATCATCCATAGCCGATGGTAACAACGGCTTGACAGAATTGATTTCCATCATCGTCAAGTGGTCCAATCGACCGTAGCTGCCTCCCGACTTCATCAGAGCATCCATGGAAGTCCTGAGCTTCGACATGCGGATGTCCCAGATATCTTTAATTACGGTCTTTATTTCTGCTGCTCTAGGAATGTCTTCGGAGGCCACTCCGAGTAATAGTTTTGCTTCAACCATGTAGTGTTCGTGCGGCATTTTTGTGAAGAATCTGTAAATAAAGGAAATAACAGTTTTAGTAAAAATAATAATTTTACAAATGCTAAAATTGAACCTTGCAGCAACTGAATTAATAAACGAATGTAATATACTTTTATTTACACTCAGCACACAGATATGGCATAAAAAAGAATCAAAGATAATAATACAAATAAGGTGGTCTTATCACTTATCGCTAAAGAGCAACTATAGTGGTTGCAGTGGGGTTTGTGACTACCATTATTGTGTATGACTGTGAGTTTTTGCCATGTGTTAACACAAGAGCGTCAGACAGGGGGTTTTTTTTTAATTTTTTTTTTTATAAAAGATGGGTTTGCTCTTGACCTCAATTTAGTTCTCAGGACATTGACCTCCTATACTAGACCCACAGTGTCATATAAAATCTTAGCAAATTTTTGTGCACATTGACGGAATAAAACCGCACAAATTAGTATGCATGCTGCTGGTTGTCACTAATATGTTGTATTTGATTCATAAACATAGTCGTATTTCGCTTGTTAACTCATCTCATCATAAGCTCATCCGAGCTCTTTTGGTTGTGCCATTTTTCGAACGTTGATTGTGAGTCTAGTTTGTATATAAGATGTCTATGTCTCAGAACAAAGATGGGGTCGATGATGTAGTGAGCTCACCCAGTGGCAAGATACAGAAAGGTATAGACATTCAATCATGAAAGTCCAAGTTTGAATCCACACAGATCCACATTGGGTATGCAATCCTCCATAGGGGGAAGGCCTGAGCCCTGCTTCTCTTCTTCTTCCCTTCCTGTTACCCCAATGTGGGGTTATATTTCAAATTAACAAAGTTAAAGGTTAGTTATACTATTTTGGCAGTCGACCGCTGCTGTTAGTAGGTAAGTTCGAATGCACTGGCCCATGAGCCAGGAAGTGGCCTGGGGCTGGACAGCCTTGATCTAAATCGTCCAACGAGGCGGGTGCTTGAGCAAGCCGGCCACATTATTGCAAAGTCAATATAATTTATTCAATATAGGAGCTTGAAGCACACTTATTAAACATCAAATCTTTTTTAAGCTACCACCGCGTCGGAACGTGTTGTCGCTGTAGAGAAGATGCGGCCAGAAACTACAACATAACTCGACTTAATAACTATTACAATATAAATTCTTAAGCTATGGTTATGTATACAATAATACATACTTAGTCTATCTAATAAAATAATTGATACTATACAGTAATAACTATAAGATGCAGTCGTCAAAATGGTGCAAAGGGATCTAGATCTACCTTATAGTCACGAATCAAATCAAATTAGGCATCCCAAATGACCCTCTATAATACGCAAACTATTATTCTATCCTAGGTATATTTTAAAAAAATGGCTGCTATCTTGGGTATGTGATGATTTTGCCAATGTCTAGTTTTTGTAGCAAGAGTGCTTGACGTTGTACGGTAACTTATGTATTTTGGTGACTTCAAGGATTGTTTTTCGAAAAGAACACTATCTTGAGCCACCACTGGAGCTTCGTTGTAGGCCGGGGAGGGGGCAACCAACAATCGACTCGCGATGCGACTACCCTATAGCAGACCTACAACGCGACTCCATACGCAAACTAACGACTCTGATTCAAACAATGTTTATTTACAAACCTTTCCCGTTTTTCCTCTTCTTTAATGTTTTCCAAAGATTCCAAATCCATCCACTCAGGTGGCACAATTCGGCACTTTTGTTTCTGTTTCAACATCACAGCTAACCACAGAGGCACGTTGAGAGGTAACCCAGCTCGGAATGGTCCGAATTCACCGCAAATTAAGTAGATTTTGTCGTAAGAAAAGTTTGGAATTATACTGACGATTCGGTTTTCCGCAATGAACTCGATTTCGTACGGATCCATTGTTTATAAATGTGAAATTGATTGAGGAGTGGTTACATCTATTTGTTTTAGGTTTGTAAACGGAAAACTAATAGCGAAATAAAAGTAAAATTTAAGAAAAACACAAATTAACGAAACTAAAATTGCAGAAAACACCAATGAACGAACACAACTTTGTTTTTGTTTTGACAGCAAGTGTCACAATCGGTGTTGCCAACTCGGTTGATGGTTTTAGGGCTACGTAAAAAAAAAACTGACCGCATCACGAAATATCTAAGGGTTGAACTACACATGGCCGCACGCGATCGCCCTTTTCCGTCGCTCCATCCTTTTCTGTCACTCAGGAACGTCATTTGCTAGAGCATATAAGATAGACGGAACGCGATCGCCTGCGGCGTGCGATCGCACGCGCACATTATTATACCTACATTGCGGAGTGAGGCAGGCCTGACCGCATGAAATATAATGAACTGAAAAGTGACAAAAAAAATGTTAACAAACCATTTAAACCGACCTCGAAACTAAAAAGTACAAAATTTGTTTTTAAGTCGGTTTAATTTGTTGTTAACATTTTTTTTTTCCTAATTTTCAGTGGTGAAAATGGTGAAATACATTAGTTAGTTCGACTCAGGTATCAGTCATACACACAAAGGGTACCTACATGATACGAAACAAATGTTTCAAACGCCGATGATTTGCTGTCATCTTTTGAGGAGTTATATTGTGTAGCTCTGGAGGATAGGATAGGAGCTAATTACGCTGAAATAGGGCTAGATCTAGCCCCAAAAAGGGCTAAGGTGGTAACATTGGTCATAAATGTCAATGTCAATAATAAAAGTGCGGGAAAATAATATTGCGTTCATGATGCGTGCGTATGCATTTTTAATGTTGTGTTATTAATTGTGTTTTTTAGTTTTTTATTTTAGAATTCATTTTTTTATCTGTTTTGTCGTTTACTTTAAACCCGGAAAATGGAAATAAACTCTAACAAAACTTACTCGTCAGGTCAGGAAGCGCCATCTATTGACTAGTTGCAGTTTTAAAACCTATACACTCTTCATAAAGTCTTCCGAGCCGAGCAACTCTCCAATAGAGACATGGAGTATCTGTAATTTAAAATAGATGGCGCCACAAAAAAAAACAGTTAACATTTTTAATAAGGGTCATCTAGCGAAAATTGCTTGATCAGTTTTCAATGATCAATAAATAAATATCGCAATGACATTTCCCTGTGATTATTTTCAACTCTATTTCTATTTTCATTGAGTTCATTAGCAATTTATCAATGATGTCTGCTCCCGCATTTTTCCGCTGGATGTACGCTGATCCTAAAAAAATATTTTATACTTTTCAGACAGAAAAAACCGATGGGCAGTTTAAAAAAAACTTATATCTTTCTATCTCCCAAAGAATTACAGTTTTAATGAATAAGCAAGTAAGTGATTGAAGTTAAACGGTATTGAAGATGGCTGGGTCGATGCAAATCGTTTTGGCAAAGTGCAAACTTCTAATTACTGGCAGTAAATTAGGGTGGCCGGTTGACAATGTCTCAGACGGTTGATATTTATGGAAGGCCCGTTCGTCGCCCGCTTCACCCGGACTTTTGCCACCCTAACGTTTGCTTCAAAACTTAATGCATTTAATTTAGGACTATGTTGGACGTAATAAATTATGGAGGTGTGAGTAATAGAAATGTTAAACACAAAACAACCTGTACGGCGGCACCGTAAAATCATAGTGATTGACACTTGAGCCATTAATGGCTCGCACTCCATACAAACGAAGTCTGGTTATATTTTCAATACTAGCCAAACAAAGACAATGAAATTTTGCGGAAACAATCTAAAAACTAATCTCTATGCTTGTGTTGTGTCAGATTTTCGTTAAAATATACTGTTTCAAGGCTAGGAATAATTTAAGATTTGTATGGAGATTTCCTGTCAAAAAGTTTTTAGGTAAGGAGTGTTTTGGAGTAAGTTAATGAATAAACTTTATTTCAGTTAATTTAATTCCCACTGCATTGGAGTATTCCGAGACAAATTAATAGACCCACCACACCACGTATATCCGGAATTCAGTACCTCCGTAATTCTGAGCGGAATTCACCTATAAAATGTGGTAGGCCTTAACATAAAGTAGCGTAATATACCTACTTTGGCCTTAGTTAGGTAGAGTACTAGGTGCTTAGGATTGTGTCCATTTAGGAAAAATCATGATGTGCATTTAAAAAAGAGCAGATTATACAATATCGGGTTTTTAAAGATAAAGATCGAGAGGCATTTATAAAAGTGGGTAACGTTTCTAAAGCAAAAATAAATAAAGCAACTGTCTGCACGAGCGAAAAACACATTGTCTCCTAACGGACATCTTTCTCCTTAAATCTGCATACAAATTCGTGAGATCGCGCGCAAATTCACCGAGTCATTTAAAACCCATTCCGTTTCTGGCGAAAATGCCGGTTTTTTGCCCATAAATATGTCGCGGAGTGACGTCCGACTCCGTGTAGCGACATCTAGCGGAGGGGGCGATTTGTACGCCGGTCACGCCGCACAACGATAGATGGCGCTGGGTGTCACTCAAAATGCGGAAACTGGGAATTCTTTTGTTTAGTCTTTCTTTTTGGTTAGTCCATAATTTATTCCTTTTCCTTGAGCGAAATGAAAATGCGGTTGTAAAGTGTGAGGAGGGAAATGAGCATTATTATTAATATTATTTTATAATGAAAGCTAGTTGTTGCTATGTAGTTAGGTAGCTAAATCTTAGATTATCAAGATAGACAGTCGAAGCTACGAAAGCGTCGAAAAAAATAGGATATACATATACACGCACACATACATATTTAGTATGGCGCCTCACGCACACCAACCTAAGAAAGTTAGCCCCTTTTGTTTTATACGGAACAAGTGTGAGGCTCATTCTAGACATATACTTTTTCTAAGAGCTAAATATACAGTGTAAGGAAAAGTATAGGTACTTTACCCATCAAACTGAACAACTTTTACTATGGGAGCAGACCGATCGGAGCAAAAAAAAAATCTGCTGTGAATGGCTGTTCATACTTTACTAAACTCCAAACTCGACTTTAATGTAGTTACCTAGGTAGGCACCACTACCTACCTACCTATGCAACAGCAGATTTTTTTTCACTCCGATCGGTTTGCTCCCATAGTAAAAGTTGTTCAGTTTTTATGGGTAGAGTATGTGGTTAATGATGCTTTTCGTTACACCCTGTATAACTGTTAGGTAAAGCCTGACCAGGAAAATAAAAAACCTGTATTGGGGGCGCTGCAATCGACTGCCACCTTTAATGTTAGTGTTCCAAGTACAAAAATTAGTTCCAATGATTTTCCGCAACATGGCGAGGTTTTTTATTTTCCTGGTCAGGCTTTACATAAGTAACTATAGGTAGGTCCAATCGTTCTAGGTAGGTCCTTTTAACAAGCAAAAGTTTTCGTAGTCAACTTTCAGCAGGAAGTCTCTTTTCAGGAGGTTTAATATGATATCAACTGAAACTGAAAAAAAAAAACAAAAGTGTGATCCCAAGATTCCCAAGCAGGGCAAAGGGCTCGTCATCTCACTAACCTATTATAAATGTGAAAGTTTGTGACGATGTTTAGATGTTTTTGACTCTATCACGCATAAACTGAACGGATTTGGATGAAATTTGGCATGCAGATAGAATACCTATGTTGTGGATTATGATACTTTTTTAAGGATATATTACCGTTGGCGCGCTCCATACAAACGTACCTACTATGGTACTACTACTTCAATACTAACCAATTAAAGTCAATGAAATTCTGCAGAAACAATCTAGAAACAAATCTCTATGCTTGTATGGAGTCAGATTTTCGTTAAAATGTAGGTATAGTTTTAAAGTTACAGTGCCTCAAAGATTTCCATACAAATCTTAAATTAATCCTAGAATTAAAACTGTATATTTTAACGAAAATCGGACTCCATACACAAGCATAGAAATTTGTTTGTAGATCGTTCCTGTAAAATTTCATTGACTTTAATTGGTTAGTATTGAAAATATCACCATAGTCATAACTAGTCGTATAGTCATAGTTCGTTTGTATGCAGCGCGCATTTTCGCTCTCGGAAGAAAATTCTCTTAAGGCTGCACCGAGCCTATTGTGCTGCCCCCAATCGTATTTTTTTTATTTCTTAACAATTAAACAATATTTCCAAAAAAACAAGAATGTCACATTGTAGTCATTGCTTCCCAAAACCCACGATTTATCGGGCCAAAAGTGGCCACTTTTGGCCCGATAAATTGAAACTAAGCAATGACTACAATGTGACATTCTTGTTTTTTGGAAATATTGTTTAATTGCTAAGAAATAAAAAAAACAGAGCGAGTCGTGGGCAACGGTATAAAATAATAGAGAGTACCAGAGTATCTTATCTTAACTATTATAAAACCGTAAAATCATGAGGAATAAAAAAGTTGCGGTTCACTTCATATAAACTCAAAATAACACTCGATAGTGCGATTTAAATGACGTGCAGCGCCATCTATTGACAAAATAGTGTGTTTGTTTGTTTGTACGCGCATCACGCAAAAACTACTGAACCGATTTAGATGAAACTATTTTTGTTTGATAGCTTATGATCTGACTTAAAATCTGGTATATAATTTGTGCGGACGAAGTCGCGGGAAAACACTAGTACCTTATAAAGCCATATACCTACTAACTACCATGCTGACGCTGGTTGGCCAAAATAAAAATTACCTCTTCGAAATAGCTACCATTCAATGTTTCAGGACATTATTTCAAGCCTCTGAATAGTTTCTAGCCAGACCCAGTGGAACGAGTGTGCCTGATAGCAATAGTTTCTGTATGGTGTCTGGTCTGGTATAAGGGCTTGACGGGAAATGCCCTTCGAGGGGGTTTAGAATTTTTGGTAGAACTTGTAGGTGGTTAAATTTAAAGGATTTTTTTTCTGGGACATCACGCCCTATAATTGTAGGATGTATTTATTTTTTGAAGTCATTCTGTATGCAGGGTGACTTTTCCAAATATAAGGTAATTTTAAAACCTTTATTAGGTGGGCTACAATAGACAAGAAGAATTTTTCCGACGCAAGGTGATTTATATCCTAAAAAATTTTTTGTATAACATTAAACTTAGGTTTAGGTACCTAAGTACATACCATACCAAGGACATAACCTATTCAAAATGTAACCATACGGTACGTGGAGGCAGTAAACATGGCGGAATCTCAGTGTCGCTGTGAACACGGGTCATAATCGTAAAGCAGCCGCACCGACGAGATTTAACTACGATTGACGACCGATTTAACGAACAATTGCCTTTATTTAGATTTAGGTATGTGTTCGCTGTTTGCGAGAATTGCGTGTAGGTAGGTAGGTATGTTTATGGTAGGTAACCTATGTAAAATAGTTAGTTTGTTGTGAGGATATAACCTTTAGCGCGCTCCATACAAACGAAGTTAAATTGTACAGGGTGAAATCTGAAATCTTTGGCATCCTGTTAAACTAAGACTTTACCTATCAAACTGAACCACTTTTACTATCTATAGAGATAACTGGTGTTTACCCGCGACTTAGTCGGCACAAATTATATAAATACCAGATTTTAAGTCAGATCATAAGCTATCAAACAAAAAAAGTTTCATCAAAATCGATTCAGAAGTTTTTGCGTGATGCGCGAACAAACAAACAGACAAACAGACAGAAAATAATCTAAAAAAGGTTAATTTCGAGTGAGGGATAAGTAGGTACCTAAAACCACAATCGTAATCTTTTTTTGTAAATATCTTCAATGTACAGACACACATCAGTTACAGGTACTGTATTTTTCTAGAAATTAATGTCTGTGCCTGTATTTTGTCAGTTTTGCATTAAAATGTAGGTACCTATAGGTAGTTGTAATGTTGTAGTGGGTCAAAGATATCCATATAAATAGGGGTTCTGCTCGAGATTTCTCGAAGCAAGCATTATTGACAAACACCTTATAGGTACATACCTAATTTATTTTATGAAATCGATAAATGTTACCTATTCTTAGAAATAAATTAATCAGCATAGCATAGCATATGCTCACGACTATATTCCCCGAGACCCCCTCGGTCGAGAAGGTCAGAAGTCAGAGATATTCTGAAATCTCAGAACATCCACGTTTCACCAGTAGTACCGAAACTCTGTCCAGTGTGACGGGGTAAATTAATCAGGCGATTGAAAAATCGGCCCTTGTGTTACTATAATAATTATAGTTCATAAATATTACATGGGCTATCCCCTTTGCTCGGCCTGTATCTAAATAGGTTTCATAGGTGCAGTGTCCTGGAGTGTGATTTTAGAATCTAATTCGGTGAGCTCAGCAGTTGAAAATGACAAAATTAATATGGCATCTTTCTACAGCTGATTTGTCTCTCAAAAATCCCACTCTTGAAATAAGATTTTTTAAAGTCAAATCATCAGTAGAACGATGCTGATCTTGCTGATGCTGATCTTCATAGTAATTTTGGCATTTTCAACTGCTGAGCTCGCCGAATGAGATTCAAAAATCGCACTCCAGGGCTTTTATTCAATATTTACACCAACGATCAGCCGTCAATTTCAAATACTTACATCCCGCTTTTTGTACGCTGACGACCAGGAGTGCGATTTTTGAATCTCATTCGGTAGGCTCAGCAGTTGAAAATGTAAAAATTACTATGGAGATATGCATCTTTTTACTGCTGATTTGACTTTCAAAAATCGCACTCCTGAAGTATGATTTTTGAGAGTCAAATCAGCAGTTGAAAGATGCATATCTCCATAGTAATTTTGACATTTACAACTGCTGAGCTCACCGAATGAGATTCAAAAATCGCACTCCAGGCCCTGACATCTCAAGCCACATCATTTGAGACAATTGAGGCAAACCTTGGTGCAGCACTTGACTCACATTGGCGAATACTCCACCGACAAGAGCATAAGATGACGATGATGAAGTATTTAAAATAGGATCTAACTTCGTTTCTACGCAGTCCGCTCGGGCGCTCTGAAGGACTATCTTCTTATAAAGGTCTCTAAATCACGACCCACGGCAGTACAGTCGTGAGCACATTTTAATGCTTTAGACTGATAATGATGATAACTGCATCTAAATTAGCACAAAACAGTAAACATAATAACAACATGTTATAACAGGCTGACAGCCATCGCGTTATATTGGCTGTTGGACGTGCCTAACGCACATAATTCTGACGCTAAACACTTTAGCCTGCCTGTAACGTTGACGTGTTGATACGTTGTTAAATTAGTTATCTGCGTTATGCTTGTTAAATGGACCAGTAGGGCTATTGTGTAAGTTACCGATCATATCGTTTATAAGATCGGTAACGTATTGTGACTGTACTATGAAATTTTAAGTTAAGTTTTGTTTCAGTGATCATCGTATTCATTGTCTATAGGTATTAAGAAGCAGAATCGCTATAAGAACTGCCTGTTGGTCATCGACCCAGTATGAGGTGTAGATGCAACTTGCACGATTTGTACTTTGGTAAATTACATATTTTCGTTTTACAAATATTCTATGAAATAAATAAAAGTTTCTTCTGTCTTTTTCCCTTCTTTCTAATTTTAACATACTACGCATGCGCAGTGCAGCTTGCTTTGGTAACATATTGTCATCTCGTCTGATTTTATTTCCTCAGTTTTTCATATCGACAGATTTGTATTTCCTCAGATTTTTCAGGCGACGTATTTAACTCGTCAGATTTTCATCTCATCCGATTTTTATTTTGTCAGTTTTTCATCTCATCAGATTTATATTTCCTCAGATTTTTCACGCGACATATTTCATCATTATCTTGACATCGGCCTCCCTGAAGGATCGCCATAGCAACCGGTCCTGCGCTGCCCTCATCCAACGGATCCCCGCCGCCTTCACCAGGTCGTCGGTCCACCTGTAGGGACCTACCCAAGCTGCGTTTTTCGGTACGCAGTTGCCACTGGAGAACTTTTCGGCCCCATCGGCCATCGGTTCTGCAAGCATTGTGCCCCGCCCACTGCCACTTTAATTTAGCAATTCTTTGGGCTATGTCAGCTACTCTGGTTCTTCTGCGGATTTCTTCATTTCTGATTCGATCTAGCAGGGAAACTCCGAGCCTTTTGGTGACTTTCAGCCTTTTTATGGGGCCTTGAGTGAGCGGCCAAGTCTCTGTTCCATATTATGTCATCACTCATCACTGAAAACACACACTTAGCTTTTTCATATCGTCTGATTTATAATTGCCTCAGATTTTTACTCTTATAAATTATTGTTAAAACTAAACGAATTTAAAGCTTTACAAAGAAACTTCTAGGTCCTTAGTTCATTATTATAAGTGAATTATTATAATTACAGTTGGCCTTTGCCAGTTGCATTAAAGTTTTCAAAGTCCTATCTCATTTAGGTGGCGTGGGAAACATTTGGTTTACTTTTTACGGTTTTTTCGTAATGTTTACTTTAGATGTATAGTTTATTTAATTTATGTATGATTGACCTTTGATAAGACAAGAAATGCATATAGTCGATTCTGCACCAGCGTGTAAGAAATGAACAAGAAAATTATTTAGGCTGTTAAGCCTGTGGTAAGGACTCTGTCTGTCTCTCTCACTTCTCATACCAATGTCAGTGACATCATCATATTTAAACATCTTTAAGCCTGAATACTTTTTAGTGCAGCTTAATTTATGCGTAAGAACATTTTCATTGGTTGTCACAAAACCAACGTAAAATCATCATTAGTGTAGTAAGTGGGATTATTTATCATTATTAATTATTCCGTCATTTACACCAAGTTTATTTAAAAATTACTAAATTGGGTTTAGCTTATTCAGCTTTATATGAATCGGAATAAAACTAACCTATCTACTATACAGTACGTCGACGAATACATATACCTGAGCCAGTTAGTCTCTTTCGAGAATAGGCAGGATAAGGAGGTTGAAAGACGCATTAAAAACGCCTGGAAGAGCTACTGGTCCATGAAGGAGCTTATGAAGGGCAACCTACCCTTAACACTGAAGCGAAAACTCGTCGACATGTGCATCCTGCCCATCCTAACCTACGGTGCTCAGACCTGGTTTTTGACTGAACATCAAAAATCCAGCCTCAAGATCTGCCAAAGAGCGATGGAGCGCAGTATTTTAAGTGTAAGACTAGCCGATCGTGTTAGAAACACTGAACTGCGCTCCAGAACTGGCATAGCGGACGTGGGGCGCAAGACAGCTCAGCTGAAGTGGGACTGGGCCGGACATGTCTGTCGCATGCAGCGCGAAAGATGGGCCAAAATCACCACAGACTGGGTTCCCCAGGATGGTCACCGGCGTCGAAGTAGACCGAGAAAAAGGTGGAGAGATAACATGGATGCCTTCTTGGAGAGTTGGCCAGAAGTTGCACACAACAGAGAGAATTGGAGAGTAAAAGGGGAGGCCTTTGCCCAGCAGTGGGACATTGAAGAGGCGACGTAAAAAGAAAAAAATCTACTAACCTATCTACCTACTTAATGCATGAAAAAGTAGTTTTCACAATATTAGGAGAAAAAAACTTTCCTTTTTGTGCTTGTAGGCGTCGTATTGATTGAGTGTTATTAGTACTTAATGGTATTGACCGAATTAAATCTCCTGCAACGAAGTGTAGAAGATAATATAACAAACAGTACGTTCAATATTTGGAACCGCATTTGGCGACCACTGCAAATTCTTACGTATTTCTCTTAACCGGCCCACTTATCAGTAACTTACCGAAATCTCGGGGAACTTCAGCCACATTTTAAGTGCCAGCCTACAGGGGGCAATTAGCGTCTTTGCAACCAGATAATGAGTTATTTCTATAACTTAAGCTTACCATTGAGGTCTTTGTACGGCAGTTACTGGATGTGACATCAACAGTTCGGGTAGAAAAGTTATCCGGGAAGAATTTTCTGGCATAGGTTTTCAACTCAATTTAAAAAAATATTATTGGAATTAAAACAAAAGTGTTGATGTAAATTTTTAGGGTTCCGTATCCAAAGGGATTTATTACTAAGCATACGCCGTTTCATTGTGCATCTGTCCTTAACTTTAAAGGGCTATAGGGTTTGAACCGTAATAATCGGTTAAAATTGTCTATATAATGTTGGAAAAAGTGTAAAAAAAGGAAAAAAAATTGAGGGGAACCCCCATGTAAGAAACGTGTTTTTTTCAAGGTTTTTTGTTACAGACAAGCGGTAAACTTGGGGTATAGTAATCACAATACATAGCTACTCTAAGGTAAAATAAAAAATTACAAAAACTGTCCAAGTGTGTGTCGCATGTCGGGCTCGCGGTAAGGCTCTCGGAGAATACAAGTAAAATTTTTTGGTAATACATATTGTATGGTGGTACGGAGACCTCTGTGCGCGGGACCGACTCTCACTTGGCCGGTTTTTATTTCAAAGTTGTTTGTTTCAGTATCAGTAACAATAAAATACTCGCTTTCAATGAACCGCTTTGCCTCGTCTCCAAACGCTGACTATTTAGTCCAATCATTTTAGGGTTTGACCCTAACAATAATTCATCTATCGCTAAAACTTTGCAGTGTGATAAAGTAAAGTATACAGATTACGGTTGACAAATTATAGGTAATCTATGTTTATTTTTTTCCTGTCCTAGATTATTTGTCAACTGTAATCTGTATAATTTACTTTATCACACTGCAAAGTTTCAGCGATAGATGAATTATTGTTAGGGTGTCCATACAAGGAAACTCTAAAATGTCTGGTAGTACTAATAATAGTGTTTTATTCACTGAAGCCATTTCCATACAATTCTCTAGATCTAAAACAAAAACTAACATTTACGGATGGACGCCGCTGATATAATGTTATGAGTGTCAAAAATTAACGTTCGCCAAGTTAGGTGATTATCGATGAATAATGATTGGAAGACTCCCAACTCTGGGTGTTTGATTTGCTTCGTTACGTTTTAATGGCTTATTTTATTGCTTGTTTCTGAGCCGTGACTAAGTATGCTAAGTAAAGGATTTATACAGGGTGTGAGGAAAAGTATCAAACTTTAAACCGCATACTCTACCCATCAAATTGAACAACTTTTCCTATGGGAGCAAACCAGTCAGAAGAAAAAAATCTGCTGCCTCTCAGACAGTTTAGACGAGTCATCGGAATCATATCAGCCGATAAACGTCCACTGCTGGACATAGGCCTCCCCAAAAATGGGGGGATTTGCCATAATCGCCACGCTTGGCAGGCGGGTTGGCGATCGCAGTTGGATTGAATGTGTGTATTCAGAGGATGCTGCTGCCCATCCTCCGGTAGATCCCTTAGTCGCCTTTTACGACACCCACGGGAGGAAATGGGATGGTGCTTCTCTTAGCCGACACCACACGGACATTTTAGACGAGTAAAAAAAAAAAGAGTATGCATTGCAGTTTAGCACATAAGGAACAGCAGATTTTTTTGCGTTGATAGATTTCCTCCCATAGTAAATGTTAATGACACATTTCCTTACACTCTGTATAACCTACTTGCTAGACCTAATCGGTAAAATTATAAAAAATCTCCTCGTTGTGGAGACTCTAAATTTGCTGGGGTCCTGAGAGGAAAATGTTCCTCAAATGCCTTTCAAGGTGCCTATTCGAGGCTACAGGCGACAGGATGTAGGGGCCGGCAGCTATTTTGTGCAAAGGATCAGTCTAGCGATCCATAGAGGAAACACTGCCAAACTCCTAGGCACTCTGCTCCGAGTAGGCGATTGGTCATTTTTTACTTACTTATATCTTTTTTTCTATATGTTATGTTATTACTGTTTCAGAAATAAATTCTAGACTTTAAAGAATAATTTAAACCGAGTTGAAATAGATGAAGGCTAAACAACCTGACGGTATTTTAAACAGTTAATCTGTATGTAATAGGGACCATTGAAAATAAGGCGTGCTTTTCGTTTGTAAGAGAAAAGCCGAACCGAAAGTGGCATGCACGTAGACGCCTAACTAAGCATGCTATTTTTGAAAGTCACACATCGTTATTTTTATTAGAATAATGCGTATTGTTATACAAGGTGTTACAAAAATACAAATAAACATTTAAGGGGGTGGTTTGGACCAATATCGAAATCGCGAAAAGAAAACATGTGATGTTGCATACTCTACAAATCGACCCTAGCTAAAATATGTATGGGATATCAGATTTTTTTTTTGCGATTTCGATTTTGGTCTCATTGTTTGAAGGTCTAAACAACCCCCTTAAGAGTTTTAAATATTAATTTTTACTTATGTACCAGCCTGTATAGAAACTACTTTGAAAACTTTTTCAAGTTTTGCAAATAAAGCTACCAATATTGTATGGGGTGGATAGAATGGCGTAGTCAGAGAAATGTTAAACATATTGGCATATTAAACCGCGTTTCTCTAGCATTGTCCAAACTCTGTCCAGTTTTACTTGTACGTAGGTATGTATTACAATATTGTAACCATTACAAATCAATAGAAACGGTCTGAAGCCATGTGCCGTGACAATATTTTAGATGTAACATTTTTATTTCAATAACGTTTAATGTCTAACTCGCATTGGAACTAGAAAAACTATGTCTTTTGGTCTAAATCATAAGAGATTTACTATTTTATGATAACAATGAAGCACACATATTTAATTCCTTACTGTTTTCCTTCACCGCTAATATAAGGCAATAAAAAAATGCAACATTAATTCCGTAGGACTGAGTGAGGAGTGTTACAGGTGAGGAATCGAACGGCCACCTCGTGATTGAGTTGCAAGCTCTAATTCGTAACTGCCTCCGTGGTCTAATGGTTAGGAGCATTGGGCTCCTGACACGGAGGTCGTGGGTTCGATTCCCACGGGGGACTCCTAGTGATATGTCACTTTGTGCGTTTTTCCCCAGTTGGTTAGGACATTGCAGGCTGAATCACCTGATTGTTTGAAAAAGAAAGTTGATTCCGTGCTTCGGATGGCATAGACGTTATCATAATATGATATACATATTATGTATACAGTGTCAAACTTAATATGCTGACGATTTTTAAGAGGATGATCAACTCATATAGAAACCCTAGCGGGTAGGCTGAGCTCGGCAGCTTATGCAGTTCGAAAAATCAGACAGCTAACCGATTTAGCTACTGCAAGACTTGTGTACTTCAGCTACTTTCATAGTATTATGTCTTATGGTATTTTGCTGTGGGGCCGTGCTACAGACGTTGAGACAGTCTTTATCCTTCAAAAACGGGCAATTCGAGCCATTTATAATCTGCGTTGTCGAGATTTATTACGAGATCTTTTTAAAGATATCAGTGTTTTGACTTTCTACAGTCAATATATTTACGAAAATATTTTATACGTTCGCAAAAATTTGTCTCTTTCCCAAAAACAGTGACGTTCATAATTACAATAAAAGAAATAAAAATAAATTAGTGTTCCCACATTTTCGACTCAGTAAGGTCAACACATCTTTCATGGGGCACTGTATACGCTATTATAATAAGATACCAGAGGATATTCTAAACTTGCCAGACAAAAAGTTTAAATCCCATGTTAAACAAGTCCTCTGTAAAAAAGGTTACTATAAACTCGATGATTATTTGAATGACCAAAATGTCTGGTCTTGACAATGTTACACTATGTAATTCAATATTTGTACTTTGTATATTTTGTTTTGTTTAAAAGAAGTGTGTTGTAGAGTTTCTGGCCGCATCTTCTCTACAACGGAACACCTTCCGAAGCGGTGGTAGAATCAAAAATGACGTCAGAAAGTTATCTATGTGATATTTGATTTTGAATAAAAAATTTAGAGTTTTCAGTTTGATCAGACTATGAAACTTAGCTACTTTCACCGTGGGACCAACAGTGAAATCGCAAATAAAAAATCTACTGTTACATACATTTAAGTCGAGTAGGATTGCTGTTTTGTATGAACGCGCAGATTTTTTTTCGTGATTTTGATGTTGGTCCCATAGAGAAAGTTACTTGTACAGTTTGATGGTCTGGCCATCCCTTTAAAAATTGTCAGCATATTAAGAATTACGTGAATTATGTCAGCAGACCTTACTGCCTATACTGTGTAAAATTTGAGTGTTTCCCGATGGGTTGGCCAGATTTATTTGACAGCTGGAAAACAAATAGAAAAAAGTACAATCAAAGTAAAAACAGTAACTGAACCAACGAGATTTTTTTTAAATGTCATGATTCTCCAAATTCTTATAAACCACCCCATCCCCCAATACACGTCACACGTCCAAATCATCCTATCACACGGGGGTCGTGACGGACACCCGTCCCTGCCTACGTGACTCGGGAACCGAACCTAACACACGCGATAAATCGCTAACATCCCAACCATATACCAATTTTACTTGACCTTCCGAACCGTTGAAACTACTAAGTGAAGGGAATCATGTTGTACTGGTTACAATACGGTTCCGTCATTATTGAACAGCGTTATTGCTATTATAAATAAGGATATCATGTTATTTTGGAGATATTAAAATGTTTTGTTTTTGTTGGTTTTGCTACGGCGTAGGGTTTCGTAGCTGCGTAGCGCTACGTGCGAGATTGTGATGACAACAATTATTTCATCATCTGAAAAAGAAATACCTAATCTTTATTATTTTAATCAAAAGTCGCACCCACCGAAGGACAGTTTAAGAGTTTGTACGAAAAATAGAAAAAAAAAGATATGGTTTTTCAACAGTTATTTCACATGCTACTTTCAGTTATCAATTTGATCAAAATACTTAATTGTGTTTGCAGTTATGGGTTAATTTCTTTACATCTCTCATACCACGAGATCATGCATTGGGATTTGGCAAAAAACTTGTAAAATGGGCGGGGATCAATTCAGTGCGCAGTAGCGCTTTCGCATACAGATTTTGTTCTGCGCAGTCAAGGTCTGTTCAAAATGTCTACCGGATACTCACAAAAACTTTGTGAGGACTTGCCACTTCAACTTGCACGGTATCAAAAGCGGGCACCCATTCAAACAAAGACCACGCTTAGCGTAGTATAAATCGTTAGTTTTATCACCACAAGACTTCTTCTCTTAACACCTATCTCCATCAACTAAATTACCTTCATTTATACATTTCAACTTTAAAACACACTAAGCTATCCATATCTTTTTAGGGTTCCTTATCACAAGGGTTCAATGTAAGTCCCAATATTGTAATCGTTGTTTTTTTATCTGTGTACCAGGCGGTCATAACATACAGTACACCATCATCAACAGCCCTGTAGTGCTGGGTTTAGTCCTCTTAATTTTCTAGCCACGTAGATCAGTCCCACTCTAGTCTCATCCGGTGTTGCCGGCAACTCTACAGATATTCGACCATCTGGTCTGCCTGCTGACCGTCTCCACTAACACGGCTGCCACTCCGTCAATGCTTTCGTACGTCTGCCATAATTCCGTCTGGCCAAGTGTCCTGCCCACTTCTAGTTTAGAGTCGAAATTTATCGTAAACCTCGCGTATCAGCCTTGTCTCGTTTTTGGTCTACCGTTTAATACAAGGTGTTACAAAAATACAAATAAACCTTTAAGGGGGTGGTATAGGCCATCAAACTGAACAACTTTCACTATGGGACCAATATCGAAATCGCGAAAAAAAAATTGATGTTCCATACTCTACAAATCGACTAGAGCTAAAATATGTACGGGATTTTTTTTTTTGCGATTTCGATGTTGGTCCCATAGAGAAAGTTGTTCATTTTGATGGTCTAAACAACCCCCTTAAGAGTTTTAAATATTTATAATGTTGTATAATAGTATAATAGTTTTAAGTAAAAGTTTAATAATAAACATTTATCTTGTCTAGAAATCTGATTGACGATATCGTCTGTCTTTGTTCGGCGTGGTAATAATACGTTAATGTTGATACAATCCCTACCGGGGTGATCTGAGGCTTTGCTACAACAACCTTTTTAGGAGCGCAGTTGAATGAAAACTCGTCATTATTTATAACCATTTTTCAGTAAATAATTTGTCAGATCAGTCATCAGATTCTAATTTCATGTATAATTTTTTAAATTTAGCATATAAAATGTCTGTCTTATCATATCATACAAACTGTGTCCATTGTTACATAGCATAAGCATAAGCATATGCTCACGACTATATTCCCCGAGGGGTTAGTCAGAGATATTCTGAAACTTCAGAATATCCACGTTTCACCAGTACTACCGAAACTCTGTCCAGTGTGACGGGGGGTGAGCCCGTCGCCACTTATAATGGACAGTGGGTACAATCAAAATACAATTTTTACAAATTACAAAAATTTCGGACGACACATTTTTGGCTGACTTCTAACCTCTACAATCATAGTGACTATTTGGTTGCTCACGCTTGCACTTAATTTTTGTTTCACGATTTATATTACAGACCCCCCCCCCCCCACTAGTAAAAAGGCGAATATCATCCAATAAACAAACTAAAAGTACAGAACCTGAATACTCAGAATCGACTCGTTCTTAGCCATTCTCTCTCTTACACCCCCCGTGCTAATTAGACATAACGCGCCCCCCGGATTTGCGATACTAAATCTGTGTCCCGGGTTTATTCGCTGACGTATGAAGCCCAAGCGTTATTCCTTTTAAAAGAATACCTTTTTAAATCTGTCCTCCTCCAGGAATGGGGCTAATTATGTTAATTAATTAGAGACTTGCTAACAAATTGTGTTGAAATTGTGATGTTAAACTACAAGGAGGTTGTAAATGGAACATGTCTTGTGTTGGAAAAGGACAAACATGGTCAAAAAGTTGGTCTGCGAGAGTAACTTTTTTATATAGCGCATAGAATCTTATTGTTTTATGTATTTTAGGTCTTATAATGATTTGGTGTGCAATAAAGTATAGGTAATTTTCTTCTCATTCAACAGTTTCCTGGAAGAAAACTCTTTTATAGTTAAGCTTGCCTTTGTACATCACTCACACCATGGTGTAATTTTTCATATTTATACTGGGTGTAAGTGACAGCCTTGCAAATACTGAAACGGTGAATTCAGACCATCATACTGAACAACTTTCACTATGGAGCCACCCTCAGGAAACGTGAAAAAACAACACCTGTTTCATACATTCAACTAAAAAAAATTGCGGCAAACGACAAACGTCAACATTGCAAGTACTGTTAAGTACTACGGTGCGACGTCAAAAGGGGGGAAGTAAGAGCCGTTTTTTACGGAAACGAAGAAGGAGTAACAACGAAGATGTACGAGATAAAGAAGTAAGTACCTACCCAAAAGATTTTAGAAAAAAGCCCATTAACAAAACACTCCACACAACCTTTTCAATACACCGAAACATTTCTAAAAACTTTCCACCGAAAACTTCACCCCGCCCTCGAACGTGCAATAAATAAGGGGGGGGGGAGGTACACAACAAAAACTCAACTCAGAGCCATCACCTCCACGTCACCCTGCTCAGATTTCATTACCATAAAGAACTGGAGGCCTTAAACCCCCCTACAGTAAGAGGTGACGTACACCGACCAGAATAGCAAGACATCCCCCCCGAAACATTCCTCTTACACTCGCAAGAAACGGAGGAGGGAAGGGGAGTCGAAGGTAAAATGGGCAGGTCGAATCCCTAAGCGGGCCGGTTGCCGCGTCGAAATGCGCAGTAAATCGTCATAAAACTGTCTAGATCCATGATGTGACGCTGCCCGGGGGTAATTAAAGGACAATTTATAGTTTTACGGAGGTTCTCCCCCTAGTCGAGACGCCCCCCGTCTCGAGCGATGGATGTCAATGTGCTACTGTTTTCTCTTTATGTTTCGCTGTTATATTTTGATATGAAAAATATGTTTTACTCTTTTAGGTGAGGAGTTTTCGTTATGTAATGTATTTCAGAAAATAATACTGTTTTGCGAAACAGTCTGGTATCACATGGCTTATAAAACGACTATGGGACAAGGTTTCTATAGGTTTTTTTTTTGGGTTGTACAATATGACAGGCTTTACACTGCACATCAGGATAGAAATCCTGGAGACCAGACGTAAGAAAATATGGTAAGTTTTTAAATTTTACCAACATATTCTGTATTTCAATTTGTAATTTCAATGTCACAATCGACAAGTTAGATTTCTGTGGTATTATTGTTATCATTTGTAAGTACTTACATCCTTTTTATATTAACAGTAACCAGTAAAACCAAATACAAAACCCTTTAACATTTCCATAAAAAGGGATACCCAATGAAAACGTACTCAAAATAATTGTCATTCAATACCGAAAATCCACTCACAATCATAACCGTTTAACAGCCAATTTTATTTGTCGATACAGTTCGTTCCAAACGAGACTTTATAAGCAATAAACGCGCAAACAGACGTTTTGGCGTTACATAAAATCAAATCAACAGTTATCCCGTGAGCCTACATCACAATCAGGTTTAATCGCGTATGTGACAAGTTAGGTCGTTCGATTCCAAGTCCAGAATAACCTGACCTGCCCGTTTCACCCGAACCTCCCCTCATTACTCCTTACGCTGCAACTTCAGAAGGGGGATGAGTGTCTAGGTAATTTGGTTGGTAAGGAACACGCGCCACGCTCGCTCTCTCCCGATATCGTTGTGACTGACGGACAAGCATGCATTCAAATGGGTTACTTTACTCGGTTTCCACCCCCTTAGAATAAACATAGCACCCGGTTTTGGATCCTCCGCCAATTTGGTACAGAATTTGTTGTGGAATGTCGAAATGCTTTTTGAGGGTTAAATTGCATTTAATTTGCACTAAACAACGGTTGGTTTTGATGGAATCGCTTCTGAATAGGGAATGAAACGTTTTGTTGCTGAATTAAATTTTGTAGGAAATTGGGGAAAGACTTGTAATTTTCGTCTTTTGGTTATAAGTCTTATTTGCCGCTGTTAATATCAAACCATATCCAAACTTATGGGGCTAACATAAAGTTTATTTTGCACTTACACGTTGAGAAAAATCTAGTCGCTTTTAGTAGATTTTGACAACTGTTGATTTTGGTAGACCTTGCTAGAAAATTCGTTGCTAAAAGCCGTTACTATTATTTTGTTGCTAAAATAACTCTGAATCTGACTAGATTTGAAAATAAAAATTATAGTAAAAATACAGCCAAGGTTATTTTCGTCAGAATAATTTTTTCTCCGTATACCTTTTTGTCTATTTTAAAACTACACTTCGTTTTCGAATCGAAATAATTTCAATTCTAATTAAGTAAAAAATTAGCCTATGAATTAAATCTGTTTTCTCAAACTCTAGTATTTTAGATGAAGTACAGCCACGATGATTTTTGTCGAAATATTTTTTTCTCCATGTAGGTAATCATCTTTTTGACTATTTTGGAACTAAACCTCGTTTCATTTAAGAATATAGATTACGATTCCAATTCAGCTTTGTCCTATTATCATTACCAATTAAAATCGATTTTTCAGAAAAAAAAAAATGTAATTTTTAGACATAAATATCTTGGATATTACTAAACATGTTCTAAGAATAAACGAACATAAGTATTTCAAAACCGTTTCTATGATTCCAAATAGCTTCAAAATTATATTGTTATCTAGAAGAAACCTACAGAACATCAAGATCTGACTACGCGTCCAATCTTCGTAGCCACGCTACGAATCGTAGCAAAATTGCTACGCAATACGTAGTCCTGACAAACAAGACTAGCACATTAGTAAATTATCTAAACGACCATGAATCATTTGCTATTACAATAAGAACCTTAATACAATGTTCCTTAAGAAATATTATCCGCGACATAAAAACAAATAAACAGCAATATTCCGCTGATAGATGGCTTAAGCCCCCCCTTATTGGACTGAAGCCCCCCCCCTTGCTAGCTCCCTTTAATGACTAGTAGGGGGCAATAAAAAGTGAAACTCGTCATTCCGCTGTTATAAATACGATTTATACCTTATTGTCATAATTTGAGTTCTAGTGTCTATCGAAGATAGTGAATGGATGTTATTAAAATTGTTAGTGTATAGATTGTAAGTGCATGGTGGTTTATATTATTAATATATTATAAATTGTTAATATTAATTGAGACAATCTAGATTTTCTAAGCTTTTTTCCATATATAACACATTACTTTTATTAATACCGTCTACGAGTGTTCTACGACATAGTTTTGTATGAAATTGATAACTCTGCAACCACCTTTCATCATCTGTCTAATGTAGTTTTTAACCACCCCAAAAAGGTTATGGTCGTATATTTATGGATGTGCCGGTATACAGGGTCCTTCCTAATATTATGGTTTTTTGATCAGACCATCAAACTGAACAACTTATTCTATGGGTACTATGGGACCACCATCAAAATCATGAAAAAAAGTCTGCTGGGTTGAGTAGGTCGGCAGCTTTGTATGAAACTGCTGATATTTTTTCCGCAATTTCTATGTGTTAGTCCCATCCCATAGAAAAGTTGTTCAGTTTGATGGTCTCATAATCTCCATAAAAACCAGCATGTTAAGGATCCTATTTATACAGAGTTTAAGGAAAAGTATCATTATCCTTTAAACCACAGACTCTACCCATCAAACTGAACAACTTTTACTATGGGAGCAAAACGATCAGAGCAAAAAAAAATCAGCTGTCCCATACGATTGTGTCGAGTAGGTATTGCAGTTTAGTATGGGACAGCTGACTTTTTTTGCGCTGACAGGTTTGCTCCTATAGTAAAAGTTGTTCAGTTTGATCGGTAGAGTATTTGGTTTCAAGGTTAATGATACTTTTCCTAACAGCCTGTATTAATAACGGTTTTTGTTTAAATAGAAACCGCACAAAACTGAGATAACACCCTATAAATGCGCATTCGTCATAATATCGGGAGATGCAATTCTCGTTCTAATGTCTCTAATGCACATTATGCTGCAGTTTATGATGCATCGATGCTCCTGAGTGGGGTGGTAATTTAATTTTATAACATGTGCGGTTTTTTTAAAGTGCTTTCTAGTGTTGGTATTAAAATATTTATTTACAGGGCATTTTATACAAGGTGTTACATGAATTAAAATAAAAATTTTAGGGGGGGAAGTTTAGACCATCAAACTGAACAACTTTCACTATGGGAAAAACATCGAAATCCCGAAAAAAAATCTGCTGTCCCATACATTTAGCTCGAGTAAATTTGCAGTTTAGTATGGGAGAGCTGATTTAATTTTCGCGATTTCGATTTTGGCTCCATAGTGAAAGTTTGACGGTCTGAAGCAGCTTAAGTATTACTAGGGTGTTTTGCTACACCCTGTATACGTCCCACTGCAGTGCACAGGTCTACCCTCTGGGAGGGTGTATGGGCGTTAGACCACCACGCGTGCCCAATGTGGATTGGTAGACTACACATACACATAAGAATTTCTCCTTCAGCGCATGCAGTTTTTACTCACGATGTTTTCCTTCACCGTTTGCGTGTTTTCCTTCACTGTTTGTAGAGCAGGCGGTATTACGTACATAAGCTAGAAAAACTCATCGGTATATGTCATATCATCCGTGCGGGTTCGAACCTGGTCCTCGAGATTGATAGTTTCCATAGCTCTCCGCAATGCGCCACCGATGCTCCAAAGCTAATTAGTCCACCACGCGTGCCCAATGCGGATTGATAGACTTCACTTCACATATGCATCAGAATTTCTTTTTCTACATATGCAGGTTTCCTCAACATGTTTTCCTTCACCGTTTGAGAGCAGTCGGTAATACGTACATAAGTTAGAAAAACTCATTGGTACATGGCATGTTGTCCGTGCGGATTCGAACTCGGACCTCATGATTGAGAGTCCATACCTCTCCGCAACGCGCCACCGAGCTCTCAGTTCTTTTGATTCAGAAACATTTCAGTATGATACTTTTTATTACATCGATAATTATGCAAGAAAAAAGATTAACAATAAAAAGTAAATTTACGTTTCCGCACTAAAAAGACAGATGGCGCTACAATCGCCCTCCTTTCCCTCCAAAACAATAAAACTTCACGACAACTCCCCATAACCGTTGTTTTAAGCAGAATCTCGCTTTTAACGTTATACTAACGTAATATTAACGGAATTAAGTGCATACGGCTATACCCGTACGAAGCAATTAGATGTATAAATAAATTCATTTTACATGCGACAGATGGCGTTGAAGCGGCAGCCATCTTGCGTAATATTCATAGGTGATACAATTAGGGCACGGTTGGATGATTATTTTCGTTGTTTATGTATTGTAAATTGTTACTTTGCGTTTGTTTGAGTATTTTCATGCTCTGTTTATTTTGGTTCAAAATGATGATTAGAAATTAAGAGCAGAATGTTCCGAGCGAACAAAGGAATTGTTTGTGAGCATAACTTTTAAAAGATGACTAACTTGTGTGTAGGTGCTGGCCAGGCACGTATCCAGGGGTGGGATAGGTGGGATTTATCCCCCCCCCCCCCCCCCGAAATCCGAATTTTAGTATGGAAAAGTGATTACAGCACCTACTTTTTCATTGTTTTTCATGAATATCCTCCTCCGAAAATTAAATACTTACGTCTACTGAAGCACGTTAGGCTTTTGTTTCGGGAGGGGGACATCAATTTTCATTTAAGGAAAGAAGGATTTTCATAGAAAAAACATGAAAAAGAAATACAAATTTTCGTATTTCGGGGGGGGGGGGGGGAGATAAATCCCACCTATCCCCCCCCTGGATACGTGCCTGCGTCTACTGCTGGTTTTTTTAATTTAGGTATGCTGTACCAATAATTCGTTTCTGGGGTCCGATCTCGCTAATTTAAAGCATTGACATTTGGTTAATATCCAGTTTTGGTTATGAGTCAGTGTCGATTCAGCTGTGCTGTTAAATTCACAAACTATTCTATTTGCGATAACTATTTAGTGACAATCGAGCTACGACATAGACATAGACATAGACATAATTTATTGATAATAGAAAGTGTCGACTCAAATTGCTGACAAATGATTAGCGCGATACCAAATGTGCAAGTTGTGATTCGCTAGCACTTCAGTGACGATTCAGCGGTCTTTTATTTTGTGCGATCAGCCCCCTAGTCTGGCCACCTATTATTAACTATCCATTATTGGTACTTTCAGGTCAGTATAATAACAGCAAAACTAAAGAGAACTAAAGTGGCTGACATAGCTCAGAAAAATTAGAAAATTAGCAAGCTGAAGTGGCAATGGGCTGGTCATATCTGCCGAAGAACTGACAACCGATGGGGTGTCAGAGTTCTAGAGTGGAGACCGCGAACTGGTAGGCGTAGTGTGGGACGCCCTGCTGCCCGCTGGACAGACGACCTAAAAAAAGTAGCGGGGAGCGACTGGATGAGAAAGGCCGAGGACAGAGTTTTGTGGCGCGCCTTGGGAGAGGCCTATGTTCAGCAGTGGACGATGACAGGCTGATGATGATGATGACGATAATAACAGAAATCTATACTTATAATAGAGATCCGTGACCGACTGACTGAATGACTGACTGACTGATAGACAACGCACGGCCTAAACCACTGAAGATAGAAACATGAAACTTGTAATACAACATTCTACATAGGAAGTAGGAGACTAAGGGCCTGTTTCACCACTTTTGGATAAGTTCTTGTTAGCTTATCCGACAGCTCATTTGACATAATTATTTTGTATGACTGTCGGATAAGCAAACAAGAACTTATTTGGAAGTGGTGAAACAGGCTCCAAGACTAGATTTTTCGAAAATCGACCCCTAAATGGGTTTTCCAAACTCCACGCAAACGAAGTCGCGGACAAAAGCTGGTCCACACATAAAATAGGTAGGTAACGAGAAACAAAATGTTAATTCAAAAAACAATAACACTTGGCATCAACTAACAACCTACACATTAGGCTCCTAATGTACAATTAGCAAGCAGGTAGCGTAAAAAGATGCCATTAAGAGACAACGGCTCCCGCCAAAAGGTCGAGCGGCCATCTTGGCTGGCCACGTGGCCTAGCCGTTCGGATACGCGCGTGCGAATTATTGTCTATGGCTGCATATGTGATGTTGTTTATGGAATTAATTTCGGTCATTGTGCTCCTCTGTTTTCCGTACGTTGTTTATTGGATGCAATTTTCTGTTGTCTTTTTCGTGGGAACTTTTGGCGGAAATGTTTTAATTTTGAGGAATCTTTACTCACATACTATGAAAGGGGTTATGGTCTTAAGTTCTCAATAAACTAAAGTCCTAAATCCCTTTCGGGGTGATCAGAAATTTAGCTTCAACTAAAAAAAAAACCTTCAGGTTTAGCACCTTTAAGAGATTGAAGCGAAGGTTTTGCACGGAATTATGATGTGTCAAGTGGGATAAAGTTGAGCGAATTAAATGTAGGTAGATAGAATTTAAAGAAACATGCAGAATATATATAAAAATTGTCGTAGTTTTGTGTACCACCTTATTATGTATAAATCGATTACTAAGCTCTATCAAAAAGACATGTTACACTGTTATAATGTAACAATATGTAATTCAATACTTGTACTTTGTATATTTTGTTTTGTTTAAAAGAAGTGTGTTGTAGAGTTTCTGGCCGCATCTTCTCTACAACGGAACACCTTCCGAAGCGGTGGTAGAATCAAAAATGACGTCAGAAAGTTATCTATGTGATATTATTTTTAATAAAAAAAAATTGATTTTGATTTTTGATTGACATGCTAAATGTGAGCATTGTTAAAGCTACATTCTTAAACAGAAAGTAGGTAGTTGTACCAACGTTTCTGAACACCCCTCAAGGGATTACGGTCGTGAGTTTATGTATGTATTTGTTAGAATCGTAGGTGATCAATGGTCTTGCTTAGGTACCCGTGATATAATGTAATTTATCTTATGTAAAAAGAGTACATATCGATAACTGGTCACACCAAAAGCTAATATGATATTCTCTAACAGCGGTTCTCAACATTTTTTGGCGATGGAACCCTTTCAAAAATACACTGAACATTTTACGGAGCCCTAAAATCAACAAAACCTGGTTCAAAACCTCAAAATCTTTTGAGTATGACTGTTCTATAATAAACAAGTCCAACACCACCCTCCACTATAAATATCTCCCAAAAACCTAAAAACAGAAATCCAAAAGACATGAAACATCTTTATTATTATTTTACGACAAAATAATGCCATTACAAAGCGGAACGACCTAAAAAACAATTGAGAAACGTTTTTAACAAGCCCACCACCGCCTGCCATCGCCTGTTATGTTTTGTCAAAATTGCAATCACCGAAAAGGAACATCACATTTACTCTAATTAGAAAAGTTGGATACGGTTTGTGAAGGAAAATTAGTATTTTGTGGCGTGACTCGGTGTAGACCTACGATTAAGGCCGTTAAATGTTGTCGTAACACCGGCACCGGCCTTTTGGGCGACGAGCACAAACTGGCTTAACTCCTGGTTAAGTTATTGTTGTTTTAATTGACGTTTTTGGTTGTTATTGATGTATATCTTCTTGTTACAAGTTTGGAAGATAAACGGAATGTAAATTGCAGTGTGACAGTTTACAATCCTTATGAAACCTAACCTAACCTAACCAGACTACATTTCGGACTTTTCTAATAAAAAATTATACAAATCTATCACCAAAATCATTAAAATTATAATATAGCAGATTAGGCGTGGAAGATTCAAACCAATAAACATACAACGTAGCATAGCATAGCATTATGCTGACGACTATATTTCCCTTGGATAATGCATAAATTCCATGGAGTTTGTCATCACTTTCGTAAACGAATTAGGATGATACTTATTTTTAATAAAATAAGGAAGTGTTTTTTTAAAGTCACACATCCTAATTTGTTTACGAAAGTGATTTCAAACTACATGGAATTGATGCATTATTCAATTTAAAGGAATAGGATAGAAAAGCGTAATTAAAATTATATTATATTATTATTATAAGTAATTAAAATTAAAACTAACATAACATAACATAAATATTCTTTATTTGCACACCAAAAACATACAGCAACAAAACAGAATAAAAAGAATGTTAGGGTACAAATGGTCTTATCACTAAAAGCGAACAATAACTAATTATTCAATTATTCGTATACAAATTAAGATTGTGCGACTATAGTTGTGGGAAATAGCACTCCAGTGCCCAAACTCTAAGAGGCTGTTTGTTACCTCGTTGTTAGTTTCATTTCAGGTCAGTACAGAGTTACATACATACATTCAAGACCATTATCCTATTCAGGGTGGTCAGAAACCTTGCTACAATTACCAACCATCTGTTGAAGCATGCTGTTGTAGCAATGCTCTATTTTTAGCATTCCTATTCATAATAATATAAACAAAAACACAATGAAACTAATTTATTATATTAGTCTACCCAACAATATAACCAATAGTTTAACTGTCACATAAACGAAAGTTAAAACTACCGGGCCGAACGTTAACTATGAAAAGTTACGGTAACAGGTTTAGAAAGCTACAATTTTGACGTTGTCCCAGCCAAATTCAAAATGTTTTATTCTTTATGGGGGCAACAGCAGTTAATTGTATAAACCCTTGTCCATCCTTAGTTCTAAATGACATTTATTTTGGTTATTGTTACAGATGAGATGTGTATAGGGTGTTTAGAATGACGAAAATAATTTCTTTGCCTTTCTGTGAAGCGGCTTGAAATTATCTGATAGCAAGATGACCACAAACTTGAATTCATCAAGTATGGAACATTGGACCTGTGTCGTGGAGTATGGTCATTCTTCGTGAGAGGAGGTCTTTGCCATGCCGAAAAATCATGACAGGCTTAACTTAATATCAAGCATTACGCCACTTGTAATATTGCGACCTATGGTCAGCGGCATGAGCAGAGATTAGGGATCGTGAGTAGACTTTTTAATTTGGGCCATCGCTCGGAGAGGTTCACATAGTCTGAATTTATAATAGGGCGCCTTGACTATTCATAACTTAATATCAAGCATTTTCATAATAATCACTGACTACTCCCTAACTATATTTGAATTACTTTTTTGCTAAATAATTTCTGATAAAATGATGGCGACAAAATATTGGAAATAGATCCTTGCTTTTATTATTAAATTAAAGCTGGGAGATGAAATAACGTGTCAAGTGGAGGAGTACCTATTAGCCTATATAAAACACTGCATTAAGAACCAAATCCCTTCGTCACCAAAAAATAATCAACACATTACCTATACGAAAAACAGAGCACCCCATCCAAACACAATAGCCATAAAATTAAATTTATATGACAAACTATTGTTTAAAATTCAAATTGTACGTGTGAAATCTTGCCCGACCTTAATTGTATTGACCACCCGAATTAGTGGGGGGTAGAGGGTGTTTTCTGAATTCGTGTGAGGAAACACAATAATAATATCGTGATATACAGGATGCTCCGACCCTCCTAATGGCTTTAATAAAGGTACGAATTTACGTCGCATCGTATTTATGATTTTATTTCGATATATTTAATTAAAATTTTAGTGGCATAAGGGTCGTCTTGGTGGGGCAGTGGGGGTTATTGTTTTTATTATATTATTGTCATGTGAATGAGGGTTGACTTTTGGTCTTAGGTTGTACCTCGTTTGCTTTTATGTTTATTATTGATGGAAATTGCTTCGGTCGGTCGTTTTCAAGTGATTTAATTACTTTTAGTGTCAATTTTACTTGTCAGTCTTTGAAAATTACGGGGTTCTATTGAAATAAAAGTATTATATTCGTAATGGTATCTTTTCACTTATATTTTCAAATATTAGAAATTGGCCATTTGTGAAATAGTCAAAATGAGAAATTGGCTATTTGCTAAGTAGACCGGGCACCTGAAAGGTTAAAATGTCAAATAAAACAGAAGGTGTCCAGCAGTGGGACAATGAATAGGCAACATAAAAAAAAACATAAGCATATGCTCACGACTATATTCCCTGGGTAGTCAGAGATGTTCTGAAACCTCAGAACATCCACGTTTCACTAGTAGGCGACGGGCTCACTCCCCGTCACACTGGACAGTTTCGGTACATAAAAAGGGTATGAGTTTTTCCCGTTAATAACAAAAACTTGATAAATTGCTACATAGTGATCAGGTAAAATAGAAGTTTTTGTAAAAATAGCTTTTTCTCCCCTCTGGACAAAAAAGCGTCAATTTTCGTCCCGCTGACCTCTAAACGAAGTTTCCTCTTTCCATCTCCGTCGAGGAGATAAATAGAATACTAACCTCGGGCAGTAAATAAGAAAGCCTCAGATCACATGTTTTAATTACATACATATATGATCACCTTTCTTTTTTTCCTGCCATATCGGTGTGTAATTACTATTACCTTCCCTTCAATTCACGTAAAAGATATAATTAAAAAAATTGCCTTAAATCAAAGCAGCTCTTCTAATATCTCAAAATTTTAGCACGTACTTTTCATAACATAACACCCAATAAACAACTACAAAACGTCCCTTACGCCAAACAAAATCGATGCAGCAACCCTTGAATTATGTGTGCATACCATACCAGTAAATATAACCGTAACTCACAGCACTTACGTCCACCTGTTACGGTTAATCGATGTGCCGTACACATTATCAAGCCTTCTCGCTTGTATTCGCCTATTTGCAGATAGTTGTTTTTACGTTATGTTTGAAGGGTCTGAGGCGTTGTTTTGTTGGTGAAGTTTGAAGCTCTACTTTTTTATGAGATAAACATTTTTGTTAAAATTTTTACGTGAGATTTGGAACGCACAACCTGTTTCTTCTCTGAAATGTCGAAGTGACAAAGTTTCTTTGGAGGGATTGATCCGAGTTCTGGACAAACGCTTTTCCGCCTATTCGAGATTCTACACAATATGGATTCCGCACAACTGCCCTTGAACACATTCTCTATTCCACACAGCATTACATAAACAACTCGAACAACATAAACAATTCAAACAACGTGGGCAACTCGAACTTGGTCAACTTGGCCAACTCGAACAACATGGACAAATTGGACACTTCATGTTGTCGGAGTTGACCAAGTTGTTCGAGTTGACAAAGTGCTCTCATGTGGTTTACAAGTTCTTAAAATTCGAGTTGTTTATGTTGTCCAAGTTGTTGACCTGAGTTGTTCGTGTTATTGGAGTTGATTATGTTGTCCGAGTTGACCAAGTTGTCCATGTTGTTCGAGTTGGCCAAGTTGACCAAGTTCGAGTTGCCCACGTTGTTTGACCTAGTGTTTTTGTGAGAGATATTCTAATAAATAATGACATTGTGATGTTTGCGAAACTAACTCATTCATTCATTTTCAGCCCGTATCTACCTACACACTGCAGGGCAATAAGCCACATCCCTATTTTGCCTAACTATGAAACTAACTGATGCTATGCAATGCGATCGCTTTAAAACTTAGTTAAATGATACTTTATTGAAGAAAAGTACCTGATCACAATTTTAAATAAAAAAAAAAAGTATGACTGATACCAACATAGAAGAAAAAACCAGCAAAAGATTATTTTACTTTTGTTTTTTATTAGACGAGGTACAGCAACAGATAACATCAAAACATGTCCAAAAATAAATGGTAACTTGCTAACCACTTATGGCTATATGTATCACTTCAACTTAATAGATAGACCTACCTAGACAAAGTTTGTTTCAAATAATTCAAATACTTAGTTATAGCGATAATTAATGAGTAAGAAAACAAAGATCTCCAACCTTATTTACAACCACTGAGTAACCATTTAAAATTGTTTAATTCAAAATAGACTACAAAAAAACATCAACAAACAAAAAATATCATTTAAAATCCGACCCACATCTAACACCAAAAACAACAATAAACAATCACGACAATGTACAAAACCCGTCCCTCCAGAGTCCAGATCAAACACATTTTCAATTCTCATCAAAAAAGTAACGCGTTATGATCGCCCTAATAAAACGACTGGCAATATTCCCGTGCTCGTAGCAATATCGTAATGAACACCGTGTATACACGGCGGCCATTTAATCTCGCACCTGTATCGTACTGAATAACGTTCAGTTTGAGTTACAGGCTGTAGCGATGTAAGACGCTGAAGATTTGCGAATATATCAAACTAGTGTTTACCCGCGACTTCGTCCGCACAAATTATATACCAGATTTTAAGTCAGATCATAAGCTATCAAACAAAAAAAGTTTCATCAAAATCGGTTCAGTAGTTTTTGCGTGATGCGCGAACAAACAAACAAACTAACAATTTTGTCAATAGATGGCGCTGCACGTTTTTAAATCGCGCTATCGAATGTTATTTGAATTTATATGAAGAGAACCACAACTTTTTATTCCTCATGATTTTACGGTTTTATAATAGATTAAGATTAAGATTAAGATTAAGATTAAGATTAAGATTAAGATTAAGATAAGATTAAGATTAAAGAGATTAAAGATAAGATTAAGATTAAGATAAGAAATGTTACTCTTTCTGTATGTTGCCTATAACCAATAATGTTCCTTCATTGAAAAGGGAAGATCTTCCACCAGGCTTAGTGTGAAGCCTGAGGACCGGCCGTGGTCCAACAGTTCTTAGTTGGACCTTGTATATATTATATCGAATCTCTGTGATAATTTCTCTTGCGCGATTTATGTCTCGCATTCGATTGTGAACCTTAGTTGTAGTAGGTTACGAGTTACGTATTTACTGTGAACGTTGTCTTTGTATGGAACATATTTCTGAGAGCGACGGTATCGCCATCTGTTAGCTTCTTTGCTATAACTTGTGGGTGTTGACATCTATGGCAAGTCCCCACAAGATAAAGCTGACTTCGCCTACAGCGACAGCCTATTTCCTAAGCACCTACGATATTGTCAGTTGCATGAAAGTGCACTCTCTCGTCTTCACCCTCCTGAATTGTATGGAACAGGGACGATAAGAGGTGAGGTCGGTAGCAGTGACTAACTGATAGCCATACCTTGTGGGCATTAGAAATTACATCAGCACGTCTAGTATAATAATCTCTACACGCACGCGACTCAGCTTCTTACATGCTACATGTCGCGGCTTTCGCTCTCCTAAAAGCGCAGTAACAGGCTATTTTGTATGCAGCGAAGGCGCGTCTTGCGCGTGTAGAGAAATCATACTAGACGTGCAGGAATGAGTTAATACTTCAGAGGATTGAAGTTTCAATGGACTGGTCATATCTGCCGAAGAACTGACAACACAAATTTGCAAATAAATTATCATTATCATTAACCGATGGAGTTAGTCCAAGTCCTAGAAAGTTGACTGCGAACTGACGTGTAGTGTGGGGCGACCTCCGACGCGATAAACCGTCGACAACCAGAGAAAGCCTGTGGGGTGCAACTGGACAAGGATGGCCTGAGATAGAGATTGGTACAGGAGCCTGGTAGATTCTTTACCACCTTAAGCTGTACATGGATGCAATAAAGAAATCTAATAAACAATAGTTTTGTTGCGCGCGATGGGAGAGGCCTTTATTTAGGCCTGGGCGATGACAAGCTGATCATAATGAACTACAATGTCAATTTTCTTCAATTTAACCCCTTACTTATGCCAACATATTTCCGGCCACCGCTTGTCCCTTACGCCCTTCGCAAGAGGTGCGGGTCGGTCGCTAAACGGTCGGCAGTTAGCTTGTCCTAAACAAATACGTCCAGCCATCTGCGTAAGGGAGTTTGGGCAGCATTAAAACATTGTTTAGGTGTCCAACATGTGTCATTAGAGATTCGCTGAGTCCGTTACGACCTTGTTTTTTCTTGATTAGGTTTTGGGATTTGTGGAAAGGTGTGCAGTGTTTTCTAAACTAAGAACGAAGATGAGCACCGAATGACAAACCACAAATACATTGTTAGTAACATTTTGCATCTTAAATAAAAGCAGAAAGCAGAACTCGACATTTAAATTCCGTTTAACCTTCCAAATTCAAAACTATTCGAAATTCGAAACTTGTCGCTATCAGTGCAATGTAAGTTTCCCGCCAATCGTAACTGTCGGGCGTCAACGTCTGAGAAATTAAAAGTTTGTCAGTTGGCCTGGAGCTGTCGATGGGAACGGTCGTGATCGTAGTTAGGGGTGAAATTCATTTGCAATTTTAGTAGAATGGTTGTCATTTGACTCAAGATGAAGAATATACATCGTAAAAACTACATGGACGTTGTTTTCTTCAAAGCAATTCACTCTAAGATTGACGATTGACACTGCTATAAATCATTATCATCTCCATCAACCCACACAGTGTTTCTATCACGTGAGAAAGGGAGCAGGCAATACCCTAACATGAAATGATAACGCCTATTAAATATTACGTGTACTTAAATCTGCCTATTATGGAATACACTCGAATTTGTTCGTGCTTTTTTTCTAAGCCGGGAATCCCACATCAATCTTTCAAGAGATTTCTAAAATGTTCACCAAATTAATACGAACTTTCATATTTTCTCAAGCATTCTTTATTTTTCCTCTTACAAGCTGATGACTGAACTTATAATTTGATGAGGCCCCGACGATCTTTGCACAACTTTTGAGGGTATATGAATATTTAACGAGAGATTTTTGGCGCCCAACGTGGGACTCCTTGTTTGCTCTTTTTTTCGCTGCAAGTTTAATAATCATAATATTACTCATAGATTATGTACTTTAATGAATTTGGGTTTTTGTGAAGAAATTTTGGGAAATTTTTAAGAAAGCATCTTGATTTTATTTTTGGGGTTGTTATGATAAACAATAATGTATACAATATAAGAATTTGAACCTTTTTATTATATCTATAGGGTCTGATCAGACCATCAAACTGAACAACTTTCTCCATGGCACCAACATCGAAATCGCGAAAAAAAAGTCATCTGCTCCATACAAAACTGCAAACCTACTCAAGCAAAATGTATGGGATAGCTGATTTTTTTCGCGATTTCGATGTTGGTTCCATAGAGAACGTTGTTCAGTTTGATGGTCTGATCATCCCATTAAAAAAGTGTCAGCATATTTAGTTGGATCCTGTATATCAAATAAGCTTTGAATTTCAAAAACCGTTTCGGAACGTGTTGAAAAAAACATACATACTGCATGGCATGGCATGGCATTGAACAATACTCGATTATATTTCTAGGCAGTGACAAAAAGGGTAGGTACATACATTGTGGCCAGTGTAATACCAACCTTCGTGAATTTCGCTTGCATTTTCATTTACTAAACTAAGGGCACGACCACTGACTTCAGAATGACTTTTGTTATCTAGTCGAAACTTTGTTAATCTAGATAGTGTAACGTTTGACGACATGTCGTGGTTCAGTCTGTCGGTCATTGGATGGGTGGTGGGTTCAATTCCTGAACCAAGGCGTAAAGATTTACAGATAGCAGGTTACCTTTTCTATCTTTTTATAGATACTATGAAGCTTTTTAATATATATATTCCAAGTTTACGGTTTAACAATTTTATCACAAGTTTCGTGTTTTAGGATGTTTCTTTCTTCAGTGGTTTAGGATGTGCGTTGTCTGTATGAAACTATTTTATAAAGTACTAGTGTTTTCCCGCGACTTCGTCCGCACAAATTATATACCAGATTTTAAGTCAGATCATAAGCTATCAAACAAAAAAAGTTTCATCAAAATCGGTTCAGTAGTTTTTGCGTGATGCGCGAACAAACAAACAAACAAACAAACAAACACACAAACAAACAGACAAACAGACAAACAAAATTTCTAAAAAAGGTTGATTTCGATTCAGGGATACCTAAAAACCATATCGTAATCTTTTTTTTGTAAATATCTTAAATGTACAGAGTACAGACACATTTCTGTTACAGTTTTATAATAGTTAAGATAAAAACCACAAAGAAGTCTTTGTAATAGTACATTACTGCAGTGGCCAGCAAAATAGTTGTGGCCAATGCTTGTATAGTGCTTTTCTCAAACAATGCGCGGAAATTTAAATCAATCAACTTTACAAAATCAATGACGAACAACAATATTTTTTCCTGCGTTGAAGCTAGTAACTTATTATTAATCTGTGTTCAAGTGTCCATTCGGATTTTTTTTGCATTATACTTAAAGCTTTCTATTTGCAAACTAGTTCGAAATTTAAATAAAACCTTTGATAAGTTACCTCCTTGGTTGCCATGTTTCGGAGTAAAAGATTGTTCCATTTTTAAATAACACGACAGAATTTATTATGTAATTTATTTGGCCGCTAAAACACGACAGAAATCGATTTTCATACAACTTTTGCCGGCCGCTGCTCGCATAGTACAGCAATTTCGATTTATCTCGAAAAAGGTTGTCAAAGTAATGCTCAAATTTCCAAGCATGTTTGAGAAAAATTGTTTAAAGTATTTATATTATAGAAACGCGCAAATATAGCAAGTATGTACATATATTATACTTACGACGTAAAATAGGAACTGCGGAGCCCCTCGAGAAATCACGGTTAACGTCAAAGAGGTATATGAGCAGCTAATTGCGTTGGCAGATGTTGATTGGATGAATTAAACCTGGTTTCCGTAGGAGAACCACTTTTACAGGTTATATTTTAATATAAGATTATCAGATGTAAAAAAATCTGTTTTTTCATACTAAAATTAAATACCTACGGCGTAAAATGTATGGAAAAAATGATTATTTTTTGAGTTCTTGTAGTGGTCCCATAGTAAAAGTTGTTCAAATTGATTGGTTCGTTCACTCCTTTGAGTTTTCGGGAGATGTCTTGTTACACTCTTCTGTGTAATTGGAAACGAATATAATAGAGCCCAAGTAATCGCGGGCTCAATAGGAAGGGGTGGGTTCGATTCCTACGGTGGACATCTAGTGTTATGTCACTGTTTTTCCCCAGTTGGTTAGGACATTGCAGGCTGAATCATCTGATTGTCTGAAAAGAAAGATGATTCCGTGCTTCTGATGGCAAGTTAAGCCGTTGGTCACATAAAAACCAAGTCAGAGGCCGTAAGGCGGTCTGGAAAAACTCTGAAAACAGGGCTTGTCCACAAGATAAGAAGAAGAAGGAGTAAAAATGCCGATCAATATGATTCTCCGATTAAGACAAATCTTAGAGACTGTGGTTTGAATGAAGATGTAGTGGTTAAAGTAGAGAAGGGAATGCTTCGATGGTTTGGACATATTGAAAGGATGAATGAAAGTCGACTTACAAAACAGATATATAAAGCGTGTGTGAAAGGAAATATTGGTATAGGCAGACCTAGGAGGACGTACCTAGATCAGATCAAGAACGCAACGTCATTAAAAAATGCCAGGTTAAAAGCAGCCGAAATCGACGGGAATGTATGAAAAGATGTATGGACTTAGAGGAAGCAAGAGAGGTGTGTCAGAACCGCCCAAAATGGAGATCCATAATCTCTGCCTACCCCTCTGGGAAAAAGGCGTGAGTTTATGTATGTATGTTAGAGACTAAAGATTTTCTAATAGATCTTGGACTTTTCCACTTCAACTATCTTAAAGTTTTGTAAATCTAGAGTTAACCAAAGTTTGTACAATTTTGGTTGACGTTAAGAGAATTGTAAGGTCACTTACACATGAGTGAACTATTATAAGTGGGCTATTAAATATGCGATTGGCGGATATGTACGCTGTCTGGGATATAAGTATTTTTTTTTATTATTAAAACGAAATGATAGCCAGTAGAATAGGCAGTAGGCGGGGTATGTATGTGCTCTTCGTTAATAAGAATAATCGGCCATGAGCGTGTCGGACACGGTAATTGTTTAATTATTTATTATTTATCTTTTTTCGGGCACTGATTGCGCTACAGCATCCGCTACAATTTTCATTAAAAATAATTTAATACGAGCTACATTCTTGCATATTTTTAAATTTATTACTACAGTAGTTTAAAAGTAAAGGAGGTACGATTTCATTTGAGTGAAATAATCATCATCATCATCATCTCAGCCGATGGACGTCCACTGCTGGACATAGGCCTCCCCCAAGGATCGCCATAACGACCGGTCTTGCGCTGCCCTCATCCAACGGTTTCCCGCCGCCTTCACCAGGTCGTCGGTCCACCGTGTGGGGGGCCTACCCACGCTGCGCTTTCCGGTACGCGGCCGCCACTCGAGAACCTTCCGGCCCCATCGGCCATCGGTTCTGCGAGCAATATGCCCCGCCCACTGCCACTTTAGTTTAGCAATTCTTTGAGATTCTAGAGATTCTAGAGATCGGTTCAGAGTGAAATAATGATGAAATTAAAAACTGAAAAAACTAAAGGTAAAGAACGATATTGGGACTAACTTGTCGGATTCAAACTTGTAGTACATTCTTTAAAAGTTCTACTTACCCTATTTGTAAGTACAAAAGATACCCTTTATCAAAATCTTTCTCTATTAATCTTACCCCGCTCGTTCCGTGGCCCGATCGCAATAAAAGCGCCCCACGTCGGGCGCCATCAAACGGTAGGAGCGCCCTGGAGAAATCAACCGCCCCGATATGTGCTCGCTTAATGAGCCAGACTACTTACACTGTAAATATTGCTTATTTTATTACAATGGATGTAATGGAAACGTAATTGAAAGGTTTGAGAAAAAGGGTGGGGTATTTTAATTTGGAAATACAAGTCTTACGTTCAGTTCCAGAAACGCTCATTTGAGTTAAACCTCCATTAAAACTCTTGCTGTCACTTTTTGTCTCTTTGACGTAGTAAAAGCTAGCAAGAGATTTAATGGAGGATTAACTGTAATGAGCGTTTTAATACAACTGAGCGTAAGTACAAAGGTCTTGATAACATTGTTGCTTGTATCATGATATAGGTAAGACGATAGAAGATATGGATTCTAGGTAGAAAAATCATCCGTAAAGGTTGTAATATTATAATTAAAGGAAAATAAAATCCATACCTAACAATCACACGTACATAACATCATGACCAAATTGTGCTGTTGAATTCTAATGAAAAAGCAATAATAGAGAATAAGGGAAAACTTATTGGCATGGTTTTAAAACTCGAATAGTTACCTGTATTTATTACATTGGAACCCTGTAATCAGACCAGTGTAGCCTACACTGCCGAAAAATCTACCCTACCGAGATGTTTTGAGCTTCCCAATAAACAAATATCCAAATCACAGTATTCAAATTCGAAAAAAGAACTCTACAGATAAAGGCTCTGATTGGTCGAACCTCTACGACCATAGAGTACAAAATAGACACATCTGGCTCCAGACGGAGCGGAGGGTGCATTTGCACAAAGGTACAGAAATATGTGTCCGGTGCTAAACATTAACGATTATAGTCGCCAAGTCACGTCTAATTGCGACTGTGGATGGTTTTATGCCACATAGAGCCAAGTAGGTAGTAGTTTAAATAAATTGTATTGTTAATTGTTATTTAGCTTATTCGTTGATTTTAAATATTTTATTTTGGTTTATAACGTAAGCCACCTATATTGTACGTCTGTGCTGCGGACCAAACTGTTGATTCTATCTTATTGTAACATCTTTTTTTGTACACAGTTTGAACAATAAAATATTCTTATTCTTATTCTTATTCTAGGATTATACTCTAAAGTAACGTGGATTATAGTAGTAGTCTGATGTTTCAAAGAAAATTCCATCACCATCATTAGCATGACCGTTATCGGCTACAGCGACTGTTTACTCTCAGTTAAGAGCGGCGTTTGTGTGCTCTCAGGCGGATGACGCAAAGAAAATTATACCTACGTGGTCCTTTATAATTATATCCTGACACTTTTTAAGGTGATGATCAGACCATAATACATACTGAACAAATTTCTCCATTGGACAAACATAGAAAACGCGAAAAAAAATTAACTGTCCCATACATTTGGCTCAAGTAGGTTTACTGTTTTGTATGGAACAGCTGATTTTTTCGTGATTTCGATGTTTGTGCCATAGAGAACGTTTTTCAGTTTGACGGTTTGATCATCCCCTTCAAAAAGTGTCAGCATATTAAACAGGACCTCATATAAAATCTCGCACTATTTTTAGCTTGTAGTATATTTCCCACTGCTTATGCTTCACGATAAGATTGAGAAGTAATAGAGCTAGAATTTTTGAAATAAAAGTTAAAAACACAGATTTTAAACATATATGGACTTTGAACTTAAAGATGAAACCAAAAATAACACAAAAAATAATATTTAAATTTTCATCAAAATTGTCCACTCCTAGGCAGTTAACACAACGTAAGAAGAAGCGGACAATAATTACGCGACGATCATGTTATTATGCAACCTAATCATTATTATTTATATTTATATTTATTAATCATTAAGTCATTAATTAGGCAACTTGTCGAGAAAAAGAGGAAAATAGTTCTAGAGTGGAATATCGTTGATCATAGATCAACTGCTGTTATATTTAGAAATAGCATATTTATGCAAAACCTATTGACTAGAAATCAGTTGTTTGTCATGAAAAACTACAAGCTTTTGAGACAAAAAATATCAAGTAAAAATTTACTGGTGCATATTGCATTACACCATCCCAGCTAATTGTAAGCGCACGTTATCGCGAGACAAACGCGTTGGTGCTGCAACGCATAACCATTACCACTTTTTGGTTCGGAGAAATTAGCGCCTTTTTGCATTGTCTTCCGTACGGTGATAGCGATTGTAATTTGTATGTATTGCTGTATGCTATGTTTTGTTTCTTTTAAAGTTCAAGTACTCGTATGTTGGATTTGATTGGAATTTGGATTGTAACTATTAGTGGAGTCAAATTAGGGTTTCACCTCGGAACCCATTTACTTTGAGTAAACTTTTATGAAACCTTCTGCATTATGTTAGTTACATTATAAACGAAAATGTTTACCCATTTTTTTTTTGCCGCTCTCCATTATTCCGAGGGTTCTGTACCCCCAAACTTTACATAGTGTTTTTTAACAAGGAGAGTATGGGGAAATCCAAAACCACATGAGATACAGGGAAACTGTCTTAGGAACCCGTAGGTCTTTTTTTGTGAACACAATTTTGGCATCATCAATTTTTGGTCAAGCATAAGTTGTCCAAAAATTTGAAAAAAAATTACTTTTTTTTTTTTATGTTGTTCGACTCAGTTTTATGTAGGGATTATTTCATTGTATCGGAAGTAAAAAATCTGGAAGGCATAAGTTGGTCAAATTTAATAAAAATAAATTTCATACAATTTAACGTCAGTCCGACACACACTTGACCAATTTTTATTATTGATTGTACCGCAGCTACCGACTTACAAAGAGAACCTGATTAGGCAGAGACTGGTAACTGAGACAATATCAAGGTGTAAAAATAAATCCACCGTCATTGTTTCACGAAGGGGGACACCTCAGAGAACCATTTAAAAGCAAAGAATTTTAAAAGAAGGGGTTTAAACTGATTTAAAACACTAAACCTTAAAGAATGTTAATGAAAATGACTTATAGTGCAATGTAAGGGGTTTCAACTTTTTAAGAGAATATACCCTATAAGTCCCTATACATAAATTAAGTTTAATTACTTATATTTTGAATACCTAATAAACATATTTCATGTCGACGTTCACGTTTCACGTGAAATTTTTTATCACTATTTAAAAACTGTGTCTGTGTGTATGGTTTCAAAGTTACAGTTGTTCAAGGATTTTCATACAAATCTTAAATAAATCCGAACATTGAAAAAATCTGCAAAGTTGTTAATTTTGATGGTGTAAACCACCCCTATACTCTTTAAAGGTTACAATTCTCTTTGTCTAAATATTTATGGTAAACTATTGACGTTAAATATCTCCATGGTTTACTATGAAGTTATGACACTTAAATAGTCTGTAACATGTTTTCGAAAATCAAAAAAGTTTTTACTACACGCAGATATTCTAATACTGCCGACTTTTGCAGTGAAAAAAATTACTTAACCGCCATTTGCTTATAATTAAAAAGAAAACTAGTTTTTTCTTTTTCATTTAATGGAAAATATCACAGACTTAGGTATTACAGGAAAATATTAATATTTTTTCACACCACGCTGCCTGTCTAATGTACATAAATAAAAATAGAGACCAAAGAGTTTCTAATGTAAAGAGATTATGATTACTAAAACATTAGCACAGCATAATAGTTATTTAAGCTGCAAAGTTGCTTTTTGGCGCGAGTACTTGTATTGAAACCTGAGCAAGCGAAGGATTCTAGAATTGAACCACGAGCGCAGCGGGTGGTTCAAATAATAGAATCCTGAGCTTAGCGAAGGTTTAAAAGGTACGAGACGCAGAATAACTTTGCAGCCAAGCGAAAAAAACAACTTTTCACCTTACAACAGCGAGGAAAAAAATAAGTGAATTGCTAAAAAGAACATTTTGAAAAGTTTTTTTTTTCGAGCTGGCCAGTAACATGAAATAGTTATTAAGCATTTTCAGTGGATTGGCGATATAGAAAAAATATTGAATATACAGATTCGAATTTCAAACTCTTTCCACGCTAGCGGATAAAATGCACTTTTGCACTCAGATTTCGAATGATAAACAGAATCTTTCCGAGCTTGTGAGATGAAAAATATATTGTTGCGTTATTAGTATGAAAGTAAAAAAATTGAATGGATTATGGAGTTAATCGAGTATAATTTGTTAAAATGTATAATTTTTGTTGTTGACGGATAGGGTGAATAAAATTGCATTCGATATTACCTTGCCTTGCATGAGTGCAATAAATGATTTCTATTTCTTTTTTTGCCTTTAAAACTCCTTCCCCTCCTATTTACCCTTAACACCTTAAACCAGCAACAAGGTGTTCTAACGACAAGGGGCTGTCAATAAGTGCCAGACTGCAGGATTAATTGGGGACGTCAAGATCGAGGATCTAGGTGAGAGCACGTTAATTAAACCGACTGATCGCTGATCACGTCACCGCCGTTTTGTTTCCTTTACTTCGGGAAAAGTGTTGAAGGATGAATCGATTTTTCTTTCTTTAGTTATGCTAACAGTTAACTTTGTTACATAAAGACTTACGGAATTATCAAAACATTATTTGATTATGTCCATAATTGTGCAGTTTGCAAGTTCCGGAATCAAGCCCTTTTTCAAACTTTAATTTGATTTCAATTGCTGGTGCCTTAGTTGTAGCAAAGCTGATCAACGATAGTGATTATGACTGTAAATCTATTTATATGTAAATTATTGTAAATGTTTATTTTTGCATCTTTCTTAATAGCTTTATTGATGTATAATAGATAGATAGCAAAGATGTTAATTAGTTGTTTCTAGACAGATAAGTCGTTCTCAAGTGACCGCATGCAGCGTGGGTAGGCCCCCACAAGGTTGACCGACGACCTGGTGAAGGCGGCGGAAACCCGTTGGATGAAGGCAGCGCAGGACCGGTCGTTAAGGCGATCCTTGGGTGAGGCCTATGTCCAGCAGTGAACGTCCATTGGCTGAGATGACGATGATGATGAGATAGGTTAGTAGAAAAACATGATTATCGTCTTATTTAAGAGGTATGTACGTTCTTCTAGGTGGAATATTAGCCAATCCTGTATCTTTTCAGCAAGTGCCTTGAGTTCTTGGTAACACGACATTCATCTTTTCTTTAACCTGTTCTCAACAAATTGGATTAGAATTTGATGCAGTTCAATAAAATATTCTTGTAAGTTTTCTTTTATTTAGGTAGTCACGATACTGAAATGTTATTTCTTTGTAAATAAGTTCATGTATTATTAAAATAAGATTTCTCAGAAAATAAACGAATGCTGCATTAGCCCTCAGCATATTCGCGAGACGAACATTCGACAGGGCACTCGATTCGACAACGTTTAACGAACCATCAAACTACACTCACTCAAAACTGGTGCAACTTTGTAAAATGTCATTCAATGTCATGTCTTATTAAGTGATAATTGTTGCTATTGTTATGCTTTGTTACAGCGAACAACTCCTAATTAATCGTACAGTGGTTTGTATTTGTAGTATATTGACGTTTTCAGGATGTATATTCTAAGATTCACACGGCATGTTGTTTGTTGTAATTGTTTTGGCCAATAATGTTATCATAACTACTGACACGCTTCGATCACTAGTAAAAATTACTAAAATTTTATATTTAAAAATCAGAAGGTACCTAATAAAAATGAGTGACAAACACTCCAAAAAAAATGGTTGAGTCAAACAAATTCTGAGTGCACGAAGGACTTATCGAACTATCTCGCTGGCTTGTCAATTAGTTGAAAGTTTAGACGCGAGCGATTGTGTCTGGTGATTGGTGTCTGGTCTGATTGGTGTTAGCGCGGTTGGCGTTTGAGCTTGCCACGAGGCTCCGCCATCTTTTTATAACTGTGAAGAGACTGTGTGAGATTCGAAGAGAAATACTGATACTCCTAAAAACTACTTGACATTGGCAGAAATGCAGTCACAAGCAAAAGGCCAATAATATAAATAAAAAAAAAGATTTTGCGTCTAGTTTTTATATGACGTGATCTAAGCGTGAATATTTCCATCAAAATTTAAAAAATGCACATGAATTGGTCGAACATTCTAAAACCCTTGTCTATATTAATGCGGCCAATTTGTAGGAGGGCGCGATCAGCTCATTTGTTGAGTTGAGGCGATGCTGGGGCGCGGGGTCTGGGGGCGAGAGGTGCGGGGCGAGGCAATCTTTATCTTTACTAATAATATATATATTAAGATGTCTGGCTGTTGATTAGAATGAAATAAGTTATTATAAGTCTATATTTTATTGTAAGTTCCCGTTATACAGCGTCCTTCTTAATATGTTGACACTTTTTTAAGGGAATGATCTGACCGTCAAACTGAAACACTTTATAACCGATATATCCTTAAAGGCCTCCGCTCATTGCAGCGATTTTATCGAGCGATAATATTGCTGCGATTTTGCGATAATTGTTTCCAGTACATTTTGTATGGGGACGCGCGCGATCCTACACACTGCCGCGATATTATCGAGCGATAATATCACTGCGATTTTGCGATAATTGTTCTCAGTACATTTTGTATGGGGACGCGCTCGATCCCACACACTGCCGCGATATTATCGCAACTCTTTCGACTAAATTCAGTGGTAGGGTGCATGCGTGACGCGAATCGCGCAATCGCTGCAGTGTGTAAGGTGTCGCGATATCGCTGTCGATAATATCGCTCTATAAAATAGCTCGATAATATCGCTGCAGTGTGCGGAGGCCTTAAATGAATGTCCACAAACGATTTCCACTTTTAGCCCAATAGATTTCCGTCGTGAGACAGGTTGCAGAGGAAAACCAAGCAAAGAGTTTTGTGACGTATTGTTCATGTGCAACAGTAATGTTAAGAAAACCCAAGTGAATCCAGTAACGAAACGTAGTGAATCGAATAAAATAACGCTATACACGTCTGCAGTTAATCGGCAGTGCTAATTTCAGTTTAATTAAACAACGAATGGAGTGCTTCGTTTAGAGAAAATACTTGGAGTACCTATTCTTTGTTAAACAGACGTTTTGTAAGATAGGCAAGGCTTTTTACTGTATTCTGCATATACAGGGTGTAAACTTAAATGCGTTACATACTTTAATGGGTGCTTCAAAACATCAAACTAAGCAACCTTCATTGTGGGACCAGGCGTGCGATTTTTGAATCTCATTCGCTGAATTCAGCAGTTGAAAATGTCAAAATTACTATGGAGATATGCATCTTTCTACTGATGATTTGACTTTAAAAAATCGCACTCCTGAAGTATGATTTTTGAAAGTCAAATTAGCATAATAATTTTGACATTTTCAACAGCTGAACTCACCGAATGAGATTCAAAAATCGCACTCCTCGCAGCACTGAAATCGTGAAAATTAAATCTGCTGTTCGATGCGATTGAAATTTTCAAGATTTTTCCCTTATAAGTCAATGGAAACAACACATTATTCTATTTATGTTTTTGGTGTGCAAATAATAGTTATTTGTTATGCTAGGCTGCAAAGTTGCTATTTGGCGCGAGTACTTTTATTGAAACCTGAGCAAGCGAAGGATTCTAGGATTGAACCACGAGCAAAGCGAGTGGTTCAAATAATAGAATCCTGAGCGCTTAGCGAAGGTTTCAAAGGTACGAGACGCAGAATAACTTTGCAGCAGAGCGAAACACACAATTTTTCACCTCACAACAGCGAGGAAAAAAAGTGAATTGCTAAAAAGAACATTTCAAAAAGTTTTTATTTTCGTGCTGGCCAGTGTCATGAAATAGTTATTAAGCATTTTCTGTGGATTGGCGGTATATAAAAATATTGAATACACAGATTCGAATTTCAAAAACTCTTTCCACGCTAGCGGATAAAATACACTTTTGCATTCAGATTTCGAATGATAAACAGAATCTTTCCGAGCTTGTGAGGTGAAAAGAATATTGTATTTTTGGTATTTAGAAATAAGAAACTTTAGATTAAGTAAATAATAAATAAATTAACCAAATACAAAAAGCCTTAAAGCCTTGGTATGGGACGCAACCTGTGTGGACACATTAGCGGCGTCGCATATTAGTCGGACTTCGTCAAGCGCAGGTGCTGCTGCGGCATCGGCTGAGTCATCAAAGCGCCGGAAATATGTGGATATTGGAGAGGGGTACGTGTTTGTACCTTTGGGAGTTGAGACCCTAGGACCATGGGGACCTGAAGCAAAACAGCTCGTAAGAGACATATCTGCGCGCCTTATAGAGTCCACTGGCGATAAGAGGGCTGGCAGTTACCTTCGCCAGCGCATAAGCTTAGCGATTCAGAGGGGGAATGCTGCCAGCGTTCTAGGGACCGTCCCACAGGGGGAGGCTTTGGAGGAGGTTTATAGATTGTAGGTAGGGAGATTGACGAAGCTTGTAGCAGATGTACGGGATGTATTTATTGACGAAACGTTCTGTGGATATGAGTGGTTTATTTTCTTTGACGAAGCCTGTTGTGGATGTGTTTGATGTATTAGTTTTGACGAAGCCTGTTGTGGATGCAAGTAATGTATTGCCTTTGACGAAGCCTGCCGTGGATACGCACTAAGTCTTTTTTTTTAATAATTAAATATTTACTCAGTCATTTGTAAAATATGTAGATAAAAGCCTTAAATATACCTAACAAAAGATCCACTCAGCACTATCTCAAAATCAAAATCGGCTAAACCTTCTCAACAAAGCGATTTCTGATATTCTAATTTGTAAACTTTGAATGGTGCGCGAGAAAACTCATTTATACACCTCAATACAAGAGTAGAGATACTATCTAAATGACATCAGAGCGATCTCATATTAAAAGGCCCAAAATACCTATAAACTGAGGAGATGTATTTACTAGAAGAGGCTTCAAAACTACGCTTAAACTTTTTATTTTAGTTTTCAAAGGACATCATCGGCGTTTCATACATTTTTGGTCCAAATGTGAAAGTGCCAGCCAGCAAAAACTAATGCTATATTCTGTTAAAACTTGTCCATCTCAGCATTTATTATTACGGCACGAAAGCTGTAGAGGTAAGTTTTATTTCATCAAAATTGTATGCAAATAAGATTTTTTAAACCTTAATAAAACCAAGGAAAATGGCCTACAGCTTTTGTACTAAAAATGCTGAGACAGACTAGTTCTAATAGAATACAGCCTTAGCTAATTTCATCGAAAATGTGTATGAAAAGGCAGATTTTCGAACCCAAATAAAACCAAGGATAATGGACCTACAGCTTTGTTGCAGAATATCGAATTTTTTTTTGGCCAGCACTTTCACATTTTGGACCAAATCCGATGATGTCCTTTATGATAACAATCATTTACCTATCATTATTAATCTTAAACTTCATTCCATTTTGTACATAAAGTAAAATTTTCTTAGTTGAATATTGGTATTATTAAGATTGAATTTAAAATTATTGTTTACTCAGACGAAAATATTACGGGCTCACTACCCATCACACTGGACAGTGTTTCGGTACTACTAGTGAAACGTTGATGTTCTGAGTTATCTGAAAGTCTCTGACTGTCCCTCGGGGAATATTATAGTCGTGAGCAGAAAATATTAATTGCAGGTCGTGCGTTTTGTAGGCGCAATAGTTTGCTACGACATTGTCTGCGCATGCGTTGAAATCTTTTGCTACGGCGTAGCGTAGTAGACAGAATGCTACGTGCGTAGTACCAAAGAAGTTAAAATTAAGTATCCTACTCTAAGAAAGTACGAAAACACTAAAGATTTTAGCGGTGTTGTATATAAATTTATATAAAAATGTCAAAAACTGTCCAATATATATCACATTCGCAAAATGTAATCTTTTCGCAAATTGTCTTATTCGCGTTGCCTCAAAAATCGCAGACTTGCTGTGTGTTTATGTGTGAAGTATTTTTATGTGTTGATAAATCCATTGACTATTTAACCTCATAAACCATGATTTTCATACAATTATCACCAGTATCGATGACGTTTCCAGTAACATGTTAACACGAACACCTGCCCTATATAATCAGGTATCTTGTACCAGCAGTTAATCCGGCTGTGTTATGAGAGAACAACAAAGAGATCACTGATACAGTATAAAGCGACTGACACTGTTTTTGGGTCGAGGAGTTTAGAAGAAATAGGATATGGCAACTTTAAACTATGACAAAGCTGAAGACTACCTGCGACGATTTAGAAACTCTATTTTTGTTTATAAGTTAAGTATTAGAACCAAAGATACAAGAATACTCATTTATTTTACATTCTTACTCACGCAACGAGTGTAGGATGTGCGAAGAAACGATCCATGTCTCAGGTGTAGGTACACTACATAAAACCAATTAATGAAGCCATTTTTGACACGTAAGTGGGATCACACTCGATGACGCATTGACGGAGCGGCAGACGTCAGTCCGTCATTTGTGAAGCTAGGAGTTGTATGAAACCGCACGTACAAGCACACACAGTGACGGATTGACAACTCCTGGCTTCACAAATAACGGAATGACGTCTGTCGCTCCGTCAATGCGTCATCGTGTGTACAAAAGTTTAGTGAACAACTGACGATAATTCAATTCAATGCATTTTATTCGGAAACAAAATATTTACATTGTATTTGTAATTTACAAATTATTATAGAAACACATTTTGTATTACACAATAAATTAAATAGCATTTAATACACTTAAAACATAATTATGTCATGAAATAGTAATTAGTTTTTTTTTTAATTACAATATAATTGAATTTTAAACATATTTTTCATTTCAGTGCAGTGATATTCGTTGTGGGTGTATCTAAGATGTTAAAGATGATTGAAAAGATTAGTCAACCTTATTAGATATCCAGCATCCACATTACACCTTCGCTCTCTTTCTATTTGCGCGCGAACGAACGAGATAAAAGAAGTGATACAGGAGTCGCGTGGCTGAGGGTGTAACAAATAAAAGTTTCGTCGGCTTGCGATTTTGACAGCCACGTGGCTCCGCCGTTTTATGGCGGTTTCGAGTGTGTGTTTTTGTTTAAAAACGGGGCTTTGAGATCGCCATATCCTATTACCGTACAATATCTAATAAATATATCTTCAACACTTGACACTGGCGAAATCTAACAAGGAAACGACATTAAATAAAAATAGAATCGAATAGAAGTGATACAGCCGTATCACGTGTTACATGATACGGCTTCTCGTTGATGCTATTTTAAGATAGACTGCTAAACAAATAAACACATAACTTTAATGAGGTCAAATACTGTATTCTTACATCCACAACCTCTTACATGCCATTAGCTCGGAGAGTTTTAGGAACAAATTCGATTCGATGTGGAAACTTGTGTAACAATACGAAACACCCTGTTAACTAGGACCTTTATCTGCTGTAGATAGATTGTATCGATTACTAACTGGAAGGGGTGGAAAGTATTGGAAAAGATTCGATTTATCTTGAGATTTGTCATCACAATACAAACTAATTGATACAATGATTATTAGAGTAATTATCATCAAAATAATTAAATGTATGTCTACGAGTATTGATTATTATTATCCAACAGTAAATTACTTAATTCATAAAAATCTAATAATTAAGATTTACTTACAAGATTATTTTATATAGGGACAAATTCAGACCAGATTAGCAATGACCTGACAGAAAACGGATATTAAGGAAGGAGATTTGACCTAATATTGGCAGTGTCCTATTCTTCGACTTTCGACTTACAGCCGGAAGTCTCATCATCATCCTCTGCCTATATCTGTCCCACTGCTGAGTACCTAGCTCCTATCACGTTAAGCTTGAGAGGAGGGAACTTTCCACGACGCGGGTTTAGTGAGGATAGGTGGAGGCAAATCAGTGGTAAAGTGGAAGGACACTAGGAATTTGTGTGCCATTTATCGGTACCATCCAGGACCTTCCGAAGCACACGAGATGAAATAATCAAAAACGATCCCCAGTCCAAAGACTAACCAACTGAGTATTGCTAAGCATCACTAATCGTTTCCAATATATCAAACCTCCACTGAACAAACAAGAGCTACCTCTCACGCTAAATGAAATGTCACTAAAATATATCTCACAGGAAACGTGTTAAACAATTCAATTAAACCCTTCAAAGACTTACAAATCAAACCCTAAACCAATATCGAATCAAATCGTTTCAAACACCAAGCCCAAAGAACCCTCCAACTTGAGTTATTTGCCCAAGTTATCGGGCACCGTTTATCACCAAAATGTCACATTTAATAATAATTAATGATAATTGCCTTCTAGCTTAGAAACGACAAAGGCGATCGGCCGATTCTCATAAGTTATTTCAGTTTAACTTAGAAAGCAGTTGGAATTTGAGCTGAGAACTGTATCTTGTAGTTTGGTTTGAACTTCGCACTGAGGCGGTGTAGAGTCGCTTTAAAATTTGAACTTTTCACGGATTCCATGATCCGATTATAAAATAAAAAATAAAATAAATAAAAAATCATTTATACAATACAATCTTACAATGTAAGAGGTAAGAGTTACGCTATGAGATCGAAAGCGGAACGATTGACTCAGAGAGTAGAGCAAAGTCACTGACGTCATCAAACATATCACGAAACTCTAGTGGCAATTGGCTGGTCATATCACCAGGAAAGATGGCTCGTGGGGCAAAGCACTATTAGAGTGAAGACTGTGGGTAGAAAACGCCCAAAAGGAAGACCGCAAATGCGTTGGTATGACTATATGAAAAGAACAGCTGGAGTGAAATGGATACCGAGGACTCAAGATCGAGAGGGATGGCATAGACTGAAGTAGATTTACACCATTACGGTTAAAAGCAGCGAAGAAGATCGTGAATAAGCGCTCCGCATTCTCAGAGAAGATGAATGTTTCTTCTGCTTCACAGCATAATCTGTATGACAGATTTGAGATATCCTGGGCTCGCTGGGCTTCATTGTTCAGTGTTGTTAGTGTTCGCCGCTGTTGAACCTGGTTTACACGAGTTACAGTCTTGGGAATTTGTAGTAGACCTATGCCCGTTAAAACACAATCTGCAAGTAAATCTACAAAAACTCCTAAGTCTCTTTTTTCCAATCCTGCCCAACTTGCTGCTTGCTTGACTAACTGTATGCTGGCTAGCAGATTAACCTAAATATCCTCCACTGACATGCCGATCCTCATCCATTCATTTGAAATGCTCAAGACAGTGGAGGCCGTGTACTTTTGGGTGCATTTACATACCAAAGCAAAAATTGTAAAAGCTTCGACTCCACCCCACTTGAAACTAGCCAGTATTCTTAATCACTTAGCATTGGTAAACGGGCCCGCGACAAGGTAAACAATATGAAGAGTCCAAGTTAAACTATAATTCACGCGTGCCCGGAGCTTATACGAGTGCTAGCGGAGACCATTGTTTGAACAGGGACCTATTCTAAACTATGACACACGGTTGTTGCATTGTGCTGTGATTGGGTTTTAGTAGTCGATTGTGTGATATCGTAATATGATCTCTATCTTGTTGAGGTAACTAGTTTTCTTGAGGATGACGTAATAATCGTATCAAAAATGCGTCGCCTTTTTGAGAAATAAAATCACCCTGAATGCTGAAAGCAGCGTCACAGTATAAGAAAGAGTAACTACAGTATGGACACTCACTGCCCCCTTTCAATTTTAACCTCACCCCTGGCAGGAAGTGGCGGAAAATGTGGGCAAAGGTATTCCTGTCTCGCCCGCACATGCATCGACAGCTAAGTGTCCAAGGTGTGGCAGCGTTCAATCCTGATGGTACATAAAATTAAGTACCATTTGAAAGAAAGGTAAGTATTAGTTTTTTACTGAGAAAAATGAGTACGCTGAAGAAGAATTCTGATTAATTTTAGCCGTAGTTTTGTCTTATTAAACTTTTATACTGACTTTACTCGGTTTTATCATTTAATAAACATATCTTCTACAATATGGATGTTAAGTCTACCAATACGTATTGGGCACGCGTGGAAGTTAAGCCCATGCCCAAAGAAGGCTGGTGTCTCTACACTGTGGATACAAAAGGCTGGTTATGATGCATGTGAATTTAGAAAATATACGTACATATTTTTATTTTTAAATAAAAGAAAGTCTTTGGGGTTCTTGCGTAACCACTGAATTTCAGCCAGTGTCAAGTACTTAGTCACAATCTCAAGGCTTGTTTTTGAGCAAAACACAGATGAGCAGAGATCACGTAGCCTCGAGGCAAGCTCAAACGTGAACCGCGCGAATACCACGCAGAAGGCAGTCACTCGCAACAAAACTTGAAACGTTGCTCAAAAACTGCACAAAAGGGTGTCATATACAAAAGCTATTTTTTCCTCTATCATTCCCTTGACAAACGATCGTCTACATAAGGACGTTACATAAGTATTAACACAACTCCGTGGACCTCCGACAATGTTTGCATCCGCTCCTATCCTTATTGTTTTAGGAAATGACCGTACTAAATAACTTAGACAGAACTGGACTGAAATATACTATTTTTGTACAAAAGATACTATTTACTAGATATTTTTCTTATAGTCTCAGGGGAGAAAAGATTTGCAAATGAGTGACTCTTAACTTCCCGAAGATAGATATTATAATATTGTATTCGGCGACAACGATGATGGTCAAAAAGCTAAGTTGGTAGCGAACCTGCCTGCTGACCAGAGGGTCGCGGATTCGAATCCCGTAAGGGGCAAATATTTCTATGATTAATATTTTTACCCGAGTCATAGATGTTTGTATTGTATATAGTTATCTATTATCATAATACAAGTGCGGGCTAGGTTCTGGTAGGTACAGTCAGCAGCAATAAGTTCTATACACTATTGTTCTACGTCGTAGTACTAAAGTGTGTATAAATGATTGCTGCTGACTGTACATTAAATGTAAATATTTATTCATTTATTACATGTACAGTCAGCAGCAATAAGTTGTATACACTTGTTCTACGTCGTAGTACTAAAGTGTATATAACTTATTGCTGCTGACTGTACATCAATAACTGCCATGTCACCAATCGCAATTTTCACGTGATCATTTGTATTTGTATCATCATCATCTCACCTCTACGTCCCACAGCAGGGCACAAACCTTCCCTCAAAGGTGTATGGGCATAGTCCATAACGCGTGCCTAATGTGAATAGTTTAGTCTCTAACGTTTGTGGGCGTTGCGGAGAGGTATGGCCAAACAATAAATTAAAGACCGCGGATTTTTATTACTTAAAAGTTTTTCTAATATTCTCAAATGGTGAAGAAAAGCATCGAGAGAAGACTTGCAAAACGTTAAACAGGAAATTCTGAGGCGTATTGAAGTCTACCAATAAGCATTGGGCATGCGTGGTGGACTTGCAATCTCCTTTATGGTAGGTCTGTGACCTGTCAGTGGTACATAATAACTGTTGATGATGAAAGTGGTGACAAAACAAAAGAGAAAATGAATATCGACAGTTGCACTTTCAAGCAATTTTCAGGATCCGTGGTGGTCCAGTGGTAGCTTTGCCTGCCGTGCAGTAGGCGGTGGCTCGATCCCCGTCCAGGCTGACTCGTACCAATGAGTTTTTCGGAATTTATCTTCGATTTGTAACACCACTAGCTTTTCGGTGAAGGAAAACATTGTGAGGAAACCTGCATGCTTCAATTTTGAGGCATGTATTGTACCCACTGTCCGTTATAGTTATAAGTGGCGACGGGCTCACCCTCCATCACACTGGACATAGTACTACCTACTGGTGAAACGTCGATGTTCTTAGATTTCAGAATATCTCTGATTACCCCCTCGGGGAATATAGTCGTGAGCAATATGCTTATGCAAAATTTTCAAATTAGACTTTTCAACTGAATTTCTCTTAACCAACGTAAAAGGGCAAAAACAATTCATAATAACTAGCATCTTATCTATCACCATAATCCCAGTATAATCATAATAAATAACGAAGTACACTAAGGTAAATATTCGTACATTAACCAAGGGGCATGCGTCACTTGGCTGAGTTATAACATCCACCCAACATTTAGGCGAACCGAAGGCATTAGCATTAATTTAAAATATTATTTATTGTTTGAAGCTTTATTTGGGTTGGTTGGGTGTGAAGGATGGTGGATGTGGTATTTTTTGTTTAGATAATGATATTGACTAAAAGTAGGTGTTCACTAGGCCAGAATCGGAGCGTACGCAGTGTAGGTAGCGTCGGCATTTTGCAGATCCCCGATGACGGGATGCGTCTATTACCTACTGTCCGATTTTTCATCGGCATTTCATAACAGTCGAACCAGTGTGACTGACGTGGACTCGCAAAATTGTTGGCTTTTCCATACCAGAGAATGATGGTACATTCGAAATACTGTATTATTTAGAATAACTCTATCAAGTCATATATAGGTGTAGAACACGAGCTTCATTGGGTGTTGAATGTTGGGTGTGGAGCAAAAGGAATGAAAGTTGAGTGAATGCAGTGGAAATGCGCTCTTTAAGAAGTACGTGTGGTGTTACAGTGACCGACCGTATTAAGAACAGTGTGACACCCTCAACCGAGGGAAGTGCATGAAGAGGTGTATGAGGATGAGGTGAGATAAGTATGTCAGAATCGTCGTGTGTGGCGAGCCATAGTCTCTGCCTCTGCTTCTCGATACCTACTTATGTATTTTTATCAGCCCATTTCAAACCACTGCAGTGCAAAGGCTCCTCCGTTCGTTACTGTTTTGGCAACTTTTTGCCATTGCCTTTTTGGTTCGGGTCGGTTGGTGTAGGTAATGGTTACCACGACGGACTGCCAAACCAGGGTCCTGGGTTCGAATCCCGGTTCGGTCATGGATGTTATATGTTCGTGCCGTTGTTGTATGGTTTCCATAATAAAAGCCTTTAGTGCTAGTTTGGGATCATTACAATGTACTCGTATGTGCCTGTGAGCGTTATTTATTTATTTATTTTTATTTATTTTATTGCTCGTCAAAAATCCATATAACCATGCTATGCTACGGAACAACTTTGAGCATAGTACTCTTCTTAGCTCCATCACGCGTTTCTGTTCGCACCAAGTTGATGATCTCGTTAAGGGTAAGATGACACCAAATGACCGTAATTACATCTAGTTAAGGGGAAGTAATCGTCTAGGAGGCTGTTTTTGGAGAATTTAGAGTCGACTCGCGTTTCGTTGTTTATTAAACTTTTTTTATTGTTATTGCTTGGGACGCTCTAATTGGTATCGGGAGGGGTTCGGATTGTACTTGATCGTTCTTGCTGTTTAATTATGCGTGACACGGCTGCTTACTGAGGTGGTAGTCACGATATAGTAGCTAAGTAATCGATACAGACTAACACAATGTTGTGGCATCTGCAATGAAACAGGGTTAAACTTAAATGCGTTACATACTTAAGGGCGTGTTTCAGAGTCTTTGGTCCTAAAGTAATTCGGTTTGATGGTCTAAAATTGAGATGATCGGTCTAAAGTTTAGACCTTCAAATTGAACAGCTTTTACTATAGGACCAAAGTAGAAATCGCGAAAAAAAACAGCTGTTTCAAATTTCATTAGTGTTTCTGCAACGGAGTGTTAAGTAGCGATTACATTACCCAACATGCAATGCCGATTTCTGCATACAGTGCCTGATTTGTTCTCTCTTTTTTGAGTGTAGCGATCAAAGCAAGCAATGTATGCCAAAATCAGCCCTAAACGTAGGGTAATGTAATCGCTGCTTAAAAGTAGCTAAATAATCGATACAAACTAACAAAATGTTGTGGCATCTGCAACAATATCAACATTTTTCTATCCAGCGGGGGTGAGGTTAAAATTGGTGGGGGGCGGGGACTGTCCGTACTTTATGTGGTACTAGACACTCTTTCTTTTACTGTGCTTTCGTTGGTCCCGGCTACTATCTCAGGCGGTATTAGTCGTTACACATATACAACGTCAGAGGCCGTAAGGCTGTCACACTCTAACAACTCAAAAACCACCCGAACCACTCAAACACCAGGGCTTGCCCACACGATAAGAAGAAGACTATGGCTGAGGTGTAGAAAAACTTTTAACTCGATCTTAACTAGTTTATTTTAATATCCGAATAAAATCACGAGATACAGGTAGCTTAATTATGTTTGTCCGAAATTCTAATAATCATAAAAACTAAACTAACCTATTTACCTAAATAAACTGTTTCAGGAGTCCTATCTATTTAATAATCAAGGTACCTTTGAAACAGACAGCGTCCGGCAATTTTACACACACGCCAGTAATATTTGTGTCCCAAACCGGACATATTTAAGCTATTTTATTTATTTTGAGATACAAAAGGCCTTATCGGCGGATATATAGTCCTACACCGTGTTCAGACTGGGTTGCTGTGTTGCATTTATAAATTTATCAATTGAGCTATTTTTGTAAAACCCTTGCCATTATAATACGAGTGTATTGTGCCTAGAATTACTATACTAACTACGTAAAACTAAAAAGCGTTCTTTTCTGAATTTTGCACTGAGTGGGATAAAAGCTAGTGACCGCGTTGTCCCTTTCTTTAAGTAGGTTGACAATGCAATTAAGAAATGCGATTGTGTTATTTTGGTTGATCTTAAGTATGATTATTGTAATATAACTATTCTGTACTGTACCACATATCTGTTTGCACAATAAAACTTTTTCAATTTCAATTTCAATTGTATTTCATAGGACCTTTATGTTTTCCGCTATTTCAATTCGATAATACTAAAGTCAAATAACCCCCTGCCTAAAATCACAAAAAAGTCACATAGATGGACTGATGATGGATGATGGATGGATAGATGGGCATAGATTAATATGTAGGTATGTATTATTGGAACAAGCTCTCAACTACTTGGCACGGTCCGACAGGAACGAGATCCGTAGGAAGACCACAGGAACGATGGAGAGACGAAATTTCAAAACTAGCCGGCGAAAATTGGATAGATAAAGCTCAACAAAGAGGAAATTGGATCCAAAAGGAGGAGGCCTTTACCCAAAGAGGGGTCCTTAATTGATTAATATTCAATCATTTTTTTCAAGTGTAATGTGTGTAAATTATTTAATTAAATGAAATGTATTGTAATAGAACTTATAACGAGATTGAAATAATAATTTAATTAATGCATGCTTAATGAATTTAAAAAGATGATTATTTTGTATTTTGAATTTATTGTAATTGAAATTAAGGAATAAAGAGGCTTTATTATTATTATTATGTATTATTGGCATTTTTTAAGCATCTAAAACACAGTAGATAAATCCCAGTTTGTGAGAAAAAAAACCAGTTAAAATTATTTTCTCCCCTCCGGACGGAAAGCGTCAATTTTCGTCCCGCTGCGTTAAACGAAGTTGCCGCTTTCCACCTCCGTCGAGGAGAAAAATAGTATACTAACCTTGCCGGTAGCTGCCACTTTATTGTGAATACAGATGAGGGATGATTAGACGACCAAAATAAACAACTGTCTCTATAGGATCCTGACATGCCTCTGATTCAACAACAAATCATCACAAAAAATAGCCCAAATTAATTGAAAAATGTACCATAATTATTAAAATTTAAGGTCGCGTATACTGAACACGTGAACCCTACTGACGTCCTCTCAATAAACAAGGCTTCTCATAGTTGCCCGGCGCTATCGCGTTTTGATGGGCGACGGAGGGTAGTTTTAAAACATGCGGTAGTTGTAAATAATTACGGCTTTTGTTGTTTTTGCACTGATAATGGGTAATAAGGTTTTGGGTTTGACGCAATTTTCGTGTTTTGTTATGAGGTTGACGTTGCGGATTTTGATATGTTTTAAAATTTTGGTGCTATGCTAATTTTGATAGACAAGTTGTAATCTCAGAATACATAATAAACCAGAAAGCGTCAACGTGCTTGAAAGTGAGGCAATCACAACAACTCCAAATTGGAGTGGCTCGATATCTAGTCAGTCAGTCGATGGCCGACGCGCGCATTGGTAATTACTGAATAAAATCCTAATTAAATAGATAAATTAGTCCTATCTATTAAATCGATTAGGATAATTTTTTTTAGTAATTAATTAATGTGTGAAGATCGGGCAGGGCGGTGAAGTGACATTGTTTTGGACACAGCGCGCTGCGTACAATGTACGAACACTCCTTCTGGTTTATTCTCTATTCTGAGGTTGTAATATAACTGCAAGGTTAAATTAAATACCTACATTACATATTTTAAAGGGGGTTGCGGATCATCAAACAGAACTTTCACTATTGACCAACATTAAAAAAAATACCTATTGTAAGTGTATGGAACATTTTGAGGTCACGTAGCCACTGCGCTGACATGAAAAATATTTTCTTTTTCGCGATTTTAATGTTGCCTGTTCTGAAAAAAAAAGTTTTTCTACTGACATAGAATACAACTTAATAGTTGTATAGTTGTGTTCGTACTAATAATGTAGTGAATTTGTTTACAAAAAACAAGGCAAGCAGAAAGAAGAACATAATCGAAATTATTATATTAAATGCCTACAAACACATTCATATTATAATGAAATGGTACCAAAGTAAGGTAAGGATACCAAAGGATCAATCCGAAAACCACACAAAAAAGCCATCAAAAAACAAAAGCATCAAAAACAAAAATCTAACCAATAAACACTGAAACAAGAAAAGCAAAACGTATGTGCCTATCGGCAGCAAAGCCCCCGTACAAATCTGGCCAGTGGATAGCGGGCCTGATCGACAAATCCGGCAGATTACTCGCTGATACCGGGGCATGTTTATGAGACAGTGGCCGGACTCCGCCGGACTCTATCTCCTAACGTAGGGCTGACAAAAATGTGGCGGGGTAAAGGATTGATAGGATTTTTGCACCTTGTTTCGTGGCTTCGTTTTGCAGTTTGTTGACGTTTTTTTTTTTTGCTTTTTGTTGACTAACTATTGTAAAGCTAATAGTTGGCCACGCGCTTATCGTTGGTCGCGTTTAAGATGTTAGCCGCATCGTAGGTAGGCGAGCGGCAAAACGTAGCGGCGGAGAATTAATTAGCGTGCTGTCAAGACGAATACTGTCAGACTGATAGCCCATTTCATCCCTCCGTCTGCTGATCAACAATCGGCATGGCCAACGACTAGAAGTACAACGAAAAAGGATCGATGGTTTTAGTTTTATTTTACAGTTTACTGAAGCCTTTTTTGTAGACGATTTCTTATTACATAATGTTATGATTTAGCTGTCAGCTGTCTTCAGCTATATCTTCAGCTATCAGCAGTCATGAGCCTCTAGTGTCGACAAAATGATTTTTGTATTTCGATCAAGGTGGCTGACGTTTTTCGCTTACAGTTGAATCATATTATTTGACCTACATCGTAACGAATAAAGATAAAAAATAAAATCCAGATCCTTTAAAATTTAAAAGAATATCTAAGGAACAAAACAACACTAAAACTTCACCATGTACTCACACCAGCAAACTAAACAACCAAATAAACAACGAAACTTTTAAAAACATTCTCATACACAACCTGTAATAAAATAAAATAAAAATGTAAATTTTAATGTTTTTGGCAGCCCTACCGCTCGTCGAGATAGAGGGAAGGTAGTCCGAATAATATTTTGGCTTACAAAACGAGTCCAAGTTTTAATAGCGTATCGGTATGTTTATGTTATGTGTACCCGTATCGGAACAGTATGGTATTGTCCCCAAGGAGTTTGAGATTTAAGTGTACGAAGTTTGATGGAAGAATTGTTGGTGAGGTTTTGGAAAGGAGATTGGATAGGTAGGTGGCATAGGTATTGGTATTGGATGTGGTACAATACGTGCTATATGAATAGTATGAGTTTACTGTCGATGTACTACTTCTTCTTATTGTGTGGGCAAGCCCTGGTGTCAGAGTTTTTTCAGACCACCTTACGGCCTCTGACGTGTTTTTTTTTAACGACTAATACCACCAGAGATAGTAGCCGGGACCAACGGCTTAACGTGCCATCCGAAACACGTAATCATCTTTCCTTTCAGACAATCAGGTGATTCAGCCTGCAATGTCCTAACCTACTGGGGAAAACTCACAAAGTGACATATCACTAGGTGTCCCCCGTGGGAATTGAACCCAGGACCTCCGTGTCAGGAGCCCAATGCTCTTAACCATTAGACCACGGAGACAGGTACTCGTACGTATGCAATGCAAATATTTTATAGAACTATATAGACGAATAATAAAGTAGCATGCTGATCTGATGGTTATATCCTGTCATCACTGTAGTGGTACGATTCCGACCAATTTAGGATCCTAAGTTTAGATTCCAAGTAATTTTTAGTATGCACCCATAAACAAATTTACTCTGTGTATGTCGAACGCAGGCGGATAAAAGAATTAGCGGTTAGCGATAAAAAGTTTCGAGATATCACCACAATTACTTCTAGTACCTACGTAGTCCATAATAGTTAAATGGTTGTTCCATAGAGTTGTTCGTTCCGTCAAGGGTTCGGCGGGGTAAGAAGAAAAAATAGTCCGACTATAAGGCTCGGCACAAACGAGCCTCCGGTCACAGCCACACCGGTGGCCAGCGACAAGCAGTTCACACACTTTTTCATACATTTTGCTTGGATTCGCCGCACACGTGTGGCCGGTGGCCGCCACTCGCTACAGCAGTGTCCGTGACCGCGACAGCCACCGGTGGCTCGTTTGTCCGGAGCCTTAGAGTCTCTATACGATTATATTTTGCTATAAAACGAAATGCTCCTTCAGATATAAATATCCCATATCAAACACAGTATCTAAATATATTTTCTGCCATTCCATCACTCTTCTGTCAAACTTCGTCTCTATCACGTTTATCAGAAATCTTATCAAATGAACGAATGGATCAGACCGTGTCAATCTCATTCCTCTCGCTCGGCTGAATGAGTGAATGACGTGAATATTCAATAGGTATCGAATGTTTTAATATTCATGTTTTATTTGACGGGTTGTCTAATGAAAATTAGGTCAGATTATTTTTAGATTTTGAATGTTTGTTTAACACACGGACGTGAAAGAAATACGGACCGAGTATTGCACTAAAAAGATGTGAAGCATGCAAGGTAATACAATCTCGTTTGTTCTACAAGGGACCTACATAGGGATTGCAATCCGGTGCAATTTTCAATCCGGCCGGATCCGACCGGATTTTCGTCGATCCGGCCGGATCTGCCGGATCCGACCGGATTGGTAATATCCATAATCATTTGCGTTTTCATTTTAAAATCAACTGTAAAACAATAAAGGTGTTTCTAGCAACTGTGAAAAAAATTATTATTGTTACGAAGGGATAGTTTCTATCGTCTTGCAAACCGGATTGCAATCCCTAGACCTACACTCACACAGATGCACTAGCTCCTAGGCGCAGGCCCGACAACCCGTCACCTTATGTACCGCGTGACAGCACGCACACAAAAGAAATGGGTGCTTCACTCATGATTAGATGACATTCCGTCTGTTCTTCTTTTAAGTCTGTGATTTAACACTGTACTTAAATGCGTATTGGACCCTTCGATCAAAATAAAATTAATGGATAGGCCTAAAGCGCCGTAAGTTGAAGCAAACTTCTGGTGCACTTGGTCCATACAAACCATTATCTGTCAAATCTAGGGCACTTGCATACAAATTTGAAGTAAACCTTTCATTTGCCTCATTTTTCTGGTTTGAAATGTTCGCGTAAGGCCTATCCATTCATTTTATTTTGATCTAAGATTGGACCAAGTGCTACTAGGTCCTTATAATAGTAATAATAATTTATTGTTTCACAAAGTACAAGGATTATAAAAAGCTTAGACATATAGAGTACACAATAGGTTTACAGTACAAATGTCCGCTGATACTCAAAAAAGAAACCTGTCCTTTGAATACCAGCAACCTTCCAGTGGCACAGAGAAATTACATGAGTACTTTTAAATATAGGTACAAGTACTGTTGCGAAAAAAGGGTATTGCGATAGAAAAGAAAAATAATTGGTAAAATAAGTATGATTGAGGTGTGAGTGTGGTAGGGGTGTGGGTGTGTGTGGGGGTTTTACTATTTTGTAGATGTAGCACAATCTAAGTGACAAAAATAAAACCGGTCAAGTGCGAGTCGGGCTGTACCGAGGGTTCTGTACCACAACACATATACGCAACATATTAAATTACAATTTTCCGAGACCTTTAGCGCGAGACTGACTCACGCTTGACCGGTTTTTATTTATTGTTGTTACACTATAGAATTTGCGCTATGATCACACCGAGTCATGGATACGGTGATAATCAATGATCGGAGTGACGGGGGCAAACATAGTCAAAAGTATGGATACGCCTTGATTCCCGGGATTAAATAAATGTGGATAAAAATTTCACGGGATTACTGGGATTACCTATTTAGATGTCTGTGATGTTTGTAGTAACCTCTTTACAAATTCTGAAGGAATGTTTAGTTTTTATGATGACGTTTTGTCTTTTCAATAAATGTAGTCTTGCAAAACGTGTTTATTTCCTCATATTATTTTTATAATGTCAAGAGGAGTTTTTTTAGCGAGAATGAGCACATTGGTGTTCAATAACTTAGCCCTTTTTAATGATAGAAAAAAAAACACAAATTTTCTCCTGATTTTTCATAGATTATTTTGTTTGATGCTAATAACAAAAAGGGTTGGTCAGACTCATTCTACATTTAAATAATCTCGGGACTATTAACAAAAATCCCGCGATTCCGGGAATCCCGAGGCATGCCCATGTTAATGACAATGCTCAAAAATGCCCCGACATTCCGATCACTGGTGATAATTGTATGAAGAACATGGTTTAAGAGGATGAATGATCAATGGATTTATCAAACACGTAAAATACCGGTCAAGTGCGAGTTCGGCTGCTCGCGAACCCAGGGTTCCGTACCACGCACATACAATATTAACTCACAAAAAGTTTTGTTTTCTCCGGGACCTTTAGCGAGAGACTGACTCACGCTTGGCCGGTTTTTATTATTTCTTGTCATACTGTAGAATTTGTTCTATAATATCACCGAGTTCGACGCTTGTATGTATTAGCATTTTTACGATAGAGCGAGAAGAGAAAACGTTGATAAAAACTAGTTTCGAGTATGAGGACCCCCCTTAACTTTTCCCATGTCACATCCTCTCGCTTTTTTGGCAGCTCTGAAAAGTGACTGCACAGTGTACTATAAACACATATTCCGCTCCGAGTGCTTATTGCGATAAATCATTGTTCGATAGAAGGTGGTGCAGTTCTCAAAACTGCAGTACCTATCTACTTGACTTAAGGGTATATTTTCGGAGCGCGCTCCATACAAACGTACTATGGTGATATTTTCAATATTAACCAATTAAAGTCAATGAAATTTTGCAGAAACAATCTAGAAACAAATTTCTATGCTTGTATGGAGTCAGATTTTCGTTAAAAATTCCATAAAAATCTTAAATTAATCCTAGCATTGAAACTGTATATTTTAACGAAAATCTGAGTCTATAGAAGCATAGAGATTTGTTTCTAGATTGTTTCTGAAAAATTTCATTGACGTTAATTGGTTAGTATTGAAAATATCACCATAGTACCTACGTTTGTATGCAGCGCGCATTTTCGCTCTCGGAATAATATTCTCTTAAATGTATAGGACATCATTTTGTTTTTATCGTTGTTGTCTCCATAGGGAAAGTTGTTAGATGGTCTAAACCACCCCTTTATATATTACTAGACTGTTTTCCTACACCTTGTATTTGTATGTATTTGTATTCCTTCTTTATCAAATCGATAGTAATATTAAATGTATGTATTGTCGATTTTCATTAATTTATTTAAAGGTACGAAAACAGATTAGACAAATGAAATCCTCACTCACTTTCTTCTAAATTTCCAATCAACAACATACCTTAACTTCGCCTTGTCAGCCATTTTTCTTCTAAAACGACTACCGTGTAATTGATTATCACTAATTCAGACCCCCCACTACAAATTGCTGGGCCATATCTCAGTGCGACAACAGCCTATCAATAAAGGCCTGGGTCCAATCAGAGGCTATGTGTAGGGGGGCTTACGGGGGTCTTCTTTTCCCCCCTCAAGCTAAGATAGAGAAACAAGATATTATTGTAAAATTATAATTAGCTTTTTAAGAAACGGATTAAACTGTTATTGATTTAATGCACTTGTAAGTCTCATGTTTAAATAATTTTTTATAATTTCAAATTCATTTCTCCAAGTCTATTTCTATATGATTAGCATCGTCACCCATTCTTTATTATCCTTAGTCCTTTATTATTATTGGATATTAACGCCAAAACTACTGAACTGATTATGATGAAACTTTTTTGTTTGATAGCTAATGATCTGACTTAAAATCTGGTATGTAATCTGTGCGGACTAAGTCGCGTTTAAACTCTAGTTAATTATAAAATTAGCAACATTCCTATCTTAAATCAGAAATCAGAAATCAGAAATCAGAAACATTTATTCGTCATCACAGGTAAAAAGTACAATAGGTAAATTATACAATAGTTGGCGTATAGTTTTATAGGACCACTGTGATGCACCATGAGGCATACGAATATAAAAACAATTATTATTATTATTCACTATGATGACATGATAATTTTTATATTAAGTATAGAGTATTTATGTGATGTCAAAATTTTTGTTACAACAATGTCAATAAATTATAGGTACATAAGAAAGATAACATTGAAATTGATAAATGCGTAAAAATCACTGTCACAATTAATTAAAATGTCAACATGTCCAATCATAAAATAAAATAAATTCAAATAAGCTAAAAGAAAATATGAATTCTATAAATTGTCATTGAAATAGTCATTTAAATTATAGTAACATTTATTTATCAGTAAATTTGTAAGCACATTCTTGAACGTTCTCTTATTATTACATTTTTTTAAAGACTCTGGTAGCTTATTATAAATTCTGGGAGCCATATCAATTACGCTTTTTTGCAGTAAAGCCGTTTTGCAAATATTGGTTTGAATCATTATTTTTCTGGGACGTAAATTGAAACCTGGCGCCATTACTCTAGTTTGGAATAATTCGGGATTCGATTTAACAAACATACATGACTCTAAAATGTATAAGCAAGGAAATGTTAAAATTTGTAACCTCTCGAATGACTCTTTGCAGCTTTCTATAGTTTTTAAACCACATATGGCTCTTATGCATCTTTTTTGTGCTCTGAATAGTACATCTCTGTAACTCGAATTTCCCCAGAAAATGATGCCATATCGTAATGTGGAAGCAACGAAACCATGGTATGCAGTTAGTACCGCCTGTTGATTAACAATTTTCGAAATCTTATGAAGAGCGAATGCGTATTTATAAAGTTTCCCACAAACCTCCAAGGACTGAGATTCCCAGGACATGTTTTTGTCGATAGAGAGTCCAAGGAATTTTGTAACATCTACACTAGATATGTTTTCACCCTTATAGTTAATATTCAGATTAGGTACTGGTTTTCTTTGAGAGAAATGCATGATTTTTGTCTTCTCTAAATTTATTTTTAAATTATTGACATCTAACCAATTTATAACGTTTTCAATTGTGTTGTTAATTTCGAATTCATAGTTATTTTCATTTTCACATTCTATGATTATAGTGGTGTCGTCTGCATATAGGACCATAGGATATTTACTCTGTTTAGGTATGTCATTTATATATAGCAAAAACAAAAGTGGGCCCAATATGCTGCCTTGAGGCACACCGTATGTCACGTCTCTACATTCCGATATAAATTTACGTTCCTCCCTAGCTGTCGTACATATCTGCGTTAATTGTACATATTGTCTCCTATCACTCAAGTAGGACTGTATCAATTGCAAAACATTACCACGTATCCCATAGCGATCCATCTTGTAGAGCAATGTTTTATGCTCTACATAATCGAACGCTTTTGTCATGTCCATAAATAATGCACATATCGGTTTCGTTTTATCTAAACTTGTTACTACTGGTCGCACCAAGTCGTATATGGCCATATTTATGTCTTTGTTTTTTCTAAAACCTTTCTGCTCTTTAGTCAATATGTTACATTTTTCCAAAAAAGAGTACAGTTTCTCGTACAGAACTTTTTCAAATACCTTTGAAAAAACTGGTATTAGGGCCACTGGGCGATAGTTCTTAACGTCCTCTCTGTCACCTTTTTTGTGGAGAGGAATTACTACGGTTTGTTTCAATTGATGTGGATAGATACCTGTGCTGATACTGAGGTTAATTATATGGCTGAGAGGAACTGCAATTATTTTTGCCACACATTTTACTATTTTTGTACTAATTTCGTCATGACCAACGCTATTTGTGTTTTTTAAGGACATTATTATATTATATATATCATTAGGAAAAGTTGGGATCATGAATAGGGTTTTCGAATTGCTATCTATAGAGTTATAATTAGTCTTTTGGTTACATGTACATTCAATGCTGTCTATGAAAAAATTGTTAAATGTATTAGCTATGTCTGAAGGTATTGTAATGAGTTCATCTTTACTAGTTATCGCACTTATGGGTTCTCTCGGTAAAATACTTTTGGAGTTATTAATTATACGCCATGTTGCTTTACATTTATTGTATGAAGTGTTTATGTAATAGTCATTTTGTGCTCGTTGAGTTAGTTTTATAATCTTTCTAAGTCTGACAGTATACTCTTTAAATTTCAATCGACTTTGTTCGTTTCTATTATTTCTGTATGTCCAAAGCAAATTTCTCTTTTTTCTGCAACATTTTTTGATTCCTGTTGAGATCCATTTAGGTTTGTGTTTTGTACTATTAATAATAACTTTATATGGAAAACACAAATCATAAAATAATTTGAAAATGTCCAAGAATGCGCTATATGCTATATCCGCGTCACTATTTTGAAGAATGTCATTAAAAGATAAGCTTTTCATACATGATTTAAATTTTTCAATATATTCGTCACAATAGTCTCGGTGCCTAGTACGCCAAGATTTAATAATACATGTTTTCTTCACAGGACATTTAAGAAGCTGAGCTGTATGGTCTGACAATGCTAAATCGAGTACTTCGCATTTACACCCGTAAATATTGTGAGCAAAATTATCCAGACACGTTCCACTCACTGGTCGCGTTGGCTGTCTTAGTTGTAGTTTGAGATTATGACTTAAAAGTAGGTGCTCAAAATTACGAGTCATTGGTTTATTTTCCAAAATATTTATATTGAAATCTCCGCAGATAACTATCTTTTTATTATTTTTATCGCATATATTACTCAAAACCATTTCTAATCTTTCGTAGAACGTATCTAGATCAGTTTTTGGTACCCTATATACACATACAATAATAGTATTATGAGCCAACAGCTCTATCGCGCAACACTCAAATATACATTTAACAGAATATTTTGCTAAGTTTTCTAGTACTTTAAATTCTAGACCAGCCCTTACTATAATGCAAGAGCCTCCTCTTTTACGATTTCTCGATAAGCTTGTAGCTAATCGATAATTTTGTATAGTCAGATATTCTTCTGTTTTAGGCGTCATGTTATGTTCAGTTACGCAAATCACATCCACTGATTTATTTTGGTCTTTTAACTCATCCAAGTGAAGCATTAGTTCATCACTTTTATTAATGAGTCCTGATATATTCTGGTGCAGTACATATATATGGTTATACACGAAAAAACTGTTTTTTTGTGCTATTCTCTGTTTCCTCCTTTTGTGCATAGTGTTGAGTTTCTACCTGACTCTCCAAAACCATGCTAATGTGCGCTTGCATGTCTGTTATTAGGCATTTAAGGTCCACAAAGATTTGTCTCATTCCATTGTTATTCAGGATTCCATTCCTCGTGTTGAACATATTCCGATCGTAAGTCAAATTCAGGTTTGAATCCAGTAAATAGGCATATCCATAAGTGTTTATATCTTTGTAGAGTTGATAATTGAATGACTCTATTCTGTTATTGAAGATCGTGTTTGGGTGTCTGCCACATTTAAATGTTGGGAGACAAATAACAACATTGGTGTGCATTGTTTTTAGTAACGTTGATCTTATTTCTGCAACTAGTTTGGAGTAATCGTCAGATATTTTAAAGTCTCTTTCGCTCATAAATATAATGCAGTAGTCTTTTTTTGTGAAACCATTAAGCTTGTCTTCGATGTTTAATAGAAGCCCGCGTATTCCAACATTCTGAGTAAGGAAATGACAGTATTCAAAGTCGGCACTAAACGTTTCTTCTGTTCGTTGCGTGAGTTTATTTCTTCTATTACTACTGATTATATAGATCTTGTTTTTCTGGTTCCCAGTATTGATGTGTTCTGAAACTATATTGGGGGTTGGTGGTGCTACTGGTGAAAGAGGGTTGCTAGGGTTGCCATCGACAGGGATTTCGTTTAAAGCATTGGTTTTAGATGGCGTGTCGTTTTCGGCGGTGGAAAAATTTAGGCAAGTTACATTTAATGACTTTCTCTTCTTCCTGTGAGTAACATTCTTCGAATTTGAATGACATATTTGTTTAAGACATTGGATTTTTGTTTCATACTCAGATAAAGTTTTCTTTAAAGCAAAATTTTCCGAAACCATATCACTAATCTCATTATCGGCTGCAAGTAACTTTTCTTGTAACATTGACAGTTGCTGTTCTAGTTCTAACACTCTGTCTTCGTTAATTATGTTTCTTAGTTCTGGGCAGCTTCGATTGAGCGTGTGTGATGTTGGTGAGAACAAGTCTTCCGTTTCGTCAGGATCCAGTGAAGAAAATGAGTTTTCTGTTGTTACATTGATTATAACACTATTATTTAATTCATAGGGTTTATGCGTTGAGGCTGCGGATGGTTCAGCCCTCTGTAGACATGTGCGACAGCTCCAATTTTTCTTTGATTCTTTCGACATTAAGGAAAACAATTTTGGGGATACCTTTGCACATTCTAGTCCATTCCATTCCAAATGGTAATTATTTGAACAAAGAGAACAGGTCAGATAATATCTGCTACAAATCTCCATAGAACAATTTTTGCATTTTAGTCCCATCTTTTACCGCAATTACACGAAATGTTATCTATAATTTGAGTACTCTGTGGTTCTTCGAACATTAATAAATTGATGGCGTTTATGCATAGAAATTTGAAAAATATAATTTGAAAATAATCCACAATCACAAGGCTCGAACCAGGCACTCCCTGGCAGTTAGCCAGCGTTCTTAACCACCGCGCCAATTTGTCCTTACGGTGTAGTGGCGAATTTTTGAAGCGTATTCCAATTCTCGAAAGTCAATATCGTTAGTTCGTTGTTTTAAAATGAGTTGTGTAACCACCCTCACTCTCACAACACAAAATAATAAAGATAATAACGAAATTAATTTGGCAATTGTCGAGCGTTAAATGTTGATCTTGGTTGTTATTATCACTTTGTTTCACTTATGTTGATTTGTTGATTGTGGTATTCACAGTAGGTACACTTTTAATTTAGGTTGACAAACATCACTGAATGTTATTGTTTACTTTAAGTCACTTGTTTATTTAGTAGGATTTTGGTGTCTCCTTACTGTCTACACTTTTGCAAACAATTACACTGAAAAGTTACTTGATTAGAGACATTAATAACACTTTTTTATAAGCAGATAATCACTATTTTAATTTTTAATTTAAATGAAATACGGAGCTAGATGCTATGTACAGCAGCGCCATCTGCCAGGTTTTTAAAGGATGTACAGTCAAAAATCCGCAACAAGCTTCGTCAAAACTGATTAATAAGAGGAGGGGGGGGGGGTGGTCTCCATGATCTCCTAATCAAAACCTAAGACCCTCGATGACTAAAGTTCTTAATTGAAGCTACCGACGTAGACAACGACTGGACTTCAAGGGGGTCTCTAGCCCCCCTTCGCCACCTCTAAAATGACACCACTGTCTCCAATGGGTACGTTAAATTGAGACGGCCAATTTACGAGGCTTGTCCTAAGACAGTACAGTCAGCTGCAATTTACACTGAGTGCTTCGTATTGTCAGGCCAGGTTGGGGTAGATTGATGGTATGGTACAGTCGATTGCGTGTTAAAGGTGTTCAATGGCTAGATAAGTATAGTTAGTTTAAGATCATCATGCAGGATACCTTAGTTGGCATTACTCGGGATTGACTTAATTTCAACATGAAGGTGTTAAGTTATAGAACCTTATCTTATGAATAAGGGACAATCTACGAAAGATTGATTCTGAATAAGCTCTAAATTAGAGAGCTCGGTGGCGCGTTGCAGAGAGGTATGGACTCTCAATCATGAGGTCCGGGTTCGAATTCGCACGGAAAACATGCCACGTACCAATGAGGTTTTCTAACTTATGTACGTATTACCGCCGACTAACGCCCAAACACCCTCCTAGAGGGTAGGCCTGTGCCCTGCCGTGGGACGTATACCGGGTCCTTCCTTATATGCTGACATTTTTTTAAGAGGATGATCAGACCGTCAAACTGAACAATTTTCTCTATGGAACCAACATCGAAATCGCGAAAAAAAAACTGCTGTCCCATACAAAACTGCAAACCTGCTCGAGCCAAATGTATGGGACAGTAGATTTTTTTTTTCGTGATTTCGATGTTGGTCCCATAGAGAAATACGTTCAGTTTGATGGTCTGATCATTCCCTTAAAAAAGTGTCAGCATATTAAGTTGGACCCTATATAGGCTAATGATGAAGCTCTAAATTGGCTCAACTTGTTGACAACTGAACACAAATTTTTGAATACTTACTCTTTTTTACAAATCTGTGGGCAAAACCCAATTGGTGGAGTGATGGTTACCTTTAATGGAGTGATAAACCAGAGGTACTGAGGGATTCCGGTTAGGTCAATAATGCTACCTATAATTCACCGTCATCATCAGCTTATACACTTCCTACTGCAGGGCACAGGCCTACCCTCAAGGAATGTATGTGCGTAGTCAACCATGCGAGTCCAATGCGGATTGGTAGACTTCACATATGCATCGGAACTTTTTCAGCGTATGCAGATTTCCTTATGATGTTTTCCTTCACCGTTTGAGAGCATTCGGTATTATGTACATAAGATAGAAAGCATAACATGGCATTTCGTCGGTGCGGATTCGAACCCGGATCTCAGGATTGAGTTCCCATACCTCTCCACAACGCACCACCGATGCTCTACCTTGACCTATAATTATTGTTCAAGTTTTGTTGTTTCTCGACAATTTCCATGATCATTATACAGGATGAAATTGATATCATTAACATCCTTTTAAACTAAGAGTCTACCTATCAAACTGAACAACTTTTACTATAGGAGCAAACTAATCGGAGCATAAAAAATATCAGGTGTCCCATACATTTGAGTCCCGTAGGCAGCGGCGGCGGGTGCAGTTTAGTATGGGACATTCGATTTTTTTTTGCTCCGATTTTTTTGCTCCCGTAGTAAAAGTTGTTCAGTTTGATGGGTAGACTCTTAGTTTAAAAGGATGCTAATGATATCAATTTCACCCTGTATAAAAAAATATGGGATTCAGTGAAAACAAAATAGGTACCACGACGAAAAACAAACTTTTTGAACAAAGGAATGGTACCGAAGCTTGAATGCCAATGAACATAACTATACTAAACTTTAACATAACACTACTCATCCCATTCCCAACCTCGTCAAACTCGGATTACCGCGTATTTACTGCAAATTAACCCCCACAATTGATGGCCAATTGATCGTCTAATGTTCACATATGGCCATTATATTAAATCAAACCAAACTGGGGATACCTGCACAAAGACCTGATGATTTAATGGCAGACGGCTCAGGATTGCCTGTATCCTGTTTACATAGATTGACGATGTCACTTGATTTGGAATTTATTGGTCTTGCGTTTGTTTGGGACAAGGAGTCCCTAAGGGTTCATTATAACGACCATGAGCTTCATTATAAGGACCATTCGGTGTAACTACCTTTTGCCCGTTGCCCGTGACTTTGTTCGCGTAAAAAAGTAAGTAAGTTAAAGCCTGTAGAATCCCACTGCAGGGCAAACGAATAAGGGTAAGAGGGAGCGGGCCATACTCCACCACGCGGGCCCAGTGCGTGTTGGTGGAGGCAAGTTAGTGGTCAACTTGCTGTCAGAGAATTCGCAAGCCACCAAATAGGCCTCTGACCTGGCTTAACGAATAGTTACAACGCCATCTGTCGGAACTACCCGAGACCAACTGCTTAACGTGCCTTCCGAAGCATGGAAACGCTCGAGATGAAATACCACTAAACGGTCACCCATCCAAAGACTGACCGGACCTGACGTTGCTTAACTTCGGTGATCGTTTCCAATAGGTACCGAAGCTCCACTACGCCAAAGAGCGTGAGCGTTTGTTCGCATGAATTTCGGAAATCTTCAAAACCCGTTATGGGTAAATTTTCAAACTGTAGAACATAATATTCCGATTTCCATATTCCTATCTAAAGCGTTTTAGGCTGTTCGTTGCCTGTAAGTCAGCCACGGAACTGTTACGAATATTTGTCATTGGTGGCTCTGGCTCAGCAACATTTTATTTTTACCAAAATAAAATGTTTTAAAGAAGCTAGGTATTATAAATTACCCAGATTTTTGGTTTACCAACTAGGAAATCCAAAACGAACAAAAATCACTCACCCAGCATCTGCATACAACAAAGACAATAATTCCAATAGCAAAGCTGCGCTCACCTGACTAACTGCTCCTAACCGCCTCTAACCGCCTCGCGCCGGCACGGACGGGTTTAATCCGGTCGGAACCTGTACAATCCGGTTCACAAACTTTGTTCTGTCACGGTTGCTTTGCGGCTCGCGCGCTTTGCCACTTGCTGTAGGTAAACAATTTGATAATGGATTAAGGTTATTGTGTTATGCTTTTAGGTTCAACTGTGGGGGAATACTATTGTGGAAAGTAGAGGAACTCGTGGCGTAGTGATCGTAACGATCTTCGAAGATACGCTACGTCGAGAGTTGAGCATCTTTGAATGGGTGTCCGCAGTAGTCGTATTTAATCTCAAATAAATCAGGTCAGAGGTTAAATGAGGCTTGAAAATACTTTCTCGATTGGAGAGCATTGTCTCTGTAAGTATTGGTATAACGTACTGGGACCCGCTCTTATACAGAGTGTAAGGAAAATCATATTCTATACCCATCAAAGCGATTAACTTTTTCTACGGGAGAAAACCAGTCAGAACAAAAAAACAGTTGTTTCATAAGTTTGAGTCGAGTAGACATTGCAGTTTAGTATGGAACAGTAGATTTTTTTGTGCGCTGACAGGTTTGCTCCCATAGTAAAAGTTGTTCAGTTTGATGGTTAGAGTATGTGGTGTAAAGGTTAATGATACTTTTTCTTGCATCCTGTATTTATGCTTATTCACTGCGAGAAGGTCTGTGCCAATGTACAACAGCAAATATGCCAGTCAGAGTTAATTATCTTTACTTCATCGTCCGTAACCTTGAATTTTTAAATTATTTATTAAAGTGTTCTTACAAACCATCAATTGCTTGGATAGTAAGTAGTGATGCAGATGTTGTGTGTACGTATTAACTCTAGAGGAGCGTGTAATTTCTCTATGATGTAACAGACTGGAAAACTCTACTCAAATTACTGGCCAATCTTTTTGAAAACCCCTTCTATAAAACAGTAGGTATAGCATAAAACTAAGGCATAAAAAGTACAACAAAAACCAGGAACCTACCCTTTAAATGTCAATGAACACCATTTGAAAAGCGAGTGTCTCCAAATGTTGACTCGTAAAGATGGAGTTTAATGCACCGTTCACAAGCTGTTTTGGACCATTGCTTTCGGTGTGATCTTTGTGACTACCATTCTAATAGTTGGTTTGCATGTTGCTTGAGAGAGCTAGTAGATAGATTTGGAATGTCTGGGTTTAGGTACCTTGCGCACCAGACAACGACCACAATCTGATCAAGTAAACTATGGAAACTGGTCGTGGTCGTGGGTGGCCAGATAGTACGACGACCAAGACACGACACGACCTGTTCAATTTCTATAGTTTTTTTTGGTCTGTGCCATAGAGAAATTACACGCTCCCCTTGGTAGAGATGGTGTAACAAAGTTGCACTGTAGCCACCAATTGTGCACTAGTTTGTACTGCGACCATAGAGAAATGACACGCTCCCCTAAGCTTTTTGTCTCCCCTCGCCCGTCCCTCACCCCCTTTGTCGGCGACATAATTTTCTATAGAAACAAGCCGATATGCCATCTCCTCTTACTCCATGGTCTGTGCGGCCACTGGTCATGGACAACATAATATTGTTATTAAATGATAAAACTTTTAGATTTCAATTTCTTTTTCTATTCCAAAAAAGACACCCTCGAGGCGTCATTTCGGTGTCTAACGGTCTATTACAGGATTATCTTGCTTAATACGGACTGTACCTGCTGATGATATAATTTTACTGAAAGAAACTGCAAACTGAAACAAACTGCATGAAAGAAACTTAATTTGTTTACATGCCTTAACAACATATACTGGAATTTAAGGCCATATAGTTTTTAATTTAGAACATAATATAAATAAACTCATATCTCTTCCCCGAGTGACGTACTGAACCTTCGATACTTAGTCAAGATATACAGGGTCATTCTAAATATGCTGATACTTTTTCAAAGGGATTATCAGACCGACAAACTGAGCAACTTTCTCTATGACACCAACATCGAATAGCGAAAAAAAATATCAGCTGTTCCATCATACATTTGGCTCGAGTAGGTTTGCTGAGACAGCTGATTTTTTTTTTGCGATTTAGATGTTGGTGCCATAGAGAAAGTTGTTCAGTTTGACTGTCTGGTTATCCCCTAATTTGTGACAGCATATTAAGAAGAACCCTATAAATTTCCATTTCCATATGAGTTCAATTGAATAGACTCACAATGTTTCTTCTGGAACTTGTCTTTTCTTCTTCAATCTTGCACATTTTTCTTGCGAAGCCCTTTTACTTTAGAACTAAGTCTTTGCTTTCATCCATAGCAGCAAGTGCCAATCTACCTGATTAAATTTAAAATTCAAACCCTGTATAGATCCAGCCTAACTCGCCTGCACCGCTCCACACCGGAGTAAACTAGTTTAAGGCGGTTTGAGGCGGTTCTGAGCCGGTATACGCCGGTGCCCGAAGTTTGTTTTGTCACTTACTTCGGTTAGTAAGTTTGGATTACGTTTAACGGAGCTAATTGAAGTGATTTTGTGGATTTGATATGCTTAACTTGTTTAGCTTGGAGGAATAGTTTGTGAGCCACTTTTCTGTTTGCTTCTGAGTTGTGAGAGGTGATAGCTTTGGAGCAAGTTGTCATGACTTCTAAACTTGACTACCATTTAATTTAAGTTATCATTCTCGGCTAAGAATTAGTCTTCCACACTACGAGTGGGTTTCTGAGGTTTCTCTTATTTTATTTTATGTTTATGGGTGAGAGCTAATCACCTTAAAATGTTATTGGTGTAAATTGTAAAGTGAATTGGAGTTATAGCAAATCTTCCTATCACGCCATAAGGGAAAGCAGCCTAGAGTCTAAACGCCATCTAGTTTGTCAATAGAGAAAAAATAAATATATTTTATTGGTTTTTAAAATATATTTTTGTCTTTGAGCGCAGATATCTCGAGACAGAAGCATTATATCGATTTAGTTTCTATGGGAGTTTTGTTCCATTGGACAAGGCCTATCGAACGACACCACATTTGATTAAAAAAAAACCGTTTTTTTCCAACCCCTCTTTCAATGTAGGTATGTCGAAAAAAAAATGTTCTTCACAACTACTACATTTCTATTTTTGGGTTACTGTTATCTGTCTTCATGCCAAATTTCGATTCGATATGTGCAGAAATGAGCGAGTTATTGAGGCGAGGCATATAGACAGACAGGCAGACAAAATGGACGAAAGTAGAAGGGTTCCTTGTTACGGAACCCTAAAAAGAGACATTAGGTTATGAAAGCACAGTTCAAGCCCCAAGTCCAACAAAAGATCTCAAATCCACACAAATCTCCGTGACACTGTCAAGGAAGATTCAGGTAAAAATTCGTCAAGTCACAACTGACAGCGGCGGCGGACTCCTGAAAGGGATTAGTATGACCACAGATTAGATAATACTATACAGTACAGATGCCCAACGTCAAACAATGGAACGCGACTGCCGTAACTCGGGCAACTGTTCGGGCACATTTTCTCAGTAGCGGACAACCGTATTTACTAACGCCATCTAGTGATCCATGAAGTTCGTGTAACGTGTTCGTTTTGTCCGCACCAAGTCTACGCCTTTAGTAGTAAAGCGTTATTCCAATAGATGGCGGTAGTGTTGAGCGAGTGAATGAGAAATGGCGGAAATCGTGTAATATATCGGTACCGGCCGGGGCGGACTCCGGGGTGCGCCGGCACATCGCTGTCATTGCGCCAGGGCACTCTGTACATACCTACCTATGGCTAGAGTATATTGTTTCGAAAGCAAGTTGAGCTTACGTAAAAATTGTATCGATTTGCGTTGCGCCTGCAAGTATTATAATTCTTTCTTTCCACTCCTAGTCCAATCATTTTAGGGTTTGACCGTAATAATAATTTCATCTATCGCTGAAACTTTGCAGTGTGATAAAGTAAAGTAGGTACCTATACAGATTACGATTGACAAAAATAATCTAGGACCGAAAAAAAAACTAGGTGATTTGTCAACCGTAATCAGGAGTGCGATTTTTGAATGTCATACGTCGAACTCAGCAGTAGCAAATGTCAAAATTACTATGAAGATATGCATCTTTCTACTGCTGATTTGACTTTCAAAAATCATACTTCAGGAGTGCGATTTTTGAAACTCAAATCAGCAGTAGAAAGATGCATATCTCCATAGAAATTTTGACATTTTCAACTGCTGAATTCATCGAATGAGATTCAAAAATCGCACTCTATGGATGGAGTGGATCTCATCAATTCTTGATTTTACTAAAAGAATGACCATTAGGTAGGTAAGTACTCATAAATAACATAAGTACAATATTTTATTCGGCGCTTACGGTGCGGTGTGAACCTGGCGTCCGCACAAAGCGGCAACGTCGCGCGCGTCGTCAAAGGCGAAGCCGTGGTCAACAAACAAATGTGATTTCGGTGTGCGTCAGAACCGCGGGTGTACTCCACCTATTACGAAGTAATCTATATAAATAAAATGTACCTGTTGTGTATCTCTGTGTACCTTTCTTAAAATTCTGTGTATCTAACCATGAAAGGAGATATGCATAAAATAAGGTACACCCGCCACCCTGTCGTCAGGATGGCGGGTGTACCGATAAACGATAAACAAACTTCAACAAACTATTTACTACCATTTGGTACCTATTATGTACCTGTAGAAAAATGCATCTGTCAGAAAAAATTGTTAACCTACCCGAGTATATTAATAAAAAAAATCGGATACTTTAATAAGGCTTAAATGACTACTTATAACGTTCTTTCGTGTTTCAAACGACGATTAATCATATTATAACATACATTCATAACATAATAATAAACCCAAAATAAAACAATACTTAAAGATCAACATTACATAAGTTTTAATTGAAAATAAAAATAAAAACTTCTTTAACTCATAACATAACATTTTATTTCTGACCATATACAATACAACGCAATGAGCGATCATTTGTCGGGCTTCGTGTTAAAGTACTGTCGGTTAGTTATTATTGTATGGTGCAAAATTACTAACATAAAAACTTAAGTCTTACAGATCACAACGCAACCCGCAGTAACAAAAAAAAATTTTTAACAAAAACTTTAAACCGACTTCTAAACTACAAAGGTAAAAATAATAATATTGTAGTCGTTGACTTTTACATTCGCATCTATAAGAACATTAATTTGTCTTATCAGCATCGGTGTGAAGCTGGTACGATTCGTGGCGCGATTCGCGGGCTTGCAGTAATTTTTTGGCTTGGCTTGGCTTGACACCGACTCCAATAAAACAAATTAATGTTCTTATAGATGCGACTGTAAAAGTCAACGACTGCAATATTATTATTTTTACCTTTTTAGTTTTGATGTCAGTTTTAATTTTTTGTTAAAAAAATTGTATTTCAAAATTTTTAGTGTTGAAATCTAGGTGAAATACATTAGCTCTACACCTCACTCGATTTAAAAAAAATCCAATCCATCTTTCGTACAACATTTCTGTTTTTGGGTTACTGTTATCTGTCTTTATGCCATATTTCGATTCAAAAGATGCAAAAATGAGCGAGTTAATGAGGCGGGCATACAGACACACAGACAGACAGAATGGACGAAAGTATAAGGGTTTCTTGTTTGACTACGGAATCCTAAAAACGACGAACATTACCGACCGCCGCTATGATCAATTAAATCTATGTGTTTTGGTACCACAGACTCTTGTGTTCGGTACCTATATCCATGAAGTTTAACTATAAAGTTATTATACGTTTAAACACAACAGTATGACCAAGAAGCTTTAAATATAAAGGCATATAAAGCTTCTTGGCTTATGACAGTTAAAAAAAACAGAGTTTGACAGTCCCCATCAAAACATTTATTTTGCTGGGTTGCGATTTTTGAACATCACACGTTCGAATTTGCAGTAGAAAGACGAAATATGCATAATCTCCATAGTAATTTTGACATTTTCTACCGCTGATTTGAACGTGTGATGAAATCGCACTCCTGAAGAGAATCGACAAACAAAAACGTCATCCTGTGTCACGGACCTGAAAAAAAGACGGACGTAATATCCTTTAAGGGCCTATGTCGAAAAATAATTGAAGCGAAATAGGCGTGTGATAGCTTATATTACTGCCTGATGCGAGAGAAAGAGATGGGGCGGCGCGTGCGCCTGAAACACGCAAGCGCAAAAACAAACTTTATTTTATTGTGATTGTACTAATTAATTAATGTCTTGTCATATTCAGTCAGTAAGAGAAAGAGATGCACATAGCAAATTCGCTCTAGTTAAAAAAGGAGATCGGTACTTATTGCTGTCCTTACCGACGTAACCACTTTTTTGTTCGACGACGGCTGTCTGACTCCGGAGGCAGACATCTAGCTTCATACAAATTGTATAGGATTTTATGACTATCGCTATCTCATACGCGGTTACACTGATCTGATGTTCCGTCTACAAAGCGTAATTTAAAAAAAATCTTAGTCTATGGTGTGCGTGCTGTCGTACTGTCGCGGGGTACATAATGGCGGCGGGTTGCAGGACCTGCGCCTAGAACTGGTGCATCTGTGTGAGTGTAGGCCCAGAACAAACGAAATTGTAGGACCTTGCATGCTTCACATCTTTCTAGTGTAACATTACGTCCGTCTTTTTTACATATTTGTTATTTTGTCGATTTTTTCAACAAGCGCTGAATCAATTTCGTGGGACCACCTCGGAAGTATGACCTACCAAACAAAATAAGAATCATCAAAATCAATTCACAATTGGCGGAGTAATCGCGTAACAAACATTTAAAAATAAATCATACGGGTCGAATTGAGAAACTGATCCTCTTGTTGAAGTCGGTTCAAAATAGTAGATTACACACCGAGGACAGGAAAGTAAGGAAAGTCTTAGATTTCATGTAATGTGATCTGAGGCTTTCTTATTTACTGTCCGAGGTTAGTATACTATTTTTCTCCTCGACGGAGGTGGAAAGCGACGACTTCGTTTAGCGCAGTGGGACGACAATTGACGCTTTCCGTCCGGAGGGGAGAAAAAAAATGTACAAGATTTTTAAATTTCGAGATTACAATTTTTTTCTATACTGTCACTTTTTTTCAACTGAGCTCAATACCCATACGTAATAGTAAGAATGTCTAAAGTTGCCATACAAAGCTATAAGACCAGATGAAAAAGTCAACTTTGATCGGTCTTATAGCTTTGTATGGGAACTTTAGGTTAGGTAATAACTAAACGGCAATCGGTAATCTTTTAGGTAATTAAAATGTCCCGTGGCTATAGTACTATAACACGAAGCCCGACAAATGATCGCTCATTGAGTTGTATTGTATATGGTCAGAAATAAAATGTGATGTTATGAGTTAAAGAAGTTTTATTCTTATTTTCAATTAAAACTTATGTAATGTTGATTTTTAGGTATTGTTTTATTTTGGGTTTATTATTATGTTATGAATGTATGTTATAATATGATTAATTGTCATTTGAAACACGAAAGAACGTTATAAGCAGTCATTTATGCATTTTTCTACAGGTACACAATAGGTACCAAATGGTAGTAAATAGTTTGTTGAAGTTTGTTTATCGTTTATCGGTACACCCGCCATCCTGACGTCAGGGTGGCGGGTGTACCTTATTTTATGCATAGCTTCTTTCATGGTTAGGTACACAGAATTTAAAGAAAGGTACACAGAGGTACACAGCAGGTACCTTTTATTTATATAGATTACTTTGCAATAGGTGGAGTACACCCGCGGTTCTGACGCACACGATTTGCGGCTTTCTTATTTACTGCCCGAGGTTAGTATACTATTTTTCTCCTCGACAACGCAAAGTATGTATTGATGTGGTAGTGCCATCTATCAGCACGCAGAATAAACACTACAAAGTCGTCAATCATATCAATTCACAACGATCCACGTGATACCAATTATTGCCGCCAGAGGGTAGGATGAGAACAAATTTTAATTTAATAAAAAATGTGAATTTGATGAACAAAGTCATTGCTTGATTTTCCGAGACTCATGAGATTTTTTTGTAGTCAGATCATGTATTTTTAGTATACAATTTTCACTTTTACGTAAACATTAATTACAAATCGATACCATAACGCCATCTATTGCCATTGTTTTGAACTGAAATTTCACTTGTATGGGATAGGACACCATGGTATGACGTAGGACGAAATTTGACGTGCTAAATGGTTTCTCAAGAGGAGATTTTTGTTAGGGATAACTGTTATTTTTGACAGACACAAAAATAAGTAGAGGGCCTATGTACACGACTCGAAAACTACAGGACCGATTTTGATGATTCTTTCACTATTTTAAAAACTGTTTGATATCTTAAACACTAAGTGAAATAAATCAATTGTTGAATATCTTTGTATAAGGAAAGTAACGTCATGTCCTTGTATTTGCATACAATACTAATAATGACGACGTGTCATACAAACGCCTGTTTTGCATGAAAGAGATAGAAAGAAAAATTAAGTTTTTCAATAGCTTGAAATTTTTTATTTTCTATTCGATTGCACCTAATTTGGTTTGGACATTTCTTAATTTTTAGCCTATTTTTGTAATTCGCTACCAGATATTAATTTCCAGGATCAGTCATCATCCCAATTATACTCACACCATCATACTATGGGGGTACCTAGCCAGAAATTATCTAACCACACGCTACAATTCTCAAAACAAAACATACCTACATAAACAATTTGAATCGAATCTCGTCCCAATAGTTGAGTACAAGAAAGGTGTACATTAATCATTTCATTGTTGGACTGGGGTGACAACGAGTCAGCCTGTATTGTGGATTTGTTGACAGGGATCAAGTCGGAAAGACAGCTGGGGTATTCTGGGAGACGCACTTTCGCAGTTAAGAGTTTGTGTTCGGAAGTTGGAGGTATTAAGTGTTCTGTTCTAAATATAGTGTGCTTTAGATTACTTAATATATTTTGTTCAATTTTCATAGTTATTTATTGATGGAAGTAAACAACTTCGGACATTGAATAGGTTTTAAGTAAGCAATGTTAGTATTTATTTATTTTATTTGTTAAAGACTGCCAAAATATATAACTTTACATTACTAATTTGCTTCTGCTAAATTTCTAACTAACAATCCATGGATTGAGACAGAAATAAATTTTATTTAATTACATACTTGAACTACTTACCTGGTCTATAATTATCTGGAATGAATCCTTCATCAGTAATAATTAAATGGATCTAATAATTCCAGTGTTCCAGTAATATACAGTGCTATGGATTTTATTTTAAGAATTTTTATTATCATTATATACCATTATTTGCTTTCTTTCACTATTTTCTGTAAATGTACAAGACTTTCCATATCGCTAGCAACTCGCAGAATAATACCACAAGGGCTCACTCAATGTAGTGAACAATCCCAAATGAATGGACGCGAGACAAAGGACTGGCTCCTTTGTGCTAATGAAGAATGGTCACCCTAACTCTGTTGTTAGTGTGTTAGGCGTTAGATTAATTTGGGGCTAGAATTTGGATTGCTTTGATAAATCTTACTATAAAAAGTAGATTTTCTATACTATATTGCTGATTTGGGAATGTTTCTCCAAACCAATCCGTCGAAATGAATTTTAATGGCCTCCAAAGATTCGATTTAGCCAGGTACAACAAAACTTTAACCATTTCCGTTTTGGTTATAGGTATTAGGCCTGAGTTCTCATTGTTATTATTTTAGTTAAAATGGTGAATCGGATAATAAGTGTTTTAAAAAAGTCATCATTTTTTATATTGCTTTTATGGTACCTAATGATAATCGTCGTATCAAATCATTAAATGAATTTTGAAGAAATGTTGTTATTAAATAAGTAACGTGTATTGTGACTTGAACAGCCTTAGCTGATTTTATGTCAAATATGTTTAAAACTACCAGCTCAAGACGTGTCAGTTATGTTATCTATCACTCACACACTAGATTCACAATGAATTCAAACGATTCACAAATTTTCCTACGGACGAATCAGCAAAGCGTCCCGTCTCAGCCTGTCAGCGTTGAAAGTGTTAAAAACGTCATCAGAAGTCGCGTTGGGATTACCGCCGACCGTCCCGTCCCGTGTCCCGGACTGACATGAAGGGATGGACACCTTTTATCTTACTCTAAATGCTTTTATGTATTTTTCGTAAAATCTGTTTCTGGGTTTTTTGCTACCTATTTTATAATATTAGTAGAATTCAAGGTGTAGTTCATATTAATAACCTGTCATCGTGTGCGAAAGCGCTTATTTATGAGAGGAGGCCTTTGCCCAACAGGCTATACTTTACTTATAACTTTTAAGTTAGTTATTACAAAACGCTAAACCACCAACTCTTTCTGGTGTCCCTTATAACAAAAATCATGATTTAGCTCCCTAATTATCTAACTACTAAATAATAAATACACTTTGACGCATCGTAAGCGACGCGCTTGCTTGATTTCTACCACTCACTCCAGACGGCGACGCCGCATACGTCGCGCGTTGTACAAAGCAATAATAACGCTGGTGCAAGCTCTACTAGGTAACTACTTAAATTTTTGCGCGTACAGTCTGGAAGTAAGTATAAAAAAAGTCAGCTGTCCCTGTCCCATACTAAACTGCAATACCTACTCGACGGAATCGTATGGGACGGCTGATTTTTTTTGCTCTGATCGTTTTGCTCCCATAGTAAAAGATGTTCAGTTTGATGGGTAGAGTCTGTGGTTTAAAGGTGAATGATACTTTTCCTTACACCCTGTATAAAAATCTGAGAATTTATCGTTTTCTAACATAGACCTATTACTCTAGCGATAGACAAGCTCGATCAAACAAACTACATGTCTCACAAAACAACACAAAATGACACATTGCGGTCTATCATTGCCATAGTGACGAAGTGAACTCGGGAACATCAATCAGGTGCGGACATCTCATTCAAGTGGAACATGTTGCTTCTATGCAAGGGCAAGTCTATCGCTAGAGTTTACGTCTATGTTTTCTAAGGAAGTAATGTATCTATTACAAAGTAAATAGTAAATAGTGATCATTTATGACATGCTGGAGTTGGCTAACTAATAGCCACGTTTTTCCCATACCTGTCTCCCGTTTGCAAAAAATCATTAACTATAACCCCCAAAAAGGTCATAAAACTCACAACGATGAAAGTATTCACAATATCGCACACCGGCGGCCGTCCACCCATAAACATGTCGCTGCTAATTCAGTCCCAGGTGCACCATACGTCTACATGATACCACGTGCTTAGATAACGTGTGATTACGTTGCTTGGTTGGTCGTTCGATTTTATGAAATTTTGCTGGTCTATTAAATCATGGATGAAAGTTGGTGGCTATGAATTTTCATATCCGATTTCGAACCGGCTTTGTTAGAAAAGCTGTCAGGTATGCTCGATATTTTTCAGAGCATATCATCATCATCAGCATCAGCCTATAAACGTCCCACTTCAGGGCACATATGGGCATTAGACCACCACGCGTGCCCAATACGAATTCATAATTCATAATTCATTTATTCATTGCATATCACATGTATACATAGTAATGAAAGGTGTAACATTAAAATAGAATTGGAATTGGAAGACTTCACACACGCATCAAACTTCTTCAACGTATACACGTTTTCTCACGATATTTTCCTTCACCGTTTTAGAGTAGTCGGTATTATGTATGAAGAGGAATTTGCGCTACGGCTATTTCGCGCTACTAGTGTGTAGTGTGTAGTATCATTTAGAACAATTTGTCAAATGAATAAAAGCAAAGTCTGGCCTTAGATGCAAAAAGTACCAGGGCTACCAATTTCTTCACCAAATTACAAAAAAAAACACCTAAGTGGACAGATTGACAAAAGAGCCTCAGAAAGGCCAGTGATTAATGACAAGTGACCTAAAGCGTATAGTTATTTGGAGGACATAATAGCAGAAGTCATTCTGGCACACGTCCTTTTTCTATTTGTTACGACAGAAGAGAGGTTAGATCGAGATAGATGCTGGAAAAAGGCAGTTTTATTGAAAAGTAATATCCCTGTGAGTTAAATTGATTTGACCCCATTTTAATGGCTATAATTGAAATAGCATAGTAGGCATCACCATCAGCCTAATACAGGGTGTAAAGTTATAGAAAGAATGAAAGAAAGATTAATGCAGGGTGAAATTGATATCATTAGCATTATTTTAAACTAAAAGATGATGAAAAAAAAAATTAATACTAATTTATTTAACAATATACACACACATACAATATGTTTTAGATTTACACTTTACATATTTAAGAATATTGTACAATTTGTTAGTGTGGGTACATTGCTAAGAGGTTAAAAATCTTGTATGATTTCCTGTGGACCCCAGACGAAGCGAGCTTGGATCTAGGGGGCCGGTTCAAATATATTGGTTCACTAATGTTTAACACACAATCAATAAGCAAAATATCACTTCTCAAGCAACGTTTAACAATGTTTCATTTCACAAACTAGTGATTTAACAAAGGTGTTCATACACATATTTACTTATCGAAAGTAGTCATTTAGAAAATGCATTGAATTATATTATGTTTATAGTTAAAACAACATTTCAACATCAGTTATGCGACAACAATCTTATTTACCAAATGAATTATTTAGCAAACAACGATAAATCATTTTATATATCACAAAGCGTTATTTGCCATTTTTAAAATTCATCTACTAAACTTGCTGCAACTTCATTTTAAACTTTAATTTCAAATATTTTAATCAATCGTTCTAGGTCTGACGTGACTAGATTGATGGACCAGACTGACGCGAGAATGAGCGTGTAACACCCGTCTTTCATGGTGATTCATGCATAAAACATACATGCACGCTAAACCAAGCATACATATATTATACGCAAAAATGCAGCATGAGTTACTAACTAACCTAGTCTAACCATTAACCTACAGTTTTGATGTTACCGTTCTGCCCCCTAAGCAACAAGCAAATAAGCATGCACTCAAGCAATGATGCAAGAAAGCATGCACACAAGCATGCAGACACACAAGCATGCAGCAAGCAAGCAAGCATGCAGCATGCAAGCAGGCATGCACATGCAAGCAAGCATGTTGATGCTCCGCTCGCTTCGCTCGCTCCGCTAAGTGTTATACATGTTCTAACCTAACCTAACCTAGAATTCGACAAGCTCCAATATGTTTTTCTCAGGCAGGGGGCTTCCGCCCCCCGCACCCCCCGAGCGGGGGGCGCAGCCCCCCTGCACCCCCTAACATGCAGACAAGCAAACAAGCAAGCAAGCACACATGCAAAGATGCAAGCAAGCATACACACAGGCATGCAGCAAGCAAGCAAGCATGCAACATGCAAGCAAGCATGCACATGCATGTACAGACAAGACTGCGTGGAAGAGGGGTGCTCTGGTTCGGTTTTGTGAAATGAAATAATGTGATCATCGATATTTGTAAAACGTTGTTATATTTAGTAATTTGCTGATCAAACAATAAAATATAAAACGAGTTTCTAACAAAAGATGAATGTTTAAATAACACAGTTTCGTATCGAAGTGTCTTGAGAATGAAATGTTGCAATGTGACAATTTTACAACTGATTACAAAATTAAATAAATGGTTTGTGAAACCTATTCCTACTAAATGATGATTTGTGAAACGACTCATTTTTAGAACGTTGTGTATTTTTTTAAAAATTGTTAAACAACTGTCGTTCAAACGGCAGTGACCCAAATATATTACACTTGTTATTATTGTTGGAGCAAACCAATTGGAGAAAATAAAAAAATCTGCTGTTGCATACATTTGAGTCGGGTAGGCGCTGCAGTTTAGTAAGTAACAGCAGATTTTTTATTTGCTCCGATCGGTTTGCTCCCATAGTAAAAGTTGTTCAGTTTGTTGATCAGTCGGATATAAGTTTCACCCTGTATACGTCCAACTGAAGGACACAGGCCTACCCTCGCGGGCACCACGCGTTCCCAGTGTTAATTGGTATACTTCACATCCGAATTTCTCCTTCAGTATATCCTGCATACACTGAAGAAGAAATGAGGAGGCGCCACTGAACAGTAAAAAGACTCTTAAAGCAACTCAACACCCATAAAAAAAGAGCCCTCATAAATCATGGCACCTTGTAAAAATTCATCCAGTTCTCGACGGGTGAAGGTGCATAAAGCTCCCCGCACACCTGCCTCGAATTAACGCGACATGTTTATGTGTACGGTCATCCTTAGCGAGGCTGTTTGTTATCATTATTTTTTACTTAGTCTGCGGTCGTTATGTTAGCTTTTGTTTGTGGGTTTGCTTGGTGTTTTAAAAGTATTTTGGTGTTAATTTATTCGTAATATTTACTATTCTTTGTACTAACGTTTTTCTTTGTAGGCCGGTTCGGAATATGTAAGTATTTTAGTCGAGTGTCGAGTAATTTAGAGCTTAATAAGGTCTGATAGTAAACATTTTGTCGAGTAGTAAGTAATTGATGGGGAGTCACGTTGCAGGGTTTGCCCCGAACACTAGTCTCTCGCGTGGTGTTTGCGCGGTTCACGTTTCAGCCTGCCACGAGGCTTCACAATCCTTCTCAGTTTATCTTACTCAAAAACAATCCTCGAGATTGTATAGATACTCACTCAAACCACTTGACATTGGCGGAAATAATATAAAGGGAACCAAACGGTTATTAAATTTATACAGGGTCCATCTTAACATGCCGACACTACTGCCGTCAAACTGAACAACTGTGTATACGGGATCAACAACGAAATTTCAGCTGTCCCATACAAAACTGCATATTATCTTCTTGAGCCCAATATAAGGACAGCAGATTTTTTTTTGGCGATTTCCATGTTGGTCCAATAGAGATAGTTGTTCAGTTTGACGGTCTGATCATCCCGTTACGAAATGGGTTAAGAAGGAACCTGTATAAATAAAGCTATTTAGTTTTAGCTTCAAGAACAAATTAGCTAAACTTGAATCCTTTACTTCAAAACTGCAATCAGCATCCTAATACCACTAAATCACTCGCCCATTGCATATAAGCTTATCAATTTATGGTCCCCTGGTATCGAAACTTGGACTCAGCCTGCTCGGGCCGACAAACTGCACAAGTTTGATAATAAATTAAAACATGAGATATTTTAGTATTGCATTGTTGCTATGGAAATTGGGAATTCAATGATATTGCGTTAGTTAATAGCTTGTGTGGTGATAAATTTACATGTCGATTGTGTTTAGTCTAATTTGAATTCATTTTGAAAAGATATACCGTGTTTTGGTGTGGTAAAACTACCAAGACTGACGTTCTGTGACTACCCAATCTATTAAATTGCCAAACAATTACGTATAACACAGAGAGAAAATTTTTATCTCTTTTACTTGCATACAGTAAGTCTACCATGAGTATTCACCGTACTTTACTACTGTAGTTACGTCACCAATTTTGTATTGAATTTCGTACAGCGCTCCTAGTGGTCACATTGAGAACTAATTTCTGTCATACTAATTGGCGACGTAACTACAGTAGAAAAGTACAGGGAAAACTCATGGTAGGCCCTCAGGTTGTAAATTTAAATACGTAACATACTTTTGGGGGTGTTTCAGACCATTAAACTACACAATATAACTATGTGTCCAATATTAAAACAGTGGAAAAAAACATCATTTCCATTGAAAACGTCAATGGCGATTCGACCAAAATTTATATTATGAAGCAGCAGTTTTTTTTCTCTTTTACAAAGTTGGTTTATTATTTATTTTAGTCGAAGGTTGGTCCAATAGTAAAAGTTGTTCAGTTGAATGGTCTGAAGGACCCCGTTTGATATGTAATGCATACAATTCTGCATATAATGCCATACTTAATTGTTTACTTTGATAAAACCTTAAAGTTCGTTGCTAAAAGTAGTTATTATTATTTGTTGATAAAATAATTCTGCTAGATGTGACTAACATCTGTTTTCTTTATATCGAAAGAAATAAACAAAATTTTCATACAGGCACTCGATCTATAGAGGACAAACTATCGCTTCCCTTACATAACAAACATTGTGTCCCAAACCAATAAACCTAAACCATCCTAATCTCACTTAACTAATACGGACGTCAATTCATCTAAATTATAACCATCAGCGTTTAACCTCTGGATGGGAGTAAACCAACAAATTGAAGAGGCACTCAATCTACAGCCTGGGCCATGTTGGCTCACGCCCACAAATTAATCCGGTTTACTTCGGTTAACGGGGGCATCACCTGGCATCTCTCGTCCGCTGCTTCTCATGATGGATGTTGGGTTGATGGAACTGGTATGTATCGTGTTGCCAAGCGTAGTTGTGGATAAAATCAAAATTGATTTTATTCTTAATTTCAATTACAATTATCAGTACATCTTTAATTATTTCTTCTACGATGATCTAGAAGTGAAAGAATAACGTAGAATTAATCAGCTATCGTCTTTCGCAAATCGACTGAGGAATTTGGCAACAATATTTCAAATTACAGGCGACCGCATGACGTCATGTAAGGGCATCCATGACAACTTGGTAGCCTTCCCAATTTTGTCAAATATGGCTTAGGTATATGCTTTTGTGTACCCGAGGTTCTGTCCTACCCATAGAAATATGTATACCCTTTAGTCTGCAATTCTTAAAACAGGCAAAATTTCCAGAAATGGGTCAAAGCTGGTAAAAAAGCAAACTTTTATTTTAACATAACCGAGTATTCATGTATTCGTTATTTTAATCAACAATCGTATATTATTACATAGTATTAGACGGATACGTTATGAAAATTTACTACTACTCAAACTTATTTATAGACCAAAATCCAAGTCCAAACTAGATTTGTTTAGAGTTTCATGTCACTTCCAGAAACCATACGCATCTCAGGAGCCATCAATACATGCTGACGCGGCGCAGTGTGAACACAGCCGCGAATTAGATAAGCTTGCGACGCCTCCATGTGACCATACAAGTTACTTTGATCTAAGCATACTAGCAGGGCCTTAGATAAGTCTACCGAAACTATTTGCATAACAACTGAGAGCTCTAATACAATCGAAGATGGCGTCATCGCCATTAATACAAGAAGGTAAAAAACAGGTAGGTATAGCGGACGTAGTGCTAAAAACAGCTCAATTGAAATGGGGCTGAGCTGGATATATCTGCATGCAGAGAGCTGGACCAAGATGGCCACAGAATTGCCAACGTCGAAGAAGACCCAAGAGAAGATGGAGCGTGGTGTATTATTCTCTCACTTCCACTCAGCATACACATGTGCTGGCATTTTCTTTTCAGTGCGATCGCGCTTATCTATGAAGTGTCCAGTGTGTGGCTCAATAGTGATGATAAACAGATGATGATGATAATGACGGATCCATGCCTAATGTTAGATTAGGGTGGATCTCTACAAGTGACCACGTTACGAAACACAACCATAACACTCTCAAAATTATCTTTCTTCGTCGACATCCCTAATTCCCTTCATACATGCTCATCGGTTTATCAAAAAGGTACCGAAAAGCGGTCAATTAATAAACGTGTGACGTGATTACGCTGTATATTATAGTGCGCGGGCGCATTAGATGCACCTGCGATGCTCCGTAACGGCCGACCGGCTGATTTATGGACTCCCTGTGATATTTGCTAGCTGTGTAAGATAAGTGTTTGGTTAAGTTTGTGATGGTTTCCTGTATTGAGTTTGTAGGTTTGATTCACAGCTGGGTTAAGTGAAGATCGATTACACTTTCATACGAATAGAATTAAACATGCTTAGTTAATTAATTAAGATTGGAGCGAAATGGTAGCCAGCTTTCTATTTTAACTGACTTCAACAAAAGGTCACTAGGTCAATACACCAATTTTTTTTATTGATTACTATAATAGAAAAAATTTAAGAGCGTATTCAGATAATTAAGCGAAACAACTTTCCCTAATATCAAATACATACATACATATGCTGATAAACACATTAACCTTCCTTTGCGTCGCGCAGTTGGGTAAAAAGAGAGAATTGCAATTTTTCCTTCTATTTCCCGTCATAACAGCACGTCTATCTTTTTGTCATGTTGTATCACATGTGACATAGTAAAAACCATTTAGATTGAGGTGTCAACTCCGCTATGACGCCGTAGTTCCATTGAAAATATTTCCCAGGTATGGATGGGATGAGTTAGTGGGGAGACTGCTTTCGGTTACAATATGTAAGAATCCTTTTTAATATGCAGATGGTTTTTTAAGGCGATGATCAGACCGTCAAACTAAACAACTTTCTCTATGGGACTATCATCGAAATCGTAAAGATAAATGAGATATCCCCGTAAAGCGCATCGCATTCAGGAGGAGTCAAGACAACGTCAAGGCGCGGGTGCACCTTCGTGACCTTAACATACGGCCGATAATTGTATGCCAAGTATTCGAGCGGCGCGCTGCTCTGTAGCAATATTCTGACCATCTTGACGAAATTACGGAGTTTATTTTCAGCTGCTAGACGTGCGGTGGTTTCGATCAGCACCAACCCTGACGGTTGTCTACTAACTAACATCGTCCACATCTATGATGCCATCACCACAGAAGTAAGTATCAATTCTATTTAAAAAGAAATGGCTGCCATCTTGGGTAGGTAAGTACGTGATGATTTTGCCAATGTCTAGTTTTTGTAGCAAAAAAGTGCTTGACGTTGTACGGTAGTTTATGTATTTTGGTGACTTAAAGGATTGTTTTTCGAAAAGAACACTATCTTGAGCCACCACTTCAGCTTCGTTGTAGGCCGGGGAGGGGGCAACCAACAATCGACTCACGACGCGACTACCCTATTAGCAGACCTACAACGCGACTCATTAAATGTCAATATCTATTTTGTTCGTTGACATTTACGGATCTTAAAAATGTATGCCCACATTTTCATGAAAAAAAATCTTCTTTCACACTTACCAGCCGCTCACAAGCGCAGCTATCAAAAAATCATAATTGATTTTTTCACGGGCGATGCGTCAAGCGCGGACGCAAATGGCTTACGTCGGCCATATTGAATTAGTGCGTGGACTACGAAAATGTCGCGTAGACAGGGGCGCAGTGGAGTCGCTGTTTATTACAAAAAACTTTGAAACAATAACAGTTTATGGATGCCGCCGGCCGGTACTACTACCGGCATCAGTATTTTCCCACGTCGATACCACTATCGACGATGGAAAATACTGAACTTGAAAAATCTGTATATTTTTCTAGGTTCAGTATTTTATCACACTTTGATAGACGAATAGGTAGGTTTACTTGTTTCGTACAAAACTAAAAAACAAAGTTAGATTTTTAAAATATTTTTTTAAGAACCTAAGTTATGGACTCTGTTTTGATTAATGAATGAAACCTTACAAAAATTTTTGACCCAAATTCGAATCGCGTATGAAAGACGATCGAATGGACTGACATATTGATTTTAATACGTGTTTCATTTTTAAAATTTTTGGTAATCATTAGCATAAATAGGAATGATGCAAAAATTTTATATTTTCGACACGATGATTATTGTTAATTTTTAAAATGAAACAAAGAAAACGATCAATAGACTCATCAAACACAGAGTAATTATTATTAGAAATAACTATTTCAAAGCAACACTGCTCCACACCGTCCCTGTTCCGTTCATAAAATTAATTAAAAAACACTTCACGCCGGTGATTTTGACCAAATTGATTGAGAGCGGGCCATCGAGTCTCCTGACAACACTAATGGAACGATACTCATGTTTTTTTTGGAACTGCATTAGTTATAAAAATGAAAATCGGCTTTTCTTTATAGGGGAAGCGATCGTGGTTCAAAAATATTTTCAACATATTTTAGTTTATTTTTTAATAGTGGATAATGGTAATAATTCGGTAATCAATTAGATTAGATTGAGTACCTACTTACTACTAGTCCTAGTAGTCCGTCCGTCCGTCCGTCCGTCCGTCCGTCCGTCCGTCCGTCCGTCCGTCCGTCCGTCCTACTTACTAACTTTTTTATTTAAAACATATTTATAAGTGAAAGATGTGGCTAACAAGGTATTTAAACGGGTGCTTTAGACAATCAAACAGAAAAGATTATACTACTCACAGATTAATAAATAATAATAATAAATAACGCTCACAGGCACATACATTGTAATGATCCCAAGTAAGCCTCAGGCTTTTTGTTATGGGAACCACACAACAGAATCAACATAGTAAACATAAGAAAAAACAATGTATGTTCTATTTGTGTATGGAGTTCTTATGGAGCAGCTGATTGTTTTTTTTTTCGCTATTTCGATCTTAGCTCCGTAGTTAAAGTTGTTCAGTTTGATAATCTGAAGCACACCTATAAACCCTGTATAATAAAATAAAAATTATTATATTTTATGTGAACTGTAGCAAAGTTTCTGGCCACACCAAAAGGTATGAGTTTATGTATGCATTTATGATCGGGAAAATGACCTAAACTTGACAATGTAGCCCTGTTGTCTTACACAATGTCAACTAGAAGGGAGTTTAATTAGGTGTCGCAGTATGAACACGCTGTGGTCAACTCCACCAGTGAGCTGGAAACTTTTAGTATTATGCCGTGTTTGGATGTGGATACTCGAATACTGCTGCAAACGAGGCACAAGACTTACTGGCGTCGCATGGCTAGAACGTGGTTTGCAAAATAAGAATACCAAGACAAATTGTAGCTTAAATTTTCAGTTGAATACAGGGGACCATCTGAAATACCCCACTAGAACGCCAGAACATCCGTGAGCATTATAAACATGGTACCTTTGATTAATAATATGTCAAGATAGAGCCTCACGCTTCTAACGTACTAAAACAATCGGGCCAACTTTGTTATGTTGGTGTGTGTGAGGCGTAATAAAACTTATCTCTATGTGCGTGCATAGTGATAGGGTTTATCAGCCTAGAATGGTAAATAAATGTTTTTTTCTACGCGTTCGTAGCTTCTACGGTCTGTCTCACATATTACGTATCAAAGCTTGGTACCTAACTATACTGATGTGCATTAATACAAGGCGTGGCGGTGTGATTTTTCACTGGCGAGTTCACCAACGCACGTGAAAAAACTGGATCAGAACGTGGAAAATCTATGCGCGAATGTAGGTATCACGTTATCATTTTGTGCTCTTCTTAGATGCTTTTTCTGTGCGGTATATATATAGGGTCCTTCTTTATATACTGAACGTTTTTTAAGGGGATGATCCACAGTTTACAGCTCAATATGCTGTCTCTGACATTATGCCTCGTTTACATATTATATGTTTACATGAGGCGTAAGTATGATGGTCATACTAAACAACATTCTCTTTGGGACCAAGATCCATACGAAAATGTATGGGACAGCAGATTTTTTTCCCGATTTCCATATTGGCCCCATATAGAAAGTTGTTCAGTTTGATGGTTGATCATTAAAAAACCGTCAATATTATTATTAAGTTAGACCCTGCATACTTATATGTTACAGGTAAGCTACTTACGGCACGAGCGCCTCATGTAAACATATAACATGTAAACGAGGCATAATGTCAGAGACAGCATAGTGAGCTGTAAACTGTGGTTATAATATGAGACTAGTTTGTTTGGCAACTATGGAGTTCTGCGCTGCACACATTTTGATGTCATTCATGTAATGCAGTTTGTGAATAGACGGTGACAGTTGCCCAGATTCCGTTTAAAGTTTATTCGTTAAACTTACTTATAAATTTACGAAACAGTAGCAAACAAGAATGTATTTTTTTCCAAATAGCATAGCATATGCTCACGACTATATTCCCCAAGGGGGTAGTCAGAGATATTCTGAAACCTCAGAACATCCACGTTTCTCCAGTAGTATCGAAACTTTGTCCAGTGTGACGGGGGGTGAGTCCGTCGCCACTTATAATGGACAGTTGGTACAATACATGCCTCGAAATTGAAGCTTGCAGGAACTTCGTAGTACAGAAGGTTATACCGGTTGCTCTCAAACGGTGAAGGAAAATGTCGTGAGGAAACCTGCGTACATTGAAGAAGAAATCCCGATGTGTATGAGACCAATCAGCATTCGGCACGCGTGGCTGACTGACGCCTTTACCACAGTATGAGAAAGATAACTTATACACCCTGTAATCAGTCGCCCTGTAGTGTGTGGTGTGTCTGTGTGCCCACACACTACAACCCTACTTGAGGGTAGGTCTGTGCCCTGCCAGTGGCACGTATACAAGGTGTAACAAAACACCATAGTAATATTCAAAGGGGTGGTTTAGAACATCAATCTAAACATCTTTCACTATGGAGATAAGTTAGGAAAAAGTCAGCTGTTCCATATAGGGTCCTTCTTGATATGCTGACACTTTTTTAAGGGGATGATCAGACCATAAAACTGATGAATTTTCTGTATGGCACCAAGATCGAAATCACGAAAAAAAAACAGTTCCTCCATACACAAAACTGCAACCTTACTCGAGCAAAATGTATGGGAAAGAAGATTTTTTTTTCGGGATCGATGTTGGTGCCATAGAGAAAGTTGTTCAGTTTGATGGTCTGATCATCCCCTTAAAAAAGTTTATATATTAAGTTGGACCCTGTATATTTGAGGAGACTAGATATTGCTGTTTAGAACAGTTAAAGTTATTCAGTATGATGAAACCAACTCTTTGAATATTACTATATAGGGTGTTTAGTAATGTATTACAACTCTGTATGGGCTGATGAAGATGATTAGATTACTATGATTATTGAGGCCAAAGAAAAGTTACATTACTGACTCATGCTTTTACCATTTTTGTTTCAAAGCAGTAAAAACTTGATCCATACAAACACAGTTTTATCGCCATGTTTTCCACACACGCTATAATCAGCACTAACTCAATTAACGGGAAGCTTCACTCGGATCCAGCGCTTGCGTTATTGTGCTTCGGGCACATAAATTGACAAACTGTCCAACTCTCATGAACAAGGCGGAATAAGTTGCTGCTTACGGTCAGTTGCGCGGGATTGTAAGGGGACATACGGGCTGAGGTTGCGTGGAGGGACGCTTGGTTTAGAACTTTACACGACTCACAATCGCAAACTCATTAAGGCGTATCTGCCCTGGACCACGACTCTCCATACTAATCGATGCGAACGAGCGCGTGGCTCCGGTCAGAATTTAGCTGTTTTCTTTGTAAAATTTGATGTTTTTTTAATAATTTCTAAAAAGTAAGAAAACCACATCATTCTAAATTATATTGTGAACAATATTGTAAATTTTCATTTTCTTCCGATTCAAAATGTAAATAGTTACAAATGGAAAAAAAGGGGTGACTTTAGAGTCCCTTTTCTTCGGTTTTATTCATTTAAATCGATTTCTAAAAAACCACATCACTTCTCATATCCTGTAGATGGTTCAGTTTATTTTTCAGCTCAAAAAGTGCCATATTTAATGAATAAAATGGTTACAAAGTTACCCAAAACCGGCAGGTAGCCCCTTAAACACGACCGGTAACACGATAACAATGCGTCGTCACCGTAATCGACGTCCCTGTGGTCGGGACAGTAGCAATCCCTGTCCACACTCTTTTTCTTTTGGCGTTCAAAGACGCTACAGGCACATCCCAGGCCGCTTCTCGCCGTTCCCACTACCCTTCCCGCCGCGTAGCCCCGGCAACGTCCTATGCCGAGATCCGTACCCTTTCTGGGTGTCCCTACGACAGTTTCTTAATTTCATTATTATTAATAAAGTGAGCACATAATACGCCAAGTAAGCCAATTAGGAAATAATTGTGTGTTACAAAACTTACTTACGATGAAGCGGCGCTAGACTGCTTACCATGTGAAGAAGTGCTTAGGAATCTCACTATGGCGACCTTAAGGAGACAAGAGTAGTGAAATAAATTTTTACTTAGCACTTAACACTATGATAACTTAATAACCAACCAGCAAGTATTGATTTTGCACCTGATTTTATGTCTTAATCTCGCTGCGAACCCGCTCAAAATACTTACCCGTGTATTTTCAATAAGGTCCACAGGCACCGTCCGTGATTTAGCATCCAACTTGGACCGTCCGAGGACCTACGGAACCCACGGTTGTTTGCTTAATGAACCATGCATTACTATTTGTGCTCTTCAGGTAATTAAGTAATAGGTGTATTTTGTTTGTGAATGTCTTGACATAAGTCATGTGTTTTGTTTTGATTAGCATGTGACTTCTTTCGATATACAAACCAATTTGAAGTCACCGTAAAACCTTGTAAAAGCAAACTAGTTATGTTTTAATGTAGGTGATTGTGATAAGGTTCTAAGGTGTCCTACATATCAAATTGGTTGACTATTAACGATACTAAAGATTTAATGTATACTGGATCCTTCTTAACATGCTGACACTTTTTAAGGGGATGATCAGACCGTCAAACTGCACAACTTTCTCTATGGGGCCAACATCGAAATCGCGGAAAAAGAATCAGCTGTCCCATACAAAACTGCAAACCTACTGGAGCCAAATGTATGAGACAGGTGATTTTTATTCGCAATTTCCATGTTGGTCCCATAGAGAAAGTTGTTCAGTTTGACGGTCTGATCATCCCCTTGAAAAAGTGTCAGCATATTAAGAAGGACTCTGTATTAGGTATAAACTCATGTTAATATTTTCAGGGTGGTCTAATAATAACAACCTCGTTTTTATTGTAGTAGCAAGGATGGAAGGAGACCCAATGTGTAGATTCTTTGACTGTTAATATCCAAGGAGAAGATGAGTTTAGGGTTTATGATGTGTGTATTTATTTATGTATAAGTAGTTCTAAGGTACAAATAAGGCTGTCTTATAGCTTGAGTTTATAAATGAGTGTCCAGATAATTACAGAATATTAATGGGTCATTGTCATATAGTGACAAAAAATTGTTCAAGACACGTAAATTCTTAAATAATGCTTTAATTTAATTTCTTTTTGCAAAAAGAATCAACAATTATATTATACTTTTTACCCAAGAAAATCTTTTTAATGAATTAATTCGATAAACTGAATTTTTGCTGTTTTTTATACTCAAAAGTCCGTTTCGGTGGTCCGTTCAAAACAGATGTATGCAAGTTTGCAATGCAAAAAGTAAATGTAAACTGCACTTAATGTTCGCCCTGTTCAGCTTAATTAGTTCTCTCAGTCCTCAAAAATCATGTGCTATTGATATGAATCCTAAAAGTGGGTCGGTTTTTTATTTAAATACGATTGTCACATGTTACACAAGTTGTATGTCTTTTCGGTGGTCCATATTTTTATCCAAAAATTTCAACATTTTTATGCTTAAACGTTCCCAAAAACAAATAGTTCCTTTCTAAGGAAAGTCATCAATATCCCTTGATGCATCCCTGATCCACATTTCATCAAAAAAGAGGAAAATCTTTTTCGTTTACCCAAAAATACTTTTTTGTCAAACTTCATAGCGTCTTTCCGGTTACTACATTAAATTTGTAAGTATTATTGAATAAGTGAAATTTTCGTTATAGCGCAGTACATACTAATGTCTAGTTTACAAACGCATCATATTTGGCTAGCCAGCCCGCTATAGTTTCAGGATAGCTGAATTTGAATGTGAAATTTCCGTTCGGTGGTCATCTTTTTGGTGGTCATTGGTGACCACTGACCAACAAATCGACTTCAGGAACAACGTTATTTTAACTTTTCTCCACCAATATGAACTGAGCCCGCTTAGGTGGTATATGGTCCACTCGCTGCCACCCTTATTTATGAGAGGATGCCTAATAAACAACCGAAACTTAGAGAAGAAGCAGGGACGAGAGATACTAAAAAAGTCGAAACGCATTAGTCAAAAAAATAAGGTCGTAGTAGAACTCCACCAACTTCTCCGGCTTCTTCAATTGTTTCACACACATATCTCAACCGGTGAAGTACAAAATTGTGAGGATGCAGGTTGCAGAGTTGAAGGTTGAGATGAAATTCTGATTGGATTCTACCAATCAGCATGTGGTAAATAGAACTGGCGAACAATCCCATACACCCTTCCTAAGGATAGGCCCTGAACCCTCTGCCGTGAAATTTACGAAAACTGATGATAATGATGGATGATAGGCATAATCTTCCCCTAAATCCTCCTCCTTCATCTGCTTCGAGACACACTTTAAGAGCTTTGAAAGGGAATTTGAAAACAGAAAGGTTTATTTATTATTAATGGAGTTAGAATCAAAATTAAGTTAGCATAAATAGAAGAGAATGAAAGATTAATAAACCGGATGAAAATTATCAAGAAACGTTAACTGAAACCACGGAAGATACTCATATTGTCAAATGAAAAAAACGAGAACCGAAAAGATGCCGTTTTGGTGGTCCATATTTTACTATATTTTTATGGTAAAAATTCGTAACAATTCCCTATATCTGACAAAGTATAATAAAATGTAACAACAGAGAAATTTTAATTGAGATTAATGTATGTTGAATTTTGTTTTATTTTATGAATAAAGCGCAATTGATGTCTTCTTGGTGGTCATCTGCACCTTTTCGGTGGTCAGAAAAAAACGTTTTTTGGTAATTATTTGATAAAGGAAGAAAAACGACCTAAATTTTTAATTTATTTATGTTATATTTACTATTTTACTTCGGTTAATAATGAAAAAGTGGTAAAAATTAACATCTTTTCACATTCCTTTCTTTGCACCCCTTATATGACAATGACCCTAATACTGTAGTGCTAAAACTAATCGGTTTGATTGAAAAGATTTTAATAAGAATCTTTAGGTACATTAAGACTTTAGCAAATAATCACGTGATTGTCACGATATTTTATTGCATTTGTTTCAATTTAATGACTGTCTTTGTGAATAAATAAGATCCCGTGATTTAATTTTCTGTGAATACGAAGGATATAAATAAAAAGTTGGCATTTTATATCACTATTTATTTTATTAATTAAATTAGTAAACTTTAAATGATTGTTCGATAACCTATTAACATTAAAATAATTCTACTACTATTACTATGAATAAGATTCTAAACCACTCATATTGTTAAAAACCTAAATATAAAGTAATTAAATTTTTAAAAACAATAAATTACTTACAATTCTTACCTACCTTATTAACCAAAAATACTTAGAATCAAGTACAAAAGTACCTACCTCACTTACAAACAAAATCATTCTTTGTTAACATAAAAAGCACGATTCTGCCAAAAATCTGCCAGGTCCTTAAACCTATCACAACACTGCCTTTTCCTCCTCGGACTACAATTCACGACAGGATTCCTCAATATCTTCGTAAATTTCCTCACTAAAGTAGTCACTGATTCTCTTGAAGATTGATCAGCTTGAGGACTAGATAAGTCAGCTATAGTCGAGTTAAGTTGTTCAAATGCTTCATCGATAAATCTGTCGACGTCATCTGTATCACTTTTTTCTTTTTCATCAATCGTGTCGTCAAATGAAAGGTCACTGGCTGAAATGCTGCATTGGACGAAATCTGGAACCTTGTTCTTCTTTAGGCGTATGGTACTGGTAGCTGAGCATAGCTTCTCAATAGATTTGAAGATATCGTCTATGTTGTCACAGATTTCTTCAACAGATAATGCTGAGAGTAACTGGCCGCTGATGAAATAAAACTGCTTCATTGGCAACTCTTTCCTTTCCTCCTCTTTTAGGTCTTGGAGAAAATCTTTGTAGTTCAAAGTTGAGATCGACTTCTTAGAGAAATTTCTCCCGACCTTCCTTCGGATTTTCTTGAACACGAACGAAGAATCGAAGGTGGTTTTTCTTAGGTCCAAAGTGCTGAAGACTGGACTGAGTTTCGGTTGGTCTTCTTCGGTTTCCAAATCGACTGGTTTCCATTCTTGGTCAAGCTTCATCCATTGCTCGTTTCCAGAGAGAATTAAGTCAGCGTCCAGTAGTTTAGAACTCATTGTGAAATATGTTCTAAGAGATGGTATGAGGTTGTTGATTCGTTGTAAAAATCTACTTCAAAATGCCTTTAAATCAAAGTTGAGAGGTTAACACAATGTCACCGTGCAGACGTAATGTGAAGAACTGATTTATTTAAAAAGTTACCTTCGATTTTAAATCGCAAGCACATCAATACAGTCATTAGCGAATATTGTTATCTCTTTCTCCCTCATTTGTTTATTTCAAACACGGTTTTTAAATAAATGAATGACTTTTGTAGAAGGATTATAATGTTACTAATATGGGCCAGTAATTAAGTAATTAATGAATGAACAGTGTTAAATACGGGAATTTAATCTAAATTATGTGCCAAATAAATGAAAAGATTTATTGTTATAGTGTTTAGAGCAAAATGATCGTAATTAAATGTATATTTCATTGAAAGCGTCATAATAAACTAAAACGCAGGCGTTTCTGATTACGGCTGTTAACAATAATGACAGAAATAATGTCAATTGTTATTAAAGACTAGTGTTTTCCCGCGACTTCGTCAGCACAAATTATATACCAGATTTTAAGTCGGATCATAAGCTATCAAACAAAAGAAGTTTCATCAAAATCGGTTCAGTAGTTTTTGCGTGATGCGCGAACAAACAAACTAACAATTTTGTCAATAGATGGCGCTGCACGTTTTTAAATCGCGCTATCGAATGTGATTTGAATTTATATGAAGAGAACCGCTACTTTTTTTTTCCTCATGTTTTTACGGTTTTATACGGTTAAGATAAAAGATAATACGTCATTTTGATTTACATAGCATAATAGTTGGACTACCAGTTTTCTCGCATCAATTATCCGTTTCAAAACATATTTTTTTGTATTAACTTTGAGTTCAGTTTATAAAAAATGAAAATTGCATAAATATTATTTTTAAAGAGTTTGTCTGTCCTAGGTCAGGAGGTAGGTAGGCTATTTAGCCTAGTGTGGAACAAATCGCTGTTAAACGACTCTTGTCTGTACCTAAACTTTTTGACTTCAGTTAGCCACCGAAAAAAGATGAGAATAACAAAATGACAACACACACACACACAATTGCAGTTTTTGGCTTCATTTTACTAAAAAAAAAATCGCGATTTCGATATTGGTCCCATAGACAAAGTTGTTTAGTTTGATGGTCTGATACTCCCCTTAAAATAGTTTCAGCTAATTTTGTTAGACCTTGTATTTGTTAGAAAACTCAGGTCTTGCGTCATTTAAAATCTTACAATAAAATGACCACTACAATAAAATAATAAAAAAAAATAGCTTTTTAGCTTATTTCCTTCTGTTATTGATGTAATTGATAAACGGATTGAAATAAAGTTGATGGTTAGTACTCGTGTCATAGGTACGCCCTTTTCACCGACTTAAATAAAAAGAGGTTTCGTATCGCACCCATATAATGTATACTACCGACTTGTAACTAGAATTTGTAATCGATGATTATAAATAAGTATTTATTAATTTTTTAAGTAGACTCTTATAAATAATTTTCTATTCACAATAATTATACTAACCAATAGAGATAATAAAAGCTGAGCTAAAACTCAGCTAGTAGAAATACCTAAATTATAAAGTGAGTGTGTAACGAACACGTGCCGACACAAATAAACATGGTACCTTTTGTACCCAACGGTCGGGACAATGTTAATTATCGTTTTTGAAATTAGCATGTGTCTGGATTTGTTACTGGTACAGTTAGCTGGCAAATATTGTTACAAACGTGTGTAAAAGTGATGAAAAATTTATTTAAATTTAGTATTGTTGTCAGGTGGACCGACCACCTGGTGAAGGCGGCGGGAATCCGTTGGATGAAGGCAGCGCAGGACCGGTCGTTGTGGCGATCCTTGAGGGAGGCCTATGCCCAGCAGTAGACGTCCATCGGCAATGATGATGATTATGAGTGTTGTCAGGAAAGAACAATAATCAGTAAACCTTGCTTCAACTTTAAACTAAGTATAATTTTAAGCGTACAAGAGACCGATAAAACATGCAAGTTCAATCTTTATTTAATTTTAGTTGTAATCTAATTGCAATCCAGTTACTATTCAACCGTGCTGAATTCCGTATCGCGCTAGTCTTCACTTATTTACTATGTGATTGACAGCGGTAACGAGTCAGTAGCGATCGAGTTACAACTAAAATTGCTGTGAAATGATTAGTGCGATAACGAATGGGCAAAAAGTTGAAATTTGGTAGCGGTTTAGTGACGATTCTTTGGAAATGTATTTAGCGCAATCGTCTCCCAGTATAATGCTGAGGTCCAGCTATAGAATATTCAAAGGTTAAGGACGGATTGATGGTGGAGTGGAAACCACGTCAGAGGCCGTAAGGCGGGCGGTTTGAATAAACTCTGACACCAGGGCTTGCCTACACGATAAGAAGAAGAAGATGGTGGAGTGAATTATACATTCCGTATATTCAGAATATTCAAGCTTCAATAGGCAGTGTCAAATGTCAGTGTCAGTGTCAGTGACAAATCGAGATATTATGCCTCCATCTTTATTACTTCAAGAATGTTAAAAAGAGTGTGCATGACGTTTTTCTCGTTTTATCGCTTTATTGTGTGTGGCATATTAGCCGTGCCTGACGACGTTAACGGTTCTTATACTAAATTTAAATTGTGTAGTCAACTTTTTTTGCGAACGATGATACCTAGTAGGTAATAAGTTCGTAGCAGTACCTAGCAAATATGACTTGATCTCTAATGAGCAGGGATCTCATAACGCGATACGTTAATAAGGTCTGTATTGTTCAGGTTTATCGTTATCTGAATTAACTTCTATAAAGTTCGTATATTGGAGCGTAGTATCCTGGGTTTATAAAGAACGGATCGTGTCAGGAACAAGTCCTTTAGTAATATTGAATGGGGTAGTTTAGACCATCAAACTAAACAACTTTCACCAACATAAAAATCAAAAGAAAAAAATCTGCTGTTCCATACATTGTAGTCTAGTTGGTACTACAGTTTTGTATGAAAAAGCTGTTTTATTTCATTTTAGTTCGATGTTGGGTGGGGCCAACACTATGGATAGTGAAAATAGTTTGATAGTCTATATCACCCCTTTAAATATAACTAGGGTGTTTTTTTACACCCTGTATACAAGACACAATGTGTTACGTGCCAAATACCTTTTGCTGGGGTAAAGTATAAGAAAGAGTATATAAATTACTACATAACTGTGGTCTTGTGGGATACCTAATTATATAATCATCGATTACAAATTCTAGTTACAAAATGGTTAGCTACTTTTACATCTGCATAGCATAATATACTCACGACAATATTCCCCGAAGGGGTAGTCAGAGATATTCTGAAACCTCAGAATTTCCACGTTTCACCAGTAGTACCGAAATTACTGCTGAAACGTACCGTACTACTTTCGTGCTACTTTACAATAAAAAAAAGTACTACCTTACAAAAAAAAGGATAAAAATGTCATAAAAAATTCAGTACTCCTTAATACAGTCACAAATCAGCAAACATAAAAACTCTCCACAATAAAATATTTGCAAAACTTATGGGCTTTCATAAACATCCACTATTTCCACCTTAATCTTATTATTTATCGCGTCCGCTAAGCGTCTGGGGCAATTAAACGCATCCAGTGCTGGCCATGTATCATAGACAGTAATCCGGGGGACAGAATCATAATAACAAAAAACAATAAAAATAACGTATTACCCCGTGAACTCGGCTCGAATCGGAGCGGAGGATGCTGGGCTTAGGGTGGCGTGGAGTCGACGGTTGAGTTGAGACAACAAGTTTACCGATGTAGAAATAGTATTATTGTTACTTAGTTAAGGCATGGTGTCCTATCCCATACAAATGAAATTTTTGTTAATAAAATGGCAATATATGGCGTTATGGTATCGATTTGTAATTAATGTTTACGTAAAAGTGTAAATTGTTACTAAAAATACATGATCTGACTACAAAAAAATCTCGTGAGCCTCGGAAAATCAAGCAATTTACTTTGCCCGAAGACTGCCCGCGTTACGGCAGTCGCGTTCCATTGTTTGACGTGGGGCATCTGTACTGTATAGTATTATATAATCTGTGGTTATGGTATTCTTCGGTATAATAGTAGAATTTATTAGGTGTCGCTCAGAAATTTAGCTTTACAGGATTTTCTATTAATCAAATGAATCTACGACCAATTTTCTTCTTCCTGCCCTTATCCTATTACTTGGGTTCGGTGCAATAAGTAGTCTTCCTCTCAGAAATTTGAGGAGCATCTTTTTTCTCTGTAAATTTACTCAGTATGTATAAATCGTTCTTCTTTACAAAAAATCGTATTTTGGATTTATTTATAGAATATCGATATTTCACATTTGCATAACATTTTTAATTACTTTTTCGAAAGAGGAATATCCATTTATTTATGTGATGATTGCATAAAACGTACAACACTACCAAGCCAACGCAACCCGCTTACATTGCAACCATGTAGTGAATTTATTTAGTTCCGATTTTTAAATCACAATCAATTCAATAGATTTTTCAATCTGTGATTTATCACAGCGCCTGCAATCGGTTTATCGTATTGACCAATCTCGGGTACATTCTGCTCTTTCCCTTTCTACCTCTAATTATCGATGAGTTAGCCAATAGTACCTTCACTTTCTATGTGCTTATTAAAAACTTTTTAGTCACAACACCGACTCCACACCACTGCAAACTCCAAATCCACATTCTGTTTGTGCTCATTCTTAATATGGGGCAAAACTGTTGGAAGAACAACAGTTTTTGTTGTATATTTTATGTTCTGTGACGCCATAACTCAGCCATGTGACATGCCACCCTGAGCCTCCGTGATAAACCGGCTATGTACTGAAGTACACTATACTTTAACATTATTTATAACAGGGCAGTTATTTTTATTTATATTCTTTGTTTATTGGTTTACTGTGTCATGGATTGTTGGGTTTCGTTAAGTGGCTCTTTGGATGGCGTGATGTACATAGTATTCATGGTGTTCTTTATTATATTTTTGCTTAGATAAATTGACGATGTACTAGTCCTTTCTCCTATAGTTGTTTAACTGCGGCCGCAAGAAGTACTTACAATGCGGCCTTTTTTCGCATAATTTCATTAATCTTGGCAGTATATTGTAATTTAGGATACAAGTAAATTCTGCAGTCCGTTCCTTATAGTCATGGCAATAAGAACAGACGGTTGATGAAGCAAAGCCGTGACAGAGTGGTGGCCGAAATCATGCAAGAGAGAGGTAGGTTGTTCAGCCGCCAGGTGAGGTTGGAAAGTTTTGGATGCAACTGGCACAGGACAGAGACAATGGCATAATGGGGAGGAGGCTTATAAACCCTGCAGTGAGTGAACAAGAGCTGATGATGATGCTTCTTGATAGTCTCTTTGTTCAGGATGGATTTCAGCAGTGGACTGTATTTAAAGACGATTTTTCAGTTTTCAATTCTCCTAGTTTATTCAGCTCTTTCGCTCTTGCTTCTTGTTCGGAGTGTGTACAAATTTATCATTTCTATCGGTTGATACAGCCGCGAGCGTCAATACCGTAGGGACGCCCGCGCCTGCATTCACATTTCTCATTTGAATTTACTTCAATTTTCACTATCGAGATCTCAGTTTTCTAGCTATTCTGCTTATGTATTACATAATATCCTACGTAAACATAGTACATAAAATTCCCCAATTTTTATCCTATTAGGAAATAAAACACCCCAGTGTATCGGTTTGTATTTTACAAAGTTATAACGAAATTAGTCTTAAAATTATTACATTTTCCATCTTATCATATGGGATAAAAACCAAACGGTGGTTGTTAGGATATAATTATTACATGGAAACCTTATCTCTAATATCACATTATCAAAATATAAACTTACATTAAAGGAAAATAAAGCAAAATGGTAAAAATCATATAATGTCAAAAGGTACAAATCAAAAACTATCACTACTTATCGTCTATTACAATTTGCTTATTTATCTAAGTGCGTGGCCGGCTGGCCGTCCGTAACATTCTCCCCTCAGTGCAGCTTCAGCGGAGCGGTAACTTGAAGGACGGCTAGCTTACTTGACGGTCTGCGGTAGAGGCCCCTCTGCGTGCGATGCCAGCGCTGCGTCGTTCGGCCATGTACTTCTCTCCCGTTATCAATGGGCTTGCAGATGACCACACTATGTTGTCGGATGCGGTCATTGCTCTCTTATCGCCGGGGTCAAAGGGCACGTGTGTGAGTGTCGGTGCTTTCGTGTCGTAACCATACTTATCAGGTGGCGTGACCCATACTTCTTTCGTCGGAGACGTCTGTACAACTTTCATCTTTGCAGTGTTTGAGCGTGTTGAGTTTCTTATTACGCTCTCTACTGCGGGTACCCGGCGCCTTTCTGGCGCTGCTATGCGTGTATCTTTATCGCTTGGGCGACGTGCTACGAGAGGAGGGAGGTAGCACTTCGCACCGTTTCGTGTCGGCTGGACGGCCATTTGTGAATCAGTCCAGCCCACGGTTCTCATGGGTACTTCTTTCGTCGTGTCCTCGATATTGCCAATATCATCTGCCGTTTGCCGTTCCGTACCAACTACTTTGCCCGCCAAAACCACGTTCACGTGTTCGTCGCACTGTTCACTAAGCCAGTAGGCCGCTACGCCGTAGTCGTTCGCGCCTACGCCGTAGGCTTGTCTGCTTCCGTCGCGAAGTAATTTCGCATGTTCGCGACCGGTCGCTGCTGTCTTTTCGCTGTCGTGTGTGACGTTGTTCTGTCGGCGGGTGCAATCAATGTCGTCAGAGGCCTTTTCAGTTGTCGAGTAGCATGTCGATGTGACGGCTGGCAACGCTTTTCTCGAGGCGGGTGCTCGTCGGAGGGTACGTGCGGGGGGCGGTACTCGGTTCGTAGAGTCTAAACCGAACTCGTTCCCCGTCGTGTCCCTTAGCAAACCCAGCGTGTTTTCTTTCAGACTTGAATCGTTCGAGACGGCCGTATCGTCGTCTTCGTAGCGTTCTCGCTCAGTCTTGTTCTTCATAACCGTCGGTTTTTCCGTCGCGTCGATATCGTAACGCGCTTGATCGTATCTTATTTCGTTACTGCACCATTCGCAGTCGTCGGGTTCTCCCGTGGACAAATAAAGAACCGTTGAATCGCTCTGTACAACTCGTGGCAGAGAGCCGTATATGACCCAACCTAGGGTCGTTCGGGAGGCGACGGGTTCATCTTTGTTTCCTGTTCTCATTTCTCTGGACGCTATTAGGTGCCACTGGTCGGCGCCCAATAGTAACCGCGGCCGCGCGCTGTCGTAGCAAACATCTGACGCTTTCATGTGCTCTAGATGTTTAGCCACTAGCGCTCGCGCAGGTACCGTTTGTCGGTGCAAGATAAGGTTCTTTATCGTCCTTGCTTCGACGTTGAAAGTCTCCGAAAGTTTTCCCTTGACTTGTAGAGTGACTCTTCTGCTCTGTTCTTTCCTTTCGCTCGAGTTCACGGAGTTTATTCGTAGCGGTTGCACCGGGCCGTCGGCGCCTATCTCTTGTGCTAGTTCGTTGTCGATCAGCGAAACGGTAGAGCCTTCATCCAGTAGTGCATACGTTTCTACGGTACCGGTCGGTCCGGATACCGTTACTGGACATATTTTCAACAGGATAGTACGGTCTCCTTTCAGCGTTGTATTCGAACACTTTCCGGGTTCGGCTCAGACTCAGACTCCGGGGGCGTTTCGGTCTCTGGGGGCGACTCGTCTTCATGTCGTTTGATGTGCAGCATGGCGTGGTGGGGTCGACCACACCTGTCGATACTGCAATCTTTCTGTTTGCATTTGTTTGCCCAATGCTTTTGTTTCAGGCACTTAAAGCAGTAGCCGGTGCCTCGTACGGTCTCCCATCGCGCCTCTGTGTTCATCTTCGAGAACTTTGGGCACTTGGGCAAGTAGTGAGCGCCCTTGCATATCAGGCACGCTCTCTTTTCTTCATCTTCATCACTTGTTCCATAGACACCGCGTTGATCTTCATATCGTCGCTCATCGGAGCGTCGCGGGGTTACTTTTGGTTTCATCTGAGGCGGAGCGGCCGAGTGCGCCGTCGCGGTCGGTGCGGCGTACGCGTGTTTCAGAGCGCGGTCCGCTTCCCTCATTAAGAATTTAGATAACGTAGCTATCTCGGGTTCGCCGTAATCTTCCGTTTCTTCCGCGAAGTCGCACCATTTAGATCGGAGGTGCGGGCTCAGCTTTTCCGTTATGTCTCTCATCAACATAGGGTTCTGTAGGTACCTTCTCATGTTGATACCCGACAGAACGCTGATAACGTTTTGTAGCTTGATAGCGAAAGTATTCAGTTCTGTCGCGGACGATCCAAGCTTCGGCAGGCGCTTTAAGTCAAGAAGTGCTTTGTCTACTAACACCTCTGGTCGACCGAAGCATTGTTCCAATGTTCTCATTATCTGCGACGGGTCGCTTTCTGTATACAGCAAAGCTGAGACGGCCTCTCTCGCGTTTCCTGTTAGACTGTTTCTAAGTCTGGCGATGTTTTCAGTTGACGAGTATCCGTATAGCTGTGTAGAGTCGCGCATGGCCGCCTTGAAGGCCAACCATTCGTTCGGCGCGCCGCTAAAGCTGGGTAACTCTTGAGCTTGGCGTGGCGGGGGTCGAGAGCGCGTTGTCAACTTCTCTAGCGCTTCCGCCAGCCTATCAGTCGAATCCCTTTGTCGCGGGGATGTCGGCGAGCGATCGCGATATAGCTCTCTATGTCGCGGCTCTTCTTTCTGTCGTTCTTCTCTGTGTCGGTATCTATCTGTCGGGTCCCTTTCTCGCGGGGGTTTGGGCGAGCGATCGCGACATAGTTCTCTATATCGCGGCTCTTTTCTGTTTCTGAATATGTCTGTGGGGTCCTCCTTATCTCGCGGAGGTGAGGGCGAGCGATCGTGACATAGTTCTCTATGTCGCGGCTCTTCTCTATGCCGCTCTTCAGTTTCTAAGATTGGCTCCTCCCGTCGCTGGTACTTTCGGACGACGAGCGGTGGCGGCTTAGCACTATCAGTTTCTTCTGTCGTTGTTGCGGGGAGCTCCCCCCGTATTCGTACGGGGTCCGCAACGGCGCGTCGAAGCCATTCGTCGACACGTTCATCGCGGTTGGTGGGCTCGTCTTGCAAACTTTCTCTATCTGTCTCTTCTTGCAGTGTCGCGATATCCAAGGCAAGCTTCTTCTTTATCAGCGAGGCTTCGAGCTCTAGTTCGCGTTTCTTGATCGCAGCTAATCTTTCTTCGGCTTCGTACTCGGCTTGCTTGATACGGGCAGTGGTACTCGCATTCGATCGTACAGAGGGCGCTCTTGACGCGCGACGACTCTGTTGGCGCTGTCCCGTAGCTAGCTGGCTTGAGTAGGCGTTAGTTGCGGTAGTCAAGGTGTCGGTGGTGAGGGCGGGGTAGGCAGTGGTAGGATTGGCAGTCGGTATGGCAGTGGCAGGATTGGCAGTGGTAGGAGGGTTCGTCTCCGTTGGCTGCGATCTTGAGTCTTGACTAGTCAGCATGGAGGGCGACGCAGGGGGGCGCTCGAAGACTATTCGTCGGATCTCCGTGTCGTCCAGGCTGCGTCCCTCTTGTGACTGGCTTCTTGTCTGCGGCATCTTCCCGTTGTTCTATCTTCTTTCTTCTCTCTTGCCTAATTCCCTAACGTCCCTAACGGTCCCTAACACTAACAGTACCTCGGGAGGTGACGCTATTCGCCGTTCGCTCCCTTGGCGATGGAAAGGTAGGGTAAGGTAGGGAGGCACTAACCCAGCAGAGGGCACGCACAGTTACGAGTTTGCTCAGAGATTGAGAGGAACGCTCAACCTCCTCGACAGTGCCTACAGTCCGGCCCCGTCTGTGCGCACCTTACCGGCGATAGTCGAACTGTACGACCAGTCTTGAAAAAGACTGACCGGCAGCCGCGTTCGAACGGCTGCTCCCGCCTTGAACGGCGTTGAACTCTGTCCCCACGGTTATAACACCGCAAGGTAGTGAGAACAGAGCACACGGTACACCCGTGTTAGAAACAAGAATGATTTTATTGTCAGGTTCTTCTCTCTTCATACACGGAGCCGGCTGCTTCGACGTAACCTTCGGGTTCGGCGGTTCGGCAGCAGACTCTTCTCAGCACTGGATTCTTCTCTCTTCGGATCCGGCGCTCGATGGACCAAACTGTTCAGGATGGATTTCAGCAGTGGACTGTATTTAAAGACGATTTTTCAGTTTTCAATTCTCCTAGTTTATTCAGCTCTTTCGCTCTTGCTTCTTGTTCGGAGTGTGTACAAATTTATCATTTCTATCGGTTGATACAGCCGCGAGCGTCAATACCGTAGGGACGCCCGCGCCTGCATTCACATTTCTCATTTGAATTTACTTCAATTTTCACTATCGAGATCTCAGTTTTCTAGCTATTCTGCTTATGTATTACATAATATCCTACGTAAACATAGTACATAAAATTCCCCAATTTTTATCCTATTAGGAAATAAAACACCCCAGTGTATCGGTTTGTATTTTACAAAGTTATAACGAAATTAGTCTTAAAATTATTACATTTTCCATCTTATCATATGGGATAAAAACCAAACGGTGGTTGTTAGGATATAATTATTACATGGAAACCTTATCTCTAATATCACATTATCAAAATATAAACTTACATTAAAGGAAAATAAAGCAAAATGGTAAAAATCATATAATGTCAAAAGGTACAAATCAAAAACTATCACTACTTATCGTCTATTACAATTTGCTTATTTATCTAAGTGCGTGGCCGGCTGGCCGTCCGTAACACTCTTGGTAAAGTACATTAAAGCAGAGTATCAAGGTCTCTAGGGAAATCATAGCCTCGTTATATTACAGACATGAAATCAGAATTATATTAGTAGTATTAGAAGCTTACCACACAATATATGTCCGGCAATATGTACGATTTTACGTAAATATATAACGTGCATAAACTCTCGAATATAATTACTTGAGGGATGGCTATAACTACTACATTTTGAAGCATGCAGTTGTAATAAGGCTCGCTTTTGGCATATTGTAATGACGTGCCAAATTTAATTACGACCTACCATAGACTTAAACTCTAGCGATAGATTTGCCCTTCCATAGAAGCAACATGTTCCATTTGAATGAGGTGTACGCACCTGATTGATGTTCCCGAGTTCACTTCGTCACTATGGCAATGACAGACCGCAATGTGTCATTTTGTGTTGTTTTGTGTGACATGTTGTTTGTTTGAACGAGCTTGTCTATCGCTAGAGTAATATGTCTATGCGAACTACGTATTTCCTTATCTTATCTTATCTAATGTTTTGATACCACCATTATCACCGTCAGACTATCATAGTACAATGCTAAACAAAGACTCTCCCCAAAGGCGCACCACAAAACTCAATCATAGACCTTCCCAATCCACTCTACCAGCTACGTTGCTCCAGCGGACGCCCCCACGATGGCATAATTCCATATAATTGTTTTTGTTCAATAAATCATTGAAATAAACATATTTCAAATTAAATACATATGCGGTCTAATCCATAATGCAAACTTTTCAATTCGGGCAGTGTAATGTCGCGGATTTATGAGCCGGGAATACTTTATCGGGTAATTATCGTAAATTAATTAGCAGCAAAATAATGCGCCTCCATTAATGCTGCGATGTCATCGTATGGTTTACAGGATGTGCTGTGATTTGCGAGATATTAAATTAGTATATAGATTTATTGCGAAGAAGAGTCTACCCATCAAACTGAACAACTTTTACTATAGGAGCAAAACAATCGGAGCAAAAAAAAAATCTGCTGTCTCATACTAAACTGCACCCGCCGCCTACGCGACTTAAATGTATAGGACAGCAGATTTTTTTTGTGCTCCGATTGGTTTGCTCCCATAGTAAAAGTTGTTCAGTTTTATGGGTTGACTCTTAGTTTAAAAGGATGCTAATGATATCAATTTTACCCTGTATTAGGTAGGTAACTAAAGCCTGACCAGGAAAATAAAAAACCTGGATTGGGGGCGCTGCAATCGACTGTCACCGTTAATGTTAGTGTTCCAAGTACAAAAATTAGTTCCAATGATTTTCCGCAACATAGCGAGGTTTTTTATTTTCCTGGTCAGGCTTTACAATTGTAGCAAAGCTCACTTTCATCATCATCATCATCATATCAGCCGATGGACGTCCACTGCTGGACATAGGCCTCCCCCAAGGATCGCCACAACGACCGGTCCTGCGCCGCCCTCATCCAACGGTTTCCCGCCGCCTTCACCAGGTCGTCGGTCCACCGTGTGGGGGGCCTACCCACGCTGCGCTTTCCGGTACGCGGCCGCCACTCGAGAACCTTCCGGCCCCATCGGCCATCGGTTCTGCGAGCAATGTGCCCCGCCCACTGCCACTTTAGTTTAGCAATTCTTTGGGCTATGTCAGCTACTCTGGTTCTTCTGCGGATTTCTTCATTTCTGATCCGATCTCGCAGGGAAACTCCGAGCATAGCCCTCTCCATTGCCCTTTGGGTGACTTTCAGCCTTTTTATGAGGCCTTGAGTGAGCGACCACGTCTCTGTTCCATATGTCATCACTGGCAACACACACTGATCGAAGACTTTCGTTTTAAGACACTGCGGTATTTGGGACGTCATGATACTACGTAGCTTCCCGAACGCTGCCCAGCCGAGTTGGATTCGACGGTTGATCTCTTTCTCAAAGTTGGACCTACCTAACTGAATAGTTTGTCCCAGGTAAACATAATTGTCAACAACTTCGAGCGCAGAGTTTCCAATCGTTACAGGAGTGGGTTTAACATGGACATTAGACATGATCTTTGTCTTGTCCATGTTCACTGCTGTTGTCAAAGCTCACTTTAAGCATTTATTATTAGTGAAGGTATCAAGATGGTGAGGTGTAAAATGGTGATAGGTGGGCTGGCTAGCCTTTCACCTGCAAATGCACTGTGTAAAATACTCTTAATTCTTAGTTACCTCGTAAGACACCCACCTGAAAAAATGGGGTGGGCCCTTCTAAGTGCGTTCACACACGATGACGCACTGACGGAGCGGCAGATGGCAGTCCATAGAACCACACCCGGTGCGTCAATGCGTCACCGTGTGTGCTTCTATGTGCGGTTTCATACAGCTCCTTGCTTCACAAATGACGGACTCACGTCTGCCGCTGCGTCAATGCGTCATCGTGTGTGAACGCACTAAGCCGTAACCACACGGCAAATTTTTATTGCATTTAGAAACAAAAATAAATTATGGGCATGACATGGTCTTCTCGAAAAACACAACAGTATTTTTGAATTGATGGACATACCTAAACCTATTATTTCGCTGCAGTCAGCTTTACAACAAAAAAGTGTTATTTATAGCAAGTATGATTCCACTGCATGGCAATCTCACGAATAATTGTAAGAAGAATACAACTACAGTTGCAGCAAAAACAGCCTTAAATCCTCCGTCAACATACCAAACAAATTAATTAAAAGCACCATCTCAAAAAAACCTTAGAACAAAGCATACAAAAGGTTCTTATTCCAACATCACCCTATAACAAAACGTCGCAAAAATATGACCGCTGGGCGTGGTGATCGCATTGATTGCTATTATTTCGAGTCATTAAATCAAAGGAACGACAATTCCGCTCGCTCATTATGGCCGCTCCCGCCATTTTCCACGATATGAACGCTGAAGGGTTGCTCTAGTTTCATTAAACATTTAAAATTGTATTTTTGAAGAAATTATTTTATAAAGATCAGCTGGTTCAGTGCAGATTGGTGCAAGCAAAATAGAGGTCAACTTGCAGTCAGAGGATTTTCATTGGGAGATATGCGATATAGCTAAGCTGTGCGACGCGTAGCAAATCTATGAATCAATGTATCCGCGTCCACCAAAGCTATGCAGTGTAGAAATTGAGTAATTTGCTGTTTGATAACAAATAAAAATAAATATGAGCGATTTGAAGATAATTATGTAGCTAACAACTTAGCTAAATCTTAGCTACGTATCTTAGCTTAGTTACTTAACCTAACTTAGCTAGGTAACTAAGCAAATGTCGAAATGTGTGTCTCGTTGTGTGTATGTCCTTTTCTCATCGTACCTACCTCTTTCGAGGAGCACACATCCCTAGCTTATAAATTATTCTAAGCGCTCATCTCTCGCTCGAGTTGTAGGTAAAATTAACTCTATGGCCAGGTTATCCAAGTGCAAGCGTCTCTTTCTTGCAAGCATAAGTTTGCAATTAGCCATCCCGCTCCAATTGAAAGCAGGATTGCAAAAAAAACGTGTTTTTCATCAATATCTTTGCTCATGGGTGTTTCTAAGCTCAAAATTCTACGGAGTTCACTAGAAATATTTAATGTTTTTAGTTAAGTACAAGAATAAAAAGTTAAATATCAGCAGTTTAATCACAGTATTGAAAAAAACATAACAAAAAGGGGTAACTCTGGGATTTTTTTCTATCTATTAAAATTAATCTAATCGTGTAATTGAGAACGGTCGCCTATCAGCCAGATCCTTAAATAAGACATAATAGGTTTTCAGACTTTAAAACACAGTTTAAAACCCTTTCGTTCGTGTTCAAAAAACGGCCTCGACCGGATAACAGCGTCTTTACTAAACTATGAAAATTGAGTGATCTGATTGGTTATTTTTTCTCGCACACAGCTTAGCTACATCGCACATTTCTGGTGGATAGCCAGCCTTGTAAAACCTTTGATCTGGTTTAATGAATAAGAACACCGCAATCGAACTGGACAGACTTTTATACACGTAGTAGAAACAACTTCGACAAAGAAGTCACTTGGCGATCCAGCTGGGATCAGCTGCTTTCGGGAAACTTCGTCATAATTATAATAAAATAAAACTCGTGTGTCATAGCTGAATTCCATTTAGCTATAACACACATGCTTCAATTTTAGTAAAACAGAAAACTGCCGTAACGGAACCAACCCACCACGAATTTAATCAGTTGCCTCAGTTCGTAGTTAAATTTTGATTTACGTCTCCCCGCGCTGTAGTTTTTGAACTGATCGCGTCGGTCATTGTTTAGTTCGTACTTTGTTATTGAGATCGGTGATTTAGTACTGTGAAGAAAAACGTAGTGAGAAAACTTGTATACGCAGAACCAGAAAATGAGTGCGAAGTTAAATAATCTGTATTGGGCACGCGTGGTGAAGTAACGTCCATACACCCTCGTTAGAACAGTGCCTTGCAGAAGGTCCTATACAGGCTGATGATGATTTATGATTGGGTGGCGTAAGTACTTCTGCAATAATATTTGGTCGTGTTCCATCGATTCGATGGCTTGTCATTTCAAATTTTTCCAGAGCATTATTTTGCCACAAGCTCTGTTCGCGTGCAGGTGTCCTAGCAGGAAAGGCAAGCAAGGCAATATAATTAGGTATTAACTGGGAAGAACAGAAGTGTGTTACTTTCGACCGTGCAGGAAAATTTTCTTCTTTCAATTTATTGTCATGAATAATTTTGATAGGTGTATGTAAGTGATAAAAAGAAATTGTTGATCTACGACTGAGTCTTCACTAAAGAAGAAAAAAATAGTTTCGTAGGTAAGTAACCACTTTTCTGCAATGGGCACGGGTAGTGGACTAGACCCGTACTTTTTTCACGAATTTAATTCAATTTGATGGGGTATATCATCTACTGTACTTATATGTATCATAATGAATATTTTTATTTTATTTTGAAAAACAAATCTCATATTGAACAAAATCAAACAAACCTCAAATCAGAACTCATCAAAGCCCATAACCCATTTACTAAAACAAGGTGCACACATTAAAATGACAAAACACCATCATCGCGCACCATCGCCGCAGCGATCGTTTCAAAACCGTCACAAAATTAGCATTAATGCGATCGTAAACCCGTCATCATGGCGCGATAGACCGTGTGATTCGCCTGCATTGCCTGCGCTTAGAGAAATTTATATCGCACCCGAGTCTAGTGAATGGGTTATAGTTATGGTAGAAATTACGTTGTTATTTGGTTTGTAATGTTAGATGTACTATCAACAAATAAGATTTAATTCGGTTTACGTATGTCATACGTCCAGAATGACGTAGACATCTGAAGTAGAAGGTCTTTGCCCATAATTGAGTCAACCTATGCAGGTTATGTGTCCTGCCTGATTGCGGTGCTGAAACATAGAAGCTAATAAGGCAAAACATGCACAAAATAAAGGCCTCCGCACATAGCAGTGATTTTGCGATATTTGTTCTCAGTACATTTTGTATGGGGACGCACTCGATCCCACACACTGCTGCGATGTTATTGCAACCTGACGCAATCTCTTTCGACTACATTCAGTGGTGGGGCGCATGAGTGACGCGAATCGCGGAGTCGCTGCAGTGTGTAAGGTGTCGCGATATCGCTGTCGATAATATCGCTGCAATGTGCGGAGGCTTTAAAAGTAGCATAGAGACCTACGGAACATACCATATGCTAGGTATAATCACTAGTGGACCGAGTACCTAACGACGAATAATTTGACGAAAAACCAAGGTCGAAGACGTGAGTAAGCGGATCACAAAGTTGAAGTGGAGATGGGCAATACCTACACTTGGCTATACGGGAAGACGGCCGGTGGACCAAAGTATCAGAGCCAAGAGAGGGACGGAGGTCAGTTCGCAAACCACTAGAACGTTGGTCTGATGACATTCTGAGAGTGACGGGTTCACATTGGATCAGATTAACAATGGCGCAATAAAAGGGAGGCCTATGCCCAGCAGTGGGTTAATGTGGGCTGATTAGATTGATTTTTGCATGTCATACATGCAAAGTGTACAAAAGCTCTCTGAATTATTTAAAGAAAAACATTTCGAAATTTCTCCCATAAGCCATAACCATCTACGAAACTCCCCAATTCTAAAATACGCTCGTAAAATTAGAATCTCACCCGCCATTATTTACTATCGCTGCACTCAATAATATCGCGCGCCAGATAATGACTGCAGTAAATATGATTTAGGGATAATCATCTAAAGGATGCGCTGGTGCCGAATTATTGGTGATATATTGTTTTAATGGTTGGAATAGGGTACGTGGGTTTATTTTGATGGATGTTTGGCCGGGGTAAAGTTACACTGGAGAAAAATATATGGTAGTACCTATATGTAGCCAGTGATGACATATGGAACAGAGACGTGGTCGCTCACTCAAGGCCTCATAAAAAGGCTGAAAGTCACCCAAAGGGCAATGGAGAGGGCTATGCTCGGAGTTTCCCTGCGAGATCGGATCAGAAATGAAGAAATCCGCAGAAGAACCAGAGTAGCTGACATAGCCCAAAGAATTGCTAAACTAAAGTGGCAGTGGGCGGGGCACATTGCTCGCAGAACCGATGGCCGATGGGGCCGGAAGGTTCTCGAGTGGCGGCCGCGTACCGGAAAGCGCAGCGTGGGTAGGCCCCCCACACGGTGGACCGACGACCTGGTGAAGGCGGCGGGAAACCGTTGGATGAGGGCGGCGCAGGACCGGTCGTTATGGCGATCCTTGGGGGAGGCCTATGTCCAGCAGTGGACGTCCATCGGCTGAGATGATGATGATGATGATGACCTATATGTAACAACTTCGCGCCGAAAGTCGGTGGCGCATTATGGAGAGGTATGGATACTCAATCACGAGAGACCGGGTTCGAATCCAAACGGACAGTGCCATGTATCAATGAGTTTTGAACTTATGTACGTAATACCGATTGCTCTCAAACGGCGAACGTCGAGAAATCAGAGTTACCTACATGTTAAATTCACCAATCCACATTGGGCACGCGTGGTGCACTAACGCCCATACACCCTCCCTGAGGATGCAGGGCCTACCCAACTTAGGACTGGGACTATAAAACTTATAATAGGACTTATAAAAGGGTGATGATGATGAATAGAGTACGTGGGCTAAATTTTGATGGATTTTTGGCAAGAGTAAAATTCGTTCGTTCAGAAAAATACGGGAAGGGAAGTTAGTGACCAAGTGTGTGTCGGAATAGCACTAAAGATCCTGGAGATTTTTTTTAAACCTAAACAATTGATAAATAGGTATGGTGATACGGATCTCGAAATGAGCAAGACCGACTCGTACTTCGCCAGTTTTTAGATGGTAGTCATCTAATGAATATTTCTAAACCTTTTTATGGGTCTATATACATTTGGTGAAGATCCCATACGTTTCTATCATCATTACCAGATTCAGAAAACCGGCTGGTACTAAACACCAACATAGGTAAACACCTTATGTTCGATCTGTTTAAGAATAATTTAACGAACTAAATGACTTATAATTCTTTAAAGAAATCCCTTCAAACCACCCATAAAACCATCTCACTGAACAAACAAGCTTGGCGTAAAGGCAACAACACACTAACTCACTGGCATTTAGTATGCGCGCGCTATATCGTATATCCGGAGACTATAGCATACTAAATCCACATACAGGGTGCGCCGAAGTAATAGGTGCGCCCAGATATTGCCAATACACGGCTGTGCAGATTTAAGATGGCCGACGGAGACTTGCCTTGTTTTAATTGGTCACTGCATTTTGATGTTGTATGAAGATGTTACAACACATGTTGCAAAAATAACTTTGTTAGATAAAATCTCTCTTAGAGCCTTTCAGCAGCAGCGCTTGCAGCCATGGCAAGGCGGCGTATCGCAGCGCTTTTTATTAAATACTTATTCCATGAAATCTCTCAACTAAGTCCTGTAGGTACACAGTAGTGAGTGGATCTGGTATGTAGAGGATGAAACAACGTGATTCAACAGTCAACGAGTTTGACTTGACATCATTTGTGAAGAGATTTTTTAATCAGCATAATGCTTAATGCACATAATTCGCTCTCAAACATTGGAAAAAAACATCGTACCAAAACTAACATAAGCTGAAGAAAAAATTCTGGTGCGTATGTGAAGTCCATGCACCACTCCGTGTTGGGCCCATGGTGGACTTAGTATGGCCACACACCTTCTTTGGGGTAGGCCTAGGTGATGCAGTGAAATACGTTCCAATGCATTTTATAATTATATTTTTAGGCTGATGATGATGATTAAAATATGATAATTTATGCTTGCTAACTGCCCAAGGTGCGTTGAACGGACCGAGTATTTGTTATATCACTAGGAGAGTCTCTTCATGGACCCTATTTTCTCTTCCATTTAATTTCTTTGAATTATATAGAGCGTATTACCAGCTCAAGCAGGATACCCCTGGCGTCCGGCAAACCGCACTGGTCAAAGTTACGGCTCGCAACTGCGTGCGCTGTGGACAAGCGGCCCGTCCGTATTGCTACACTTTATTGCTGCTGGCCGTTTGACAGCCGTGTGTGCTAAATGTTGGATATGAAATTTTGCATGGAGCACCCTGTCGATGGTTTGCTGTATTGTAAGCTGTAAAAAGGCTTTATAAAGATTGCTTAATAAACAAGCCGTGATGGTCCAGTGGCGTGTAACATTGCCTGCCGCGCAGGAGGTGATAGTTCGATCCCCGTCCAGGTCCACTCGTATCAATGAGTTTTTCGGAATTTATGTACTATTTGTGACACCACTGGCTTTTCGGTGAAGAAAAACATCGTGAAGAAACCTGCATGCTTCAATTTCGAGGCATCTATCCACCCACTGTTCACTACAAGTGGCGACGGGTCCCCGTAGTACAGAGTGTCCTACGGACAGAGTGGATTTTCTGAGGTTTCAGAATATCTCTGACTACCCCTTCGGGGAATATGGTCGTGAGCATAATACTTATACTTATGTTTAATAATAAGTTCCGTTGCTATGAAATATGAGAAGCTTTTATTCAATTGTAAGATTGTCGAACTGGTATACCTACACAAAAAATAACTAAAGAGCACTGAATTAAACCAAAAACTTGGACAAAGGGAAAAGAAAAATTTGAACACGAAGTCACGATCCTCGGATAGACAGGCTGGTTCACTACCAACTGTGCTATCGAGCTGTCTAAATCCATTAAGGATTCAAAGAAAGATTAGTTCCAAGACTTTGTTATCTAGTGATGATTGTTATCACGTGGTCAAAATGTGTACTGGGCCTAAACCCGAATTAAAAATAACATCCCTTCCTCTACATAATATATATAAGCATAAGCATATGCTCACGACTATATTCCCCGAGGGGGTAGTCAGAGATATTCTGAAACCTCAGAACATCCACGTTAACCCAGTAGTACCGCATCTCCGTCCAGTGTGACGGGGGGTGAGCCCGTCGCCACTTATGATGGACAGTGGGTACAATAAATGCCTCGAAATTAAAGCATGCAGGTTTCCTCACGATGTTTTCCTTCACCGAAAAGCCAGTGGTGTTACAAATCGTACATAAATTCCGAAAAACTCATTGGTACGAGTCGGCCTGGACGGGGATCGAACCATCGCCTCCTGCACGGCAGGCAAGGTTACTCGCCACTGGACCACCACGGCTATTCCTCCTCGGTCCACGGCTACTCCTTCCTTCCTCTACGGTTGTAAAAAAATACACTAGCACCTAATACTTAAAGAGATCTTTAAGACCATCAAACTGGACAACTTTCATGATGCAGACAAGAGACAAAAATAATCTCCTGTTTCATACCAGATTCGTATCGTACTTGACTCAAATAAGATAAGATAAGATAAATATTCTTTATTTGCACACCAAAATACACAAAAAAACAACAACAATATACATGAACAAGAAGGGTACAAAAGGCGGCCTTATCACTAAAAGTGAGTCAAATGTATGGGACAGTTGATTTTTTAATTATTTTTCGACGATCTCTTCAAAGTTGTTCAGTTTGATGGTCTAACTAAACCACTCCATTAAATATTGCCCTTGCACCTTGTACTTATATCCCTTCCTCTACTATACAAAAACTAAATCTAAAACCTAAACAATGACAATCATTTACGGTATCCGTAAAACCGTAGCAATGACCGGTTCTAATTACCCATAATTACCGTAACTGGAACCGATGCAGTTTTAATTCCGCCATTTTGTCCGGCTGGTCGCGCTAATTAGAGTAAGCGATGGCTTTTTGATATTGTTATTGATACGGCGTATGTGAAGACTCGAAAATTAACTAAAGGACCTTGGTAATTTAAATTAATTAATTGACGGCGTTTGTAACTATTCGTTAAGCCAGGTCAGAGGCCTATTAAAGCGGCTTGAAAATTCTCTGACAGCAAGTTGACCACTAACTTGCCTCGACCAACCCGCACTGAGCAAGCGTGGTGGAGTTTGGCCACCCTTATTCGTGAGAGTAGGCCTTTGCCCTGCAGTGGGATTCTACATTCTATACCTTACCTTACTTACTTAATTGAAGGTTCGATAGCTCGGTTTGTAGTGTACCAGCCTGTTGAGAAGATCGTCGCGGGTTCGAATGCCACAAGGGAGAAAAAATTGGAGGTTGAATATGAGTGACTTTGAAATACAAAAGTCCAGACTGAGTCATAGATGTAGTACAGGGTGTAACAAAACACCCTAGTAATATTGTTAGGTTTAGACCATCAAACTGAACAACTTTCACTACGGAGCTAACATCGAGAAAATATTTAAAAAATCTGTTAAGTATTTCATACAAAACTGCAGTAGGTTCATTCATTCATTCATTCATTTATTCATTCAATAACAATATACTAGTAGGGTAACTCTACTTACTCGACTCATATTATATACAAAATATTCGACTCATATTCATGGGCCGGTAGATTTTTTTTTAATTAAAATTTTTTACGCTCAACCACATTATAAAATGATTTGCATGTTTTTTTTACATCTTGTATATCGTTGTCTAGTCATCAAAATAAAGATTCTAGTACTGTCACTTTGGAACAAGACAATCTATATGACAATGTTCAAGATATTTATTATTATGATAAAATGTTGTTAGCAGTGTAACTTTCAAATTGCTAAAAGTGAACTTGGGTGAAATGAAAACCTTAAAATTGTATTTATACTTGTAACAAAGTTTCTGTCCATCCTGAAAAATACAGCCGAGTGGTTTCTGTATGAACATGACACTCAAAAGTCGTGAATAAACAAGCGAACTTTTGATGTGTCCATCAGATAATATTCACACAGAGCAGTTAATGAGTCAGTCAATTGTACGGAACCCAGTTAATGTCAATAATTTGATCGTTCCGCGACTTTATAGTGCTCATGATCCTCATAGCTATAAACTAACATTTCGATCCCGGTCCTTACTAGTGGTTTTCATTCATTCGTTCATTTAAATTTAACTCTTATGTACCAGACTACGTAATAGAGATAACACTGCACGTCACAACGCTGTCCCATTCATTGTGACGATCTCACCTCACTTAGGGGTGGTTGGGGATCTACCTCATAGCGGTCCACCCCCGGGCAACGGCATCACAAGCTACCAAGTTTGTGGTGGCGGTTGAACGATCCCCCACAGCGGTGTGGTAGGCTCCGCAAGGAGCCGCTGGTTCGCGACCACCCTCCTGTCGGAGTCTGGTGCTAAGCAGCTTGCTGTGTTCCGTTGATGTGCAGGAGTGCCAGTGCCCTTCTGGGTAAGCTCGCTACATCTTCGCCCCAATCTTTGTCCTGAGGACTAGATTTAGGTAAAGAGCAAACCCAGTTGTAGTAAAAAAAACACTTATTAAATCACTATCTCTTTCACCTGCCCGCGCTCCTTTTAGTATAATAGTTCAATATTTTACCAAACAGTTAGTAGGATCACACACGATTGCACATTAAATTAAATTAAATTAAAAATTATTTATTTCAGATTATTCATCCATATTGTGTTAGTAACAATTGTCTTATAACTATGTTAGTTCACAATTAAATACATTAATTAATAAATTACATGACAATTACAATATTACCTTTAAATTACATAACATTACCAACTTACTGTACAAATGGGGATGAGCTGGCATGCAGTAGCATCCACCTCTGTACCATGGGCGAGTCCCACCGCTCAGCCAACACGCTCAGGATGCTATTAGTGCTGCCCCGGAGGCGATTAAGCAGCGAGGCGCTCCGCTTTCTGATGATGGCGTAGAAGTCATCGATATGCGCCTGCGCGAACATTGTCGATGCGCTGCGACGACATTGACGGATCGGCAGACGTCAGTCCATCATATCTAAACTAAGCAGTTGTATGAAACCGCACCTAGAAGCACACACGATAGCATCCACCCCCGTACTGAGATTAAAAAAAGATAGTGTATCAGACAACATTTTAAAATGTTTTTCTTTGTCTATTTAATTGGGTCGATGGTCACGCTCTTTATTTTGTGAATAGTGAATATTATAACCACAAAAACCCTGAATTTGACGCATGAATACTTTTTTCTATGCTTTATTTATTTATTTTAATGCCTATTCGTTGGGCAGAACATTTCAACCAGTTGCTGAAAGTTGATAGATTTTATTTTATTTATTTATTTATTTATTGATATATGACAATCAGCTGGTCTACGACACTACTAGACTTCTTCGAAGCTAACCTCTTACTCACCCACCACGCTTGAAGAGCTTGTTACTGGCATTAAGACCACAACCAAACAACAAAGCGGTCGATACCTATCGATTGACGAATTTTTAGGACAACTGTTGAAGCAGGGAGGAGAGTATTAAGCTGTATCCTATGGGAATTGTTTTTACTTTTACTTTTTGTCACAATTTTCCTCTAGAGACAAACTATCACAACAATAGTAACGCCACAGTATCACCATCGCGACATTAACACAAGTTTATTGTCGAACGATTTCCGAATCGGACCCATATTGCCAGCCCGCCATTTTATCGTGACCATCGGCGATATACGGCGGAATTAAAAATACATAAACATGTAACATTTTACGATAATTACTGGCAACACTATTCACTGGTCGCATTATAATGGTTGGAATAAATACGTTCCATTTGGCCGTTTGGTTTTAAATGTTAAGTAAATTGGGATTTTTCATTTTATTCTTTTTTTAGGCAAGGTGACTGTGTCGTACGATTTCTCCAATTGCAACAATGAAGCAGCAACAACAGCAGGTACCAATCAGACAAACTTTAATACATACATAATCTATTTCTATGGGTAGATACCTGCTGTTAACCTTGATTTAAGGGTGCATAGTAACTTGCTACTGGGTGTAACAAAACAGCCTAGTATGCATTAAGGGGTGCATTAAACCATTAAAATGAACAACTTTCACTTTTGAGAAAATAATTAAATCTGCTGTTTTACTGTTGTACTAACTGCCTCCGTGGTCTAATGGTTAAGAGCTTAGGCTCTTGACACGGATGTCGTGGGTTTGATGCCCACGGGGGACACCTAGTGATATGTCACTTTATGTGTTTTTCCCCAGTTGGTTAGGACATTGCAGACTGAATCACCTGATTGTCTGAAAAGAAAGATGATTTCATGCTTCGGATGGCACGTTAAGTCGTTGGTCCCGGCTACTATCTCTGGTGGTATTAGTCGTTAAAGAAACAACAATATAATAAAACACTTTTACAACCATACCGCTAACCCATTTAGAAAATGACACAAAAACGCAAACAAGGTACCTAAGCAATTTGTTAAAAAACATAATATTTCATTATAATAAAGTCGTTAAGTTTCACTAATTGCTCGAAATGAGCGAACAAAACTCATTAATGGTTTAAAAATTATTATTTACAGCTTTTAATGGCTAATGATGGTTTTAGAATGATAATAATTACGTGTTAAATGTAATTTAGTTACTATTTAATGGGGATAGTTGACGGCAGAAAGTGCGGTGGTTACAAACAGGACTGCTGAAATAAAAGTTATAGGTTCGAATTTCAGTACTAATAAATTTTATGCATCGTATTATAGAAAGATAGGCTTTGAAAATCCGCATCGGGCATACTTGGTGGACTGACTGTTATACACCATCCCCTAAGGATAGGCCTAGGATATGATTAGAAAAATGGACACAAGGTTTAAAATTATTTGTACCTACCGATACTAGCTTTTTCCCATGACTTCGGCCGCGGGGATTTTATGATTAAGATGATTAAGGAATATGATTTTCCATATAAAAGTTTACACCCCATCTAAATTAGGGGTTTAAATATTATTTATTTAATAAATTTTTTTGGTCAAAAATGTTTTTTTTCGTTTCTATCATTAGTGGTTTAGGCTGTGTGGCCTCTATGCCTCTATCATTCAGTCTTGAAACTATTTTATACGCATAGATTTGTAAAAACCAGCCAAGTGCGAGTCAGACTCGTGCACAGAAGGTTCCGTATCACCAAAAAGTATATTTACCAAAAAAAAAAATTTAAATAGTTTAATAAATAATTATTTTCTCGGGTTCCTTAGCGCGAGCTCTCGACACACTTGGCCAGTTTTTATTATATGTTTTTTGACTTGAGAGTTTTCACTATAACCGCTCTAAGTTTGATGATTGTACGCATTACTGTTTTTATGATAGAGGAAAAACAAGAAAAGCCTCAAAATTTTAAAGAATCTATCTATCTATCTATAACGTCACGCCTCTTATAAAGAATATTTATCTTATCTTATCTTATCTCTTTCCCAATGGGGTAGGCAGAGAGACCAGAGCGCGAAAAAGAATAAAATTTTAAAGAATCTCTTTATAATTATAACTCCATAAATGTAATTCAAGTAATAGAAACAGAATTGAGTACCTAATACCTACCTACAAGTTATAATAATGTCATCGAACTATCCAATCAAATATCTAACCCCATCCATGCTAAATCTATCCACAATAACCCTTTGGAAACGACTACGATAAACAAGGAATAACGATTGTAATTCAACGAGCGGTCTGCGACCGGCCGATACCGGTTCAATCCGGCTATGTCCATCAGTGGACTGTCGTAAAATAGGGGTTAAACTGAGGGGGTTATGTTTGGTGTGTCAAGTTTGCTGAATATTCTGTGCGCGTTCGGTTTTTATTAGATTTTTTAAATTAAAATATTTAGCTTAAAAATTAAACAGGATGTAAACTTAAAAGAGTTATAATATACAGGGTCCTTATTAATATGCTGATACTTTTTTAAGGGGATAATAAATAGTATATCCAATATTATCAGTGGGTGCTTCAGACCATAAAACTGAACAACTTGCTCTATAGGACCGACATTGAAAGACTTCCCTTAGCCACCTTGTACAGTCAGCAGCAAAAAGACGGATGCACTTTTACTACGTCGTAGTTTAAAGATGAATACACTTTAGTACTACGCGTAGTACTAAAGTGTATACATCTTTTGCATGAGGAGGCATAAATCTTTCTTCTTCTTATCGAGTGGGTTGCAAGCCCTGGTGTCAGAGTTTATTCAAACCGCCTTACGGCTTCTGACGTATCTTTTTGCTTCTGACTGTACGACACTGGAAGAAAAGGGGTGGCTCATTTTAAACTATGACTATACAATACACAGCTTCAAAATTATACATCAAAGAAGGAACTAATCGACATTATCAATAAAAAAAGAAATATGTATTGCTAACATTTGGTTACGACTTTGTCTGCATTGACAATAGAAAAGGTAGGTATTCTATGTATTTGTGTCAAATTTTATCCAAATCTGTTCAGATTAGGTTAAAAACATCCAAAACGTGGGTAGGCAAGGCGGACCGACGACCTGGCGAAGGCGGCAGGAACCCGTTGGATGAGAGTACAGTAGCGCAGGACCGGTCGTTGTGACGAATCCTTGGGGGAGGCCTATGTCCAGCAATGGACGTCTGATGATCCAAAACATCATCACAAACGTTCACTATTAGTAAGATTACGTTCGTCTTCACAATCTTTACTATACTTTCGAGATAGCGTACGTCGTATTCCTCTACTTTCACAATAACATACATTGCATCTCCAATCTTCGACATCCTGGAAAAAACCCGGATAAAAAAACAATCTCATTCAACATTAACCTCTTCCCCACCCAAGAAAACAAGCCAGACTTCACAGTTTAAACTTTGATATTTCATAAGGCTCTAAATATAATTTAAGTTTATTTTTCTTATTACCAGCTAACAAGGGCGGTGTTATCGGGCAGAGAGGCCTGCGCGCAGTTAAAACGAATTTATACTTTCGATTACGGCGGTGGATGAATAAAAAACAAATGAGCCGACAATTTGTTGGTGCTGCGCTGTTGCTGCGGTCTAGTTTAGTGTGGATAAGACGATGCAGTTGTATTTAGAAGAATAAATTTGTTGATTAGGTAGATTTACTTTGTTCTTCATTTTCCATTAGTCTTTCCTTCCCCTGCTTTTACCCAAATACATATGAAGGGTGTAAGGGACAGCATGGTAAATAATCAAATTGATCAGCTTTTATTCTGGAGTCAACCTCAGAAAAATACGAATAAAATCAGCTGTTTCACACAGTTTTGTATGGAACAGCAGATATTGTTTTACGTGTCTTGAGGTAGGTTCGATAGTGAAAGTTGTTCAGTTTGATGGTCTGATTTCATCGTATCAGTATTCGACAGGCTAGGCTATCTCTTACATCCTGTATACACTAAGCTTAAAACCCTTCTTCATCCTGTTCTTACTAAGGTTATAATATAAATATAATTATTACGACGTACAAAAGCCTTGCAACTATTAATATAAATCTTTTTTGATTCCAAATTTTTTTAAATTATTACTAATAAATATTAAATATTGCAAAACAAGAAAATATTTCTAATGAACATTTTTTTATTATTGTCATATTTTTTTTTACTTATTATCTATTGTGTCTAAAAGGATTAAAAAAAATTAAAAAATGCAAATTTGCGGCAAAATTGTATTGATGAATTTATTCAAGAACGTAAGTGATATTTACAAAAGTATAGATACAACGTAGGCCAAATATGAATTTGTTACTTATAAAAAACCGTATCCACACAAAAATAACGTGGACATCTCAAGGCGCAGCCAGCTATTATATTTAATGTGAACGCTTGATTTGAACATAGTATCAAACTCGGAGCATTCTTTGTCTGTACATATTACTAATTTGTCGTGTTTTCTCTTTACAATAAAGTAGCTAAATTAAATTTTATGCTGTAGCGCCCGCTTTAATAAGCTACGGCGCTACGCCGCTACGAATGCTACGCCTACGTGCTACGGTCACAGTTCTTGTTTATCTGTTTGTTTGTGATTTTTAATAGTATTTGTTTTGTGGGATATGAATAGTAGGATGAAAAATGTTGATAGTTTGCTGTAAGTTAGTAGTTTTTCTGTATGGAAAGAAAACTGTATATACAAAACATTGTTTATACTTTTTTCTTTTAATGAAAATGGAGGTAGATATACGACTACATACCTTTCAACTTGTATTAAGACAATTGTAATGTTATATAACTACCTATTTGATGATTAAATGTTTGATTTATTAATTCAATAGAATACATGAGAATACGAAAGATAGAAAAACTATATAATGTAAGCTAATATCGAGAGAAAGCCTACAAGTGGGACTTTTATAGGCTGATGATAATGATGATTTTGGTTCATATGAAAAACAACGATTTTAACTATAAAGACATAATATACAAGGTGTTACAAAAATACAAATAAACCTCTAAGGGGGTGATGTAGACCATCAAACTGAACAACTTTCACTATGGGACTAATATCGAAATCGCGAAAAAAAAAAGATGTTCCATGCTCTACAAATCGACTAGAGCTAAAATAAATGTATGGGATATCAATTTTTTTTTCGCGATTTCGATGTTGGTCCCATAGAGAAAGTTGTTCAGTTTGAAACACCCTGTATAATATACTTAAATTTGAATTAGCAACGAAATTCAAGACTATTTTGAATTACAGAAATAGAGATTTGAGACACTTGCTCTCACTTATTCTCAGAACAGCTTTACTAATGTCCAAGATATGTCGGATAATGCATCTTTCTGGTAAATAAATTATATTTACTTATCAGAGTTCGCCAGAATGTAGGAATCGGAAAATCTTTTCTTCGTTATATGAAATGAAGTATAAGACTTGATTATTTCTCTACATAAGAATACGAAATCGAAATCTTTGATAAGAAAAATAAAGGGAGAAATTTATTTATAAATAATATCTATAAAAAAGCATATGCTTACATCCACGTTTTACTTGTAGCACCGAAACTAAAATCCATAAAAGTAATTGCAAATTTAATCAGTTTCTTATTAAATTCGTTAAACAAAAGAATTAACTACCTCTCCCTAAAAAACCACTTCGATAAATTGAAAAAGTGAACTAAGAAATACTCGCCACTTCCTTAACTAACAGTCATTCTTAAGCTAAGGAAAGCCTCTTGAATTCGAGAAGAAAGTTAAAAAATAATTAATGCTTTCGTAAATATTCATACCTTGGCTAGAGTTTAGAGTTTTAACCCTCTTGAAGGTGAAAACATACGGTACAATTTTACGAACATACATCAGCTTGTGTACATAAACTATGTATCCAATAGAACTGTATCAAACGTATCACCGACAGTGACTTAAAAATTGTCTTATTAAAAGTATTAAAAAACCTTTGAAAAGACAGCAGGCGATAAGGGATAGAAAATGAGCATACACTCTTTAGATTTTTCTAAACGAGTAACGTATTTATAAAACATTATTTTATAGCACTCTGTGACCTAAACCCGCGCTTAGGTTACGCTTTTCAGTTACCTAAGTAGTCCATTATTACATGGTGCGGAAATGAATCTACCTTTTGCACAGATGCTTAATAAACGGAAGAAGGTACTTTTAAATGCCCTTTGACACTTGAGAAATTCACAGTTAACATCAGTTTCATGCTGTAGAAAAAGTGATAACGAAAATTTAAACGAAATTGTTTGTTGTTCGTGGATTAGGTACCATATTTTACAGTATTAATACTGTGTATTTTTGGAGTGCTTGACCTGCGGCGTGTATATACCTATTGAGATTATTACCTATGATTGTGATTGTGTGTGATTGCGATATGTTAAAGAAGGTTTTAAAGTCATGGTTGTGTCGACGTGTCGGTACGCAATAGACGCCCGCATGTCCCCAAAGTGAAGGGTTCGTCGAAACGGCTCCGATTTAATTTAAGTCCGACGCCGTTATCGCCGGGCGCCATTGTTTTTCTTTCTTCAAATTTTACGGTCAATTTGACGTGATTCCTTTTTTTACGATAAATTTGAATTTAATTAGTTCCCCGCATTGTTGTTGGGTACTTAGCTTTGAAATGAAAATTTCTTGAAAGTTTTCAAACATTTTGCAGTAGGCATTTTTTAATTTTAGCTGAATTAGCATTTTAACTTCGAGTATATAAAATGCATAGCATGCACGCATATGATTACAATTATGATATTTTTCTAAGGAGTGGTCAGTGACATAAAATTTAGCCAATTATCTCATTTCGTCCAGCCACAGTTGAAGAAATTACAATATTTTATTGTTATTTCTACAGGGTGTAACAAAACACTCACCGTGTTTAATTCTAGATTTAAATAATAATCGCATAACTCTCAAAAATAGTAAAACGCTTTTTATTTAATGAGGTTGCTTAGACCACACATAAATTACGAAAAAACAGCTGTTGCCTACAAAACTGCAAACCTACTCAAGCCAAATGTATGGGACATCTGATTTCTTTTTCGAGATTTCGATGTTGGTCCCATAAAGAAAGTTGAGTTGAGTTCAGTTTGATGGTCTGAAAAACTATCAGCATATACAGGGTGAAATTGATATCATTAGCATCCTTTTAAACTGAGAGTCTGTACTATGAGAGCAAACCAATCGGAGCAAAAAAAAAAAATCTGCTGTCCCATACATTTGAGTCGTGTCGTGTAGGCAGCGGCGGCGGGTGCAGTTTAGTATGTGGGACAGCAGATTTTTTTTTTGCTCCGATTGGTTTGCTCCCATAGTAAAAGTTGTTCAGTTTGATGGGTAGACTCTTAGTTTAAAATGATGCTAATGATATCAATTTCACCCTGTATAAGTTGGACCCTGTATGATGGAACAAGTTACTTTCGACTATTAGCTAAACTGGCAACATAAACAACGCATCTCAATCCACACAAACCGAACACAAATCCTGACAGACTGGAGAAAAAATCTCTCTCTCTAAATATCTTTAGATATTGGCGGTATGTTGACATATTTACGAGCTCCTCGACTATTAAGTGGTGATTTAGTGGAGGCATATCGGGATGGATACGTTTTTATCGCTGGCAATATATCCAGTCGGCTTCGGCTCTATTATGTGAGCCATTGTGAGGAAGCTTTTCTTTTTCGTGTCCGTTTGTTTGTTTTTAGAGAGTTAAGTAGCTTGTAAGACTACTAGAAATGATAAAAGAAGGGAAAAGAAGACTTACACCTATATTATCGGTTGCGTTCAAGACCTTTTCCTGGACTAACCTTAGTCAAAAAATTATATGAATCCCCCTCGAAATTTTTATATTCTCTGTCATAATCTCTACTCAAAGTTACGGCACTAATTTGTAATAAAATGATAGTAGAACTTCAAGCCATTTCTTTTCTCTAACTCTTTTGATATAATAAGACTAAACACAATCACGTTTAGTACATAAATAAAATTACAAAAGAACCCAGTCTGTCGGTCGGTCCCGGTCTGGGTTCTAGGTCAATCAATCAACAAGGGTTTGAGTCCTCATCGAGGAATAGATCAGGAATTAAATTGAGAAAGAACCTGAAATACCTTTGACTAGTTTTAAGAAAACGATAAAATAAAATGTACCTAAAACCGACGAAGAATGAAAGATACAGAATCATATAACAGCTTCACACGAATTTGTTTCCTATCCCATGGTGTTCAATTCCTTCTCATCTTCTATTGCAGGAGGAGGTCGGGTGTGATTCGTGACGAAGGGCTCGTTTAGACTGGCTTTCCACCAAGGCTGTGCGAAGTAATGATGATGTAAATGAAGAAAAAATCCACTAATAGCTCGTTCGCTCCATCACGTCATACAGAATTGGCGGATTTTTACAAATACATAAAGTTTAATCTTCCACAAAAATACTTTGACTACAAATTGTCATCCCTAATTCGTCCCCAAAATGTCTTAACCCTTTAACGGGAACGTAACCAAAACGGACGGAAGTACACGTTAATTCTTCACCCGTAATCTTAGGATATTTGGTGCTTTTGATGAGGTAATCATGGCTATTGTTGTAATACCAAAAACCGCAGTTAGCTGTCTCAGGGTTAAAGATATAGTTTTTTTCTGGAAATGACAATCTTTTTTCATTTTATTGATAACAGGAGTGCGATTTTTGAATCTCATTCGGTGAGCTCAGCTGTTGAAAATGTCAAAATTACTACGGAGGCACTCCAGAACCTGTTGAAATTGAAATATACAAGATGTACTCAACAAAGCACCACAGTATATTAAAGCAGTGGTTTAGTTAGACCATCAAACTGAACAACTTTCATAAATATGACAATTGTAATTCAGATACATAACTGAGACTGCCGAACCCGTTGGATGAGGGCAGGGCAGTATCTACCGGTCGTTGTGGCTATCCTTGGCCTGCATCCAGCAGTGGACGTTTGTCAATTGAGATGATGATGATGGATGAGTAACATTCTTGATGGACACTTGTTGTTTACTGCCATAAATAGTTTCTTACGTCAAAGTAATATTAATGGATAGGCCCAAAGCGCGTTAAGTTGAAGCACACTACTGGTACACTTGGTCCATACAAACTGGCACACTTGTCTGTCATCTCGGTACATATTTGAAGTATACCTGTCATTTGTTTTGACTTATTTTTCTGGTTTGAATTGTTCGCGTTAGGCCGATCCATAAATTTGACTTTGATCGAAGAACATAGCCTGAATTGTCATTTTGTAAATTACTATTGTCATATTTATGAAGAAGGGTGCAAGTTTACTGGAGTATCATTGGTGGGAATGTGTGGTGGGCTTATGCGCGATAAGATGAACAAGAAGGTACCGTTTCCAGCACACCGAACTATTGTCAGCTACGTCAGTAATCTTCGGAATAGCAATATTGAGGGCGAGCGAACAGTTACGTCGTTTTGTAGGACGCCTGCCTTGTAACGGTTAATGCCTTAATCTTAACGTGGACGACGGTGGAAAGTGTTGGGTGGATGAGACAGGGGATGAGATGAGAGCGGTTTGATAGACCTTATGGTGTTAACTATAGGTTTGTTTTTATTGTTTTGAAGCTATACAACTTCCCCTACAACAACAACAACTCAGTAGCAACAGCAGCAGCTCTCACAGTGGAAACTCGCATTGTGTCGAGATTTTTCACCAGCGGCATGTCACCTAGGTCTAAGGAACATGATTCAAAAAACGATATATTGTTTGGAACTCCCATAAAAAATCGATTCTGCTGATCTGAACTTAAAATGGAAACTTAAAAAAAAAATCTCCTAGTTTTTCGACAGATGTTCTTTAGAGAAAGTTATTTAGTTTCATTATTTGAATGGATCCATACAAATTTTGCTGGTAATAAAAAATAGGGGTGTGTAAAAGTACTTAGATTTAGACTTTCTAGCTTTCATAATGATGTCATTCTAAAATTAAGACCATGAACTGATAGTGAGGGGCGCGCCCTTCAGCCCGCTGGACCGACGACCTTTCTTGGCAGGGAGCGACTGGATGAGGAAGGCCGAGGATAACATTTTGTGGCACGCCGAGGGAGAGGCCTATGTTCAGTTCAGCAGTGGATAGATGATTGGCTGATGATGATGATGATGATGATACTGACACCAGGCCCAGGATCTGGCTGAACATGTTTGAGAAAAAAATCTTAAAAATATATAGTAGCGCAAGTCGACATAAAAGCCTTGATTTTTTAATTTTTTTATGGAAAATCAACGAATGCGAACAGTTTTGTAATTCCTAGTGCTTCTGAAAAAGAAAAGCAAGCAGAGCCCGTAGAATTTATTTACAGCCACCCATCCTCCCTAATCCAAACTTACAATCGCGTCACCTCCAAGGTGTCTCCCCAGCCATAACTCTTGCGAGGCCCCGTCGACGCGGAGGAATTATTATTATGCGAATAAATACTCCAAATGTCACGACTAAATGTCGCCCCTCTGCCCGTGTAATCCAGGGGGGAGGCCCTTCGATTCCAGAATGTTCCCGTAATAGTTTTAAAGAGAATGGTTTTTTTCGGTGTTTTAAAGTTACGTGCATTTTTGGTAAAAATACCTAGTCAGTAGATAGTTATAGTTATAGCCTGTAAAATCCCACTGCAGGGTAAAGGCCTCCTCTCACGAATAATGGTGAGGGAGGGAGGGATCTCACCTTAATAGGCCTCTGACCTGGCTTAACGAATAGTCACAAACACCATCTGTTGGAACTATCCGAGACCAACTGCTTAACGTGCCTTCTGAGGCACGGAAACGCTCGAGATGAAATACCACTAAACGGTCACCTATCCAAAGACTGACCGGACCTGACGTCGTTTCCAATACCGAAGCTCCACTACGCCAACGAGCGCTTCGTCAATAAGAATAATTGTAGATAATTGTAGAAATTTTTCTGACTACCCCGAAAGGATTATTAGTACTGAGTTTATGTATTTATATGCTTTATTTATCTTTTTTATTATGCTGACGGTTTTTAAGGGGATGATCAGACCATCAAACTCAAGGGTTGAATGTCGAAATCGCGAAAAATGTGCTGTCTCATTAGGGCCGAGTACGTTTTAAGTTTTGAATGGAATAATGTTTTTTTTCGCTATTTCGATACTAGTCCCATAGAGAAAGTAGTTCAGTTTGATTTTCTGATTATCCCCTTAAAAAGCCGTCAGCATAATAAGGAGTGTGCAGTTTTGCAGGATGAAATGACCTTGTAAGTGTAATTTTTTTTTCTAACCTTTTTTGTCCCACTCCTCCATATCAATGTATAATTAATTCATCAAATATAAAAACATAAGGAAGAGGCCTATGCTCCTAAATGCAGTTTGACAGGCTGATGGCGATGATGATAAATACAACCCACATGTCCTGCCCCACGAGCTTGACTACCTAAACCGCTCGTTTAGGACTAGCGTGAGCCAAACCAAAGAACGTTTGATGAACCTGCATTCTGAGCCAACAAGATATTGTATTCAGTAGCGACAGAAAATACTTTCCAGCTCATCACCTAACTTCCCTTATCAGCAGCATGCTATCAAACAATAGACTCTATTACTTAAGCAGGTAAAACTAAAGCTCAACAATAGCACGGTATCTAGACGGGGACATAACAAAGCAGAATGTTAAGGTGTTTCCATGGTCATTCAAAGTAATGAACTTCTTTATCTTAGTATATCAAAGTGACGCTCAGACGTTGGCAACGATACATTAACTGGTGGATATGGTATTTTATCCAAAGTTTTTTTCAAATGGGGTACGGGCGAAGAGAGCCTAGCCGAATGACCTACCGAACCGCCGAAATGTCCGGCGTACCCTGGACAATCAGCAAGCCTCTAAATTGATTGACTGCAAATCTCATCACCACGAGGACAAGTCAAACTTACTGGCATGCCTTCGGCTTCGCAATCCCTTGCTGTCGGTCGTAAATACAAATGTACATTGTCATTATCTTCTCTATCCCCCTTCTTGTCTCCACCTATCTGCACTGGTCGATTAAGAGCGACATGCTTGTTTTTTTCAGACAACTTCATCATCATATCGTATGGCATTTTTGTCTTCCTGCTTGGATCCGAGGGGGGGTTAAATTTCGAGGTCGAGGTGTTTCAGCCAGTCTTCCGCTGCCGGGGTTAGCCTGTGGAGTTCTTCGATTCCACCGGGGAAACGGCGCAGAGTGCACTCGTTTACCACATGGGAGAGGGTCTGGTCAGGTGCCCCGCAGTCGCAGGTTGGAGACTCCCTCAAACCCCACTTGTGGAGGTGATAGTTAGTCCTTCCGTGGTTGGTTCTGAACCGGTTAAGCTTAACCCAAGTCTTACGGTCCTTTTTAAAACCAGCCGGTTTGACAGTCGGGTCTCGCACGAGGCTTGCATGCGGATGGTCAAAAAGGCCCCAATCTGCCCGCCATGCGCTATTTACATCGTACTGGGACTGAATTCGGTCGTCGGTCCAGATAGGTGATCTGGATGGAAGACGGTATGTAGGAATCGAGTCCAGCGTTTTCCTGATAGGCTTGGGGGCCGCATAATTCTGTTGGAAGCACTTTTTCCATTCGTTGGCAGCTGATTTATTCCTGCGGAGCTCCGGTGGAGGGATGTACGAAAGAACAGGAAGCCATGGCAGTGGGGTTGACTTGATTACTCCCGTAATTAAGCGCATGGCTTCGTTGAGTTGGGTGTCAACTTTGTCCGTATGTGCACTGCGGTACCATACCGGAGCGCAGTATTCCGCGACGGAGTACACCAGCGCCAGGGCAGAGGTGCGGAGAACAGGAGCTGTAGCGCCCCAGCTTGTACCGGCTAGGTTCCTGATGATATTCAACCTTGTTTTCACCTTTTGTGCAACGTTGTGGAGATGCTGTCTGTAGGTTAGTGAGCGATCCAGGGTTACCCCTAAGTACTTGGGGGTAAAATTATGCTTGACTAATTCTCCACAGAAGGTAACTTTGAGCTTCCTGTTCGTGAGGCAGTTTGTGAGGTGAAATGATGAGACCTCTGTTTTTGAAGGGTTTTCAGACAACTTAAGTAGTTAACTATATATATAGTACCTACTAAGGTACCAACTGACTATATAGTTACAAATATCTCCGAAAATTTTCAACATGAGGTGGCAATCTGACGACAAACTTACAATTGTAGCGGGGAGTAGTTTTAAACTAGAGACAAATGATACAGGTGGTACAGGTTAGGACAGCGCGTTCTGTAGGTGCAGAAACATGAATCAATGATAGGTAAAATCCATTATTTCCAGGTCAATTAGCTAAGATGGAAAGGAAAAAGGTGTTTCTCTGTTTACATTGCTCAATTGACTTTGATTTTCTAAGCATACCTACTCCTATAAATAAGATGCCACACCATCTCTTCTTCCCAGATCCTAGTCACCCTGACGAGGCAGGGCCTGTAGCATAACGTCTTGTTTAAATCAAGCGCGGAATGATGGCAATAACAGTTAGCAGCGAGTTACGGTCGAGTCGAGATAATGGCGCGGTCTAGAAGATTTCGCCTAAGTAATTGCTAATTTGAGAGCTGCGTGGGGTTAGATAATTGTTTGTTTGTTTCTTCTGTTTTAAGGTTTAGGGGGGTTGTAAAAAGCTACGTTTTATTTTTCTTGATATTTTTGGGTGAGATAATTAGAATGCTATTAGCAGATTAAAACTATATTTTGAGTTTACGCCTTTTTATTGCCCTCCGCCATTCTTCAAAATTAATTCTTTTTCTTAAGAGGATAGGCGGGCTGAAATGCTAATTTGGAGAATAGGTCACTTTTTCGACTGCTTGCATACATATTTATCAGATCTGCCACACCCATACACCCCGCCGACTAGTGTGTGAAAGTGACAACTGCAGCTTGGACAGATTTTATAAACCAAAATTCTACGAAATCAGTATTTCGTATTCCTCCTCCAAAACTAAACCGATTTTAATAATTCTTTCAAGAATAATATAAGAACGACTTTGAGTATGTCTGTATGTTTTGATTTTTCCGCGATTTTGAAGGCTCCATAGTGAAAGTTGGTCAGTTTGATGGTCTGAAGCATATAATATGTAACACATTTAAATTAACACCCTGTATACTTAATGTAATTAACCTAGTGTCTAAATTTAAGATACAACCCAAACCAATACACCACCCACACAAAATTAACTATCTGCAACTACTTTGACAATAAATACGACCCCTATAAATCCACATGCTAAACTAAGATAGACATGGTCGGACGTTCGCGACAACTCAGCATGGCCCTTATCACGGCCAACAGTTATTTACGGCCTGGCCTGAATTATGGCCAATTTACAGGCAGTCATTAAGGCCTTAATGGCCTCAAGGTGTCCGGGATGAAAAGTTTTCTGGATAAGTTTTGGTAGCGTCAGCGTTTTGGGGTATGATGTATGGGGGGTTTTTGTCTTGGCGGTAATGGGTTAGGTTCGGGATATGTTAATGTTTAGGTAAGGGTGATTGGGTGATTTGGATTATATTAGAAGAACTGTGAAGCTTTGCAAACAACAGAAATGCGTACTGCTTCCGGTGTCGCGTTTTAAATAACTTAACGATTTCAGATTGAGTGACCGATGAAATAAAATAAATGGTTGTAGTTCTTTACTTGTACGACAGACAAATATATGAAAATAATGATAAATCATCTGCGTTATCAACTTATCACTTATCAATCATTCACTTTTCACATTCACATATCACTTATTTTTATCATCTTCAATGACATATCCTTGGTAAAAACCTTGATTTTTGAAGGTATAAAATAAGCATGCATAAGCATATGCTCACGACTATATTCCCCGAGGGGGTAGTCAGAGATATTCTGAAACCTTAGAACATCCAAGTTTCACCAGTAGTACCTAAACTCTGTCCAGTGTGACAGGGGGTGAGCCCGTCGCCACTTATAATGGACAGTGGGTACAATACACGCCTCGAAATTGAAGCTTCCTTTTCCGTTTCCTCATGATGTTTTCCTTCACCGAAAAGCCAGTGGTGTTAAAGGTATAATGCTGGGCATTTTTCGGTTGTTGTCGCTGTTCTACACTTTATCACATTTAACAATAAGATCATCCACATCATCACTCAATATTATACAAGGTGTTACAAAAATATAAATAAACCTTTAAGGGGGTGGTGTAGACTATAAAACTGAACAACTTTCACTATGGGACCAACATCGAAATCGCGAAAATAAAAATTGATGTTCCATACTCTACCAATCGACTAGAGCTAAAATATGTATGGGTATGGGATATCAATTTTTTTTTTCGCGATTTCGATGTTGGTCCTATAGAGAAAGTTGTTCAGTTTGACGGTCTAAACAACCTCCTTAAGAGTTTTAAAAATTAATTCTTACTTATGAAACACCTTGTACAGGTACGTCCCGAATAAGACTGAGATCCCGAGCGACATATTATGATAGCTAGCGAGTTTCACGCGTCTACAACGTAATTTTATGCACGAAGCCTGACGTTTTCCTATTCCAAAATAATTAACAAAAGTAACGTAGTGTCAAAACGCATAAACAAAGCGCGTCCGCGACACGGACGACCAACAAAATTCATTACAATCCAACATCCAGCATCGCTGCAAATGATAACCTCATTTTGTGAAAACGGGAATGAATCAAACACATTAAAGCATTGTCATACAAGAGAATTATTGTGACGCCTCTCGTTAGTAGCGCACTTCGACGCTGGTGGCGCTACTGTGCTATAGAGAGCAGTGGAGTCGATATTGCTTTAAATTACTTCCAACTTCTCCACGCCACCCATGATCGGGTATTGCGATCAGCCCAGAATCTACAACTAGCTATGCCTTCACACACATCTTCCTTCTATGACAAGTCCTTTACAGTTCAGTCTGTACGCTTATGGAGTGAACTACCTCTGTCTATTAGAAAAGCTCCTTCCCTACCTGTATTTAAAAGATTGCTCAAAGAACACTATCTCTCTCTTTGACAAGAATTTGTCCTTTTGACTATGATATTCTTATTTTTATATTAACAGCATAATTTTATTTGTATGTATATATTTATGTATTTATATATGTATGTATGTATGTATACATTATATTTACTCTATATATGTAGATGGGTATATAGATACCTACTAGTGCACTGCCGCAGCATTTGTCTCTGTAAACAGTTCTTCCATTCAATGGTTGTCTGGAAGAAATCGCTTTTAGTGATAAGACCGCCCTTTGTACCCTTCTTATTCTTGTTTTAAATTGTATTTTTTTCTATTCTTGGTGTGCAAATAAAGAATATTTATCTTATCTTATCTTATCTCAGTATGGGTAAAGCTCTGGGAAAGGGAAGCACATGCTAGCCTTGTATTAGTTAAAAATCAAAGATAAGGACGACTCGCTTGGCCAAGTAAAATAAATATGTAAACTGTGCCTACTTTTCTGTAATAATTTCTGGAAGAGAGGCAGAGAAAGACTTAGACAGAGTTATTTAGCACAGGGGAAAGAAAAGGTTGATGTCGTGATGGTAGTTCCAGATCTGGAACTCAAGGGACTGACGGAAAAGAAACTGGATTGGTGAATACTCCACCTCTTAAATAAGATGATGTTGATGTACTGTTCAAATTGGTATTATAATTTTACTTTATCGTAAAAATATAGAGTGCTATACCTTTCGAAACCTAATGCTACATTAATGCTTAAAATTAGATTAAAAAATGACCTAGCACTTGTATTCTGTTTCGGAGACTGAGGGTCTTTGACTTATGATTTTCATTGCAATAGAGTAGGAAAGAAAACGTTAACGATGTCCATTATGGAAAATCGAAAGCTTGAGTAGAACCCCAGGGGCTAATATCGCATCAAATACATACATTTATACACCTTGGGTAAAAAATCTATTAACGTTTTGTTTTTTACGTAAATTAATCGTATCAATACAATTCATAAATGAAAACAGTGGAAAAATGAAAATGATACACTCTCAATCTATTTGAAGCAAATGGAACGTCCTTTTATTTCTTTTCCCTGGATTAAATTTATTAAGATAACATAATTTTAAAATATGTTTTAATTAACCTATGTTTCTAATTAAAAACTAAAAGCGACTCCACAGCTCCTAAAACCCGCAAATTTTGCATTATCGCCCGCCAGTATGACAGCCGCGTGATATATACTCGGACGTATTATAAAGGCAATAAATAAATAAATTTTGGGAAATTTAGAACGCTACCGATTTTATTGTGCTGATAATATAATGGATGCTTTGCCGCCATTTTGAATTGTCCTTTGTTTTCATTATAGGAATTGATAGTGAGCTGAGCGGGCGGGATATTAATTGATCTAACGTTTTGTAGTTAATGTTTTCCCTAGTGCATTCTGTAGTTATTCTTTCACATAATAGTACTAGGTTTACCGATGTTGATTGCGATGGGCCGGCCATGTCTGCCAAATGCACCAGGAAAGGAAGGCAAAAATTGTCAAGCCCTGGATCCCAGGTAACGGTCGTCGGCACCCGGGTCGACCTAGGAAGTGATGGCGGGACGATCTGGATGCTATCGATGACACGTGGCCAAAGCGTGCCCAGGACTGAGATGGTTGGAGAATAAAAATGGAGGCCTTTGTCCAGCAGTGGGATAAAGTAAGCTAATAAAAAAAAGAACTAGGCAGATACCCGTGCTTCGTTACGGTAATTATTTCGAAATTTCTAACAACGTTTTTAACATCAAATAGCATGTCATCGTCTACTGCTAAACATATAGGTCTCTCCCAAGAAGCGCCATAAAACTCCGGCCTTCCTCATCCAGTCGATCCCTGCTAATTGTCTCAGGTAGTTGGTTCAACGAGCTGAAAGGCCTTCCCTAAAATAAACGACATCGTTTTGTGACGTTCATATTTTGTACTGTCTTGTCTTTGTGCTTTTCCTTTTTGTGACCTTAACGATTCTAGTTCATATTAAGACCTCAAGTGCTTCAGGCTCCTGAAGTGACTTGCAATTCCACACAACATGCGCATCACAGGGATACTAACGTTGAATCGCGTCGTTTTTTTACTGGGCTTAGTTTACTTACAGTGTTCTTACCTTGTCATTGGCAGAATCATCGTTCACGCGATGGAGCTAAAAATTTGAAGTGCGTTCCACACAACGTCTGCCTGGTACTGGCCGCTGGTCACGAGGCATAAAGTTTAGGCTAGAACGGTGGTTAAATCGTTCTAGAGTTTAGGTCAACGCCACACTCGCAGCTGATAGTTGTGCTGTCAATTCTAAGAACCTGCAACTATAAGAAAGGATACGAAAGCAGGAAATAAAATAGTAGGTTTGTTTTTTCTAGGTTTGAAGAATGATACAACTCGAGTAAGATTTGATTATTTGTTACTTTTCATTGCATACCTACAGATTTTTCAATCTTGAATTTTATTCAGTCCAGACATACTTATTTAAAAAAAATCGTACTCGTATATGCTCTTATCTTACTACGGGGGCTGGCAAGCCAGCAACTCTTCGACCCAATGTGATCTGCTACAGCTGCTTATGCCTAGTAGCAGTAGGTAGCACTATGTAGTATCTGATTAGTATTCCCTGTATTGTATATCCATCAAAAGCGAAAATAGCCTATCGACATACGTCACTAGTAACCGGTTACAACCGATTTAAATCGGTTTTATCTAGTTTTTGCGGCGACAGCCCGCGTGCGTTGTTATGACGGCTGCGGTACACGGCACTCACAAATAAATATAAACTCATTTTTGTTGATAATGAATCGCATTTAATGTGCAACTGTGTTTGATTGCGGTCGTAAAATGCGTTTTGTCGTCGGACGTCCGCAATAGTCCGCATGTAATTATTATTTTTAATTATATCTGGTGACCGGTGACGTGCGGTCGTGTGTTTTGTTTTTAATATTTTTTGTTTTAGTTTATGGAAATATTGGATGAGTCAGAATGTACCCCGAAATCGACGCGCATGCATGAAAAGCCAGATGAATGTGGAGGAAATGAGAAAAGTATGTCAGGATCGTAGCAGGTGGCGTTCAGTTGTCTCTGCCTACCCCAGTGGGATACAGGCATGAGAATATAATGTAGTTTAAGCGTAATTTGTTTCTTTTAAAGGAAGACTATAGCAACGACTCTTTCAGCAAACCAAAATTATAGAGTACCTACCTATTACTGCAGCATAGCATAGCAGCTATGCCATTATGCCATAGAAATAGAAAAGATTCTGTCAGTACATCCTCAAAGGAAAAACAAACCTACCCTGACAGCGACACACTACCGTCATTTCCTTCGTGCCCAATGTGGAATGATGGACTTCAGATACCCTTCAGCATTTCTACACCAGCGTGTGCAAGTTTCTTTAAAATGTTTTTCGTTTGCCGTTCGCGAGTAGTCTGTATTTATTTAAAGGTTGAACCCTAGGTTGAACCTCATCTGGTAGCATGAAAACGCATTTTTTGACGCTCCATCTTTTTCTGTCGCTCAGAAACGTCATTTGCTAGAGAGAGAAAGATCGCATCACTGCTGGTGCTGCCGGGTGCGATCGCATTTCCGCTATCTTTCTTGCTCCAGCAAATGACGTTCCTGAGCGACAGAAAAGGAGCGTCAAAAAATGCGATTCCGTGGTGCCAGATGAGGTTCAACCCTAAACGTACCATGCTACATAGGATATCGTGAATGCGGATTAGAACCCGGACATTCGAAAATGAATCCTCTATAAAAAGTTTTCTATAGGTAGTTAAAACAGCTTAAAAAGTGTACATCAAGCGACTGCACTATTCCCTGTGTGGTTGAAACAGTTGGTGTGCGATGAAGGATTCATTCGTCCGATGACGAATTGTTCAGGCGAGATCTCTCAACGGCTGGACGTAAACACTGGAACATGTGTAGGGTTACTGTTTCAGTTGGCTTTATTGGGATATTCCTGTCATTTATTTACGGAAATAAATGTGAAATTGACTGTTAAAGGACAAAATGTGATTATTGTACACAATAATCACATTTTGTCCTTTAACATTCATAGTGTTTCCTAGAGGAAAACACTGTAAGTTACAGGCACACTCTAGACAATTCGTATAAACAAACTCACACTAACATGAAGAGGTAAGCACGTGCTATATTGAGTGAGTGCGAGTTAGAGAGGACTACACCATTGCCTACTGTCGTCTACCATCTGTCTTTTACGAGGAGGAGAGGTAAAAATCTGTAAGGGGCAGTGAGTTTCTGTTCTGTACAGGGCAAGGATTTCATGTTTATTGGATGTGTTACAAATTTTCACTGGTATGATTTTCTCGTGTCGAAATTAATCTTATAATTGCAGAGAACGACAACGAGATTTGGCAATTGCAGATAATTATTGAGTTAATCTTTTCGATAATTAATCGATTAATGAGAACACATTTTATTAGCTACATTTGCTTTCGGAAAAAAACAATTTTTAAACGATAAAATTCGTCATTTGCTCTTCGAGTAAGTCTTGGAATAATTGTATCTTTAAAATACTCGTAGTATATTTTTTTGCAAAAATTGTGTTTTGAAAATATTGAAAAGCCAAAAAACGACTAAATACATTCCTGTTTGTCCTAACAATTGCCACCGACATGGCCACCCTAGTACCTCACGCACGTTTCTTGATTTAAGTCGTACAACAAAATATGTACTGTTTTACGTGGAGCCAACGATGGATTTATTAGAGCTAACGGCCTGATTCACAGCATTGTTGCCGTATTGCTTTTTACGATGCAAATATTTATATTTTGATCATAGCGTTCGGGAAATCTTATGGGAGTTCGCAATCTTGGGAGCGATAGAAAACTTAAGGAGTGTTGTTTGTTCTTTAAGATCAGCTGGTAGAATTAGATAAGATAGATTCTTTTAGATTTTTAATACTGCCATTAGAACAATAATAAATAATAATATGATCTCCTTCCTTCTTGTTCATCTTCTCCATTCTTTTGACAATAATAGAAGAGAGCCTAGAATAGAATAGAGTAGAAATAATTTATTTTTCATTATTTTTTTACCAGTTTGAACAAATTCTTAGAAAAAAATCTGTGGTTTAATATTTTTGCATTGGTATAATTTTATTTTGCAAGAAATAAAGTTTATTTATAATGTAATAGTTCGTGAAGAATCAAAAATTTACATTTTGTTGACTTCAAACTACACTCGAGAACAACTTATTCGGGTCACCAACATAAAATACTTTTATTTGACTCAGCTATCATTCTTAGTTTCCGAGATTAAGTTTATATTTGTGACACGAATTCATTGATCTGTCGAGTGTAGGTAGGTGTAGCTATAAATGTTTTTGTTTAGCGAAAGGGCGTTAAAAGTAGTTACGGTACAACTTTCGGTTTCGGTAACTTCATACCTTTAAAAGATTCCAGATGAAAAAAAGTGATACCCACAAATTGTTGAATACTTTGAATTAAAAATGTAAAATTTTGACCCAAAATACTATTCGACTGCTCAATCCAACAAGTCCAGGTGTATTCTCATCCCCCGACATTAATGTTAGGTTGAAAAGCGATGTGCTACTTTATGGATATTATTGCGCGTGATTCAGTGCCTATGTGATTAGTTATGTTACGTATGTGTTGATATTGTGTAATGTTTTTGTATGGATTTAGATAGAAGTGAGAATTGAGGGTTTGATATAAAATAGCAATTGGTTGTACTTTATTTAGCTCAAGTGAAGAGTTCTGGCATGGCGTTCACGTATTGAATTCTTCAGGATATATGATTATTCCTATTTAAGCATAGCCTTGTAGCTGGTCACATAACTAGGAAAAAGTAGCGGGGAGCGACTAGATTAGGAAGGCAGAAGAAAGATGTTTGTCGCATGCCTTGGGAGATATATTCAGCAGTGAGTGATCAAAATCAATCAATCAATCTCCTGGCTTGTTCCCTATTTGGGGTCAGCCGTCCTGATACTATTGCGCCACTCTTGGCGATTTTGCGTCATGAGCAGTGAGTGATGATAAAGGGAAAAAAGTCAAATTACATTTAGCCAAAACCGATAGAGAAGAAAAGAAAGCAAGAGAGGCGTGCAGGGTCGTGTAGCAGATGCACATCAATTCATCTCCTATCTACTCCTCATCTTTTTTTATAAGAGGTCTCCTCTGATGATGATGATGATAGGGGGTAAATTTTTAAATATGGATACTACGAAACATCAATTTGTTTTTCAAAGTTGGCTCTGTAGTGAAAGTTGTTCACTTCGATGAGTAAAATTCATGGTTATAGGGACTACAAATCTGTGTTTTCTGAAGATATTTTTCTTTCACTGACGAACCAGAAACTCGTTGGAGCGCGGACACCTCTACCGGATACGTATGGCAACAGCTTGGATTCCATTCACATTACAGTGCATATCCTTACCTGTCACTGACCACCGCCAGAACAAAACAAAATAAAATATTCCTTCTAACTCGCCAAACAAAAACGACCAAATCTCCTTTACACGTAGAATTTAATATCTGTTTAGTTGTTCCGCTAAACCTCTTATAATTCTAGCGGACCGCGCACGCCTCGTAAAGACTTGCAGTTTTTGTCCGCCGGAGCTTGTGGTCACCGCATTGTTAAGGCATAGCTTGTTTTCATTAGCGTAAGAATCTTAAAGTCTAGAGTAGACTGAAAATCTTCTCTTCGGTTGAAATAGAAAACAATAGTAAAGTTTTGGTGCGGTTGGAGGGGACAAAACTATGGAAAATCAGTTAAGTGATTGTTACCCTGGACATTTTTTAAGCCTTTAACATTTTTGCAGGTGAAATTACACTAAAAAAATTCTACGTTTTCTTTCACGATGACGTTAAATTGTTTAGTAATAGAACTGTTTCTAATTAAAATGTGGAAAACGATTTCCGGTAAGGCCAAATCTGAAGAACATGTTATTAATATTGTATTTGAAACTTGAAGAAATAATATTACAATACGTTTCACATTATTTTTTCTCAAAACCCATGTGAAAGTTTGTGGAAACATTTTGCGTATAATGTATCTCGTACCATACCTTACACAAGGGAAGAGATGCCGTGCCATCTTTCAATCAATTAATACAATTCTCACCCCTCTCTCATTCTTCTACTTGAAATAACCTAAAATCTTCCACAAAACACTAAGTACAGCAGCAATAAGATGTATGCTATTTTACTACTACGCGTAGTACTAAAGTGTATACATCTTTATACTACGACGTAGTAAAAGTGTATGCATCTTTTTGCTGCTGACTGTACCCACCTGGAAATATCTTCTGAACCGTCCTTTTTGAAGTCGGTCAAAAACTATCGCAGCATCCCCTTAACCCCCGCCAGGTATTTAGTCGACTATTTATAGCAGTGTGTTTAAGAGACAGAGTTAGCTTCCCGATCCCACTTCTGATATTATGCGACTTTGTGAATACTGCTAGCATTAGGCTAGTTTACTGGCCCGCAGAGTTTGCGCTGCGCCTGAGGTAATGTTTGCAAGTGCAGTGACTTGGTTACAGTTGATACTGAAACACTGTGGCGTCGCTAGACTAAACATAGGCGTCGGCAACATAATAATTGCGAGGCCCTTTCCATAACCCATAAAATTGTGAGTAGTGACAAAAATATTCCAACACTGCAAATCAATGGTACCTACATAGAAAGAAGAACTTTGTTTATGGTCTTAAAAATTTAACTAAAAGTTGGGACGAGCGAAGCGAGCTCAACATTTCACAGCACTATTGTAGCTAGAGCTGTGTATCGACATTGCTGCTTCACCTGCAGCTTCAGCAGCTATTTATCCAAATGTAGCTCTATCGAGCTTGAAATTTCACAATCCTGCGACAAATAAAATTAAATATGGACATGATTGAGTTTTGGGGCCCCGGGCTTAAATTAATAGTTTCCTGATACGATTTCCTTCTGAGAAATTGTAGAATAGATTTTTTTTACTGGAGACTTACTTGGGAGCATTTGCTACTGAGCGCGAGGCCGTCGGGACTCATCAACACCGCCCAGCTATGCCACGCGTCCGTTCGTTCAAACTAAGAGTCCGTGTTGTTGTGTCCTCGATTGGCGAATCTCTATAGCACGATGGCAAGTCAAACTTATCTTACCATCGACTCGACAGAAGGAGGCCAGTTATAGTACATTACTGCAGCGGCCAGCAAAAGAGGTATTGATGGACGAACGTATAAATGTGGGCCGAGGCGAAGCCGAGGCACACAAACGTAAGTCCATTAATGCCTAGTTGTGGCTAAGGCTTATATAGTGCTTTTCTCAAACAATGCGCGGAAATTAAAATCAATCAACTTTTCAAAATCAATGACGTACTACAATAATTTTTCCGGCGTTAAAGCTAGTAACCTATTATTAATCTGTGGTAACACTTTAGTTTTCATTCGTTTTTTTTTTTCATTATAAAATTTTCTATTTGCCAGCCAATTCGAAATTTAAATAAAACCTTTAATAAAGTTACCTCCTTGGAAATGTTTTAATCAAGTTCACGAAAAAAGCAAAATTTTCGAAAAAATCCCCGTAAAATAAAGAGTAACTGAGACAAAATTCTCCAGAGCATTGTTGTAGTGATGTAGGCGACCGAGAAGTAGTAAACTTTACCCGCTAGCTTACCTAAAGAGTAACACTGTTTGTAGCGATAGCAAAAAAGGTCTTAATTTTAAGCATGATTTTCACCGTATCTAAATGTCTTCTTCAGCGCAATAAGGTATATTCACCATCAAATTCAAAAAATCTGCTTCTTCGTACCTAGATCTTGATTAAATAGATATTGACATTTTCTATGGAAAAGCTATTTTTTGCGATTTAGACGATGAGTTAATAGTGAATGTTGTTCTAAAGCATCCTATTCCACTAAATTTTACATTAAATTTTACACCCTGTAAACATACCTACATATATAAGGCCTGACTACGCCCAGTTGCTACAAAAATCAATGCTAGCATTTATTAGTCAGGGTGTGGGTGTCAGACTAGATTGGGTGTCGAGGGGTGATGTGTCTTATGGTCTCTCACCCAAAATAACACACAGAAGATGGAATGAAATCGTATCCCATAGATGCCTTAAACAAAACTTGCGGGGTTCAATCAAGTAAGTAGATTGCATTTCTTCGTCAAAAAAACTACAAAATCATCCATAATTTTTATCGCCTCATCATGAGTTGCACTAGGTCAAGTTAGGATATATCGAATTTTTTAACCATTTCTAGTTTTCTTTTACCCAAATGTAAATCTTACGTTTAGTTACTTTTAAATTTAATGTTCTATAAAACAAACTTTTATGCAGACCGTACCAGCTCGGTCGAGTATCGGAGATATCAAAAAGCTTACGGCGAGTTAGAGCACTCGATTAAGCCCACCTTGTTTGCATCGTCGGTGTGCACTGAATCTGCTGACCCTACGTGGTAGTGAAGCTGTTTTATGGTAATTAAAAATTTTAACTTTTGCTGGGTGTACCGTATGGAATGTTAGACTTACAAATATTGACGCTTTTTGTGCTGGTTTAAGATAGTATTAAAATGTGCTTTAGAGTTGGATCAGTGTTTAAACTTTGTCATTGGATAATACGTCGATTACATTAAATCTTTAATAAGGTTTTCCATTGATTTTCGGCTAAGAATAGACCGTACTATTTCTTGGGTGTCGTGCCAGGCAACTAAGGGGTTATGCTTAACTCGATTTTGTGGTAGATTGGCTGATGGGTTATCATTTTACCAATTAAGCCGGATCACATACGATGACGCATTGACGGAGTGGCAGACGTCAGTCCGTAGAAGCAATCCGTCACCGTGTGTGCTTCTACTCGTACGTGCGGTTTCAACCAGTCCTTGCTTCACAAATGACGGACTAACGTTTGCTGCTCCATCAGTGCGCCATCGTGTGTAAACGCACTTACGTAAAATTTTACACTTTAACCATATTTGGCCTTAAAAGTGTATTTTGTAGCAAACACCCGCTAAAAACTTTAGGTTACTAGGTAGTTAAGGTCAAATAATCTAGTCCGGACTTGCATTATGATGACTTGACAACGGTAAAGAATTATAGAATACATAATAATAGATACAAACATCCATCACTCGGGTACAAATATTCATATTCATCTTACAAATATTCGTCCCTTACGGGATTCGAACCCGCGACCCTAGGCACAGCATCTAACAAATATTTGCCTATTGGGGTTTCAGACCCGCGACCCTGATCAGAAGGCAAGTTCACTACCAACAGAGTTATCGGACCGCTGAAATAAAACCCCAAAACGCCAATCAAAAATCAACCAAAGAAAAACGAGACCATCCAAAAACGCCACATCTTTTCACACACCGCCTCATCCTAACATAAAACATCGCACATCAACATTGAAATAATAAATCTGACAACGCACGAGCCGGCCGGGGCCAGTTGCCCCCACCACCCACCCCACTTGAACCCCAAGGAGGCAGCCATCGCTGTCACGACATGATGGACCGCCAGCATAAACCTGACGAGAGCGACTCGGAATGGCCCTACGGAGCCCACTATATCACTTTTATTACATGCCATCTTCATTTTCATATTTCATATTTGCATTTACCCTCCCAGCTGAAGCGTACCCCCCCAGTTTTTAAGCGTTTCGCGCGTTTTTCTATGTAATCGTCGAACACTTTGTGTGTCGGACGTTATGAGTGGGCAGGCGCTCGTCAAAGGAAAATTTTATGTTACGGCGTTGCTAAGGCAGGGCCGGTGATTGTTAGAGGGTTCCTTTTTATGTTCTTTGTTTGATTTATGTAAACATAGTAGGCCGAACACCAATTCGTTGGTCCGACGACATTGTAAGGGTCACGGGTCAAAAATGTATCAGATCTATTAAAAGGAGGCCTATGTCCAGCAATAGGTTGATGCGGACTGATTCGATTGATTGATTAATTGAAACATTACACATTGAAATTTTTCAAAATGTAAATATTTATTCATGTACGGTATGCTTTTTAGAAGCAGACAATTTAAGGGATGTGGCGATTTCACATAAAAACACATAAAATTAAGAAGTTGGTAACTACGTAAACTGTATACAGGAAAAGTATCATTAACCTTTAAACATACTCTAACCATCAAACTGAATAACTTTTACTTGGGAGCAAACCATGTCAGAACAAAAAAAAATTACAAAAAGAATTACGTTTGAGTGGAGTATAGGCATTGCAGTTTAGTATGGAACAGCTGATTTTTTTTGCACTGACAGGTTTGCTCCCATATTAAAAGTTGTTCCGTTTGACGGATAAAGTATGTGGTTTAAAGGTTAGTGATACTTTTCCTTACACCCTGTATTCTTTAACCGTTCTCGCCGCGTCATTTTGAATGTTGTACTTTCCTACCTAGTTTGACGAGTTTCAGACTCCTACATAGAAAAATGATTTAAAATTATATTGCCCTCGTTTAGCTGTATCATTGAGAGTAGGCAGAAACCTACTCGTAACTGTTTTCACAAATAAAGACTTTTAATTTTATACCTACATACAATTTTTGTTTCTAAAACGGAACCCCAAAAAAGCTAAGAATGTGCAAAGTTCATACCTTGGCGTGACGTGTTTGTTAAATAAACACCGTTAAAAGGCTAATTTCGTTGCCCTTGTTCAGACATGTTGTAAAGTTTAAAAAGCGTGTTAACATAAAAGTTTACTCGTTTGATATTAGCGCAGCGTAAGCATGTTCCAAGCTGTCCGATGCATTGAAACATGTTTAATTATTTAGCATAAGACGTTGTTGCCAATATTAAGCTGATTATAGTCAGTTAAGGCACAGTTATCAAACTAATCAATGAAAGTGGAGATTCCCGATAATTTATGACGATACTATAAATATGAAATTAAATATAAAAAAAACCGTTAAGTAATCAGTTAATCCTCGATTACGATAGTAATAAAAGGAAATTAATTTTTTGAAAAATTTAGTACCCTACCTAAGCTACCTAAGCTAACTCCTTATAAATTAAACTACTTACTAAAATAACGTGAGAGCCTCGGTGGCAGAAAATCGGCATAAAAAACGATGCACGATTATATTTTCAAAACATGATATACAATTTATGCACTTCGCACTTGTTTTTTTTTCAGCTAAAGTTCATTAGTCGTTTATGGATACAGGTAAGAGACGAATGAGCTATAGCCAAAAGAACCGCCCATTCAAATAAATTTATAAACTCCATTACAACAGAAATCAATTTCCAATAATTCTTTTTTCCTCCACCTCCAAACGGTAAGAGCGTTCACCGATTCGTCATTTATATACAAAGAAACCAATAATTCCTTCCGCGACATACGTTTGGATAACAAAGCAGAAATTAATTATTTTACGCCCAAAACTGGAATGAAACGACAAAAACCCTTCGTTTTTGGGGGAGGATGGAATAATTTGTTAGGTTTTCTGTTATGAGAACCCTCTCATAACGTGGGAATAATCTAGAATACTGGTGCTGATCTATAACGGATGGTTTACATTGTACAAGCTGCCGATTTGTAACTTAGTCATAAAGTTTGCCTAACCAGATTCTTGAAATATTTTTTTTAAACAAGAAGTGACTTAGGCTTTTCATAATTTTTAGTGTAGAAAAAAACCCAAGTTCGCTGTCCAGAATTAATTTCTAACCCAGGTTGGTGCAAGTGTGTGGCTTATTATACAAAGACTTGTAAAAAAGTCAAATGTTTCGATAACTATTTTTTTTGGCTTTACTATGCTCTTTTTATGCTTTACGTACATACCTACATTTTTTGTACTTTATAATTTACGTATAAAAAGAGCATAGTAAACCCCAGTAACTTCCTTAAACTGCATTAATTTTATAATCTGCCTTTCAATAATTCAGTATTAGTAGAAAAAAATAATTTTTGTGAATCTTCTTCTTTTCATTAAAGGGTTTAAATTTCATTTTCATTTTAGGTATAATGTACAAATAGTACAATAATTCATGTGATACGACGAAGATACCCTAGAATACTCTCTAGCTACAGATACCACTTCTAATTACCGAACGACAAAATCGCCCACACATCCTACATATCCCTTATCTCCAAATTTTCAACCCTTTTTACTTACAATGCCACCCTCACCTAATCTATAGGTACATACTTACATACCCAACAAAATTATAAAAGGGTAAATAAAACAGAAAGCTTACACAAGTCATAAATTTGATTTATAGAGATTAAAAAAGGCGCTTCTGAAACAGCTCGAACGAAAATTTTCGGTGGGACGAATCAGGAGACGAGTGTAGAGTCAGCAGACAAAATTCATTAGGGGCTTTTGTTCTCACCGATACCCTCGTCCCAATTTGTCGCGTATATAGCCTCAGCACCGCCCTATGTCGAAGTCCGTACTTCATAGGCTTGTAACTTTTAAAATCAAAACTATTTATTGCTTTCACGCGTATTAAATATTTACAAAAAATTTGTTTAAACATAGTAAACATAATCCTATGTGAAACCCTAAACGGGTACTGCAGAAACTTCCTTATAGATTAGTTCATTCTCTGGTAACTGGTAACTTTTTTAACATTAGTTATGTAATGCATTATGTGTCTTCTGTTTTAATTTACATTCCAAAACAATCCAAACCAAACAACTGTAAAACTAATGTTTCGAGTCATTATAGTTTTTGTTTGTATTTCAATTCTTTTTCAATATTATATTTTTTCTGCTGTCGCTCCGCATGTCAGTGACTGTCGATGGCCCGCGTGTCGGAGGGGGTGCCGTAAGAAAATTTACAAGCGCCGCCGTATTTCACCTCGCTTTTTGTGCTAATCTACCCTCTTAATGCGTCGCTTTGTTTACCTGCTGACCCTACTGATGTTGGGATGTTTCTGGGTTGTTGGGTGGCCATTCGAGGACATAGAAACATTATGAGTATTTTGATATTTTGATTTTATACAGGGTGTAACAAAACACCATAGTAATAATAATTAAAGGGGAGTTTAGGATCATTATATTGAAAAACTTTCACTGTGGAGGACGAAAATAAAAAATACTGCTGTCTCATACAAAACTGTAGTACAGACTCGGCTCAAATGTATGGGGACAGCTCTTTTTTTCGAAGTTGTTTCCATAGTGAAAGTGGTTCAGTTTGATGGTCTAATGTGAACCTTCCTTTTAAATAATACTAGGATGTTTACACACAGGGGTTGACACAGGATTTAATTGAAATAAGTACGTTGAAAAATTTTCTGGGGTGGTTCATACCCTCAAACTGAACACCTTTTACTATAGGAGCAAACATTAAATTGCAAAAAATATATTCATACATTTGAGTCGAGTAGGCAATAGGTAACTACCTATTGCAGTTTAGTATGGAACAGCAGATTTTTTCTGATTTCTGGTTTGCTCCCATACAAAAAATTGAGCAGTTTGATGGTCTCTACGACCCCTAAAAATTTGTGGATTCATTTCAATTACACCATGCAGAGAAGAGTAGCTTATACCTTATACCTATTTATCCAATTTATTTTAATGTTCTAAAAAATAAAAAGTATCACCTTCTTTTTACGTTCGACGTAGTAGGTTAAAAGCATAAAAACTTGGAACCCATAACGAATTCAATCAAGGAAGATTTGAGGACTGAACATGGTTTTCTTCGACTTAGGTAACAATATTTCCGTACTTATTTTACAATAAGCTCCACACTGAAAGTTATCCACTTCGTTAGCCATAACTTTTCTTATAGAAAATGGTTTAAGGAACCCTCGATAGATGGCGCTACTTGTAGCTTTGGAAAAGTTATTGCAAGTTTATGTAGGTACTACAAAAACGTAGCTTTATTTAAATTATAATAGTTTAACTTTAGTAACCAGAAATTAAATAGGTAGTTTTATCTTTCATCATTATCGTTGAAAAGAATTCATTCTAGACAATTTTAGAGGAAGAAGCAAAACATAATTTCGTCTTGAAACTCGACATTAGGTACATAGAGCAAGGGTTGAACTACACATGGCCGCACGCGATCGCACTTTTCCGTCGCTCCATCCTTTTCTGTCACTCAGGAACGTCATTTGCTAGAGCATATAAGATAGACGGAACGCGATCGCATGCCATCGAATAAATGATTTCTATTCTATTCTATTCTTCTATTCTAAGTTTTTCTTTCACTTTCAGATCTGGAGTGCGATTTTTGAATCTCATTCGCTGAGCTCAGCAGTTGACAATGTCAAAATAACTATGCAGATATGCATCTTTCTACTGCAGACCCGACTTTAAAAATCATGTTTCAGGAGTGCGATTTTTGAAAGTCAAATCTGCTGTAGAAAGATGCGTATCTCCATAGCTATTTTGACATTTTCAACTGCTGAGCTCACCGAATGAGATTCAAAAATCGCACTCCAGCTAACAAAGTAAGAGAGAAAGATTCCCGAGAAATTAAAAGAAAGAACCTAAATCCAGTGGATAATGCACCATATGTGTGCAAATGAGGCCCATAATAGAAAATAAAAGTTGTCCAATAGTGTAGATACCGTGAACTTACGAGTCCAACTCAGTTTTCGATTTGGCAAGCTTCGTTGCAATACTGTGTTTCTGCCTTGAGCTGAATCTAACTAATATACGCTTGTTTATCTATTTTCTTTGCAGATAATAAATTTGAGAAGCAACAATAATCTACAGGGTGATATCATTGCATCCGTTTAAAGACCCATCAAACTGAATCGGTTTGCTCCCATAACCCATAATAAAAGTTGTTCAGTTTGATGGGTAGAATCTTAGTTTAAAAGGATGGTTATTGCTGAAAAAACATATCGATGATTACGGCGACGTTAATACTTCCAACTTTTTTTTACTAGCCTTTTTCATCCCACTGCTGGGCAAATGCCTCCCTTTTAATCCTCCAACTTCCATCCTAAAACCAGAACTTGTTAGAACAGAGTCTAGTTGTTAGTTTCTCATCACTCCAAAAAGGATCAATGTCGTGAGTATAAACATTTGTGTGTATCAGAAGATATAGCCAGTAGGTACGGTTGTCAGTATCTGAAAGCGGACAGACACGGATCAATGGCGTACAATCCGGACAATATAATTTTACGAGAGTCCCGGACTCGAGCTGTAAGCAGTTCTCGTAAATAGTCGCGGGCTACTGTATAGTTGTTCTGGATGTGGCACTGAAAGACCAATCGCTTGAATTAATTAAAGTAGGGTTCTCTTGTTTTATACTGTGGTAGTAAAAAGTTTAACACTCAGTTGCAGAACCGCTCATTAAAGTTAATCCAACGTTAAATCTCTTGCTGTTACTTTTTGTCTTGTTTACGTAGTAAAAGCTAACAAGAGATTTAATGGAGGATTAACTTCAATGAGCGTTTCTGTAACTAAGAGTAAGTTGTATAATCGTCTAAAACAATAACAAATGATCCAATCACTAGAACATAAGTAATAAAGTTCCTAATAGGAACATTAGTCATGCCTTCGACTCTATAGAATAAAAAAAAATGAAAAAAACAATTATGAATCCTGGGAATTTGACATACTTTTACTAGGTTTCAAATAAAACAACAGCTTGATAGATAAAGCAGGCGGCAGGCAGATTTATTTATTTTATGGAACGAGAAATCACTAGGATTAGAGAAGACCTCATTAATAATGTACATTTAATTAAATTGGTTTGTCTGTAACTCACGATTATATTAGTAACGTCTCTTACTTTAAAACCATAACAAATTAAGACAATTGCTAGATAAGAACTGATTTTTTGAAGAGCGTAGTTTATCTGTACAACTGAGCGTGGTAAAATGATATGCTAGAGCCACATCTAGTGTCTATACATCTACACCTGCACATTAATGCAGTAGGGTACTATATGTAACTATTAAGGGGTGAGTTGTGGATTTGTTTTGCTGGTCCGATGGCTGAAAATATTAAAATTACACAAGTTTCCGACTTACTGTCGTTTCGTTAGAAAGTTTGACACAGTTTTTGTTTAAAGAATTTTTCAGTTCATTTTGTGAAACAAACTCGTGAAACGGTGCACACTTCAGTGATTTTAATTACTAAACTACGTAACTTGATCATGATCTTTGTCTATTTCGACTAAAGCCGGAGCTTATAGACGTACTAGTAGTTGCCCGTGACTGCGTTTTTATTGGCTTTAAAAAGTATCATATTTATTACCTAATTAACATACACTAACATAATTTTAACTACACAGTGTTACTAATCAACCTACTTACTAAATTATGGATTTTGTTCGAAATAAGTGTTTATTTAATTTATTTTAATTTAGTCCAGAATATATTCTATCAGTGTGGCTAATTTATCCAAATCTGTTTAGCCATTTATGCGTGCTCGGCTCGAGTCACAAATATCCAAATAACTTCAGGCACGCTGTCAATAATACTGGGATGGAAAAATTTGAAAGAAGATGCACAAACTTTCATATGTACCTATTTGATATAATACTAGCTGTTGCTTGCGACTTCGTCCGCGTTGACATTAAAAAAGTATCCTAAGCCGTGTCCATAATGGTGTCTGTGTGCAACTGTGTAACTTATACAGGGTGTTTCATAAGTAAAAATAAATATTTAAAACTCTTAAGGGGGTTGTTAAGACCGTCAAACTGAACAACTTTCTCTATGGGACCAACATCGAAATCGCGAAAAAAAAAATTATATCCCATAGGTACATATTTTAGTTCTAATCGATTTGTAGAGTAGAGTAAGGAACATCAATTTTTTTTTCGCGATTTCGATATTGGTCCTATAGTGAGTGTTGTTCAGTTTGATGGTCTAAACCACCCCCTTAAAGGTTTATTTGTATTTTTGTAACACCTTGTACATATAAAATTATTCCGTTACTGACTACCTGACTATGAAATAGATGTGAAATAGGTATACCAAGCTTCGATCAAAATAAAATGAATGGATAGGCCTTAAGCGAATATTTCAAACCAGAAAAATGAGGCAAAACAAATGAAATTTTTACTTGTCACTTGTATGAAAGTGCCCTAGATTTGACAGATAATGGCGCTAGTTTGTATGTACCAAGTGCACCAGTAGTTTGCTTCAACTTACCGCGCTTTAGGCCTATCCATTCATTTTATTTTGATCGAAGATACCAAGTCTACCTATTTCACTATTACAATTATCAAAGAAACATACTACTGACTGACTATCGAACTAAACAGTTCAGCTCTGTAGTGAACGAATGAACGATATTGAGTGAAGACAGAGCAATGGAGAGAGGCGAAGGTGGCAGATTGTGTCACACACCCCCTTTGTTAAGGCTAAGCGTGGTTATAAATAATATTCATGGACTGTTGAGAAAAAAAGCTACAAACTAACGACTGATAAGCTATTATTACAATGAATTTAGTCAGTTTTCCCGGCTGAGTAGGATAAATAATCTGGATAATTATAATAAAATTATGTTTTGCATGTGTCTAACATAGCGTTTCTACCAATGGTGAGTGAGTACTCCCATTTCTTCCAAAGTAAGTAAGGATTGTTTTATGAACAAAAACACATTGTGGCTACTACATACTAAATTGCGGAGCCTCATGGAAAGTCAAAATGCACACAATTAACACAGCTATCCGCAAACCTATCCACAACCAATTTGAAATTCAGAGAGTGCAATAAAAAGAAGAAAATGTCATAATTACTATGGAGATTTAAATGCATCTAACTACTCGTACTGCTGATTAAAACGTGTGATTTTCAAAAATCGCACTCCTGTCTTGTTGTCAGACGTTTGCTACGTTCAACCCCAGGGGAGCGTGTAATGTCTCTATGCGTTCAACGAAAGAAGCCACGAGCTAGTCTTCAAAACTTTAGAAAACTTTGTGTAGTCTTCTCCTTAACGCAATTGCAGTGGATCCAAGACGGACAGTCAGGGGGGCAGGTGAGTTCAAACGTCATCGATCGTAGAAAGGGGGGGTCCAATCGACTCTTACATCTGACTGTTGCCGATTATACGGATACCTATTCTTTCCTGGGGATCTGTGATAGAAAATAATTAGTTGGATCTTGTATTTAAACAAACTTTCTTGCTAACTTGTGAAAGTCGCGGTGGCATAAAGGCGAGTAGCCTCACCAAGTAGGAGGCAAGAATTCTTCCTAATAAATCATTTGTGAATTTTGAAGGATTTGGACGCTGGTTTTTGGTGAAGGAAAGTATCAAGAGAAAACCTCTGCCGCTGAAGCATTTAGTCTAATATATCGAGACGTGTATATAATAAAATCGGTCAAGTGCGAGTCGGGCTACTCGCGCATCGAGGGTTCCGTACCACACCACCACAGAACACAACATATTAACTTGGAAAAAACTTGTTTTTCTTCGGAACCTTAAGCGTGAGACCGACTCGCACTTGGCCGGTTTTTATTATTTGTTGTTATACTGTACAGTTTGCTCTATAATCACACCAAGTTGATGCTTGTATGTATTACCGTTTTTACTATAGAGCGAGAAGAAAAAACGTCGATAAAAACTAGTTTCTTGTTGAGAACCCCCCTTAATTTTTTACTTTTGGACATTTTTATTATTTGTCAACAAATCCGCCGTAATAACGCACGCACGCTTTTATCTCGTTCGTTCGCACGCAAATAGAAAGAGAGCTAAGGTGTGATAGCGCTGTATCACCGTGTCATGCTACCTATGCTGAAGGAATTAGCCGCCTCTTATGACATGACATGCATCTGGTCTGAACCTATTCTTCTATATTGAACATGAACACCCTCTCGATAACGCAAGATTATCTTACCCTCACTGTCTCAATATTGCATGTGTTTAGGTGTGACCATCTGAACAAAGTGTCCAGAGTACCCTTATGTACTGGTCCGCTATACAAAGTGAGACCAGCAAGGCGTCTTCTTTATCGTATCTGCTTAACCAAAATAGCTTCAGAATAAAGTTCTAAAGTCAAACACTCCCGATCGACTCGTATGTTCAAAACCATAGAGTATTCGATAGAAAACGTTCAAAGGCTATCAAAACGAATATCTCACGTAGGTGTCCGGTAAATGCACCCATCTGGGGGACAGAAGCCGCTAATATTTCAAGCGCGACGACTGTCCAATGTAGTAAAGTTGTGTAAGTCGGGAAATTGTTATTTTGGGGAGGTTATATTTTTTTCTTTGAACTCTTTCTTATGACAAACAAGCTAGCGGGAGCTACAAACCTTTGTTTTGTTGTAGATGGTACAATTTAAGCATATTGAAGGATTTTGCTTTCCTGTTGCCATTGAATACTTATCAGAGTAGGGTTAAACAATCGAAGCGCCATTGTTTGCCCAAATACGATGCCGAAGCTTTACGCTTTGAAACTTGATTTTACCTTTATTAGAGTTTTTTTAAGTTATTTGGAAACGATAATAATTTATACTAGGCACTATCAATTAAAACTCGTATTAACAACATGGTAGGTTCCACAATAAATATAATTTTTAATTAATTGCTAATAAAATTCATTATTTTAGTCTTTGGAAGTAATAAATTCCAGATTTATACTTTCCTGACCTTCGTAGACAAGGTGTCTGTTTTAATTTATCAGCATTAACTGTCATCCAAAAACAGAATTTTCTTACTTACAACCGACTGCCAACGTACCACGCCAGGTCAGCCGAGATAGCGTTTTCGAACCTGCGGTCGCGGTTGAAATATGCAGAGGTGGTATTGAGAGAAGCTGTACAAAGGAGCTATAAGACAGTCCTCGTGGACACTGTATGCAGGTGCCATACTGGGCTTGGGTCCTATGTTCTACACGACACGGTATTCTATCATACGTCATCTGAATTATATATGATTTATGTTAGGAAAGTGGTTTCAAATATGCAGATGTGGTATTAAAATAAGACACAGAAAGGAGCTCTTAGACATTGCGTTCCACACAGCACAAAAATGTATCTCACTACACTAGAAATAAATAACATATTTTGTGTAACGCAAGAATTTCAAATATGCAATAGTGATATTGAGAGAAGCTTTAAGACTGTCCTCACAGACATTACAGGCAATTAGAACGGTGTTTTTGTACTCTCAAAAAATTTGAATCTAACTGCCAACCTCCGGTAATGGAGAGGAACCCGAAGAAGAAGAAGAAGATAACCAGAACTAAATGATATAAGCTAATGGTTGAAATATGCAGAGGTGGTATCGAAATAAGTGGTACAAAGGAGCTATAAATACTACATATTTATGGATACAACAAACCTACAAACCTATAAACTGGTTGTGATTTTATGTACGCTAAGGAAGTGTGTGAAATATGCCTAGGTGGTATTATTAGATACTATACAAAGGAGCAGCGCAGGACCGATCGTTATGGCGATCCTTGGGGGAGGCCATTGGCTGAGATTGTGATGATGATGATGATGTTACAAAGGAGCTGTAAAACTGATACTTTTAGTAAGAATTACCTGTGTTATACAACATCACGATAACATCTCCAAATACCCCATCCAATGGAAACGCACACCCTCACAGACAGTTTTCAAAAGCCCTCCTCCGGGAGACACGTGTGCCCTCACAAAGTGACCGCTATTAAACATGCATTGCTGCTTAAGTAAGGTGTTAAGTCAAGTCGTAGCACTTTGACTCACTACGTGACACTCATGGCCTTTGAAACTAGATGATATTTGGTAAAGATTACACTTGGAATGTACATCTGTAACTAGCTATGAAAATTAATGTAAAATGTGAGAAGACCGGTAAAATTGTAGAAGACATTAAATTTGGTTTCAGGTGAAAATGGACTACAATTGGCTTCCCATGGGGGTCGTAGGTATGAAATGACTATCTATACTGTTTCATACACAGAGTGTTAGACTAAACAGTTGCATTACTTTATATTAAGGGGTGATTGTACCTATGATACTGAACAACTTTCCCTAAGAAACCTATAGGAAAAAAACGACTTTTCATACAAACGTTCGATCAGCTGATTGTATTTAGTATGGAAAGTCCGAAAATATTTTTGCTAATTTCCTAGTGAATCGTTTTCATTATCATAGCTACAATCACCGCTTAAAGTAAAACTGTTTACCCTAACACCCTGGAAGTATATATTGTTTTTGAGAGCTATTATTATATTAGTCACCTGTCACCAAATGACACCGAAGTCTGCGATATGCTAAAGGAAAGCCTTGCAAAATTAAACTGAATAACTTTTTTGTGCCTCATGTTTTTTTTCTCTTTATTTTACTGTTTATATTTTGGTGTAAAAAAGTAAGTTTATTTGATTGATTGATTGATTTTAAATGTATTTATGCAAATAAAGACCTTCTATATAATTCTATTCTTAAATGACTACGATAAAGATGGTACCTATACCTAGTTGGTAATTTTGTAGACTAATCTTAACCGACATGCATAATCTTAACCTTAATCTTAACTTAATGTAATGGGATGCAACCAGTGTTGCCAACGTCCACTGTCTGGATTACCCAAAAACCTAACTGAAAATCCCCAATTTTGGGGAAAGTCAAATCGATATTCCCCACATTTTCCCCACATGTTTTTAGCAAAGAAATAAATACTTTTCATTGAAATCTAATATGTTTATTACTTAAAATTCAGTATTTAATCATTTCAATCAACGTATTGCAGCTCTTCTTTGCGCCATAGTTAACATCATATTTTGACGGATCCAATTTTAGGTTCCCCATCCCCAGGCTCCCTCCATTCTTCTTAATACCTTCTCTAGTGGCCACAAGCGCTACTTACTACTGTTATTGTGCAGGCGATTACGATTCTCTGTTTTTAAATTCTTCTGAATGCTAAATTTTCGTTCGACAGATGCGTTTGAGAAAGACAGAAAGAGCAATAGGCTTATTTCCTAGGTATTTCAAATTTTTATTGTAGGTACTTTGATTTGATGGACATAGATGCTGCCATAAAATAAACTCTAAAACTTTCCTGCCGGATAAGTTGAGTTGTACATAATTTATAAATTATACTTACTTCTTATACTACTTTTATGACTTCTAAGATCAGTTCTAGTGTAAATGTCTCAATTCCCCGCATTTTCCCCACATAAACGCTCTCCCCACAAATTACCCAATCGGACTGAAAATCCCCGCAGTTTGGGGAATTCCCCACAGATTGGCAACGCTGGATGCAACGGTGTGGTAAAGATTGCTCAAATCTACGTCGACAATGTCACGGGCAAAATTAAGTCATAGCAAAGTCTGTTTAGTTTAGCTTATGCAAAACTTATAAAATAATAATAATAAAATAAAATTGATGTAGTAATTATACACAAAAAGCGATCATTATGTTGACCCTATCCAAATGAGAGACTTGTAGATTATAATGTTTTCGTGTATAAGTAGGTCCTTTCATTTGTTACATCACAACATTCCTCAAAACCAGCTAATTCTGCTGCGCCAGCTAATTAAAGGGATGTTTTGTCTGTCTCTTAAATACGTCCCTAACGAGAATATTTTCCACATTCTAAAGTAACATGAGTGCACATAACATGGTGCAGCCGTCACGCGCCGCTAACTCGCACTAAAGTTGAAAATGAGCGCCGTATCACTTGCAACACCCATACTTTGGGTACGGGGTGTTCAAGATAAATTATAATTAGTAAGAAAATGCATATACGATGAGTTTTTATAAATAACGTTATACTGACTACTCACAAAAATTGAAAGAAAATATCATGAGGATGGACACAAATTCTGAAGCTTACGTGAAATTCACTAGTCCATGTGAGGTACGCGTGATTTACAAACTAGCGCCCATACATCCTAGCGGGCAGATTATGTGCCCTGCAATCGTATATACGATGACCATGATTTATATATGTTACTTTTCTGGTAAATCTAAGATAGGTTAGGTTAGGTTAGGTTTTTTCACCGGAAGCTGTTACAGTAAAATAAACAACACAAGTGAGGTACGTCTCGGGTACGCCTGATGACATGCTTCAAATACCACCAACCCAGACTGGTGTCGTAAAAAGTGACATTTTTGATGCCCACACCCGATGTGTGGAGTCACTAGAGTCACTGCATCAGACCACTGATCGTAGCATTTCCTTTTCCCATGATTTCGGACGAGAGATTGCACCTGTGTTTAGAGAATATTCAAGCTCTTAAAATTTCATGCAAACCCGACGTGTTTAATAAATAAGCAGTCGTTGAATCATAAGAGAAGATCTGTGGCCTGCAGTGGCCCAAGTATAAGCTAATAATGATAAAGATGATAAATGATAATATTATCATTATGCATAAAGTTTTTATTTTTTTGAGCAGGATAAACCTTAATTAAAGAATTCAAGATGTTTCCTAACCAGAAATTAAACGACAAAACTTCAGTCTACAAAACACCCTATATGTACTTCTTGTTGTACATCCGCAGACAGTGTTGCCAGGCGAAAAAATTAAAATAAACAATGGCAACACTCGTCCTACACCCAGGGGCGGTCTGTAATAACCCCTTTGTCCTAAGATTAGCTCGTAAGAAAGCCTTTCAAGCTCTCTGAGTGCTGACTGCTGAATTAGTGGTAGATTTTTTGTTGTTAGTAAAAAATAGTGATGTACACAGCCAGTGGTAGGACAAAGACTTGATTTTCAAAGAGCTGAGTAATTTTGCGTTAGTTTTTTTGTAAGTTTGACAGAGGTTTTCACGGTTTGTGTATGTTTATATTCTGCTAAGGCAGTGTCCAGCTTAAAATAATACCTACTATCCGAGACGGAAGTCGTAAAAAACAACTGTTCTAATTCCTTCATCGGCCACATCTCGGTCACACCACGCATTGGTTTCTTATTCCACCATATTCAAAAAGGCACTAACGAGGAAGTTACCAAAAACTCTCGTTACATCCTCATGGTTACATCATCAATCCAAATTGGCTCTCTTCTCCCATCCAGTTGATGTTGAAAACGAAACAGGAAACCGATACCATCAGAAGTGGGGTCAGATGTAGTGACTCTAACATGGTGTGGACATCAGATATATTTTAAATATTTTTGATTATAAACATGTCACATCCATCATGTTGTGCTATTTCGAATCAAATTTAAAGATTGAAAACTTAAGTCTCGGGCGGGACTTGAACCCAACGCACTTGGAAGAGTGCGGGTTCAAGTCCCGCCCGAGACTTTATTTTTCAATCTTTAATTTGATCAGAGATGTTGACGATGCTTGCTGAGAATTAAGCCAGTTTTATGGTGACGTGTGTTCACCATAAAAAAACAAAAAACAAAAAAAACTTTTAATTCAATAATTTACAGACAAAAGGAAGCGCCACACTAATATTTTAAACAGTACGAATTGTATTTTCGTAAAATTGTGTGTACCATATTTTTACAAATAAATTCATTTACAATTTTAAACTTACATACAGTACATTTAATAATATTTATAAACTTCTCTATTAAAAAATATCAAAACTTCATTCCCAAAGCTGTATGTTATGACGTTTAGTGACAATCGTCACATCTAAAATCGAGAACAAATTAATTATACTCTTAAACCGTCCCAGAACTAACCTTCCAAAGTGAACCTTTTAAAAATAAATTCCCTCAAATCCCCGATACGAAGGAAAGCTAAAAGGAATTAATGCAAAACAAAAGTGCCGCTATCTCGATGGCTGGTGGGCGGAGAAGGCACTAAATTACTGGATGGGCGTCAACCTACAGCCGTGTATCAATCAGGAACCAACAGATTTATGGGACAGCTCTCTTCGAATCGTTAGCCTTAGCGACGAAAATGTGTTACTGTTATCCCGTCTTGCTTTCCACGTTTTTTCTGGGGGGTTAATTTTTGCGAAGGTCGGTAGAACATGGTTTTGGGATGTGATTGCTAAAGGTTTTGGGATTTAGGGGATTCTATGTTTTGGGACCATGCCAATTCTACCAGTGGGTAGTACGAGGCGATTAAGGGATTCAAGGTTTCTTATGCAGTGTTTAGGTGGGCGAAAGGTTAGTCTCTCACCACTTGATAAGTCATTACATCTTGAAAACTGCTAAATGTAAGTATTGGTGCTACAACTACATTCTTAGGTACCAGGGAATATCATGTTCAATGAGTATTTAGATAATTATCAGTTAGTACGATTTGCAACGCTATTGACACTTTAGTTTAGGTATAAATTAATTGCATGCCTTCTGAGGTGGACTGACCTAACCAGGTGACGTGCTCGAAATTAAATATCATTGAAACGGTCACCCATCCAAAGACTGACCGGACCTGACGTTGCTTAACTTCAGTGATCGTCTACAATACCGAAGCTAAACTACGCCAACGCCTCATTTGCATAGTGAAGCACGATTTTCAATAAATTCACATTAATTAATATCAGCATCAAAAACAAACCACCCCTATATTACAACCATCATTACAATCAAAATCAACTTTGAAACTCAAATATTGAACAAAATTTTCAACCTTATTAATCTACGAAACAAACACAATTAAATTAATGTTTCATTTAACAAAATTAAAACAGCAGACATTGAAACCGATGTCACGTCAAAATGACGGGCACAGCGCACACTGAAACACTGAAAACTGAAAAGGAAATTAGCCACACCGTCCATTCGCATTTTTCCATTTGTGTCATCGTGACAACAACATAGTCGTAGGTACAAAGCGTTCAACAATCAATGTTGAGTTTACAACTTCGATGTGGGAAAAGCATTAGATGTGGCTATCAGAAAAAGACAAAGTAGATAAAAACTAACTTATTCCGCTCATTCAATGACTCAAAGTGGACGAACGAAAACAAGGAGCGCCACTTTTCCTGAATCTGCGCAGCCTGACGCTAGGTAAAGTATTACCAGGTTTATAATTCTCACGGATGTACAGGCGCAGTAGAAACATTTTAATAGTGCTCAAAATTTTATTGACCAATCAGGATGTATCACTTTCAATATCTTTGCGCTTTTGGGTACTTGTATTCGTGTACTCTTCGCTGCTATTTCACTTTGCACCCTTTGATTACAAACTGACTTTGACGGGGACTTGGGTCTGCAATGCGCAAACGAAGATTGTCGAGCAGAATTATTTATCAGCCTCCACTACGTCGGTCCAGTGATATCTTCGACGACCCACTAAATTTAAATTGAAATTACTTTTATAATTATCTTTTTAGATCGGGAAGTGATCTCGCGTCTAGTCAGACTACAAAAGAGATTAATCAAGAAACAATTTTTGATTTTATGAATACTGTTTTTATTGAAGAATTTTATGAGAAATAATAAACACAATAGGTTGCATTAAATAAATAAATAAATATTAAAATTGAACGTAAACTGGTGTCATTTTTATATTTCCTTTTTTTTTGAGAAAGAAATCTTCGGTTCCCTGCACTGGGACGCAATTTAGTGGAAATGGATGTTAAATTAAAATAAATAGCAGGTCATGCCCAAAAATGGTTAATTCAAAGATGCACTATCTATCATTTTCTCACATCAATGGTCAACACGTTGCAGGAGAAAATGAGAGAATTAATTTTTACGTGAATTTATTTTTCTGGTTCTGAATTATTGTCAATCATTCGAGTTTATTTCGCAGATTTTCGTAAATTATGCCTCATTGTACAATTTTGTAAGTCAGTTACATTTTTTGTGTATTGTGTCGAATACAGCAGTTTTGCATCCAGCAAAAGTGTGAATTACGAAAGCAGCATTTCAGCAGAAAGATTTTTGAATCGAAAAACAATTGTTACATACACACATACCGTAGAAAGAGAAGGAACTAGAAGAAAGCAAGTGCCTTGTCATATTACTCGGTAAGAGATGAACATAGCAAATTCGTCTAGTTAAAAAAGGAGATCGCTACTTATTGCTGTCCTTATCGATGTAGACACTTTTTTGTTCTACGACGGCTGTCTGACTCCGGAGTCAGACATCTATTTTCATACAAATTGTATAGGATTTTATGACTATCGCTGTCTCATACGCGGTTACACTGATGTTACGTCTATCAGCGTAAGCGAAAAATACTTCGCCTATGACACATACATAACATCAAAAAGTTTCTTCGAGAGATCACATCAGAAATGAAGTGATACGTCAGAGAACTAAAGTGGTTGACATAGCATAGAACATTAGCAAGCTGAAGTGGCAATAAGCTGGTCATGTCTGCCGAAGAACTGACACGTGGGGTGGCAGAGTTCTAGAGTGGAGACCGCGAACTGGCAGGCACAGTGTGGGACGCCATGCTGCCCGCTGGACAGACGACCTAAAAAAAGTAGCGGGGAGCGACTGGATCAGGAAGGCCGAGGACAGAGTTTTGTGGCGCGCCTTGGGAGAGGCCTACGTTCAGCAGTGGACGATGATGATGATACATAAACTCACGACCATAATCCATTTCGGGGTAGTATTGCAACGACAAACAATTGATACTTTCAATATTCTAAAAGAGAGGTTTTAGCATATTGCCTCCGTGGTCTAATGGTTAGAGCATTGGGCTCTTGACACGGAGGTCGTGGGTTCGATTCCCACGGGGGGCACCTAGTGAAATGTCACTTTGTGCGTTTTTCCCCGTTGGTTAGGACATTGCAGGCTGAGTCACCTGATTGTCTGAAAAAAAAGATGATTCCGTGTTTCGGATGGCATGTTAAGCTGTTGGTCCCGGCTACTATCACTGGTGGTAGTAGTCGTTACATAAAAACCACGTCAGAGGCCGTAAGGCGGTTTGAATAAACTCTGACACCAAGGCTTTGCAGCCCACTCGATAAGAAGAAGAAGAGAGCATATTTAAAGTTTCAGGATGAAATGACGTGTAAAGTCGTGATAGGTGCTAGCCTTTCGCCCACAAATACACTGCACAAGAAACCCTTACCCTTAGTCACCTGGTACGACAGGAAGAAATGGGGTGGTCGCAACAATTGTTAAAAAATAATATTTTAGAGACTATTACTACAGGGTGTTAAGGTAAACAGTTGCATTACTTTGAGGGGTGATTATACTCATGATACTAAACTACTTTCCCTTAGAATCCTATAGGAAATTCGCAAAAAAATGTTTAGATTTTCCATACTAAATGCAATCAGGCGATCGAAAGTTCGAAATTTTTTTTTGCGATATTCCTGTTGGTTTCTTAGGGAATGTTGTTTAGTATCATGGGTAAATATTTACCCTAACACCCTGTATACTGTAGCGAAAGCTTAAAGCATTGAAATTGACGGACCTATATTATGATCTCGGTGATACTATGGATTTGACGACACTACTATTTCAATGAAGCTAGTTTCACAGGTATTGAAACTAGTTTCGAAATTAATTTCATCCCGTAAGAAACTAGTATCGTAATGTAAATTCGTCTTAACGAATACTTAAACAAATTTTATTTCCGCAACCACACGGCAAAAAATCAACCAAGAAAAACCTAGAATGTACGATTAGTGAGGCAAGCCCAAGCAGAGATAAGACGGAGGTACAGTCGGGTAGATAAGCGGCTTTCATTACTGGCGTGTCGCGCGACAATGAATGGCGACACAACAAATCTCGTCGCTGAGTTATTTGTTGTCGGACGTCAGTTGAGTCGGGACGTAGTCGCGTAGAAACTGTGAGATAGTATGATGCTGTGTTTGTTACTTGTTTGTTAATACACTTACAGATTACTTACTTGCTTAAATCATTCTACTACCAGCGACGAAGCCAAAATTTTGTGTTGGAAAAACGAGACATAATGAGAAAATTAAAATACTAACTTCTCCAGATAATAATCTCCCCAAAATTTCCCCCTGAATTTTGTTTACGAATGCCTGGTTGAAGAAGGACTTTCCGGCTTACGAACCTGTGTAGATTAGATTAGATTCATTTATTTCATATTATAACATGTCACATTCTTACATAAATATTTTATATAAAATGTCCATTCATAACATGATCGTCAAATTGTACAATAAAATAAAATTAGCAATGTCAAAATGGTTCGATATAAATACCACCTCATTTCAGGGCTGTAGTTTCTAGTGTCCGAATAATAGTCAATCTCCGATAGGAGATATAGCACCAAAAGAAGAAGAAAAGTGCATTTTTTTTTTTAAGAAAATGAGTTGTTGAGACGTCCATCACAACTTCCCAAAGGTAGGCCTCTGTGTTTGCCTATGTGTGTGTGTAACTGTGTATGGGACAATATAGGCTGAGGACGATACAGGCTAAATATAATCTTCATACAGCCTACTGGCAACGCGAGGAGATCCTATGTATTGCAGACCGTATTTTATACGCTACATGAACCTTATGGACGCAAGATCCTTTCAAGAGCAAGAGCTTTCAGTGGTGGTCCAGGTAAACATTTCGTTTGACAGATGCTAGAAGATGGTTGAAATTATTACTTCACGCTAGGTGTTGAATATTGGATGTGAGTAACACTTCACAAAACAACAAAATACGCTATTGTCGAAATAGAGATAACAACATGGTAAATACTAACACTCGAATTCAATTGTTTTGAAATCGGTCAAATATTTTTAAATGTAAGTAATGCGTACAAACAAACGAACGACTGATCGTAAGTAATTGTAATTCACTCAAACAACGAGACAGAATGTAAACACATCTGCGTTTTATAACCGTTACTTTACGATATCAACGTAAATTCTGATTTAGAACGTAATTTTGTACGTAACATTATGGAAATCATGTTTAGTAATTTAAAAAAAGTCTCAAAATAAAAATATTATTGAAAAATTTCTGTATTATAATTAACGTCTTCTCTAATATCTACAATGGAATAAAACAAGCTGCTTTCATTAAGTTATACGAGAGATGCAGACGCCCAAGACAGAATTACGGATTTGCATTGTCGTAATCCAAAAAAAAAAACGAAAATCCGAATGTACTCTAATTTTGATCGAACACAGTATCAAGAAATGATATATTTGCACTGCAATGTTTATACTTCTGTTTTAGTAACTTATGCAGCTATGTTCTCAGACCCTAACAAATATGCGTGTTTAGACACTCGCCCGTGTAAACGCTACGCGTTGAATGACGTCCGTGTGAATGTTACGTGTATACAGCCCCATCTCAGTGTATCTTATCCGTTTGTAATAAAGTTGATATGGGATGTTGAATGACACTGTCTGAATAACGTACCTACACACTCCCATCGTGCGTTTATAGAGTATCTTATTCATTCGCAATAAAGTTTATTTTGGAATGCACACATTGTAGGTAGTTCTCACTTTATTTGCACAATTGTTTAGGATTCCCAGAATGACTACGTTTTGTACTGACTTGATTGTGATAATAGAATTTGGGGATAACCTTGACACGGTGGTCGTAGTAATTTAAGTTTTATTGTTTCTAATGACCTATGTAGCTAGTAGCATGTGGTCCAATTCGCTTAGGTCTAGATTAAGAGACATTTTTTCAGCACGAATTTTGTCTAGGTAGGATCGAAAATGCTATATGGATTTTGACATGCGGAAACGTCTTTGAATCTCGACCATAATGTCTGAATGGAAAGTCAGCCTACTACTATTGCTGACTCGCTAAGTGATTTTCATGCCATACCTAGAGCTTATGCTGACATAAAAGAAGAAGAATGTGTGATATACGTTTTCTAATTCTTTTTAATTATATTAAGCGGTGCTCCAGATTCAGATAATCAAACTGAACAACTATTACTATAAAGCCATCGTGAAAGTCATAGACATAGATATTATATATATTCCTTATAATTACATTTTATTAATAATTATCATTACAAGTCAATTATTATAGTGAACGATGTTCAATTTGATAGACTGGAAACTCTAACTTCTTTTATCGAGTCGATGGCATCCCCCCTATCACTTCTCTTCTAACCTGAAACTAAATAATAAAGCGCGAACCTTGCTATAACTAAAAATTAAAAACCACTACACCTAGGATAATTTTTTTTTACGCGATTTCGTCTTTGGTTCCTCAAATAAAGTTTTTCAGTTTGATGGTTTCATCATCCCCTTATAAATAAAAATAAAATAAAAATCTTTTATTTCAAACAACAACGACAGTCCAAACAAATAATGTTAGTCCACTTAAAAACCGTAAGGATATTAAAAAAGTCCCTGTATACTCTATTAGTATCCAATACTTGCTTTCAAGCATTAGTGACGAAGATATTTCTTGCACTAACCATCGCACCTTTACAAACCATACAGACAAAAATTCATCTCAGCATGTTAGACATCCGTGGGGTCAACCCCGGGGGCGGGGGGTTTAATTACCGGCCACTAAATTAAGCTGGGTCGGATATTCGTACGACTCAGCAGTTTGGAGAAGGCAAGCGTATCGACCCCAACGTGCTTCTGGAATTTTATTTGATAGGTTTTGGAGTTTAGTATGGGGAAATAATCGATAGTGTCGTATTTGTGTATACAATACAAGGTGCTACAAAAATACAAATTTAGATCATAAAACTGAACAACTTTCACTATGGCACCAACATCGAAATCGCGAAAAAAAAATCTGATGTTCCATACTACAAATCTACTCGTATGGGACAGCTGTATTTTTTTTCGCGATTTCGATATTGCTCCCATAGTGAAAGTTGTTCAGTTTGATGGTCTAAACAGCCCCCTTAAAAGTTTTAAATGTTTATTTTTACTTTTGTAACACCCAGTATAGATAGTTTCCATCTGGTAGAATTATTTCTAACTACCTATGTTTTTATGTGGCGATCCTGGGAGGCCTATATCCAGCAGTGGACGTCCATGGGCTCAGATGATGAAAATCACGATGTTTTCATAAGTGCATTTAAAAAAATACTTTTAATTAGTTTTTCGTAACTGATCGGTGGTTCTTTTCGTGTTATGGGCCCACCACTCATTCCCCCAGCAACTCGAAAAAATACAAAAATTATGTTTTTTTTTACTATTATCATTAATTTATCTATCATCTTTCAGAAAAGTACGAAAATTACTAAAAAAATCTTTAAACGATCATAACTCTTTTAACCACTAGTTAACTGAACTTTATTTGTTGCAAATGACCTCTCTTATGACCTCATTCAAGGAATGGGTCAAATTACAGAGTATTTTAAAAAGACTGTAAATTTTGGGTAAACGAACTTTCATATTTTTTTTTAATTATTTATTTTCTCACAAAACACAGTACCTACATTGCACATTACACATATCATTTGGTAGAAATACTTACTCTATTGAATAGAATAAAATAGAAAGAAATTTATTGTGTTTGTTTGTTAAGTTTGTTGAGTTAGGCACTGACCATTTTTACCAATCACATAACGCCTTGAGTAGACTTTAGTTATTTGGTTTGATAATAAAACCACGTTATGAAACAAAAGAATTGGCACGAGATTTCAGAAAACGTGATACGAATTGGAGCCGATTGTTTTAAATCATTTCAGGAAATATGTAAGTAATTATAGTGAATGGTTGCAGAATTTTTATTATCTTTTATTGAATAGATGTGGATTTTGTTTTATTTAAAACTGTACTGTAAGGCTCCTTGTTAACGAGACGGTTTTCTGCCGGGGCTACACACGGTTTTAAACCGAACCTACGTCCGGTCGTCAGTTCTGTATGGGACACTATGAAGGTTTGTTAACGACGCCGGTTCGTGTCCGGCGCCGGACCGGGTAGAAACCGCTCAACAAAAGGCCTTAGTATCTGTAGTGGTTAGGGGATGAGGTTACTAAAGAAAACATTTGGTGACCTTCTAGTTGTATTAGATCTCGAGCGTCTCCGTGCTTCGGAAGACACGTTATGCAGTTGGCTCCAGATAGTTCCGCAAATAGCGCTGTATCTATATTCGCTGAGCTAGGTCAGAGGCCTACTAACAGAAAATTGACCACTAAATTGCCTCCACCTATCCGCACTAAGCCCACGTGGTGGAGGATGGCCCAACTCCCTCTCACCCTTGTTCGTGAACAGAGATCTTTGCACTGCAGTGGAATCCTGAAGACTATACCTTTGCCACTAATAGTCATGCTTTTTCTTATTGCTGTCTGGAGTTTGCAATGGAGGGAAGTCGGTTATTTCTTTTTCCTACTTCTACTATCTCTTGTGATTAAATCATGCAGGATCCAAGACAGATTAGAGTCATACACCGGGCTCGCTGGACTTCATTGTCTATTGTTGGGAAAGGTCGCCGCTGAATGTCACAGGAGTCAGTGTTGGGAATGTGTGGTGGGCTTAGAATATACCTTTTTACCCAACTGCGCCAAGGAGGGTTATTTTAGTTACTTCACGTCACGTCCTGAAACTGCACACAACTGTAAAAGCGAACCTTGCTCTGACTAGGTATTTGGCATTTATTTGTAGCAAAGCTTCTGCCCTTCAAATGGGGATGCGGTCGATTTGACATGAGCTAAAGCTATAATTTATCATTCCTATTTAAGGGTCGGCACTACCTACGGCCCGTTTGACATATCTGTCAAAAGAAAAAGACCGATGGCCGACAACACTCAACCCTATCTTATGAGATTAATGAACAAATCAATTTTATAGCTAAATTTGGCAATAAGTTACTTGCAAAAAACTTGGTCGACCGCGGCGCAGCTTGGCTGGCATGGAACGTTTACTGGTGTGAAGGAAAATGTGAACCCTGGTGACACAACATTTTACCTCGTTGAATTAAACTGGCACCCTATACTGACAGATTCATAGGTCCGACCGAATTTAGGGTACCTACTACCCGGAAGGCAGATTTTACCTCATTAAATTAATGTTGAATGTTTGGCAATACCAGCACCAGGCACCAGCACCTGCAGCATCTGGATTTGAGAGTCGTAGGTCGAAATTGACATTTACAGTAACAATACAGTACCGTGATGGACCCAAAATGTTACTGTTCAAAGATCACCCCTGGTGGGTCCCAACCATATAATATACAGTATTACTAAGGCTTAAAAAAAACTTAAAATTATTAAAACAGAGCAAACTAAAACTTATAACAGAATAATGTTATTATTATAAGGCCGGATTCGACCAAACTTACATTTATATAGAAGAGTAACTATACAAGGAACAATTTTACTTTTGGTGTTTACACACCCCGTACTAAAAGAACGAATGTATAATTCACCTAAAGAAAGAGGTCGTTGTATCCGTACTTATTGCAATGAGAGGTTATACAGTTTTAATTTGTTAGGTTTCTTTTTATTATATTTTTTAATTATGTAACATTTAATTTAGATTAGGGTTGGCAAAACGCAAAATCAGTTTACTCTCTCCCGATTTTGCGAGTTCAAAGAACGAGGGGGGGGGGGGGGGCTCTAAAGGTGACTTTTTCAGTATTTCGCGTATTTCTCGGAATAAAGTTCTGTGCACTTTTGTCAAGGACTTTGAGGGCTACAGGGCCGAGAAAGTAAAGTAATTTCAAAAATTATGATCTGAGATCTGTGGATCGTAATAAGAATGCCCGGGTGGTAAAAATAATATTTGGACTTTCTCAGAAGATCGACTCCTGTCGGATTCAACGGCCCGCGTAAACTATGACAGATATGGTTATGGACCTCAAACAAATAACATAGAGGACCCTAGACAGATTTGGTTGGCGGTAAAAAAAATCCAAAATATCGAAATCCAAGATGGCTGCCATGGAAATTTCAAACGCCAAAGCAGCTTTTAACGGTTCACCGAACCGACAAAAAAATTTGTATCCGGCGGTTTTAGGGGTCGCTGGGGATATGAAATAATTTTGTTTTGATTTTCAACTTTCATACATACAAATTTCATAATTTTTGAAATGCTGTTACTTTCTCGGCCCTGTAGCCCTCAAAGTTTAAGTCCTGTGACAGAAGTGCAAAGAACTTGTTTTGTAGAAAATTTTATCTGATTTAATTTGTCTACAAAACTTTTCGATAAAACGGAAAAAACTGGAAAAAGTCACCTTTAGAGCCCCCCTCTCCCTTTCCTCGAGCTTGCAAATTCGGGAGTGCCAACATCGAAATTCGTGCAAAATGCCGCTAAAATGATTAAACTTGCATAGGGACAACCCAATTTAATATTTATTCAGATTCATTTGAAAATTGAAGCATCCATGTTACAAAGTGATGAAAACCAATTATTAAAAAATGCGAAAATAACATGATGAGCGTTCAATAGCATTTATCGAAAACAAAAAACAAATAGTTCAAAAACGTATTTTATATTAAATTTTAACCATCTGGAACGACATAAATATTATTTGGTAGAATTTGAAACAGGACTTGGTAGATTTTGGTAGATTCTCTGAAAAAAGTAGTCAAGCTGAAGGACATTGCGCGACAAAAGAACACACAAAAGAATTGCACAAAGTTATTTTAAAAACTAAAAAAATACTTACAAGGGGCACTGTTTAGTAGTTTTTGGTTCATATTCATATTAATTTATTCGCATTCATGTACAGTTACAGCATAGGTGTTACTTAGTAGCTAAAGTGGGTACATGAACCCTGAAAGGGCACAGCAATATTAACAAGAAGTATTTTAAAGATAAGAAAATAATTATTACAATATACAAGGTGTTTCATAAGTAACAACAAATTTTTGAAACTCTTAAGGGGATTGTTAAGAAAGACCGTCAAACTGAACAACTTTCTCTATGGAACCAACATCGAAAACGCGAAAAAAATCATTTCATATCCCATACATATTTTAGCCCTAGTCGATTTGTAGAGTATAGAACATAAATTTTTTTTCTGGCTGGGTTGACTATGCAGTTGGGGACGTCTAAGTTTAGATGTTTAGGTAGATAATGAAGGTAGCATTTTGCTTAAAAATGTACTTACTCGTAATCCAAATGGTATGGTAAGTAGGTACTTGTACTTACATTCAATTTTGTACATATCCCATATTTATTTATTTTATTTATTTATTTATTTAAGGACTGCCAACAAAGTATACACTATTACATTTTGGATACATTTTAACTTAATAATAAAGTGCTACTTCCCTTACAGGCTGTCACAGCATACATTGTAGCTTAAGTATTACAATACGAAAATTAAAATTATACAATGTTAAGTCTTACCGCTATAGAAAATGTGGGTACCTACACAAATTAAATTAGTTGATAGTTACATTTATTTTACGCCTAATTAGGTACCTACGTTCGGTTAAGTTTAAGATAATTGTTTAGGTACGTCGAGCACGGAAGAACGATAGTTTACATAATTATGATCATTAATAAATACAGATATCGTGAATGTTATAATAACACAAAAACAACAATCTACACAATATCAATTTTGAAGCTATATTCAGACTGAGAAAATATATCCAGATCAGGCAAAGCCTTATACAAAGCGTTGTACTGTTTCTGCAATCTATTTAGTGTTGAGTATTGCCCCAAGTTGGTTTTCGCAGTAGCTGCAACAAACGGCGTATACTTTGTGAAACGAGGGAATTTAAATGGAGCGTTAATCTTGATACGGGATAATATGTGGGGACTATCGACTTTAGAATTTATTATTTTGTACAAGAACATGTGGTCCAAAAATTCTCTTCTTTGTTCAAGCCTGTTGAGTTTGAAATATTTCAGACGGTCTTCATAGTGTGGCAATAGTTCGGCAACGCCACAACTATAACACAGATGCCATAGAAAACGCTTTTGAATTTGCTCCAGACGCTTTACATAGACATCATAATTGGGGCTCCAGACAACACTGCAATATTCAAGGCCACTACGAACCAAAGCGTTAAAAAGTGATATTTTGCAAGATGGATTCTTAAAAGGTTTGCAGTTGCGCAAAACAAAGCCAAGCATCTTGAGCCCTTTAGTCGCAATATTATCGATATGTAAGTGAAATCGTAATTTACTGTCAAGCAAGACTCCGAGGTCACGAATTGAGTCCACCGCTTTAAGAGTCTGACCGTCAAGTGTGTATCTGTGATGAGGAGCGTTCATGTTCCGGCTGAATCGAATGGAATAACATTTTGCAGCATTAGCAGACATAGCGTTGCACCCGCACCACGTTGCAAATCTATCGATGTCCTCCTGAAGCCTTACACTATCATCCGGCGAGTCAATGATTTTGATTTTAAATCTCACGATTCAAAAATAGCACTTCTGGACAACCTGACGACGACACAGCCAGCTAGTGTGCCTAGCAAGTATCACGTAACCATGTAAAAATAATAAATATGATAAGTACTACTATGTATTACGGTGTAACTGTAGAATAAGTGTACCAACTACTTTATGATGTATTTTTATTAAGACGAGTGTGCAGTGTCAATACAAACATTGTAATGTTTTAATGACACCAAGTATCATTGTGACTGTATTTTCCTTTATATGAAATAAAAAAATAAAAAAATAAAAAAAAAAATGGATTTCATTATTTTTAAGACGTCGGCGAAGAGAAAAAAGTTCGAGTGAATGAAACAAGATGATATGTCATTGATAAATACATTGAAAAATAGGGGACCAAGGTGTGATCCCTGTGGGACACCAGATGTATTGTAAAAAAGGCTAGAGGAATAACCTTTAACCACAACCCTCGAGGTTCTTTTGCATAAATAGGAATTGCACCAGTCCAGAAGGCTTCCAGTGATTCCGGATGCGGAAAGTTTTCCTATGAGTATCGAGTGCACCACCCTGTCAAATGCTTTACTAAAGTCTGTGTACACGACATCGACAGGGGTACGGGAATCTACATTTTTTATTACTTCATCTAGAAACGAGACCAGATTAGTACTTGCCGATTTATTTTTTAGAAAACCGTGCTGATGCGGTGTTAATCTTGATTTTAAATGCCATGATAGCGAAGGCAGGAGAAGAGACTCAAACAGCTTGGCGAAGACAGATAGAATAGAGATTGGTCGGTAATTTTCGACAGACTTTCTATCACCCGCCTTGAAGACTGGAACTATCAAGGACTCTTTCCAAAGAGTAGGGAACACGCCAGAATCGAGAGACTTGTTAAAAATTCGATGTAAAGGCGTACAGAGTGTTTTTGCACAATTAACGGCAAAGATGGAAGGGACGCCATCCGAACCAGCACCCTTAGAAGTGTCGAGTCTCTTCAACGCTCTGGAAACCTCAGTTTTAGTGAAAAATACAGAGTTTAGTACGATAGCAGTATCAGCCAAAAAAGATTCCTGAACTGCCAGATTTTGAGGGTGCGAACAATTATAAATTGAAGAAAAACTAGAAGCAAAAAGATTACATATTTCAGAACCCGTATTCGCAACCCTGTCCTCAAGAGTCATTTCAGATGGATAGCCCGACAAATCACTACGTTTGTTTTTGATATAAGACCAGAAAATTTTTGGGTTTGAGGTAATGGACGATTCAATACGTTTTATATAACCATTATAAGAAGAAGACATTAGTTTATTACATCTATCCTTGAGCAAGGTTACTGACACAACATCCAATGGATTGTTGTATTTGCGGATACGGATACGCAGTCTGTGCTTCTCCTTCAAGAGACGAATCAGATCACGGCCGAACCATGGAGGACACCTGGAGGTGCGAGGCCTGGCTATGGGAATATTTTTCTTTATTATTTTATTGAGAATGCCATAGAATTTAGCCAGCATGTCGTCCACAGTCGAACACTCTGAAAATTCTGCATCCCAATCCGTTGATGCAAGATCTCTATTAACCATTTCATAATCTGCCTTGAAGAAATTGTACTTGGGATCTGATACCTTTCTCAATGAACTTTATTGCGCGTCTTTGGATGTGTCTTTGCACTTTTTGATTAAAACGTCTCAATCGTATTAATAACATCACGTGTGCGGTCACTATCCGTTGTCGGAGCTCACTGGTGGTTCTCAACATGTTACCGTCGTCCTGTCTGTCTGTAGGTACACTAATGTAAAACGTAGTGATTAGATTATTTTCTTAATGCACTAATGTTTTTGCATACATGGAAATCAAGTGGCGTAAGGTCAGGTCAGGCCACTCAATACCTCTGCCTAGTAACCGAAGTCCGTAAGTATCGTCCAAGTAGCTAGGTCCGTACACTTGTCACTAGTTGTCACGTTCATGATGGTAAAGCATTTCACGTAATGACATAACCTTGCAAGAGGTTGAGTGAGGCGCGCGCTATTCCACAGTTACAATTGTTGCAAAACGTATCGACCGGTCGGCGTGCGCGTGCGCTCGCTACTGAAGACGTCAAAGCAAGCAAGGTCAAAGGTTTTGGTAGATTTTCTTAGTTTTTCGTTGTTTCTGGTTATTTTGGTAGATTTTTATACTTTTTGGTAGTATGAAAATTACCAAAAACTACCATAATAAACAAAAGAGTTCTAAACGGCTTGGCTACGGGGTGAGTAACATAAAATATAAAATATTTGTTTTGCAAAAGAGGTGCATTCGAAAAGAAAACAAAAAGTACCAAAATAACCTTAAACTAACCAAAAAGTACGAAAAAGTACCAATATAACCATAAACTACCAAAAAGTACGAAAAATTACCGAAATAACAATAATCTACCAAAAAGTACGAAAATCTACCATAATAACCAAAAACTACGAAAATTTACCAAAAATTACTGAAAGAACCAAAAACTACCATTAATTACCAAAACTACCAAAGTAACTTTTGTGAAATTCCTTTGTGTTGTCTTGTGTCGCGCAATGTCCTTTCGCGCAAAATTCTGTCTTGCAAATGTCTTTTGAAGGCAATCGTTACGGCACATTATTCACTCTTATTCCATACTTATGTACAGGGTGAAATTGATATTATTAGCATCCTTTTAAACTAAAAGTCTACCCATCCAACTGAACAACTCTTACTACGGGAGCAAACCGATCGGATCAAAAAAAAGCTGTAGCATACATTTGAATCGAGCAGGCACTGCAGTTTATTATGGAACAGCATTTTTTTATTGCTCCGATCGGTTTGCTCCCATAGTAAAAGTTGTTTAGTTTGATGGGTAGACTCGAAGTTTAAAAGGATGCTAACGATATCAAATTCACCCTGTATAACATATCTGACGATGATGATGATGATAACAGATTATCAATCGTAAGTTTGCTAGTACCTACCAATAATAATAAACTTATAATTATTCTGTTATAATAATGGGGACAAAAATTAACGAGTAATAGTCGGCCAATTTATAAAATGTACTTCTAAGTCCACATATCGTGACGGGCAACTACGGAACCTTACACTGCGTGTGGCCCGACACCCACTTGCCCGGTTTTTTATAAGTTACTTTGCTTCCTTAGCTACAAAATGGATATGTTCATTAATCTTCTAAAACAAGGTTGGGTGTTGCCGGTCACCGGTCTATTTGCAATGATTTCGAACGATTGACGGCCCATAGTAATTTGTATGAAGAAAACGTCCAAAAAAATATGTGATTTTTGGTAACAAATTGCAAAAAAACTAGAAGTCATATCGAAAATCTGATTTGTTTAAAGTGTTCTTTGATGTTTTGCCATTGATTTGAAATATATTTTGTTGTTTTATTTTGTTTAACTAAATCACAGGACTCGGAACGCGGCAGTGCTATTCTAGAGTTTTTCATGAAATTCTCGATTACTTTCTGATGTAACTATGAAATTTTACTGAAATTTTTTTTGTTCATCTTGTACTTCATCTTTTAAAGAAGCGATGGTATTAATTTTGTTTCGAAATATAGCTATTAACTATCCTTAAAAGTCGGAACGCCGAACCCTGTTTGGCCCGATCAGGGTAGTGCCGACCCTTAAGACTTTTTGTTTCAACTGCTATAAATTGTATAACAACCGAATTGTGCAACTTTTTGTAAAGAATTGACAATCATGAGAACTTTTTGATAAAATTGCAGTAGGTAGGATTTTATTGTCTCTAATGATTGTTTTGAAGTAGATTCCAAATTGTAATAATTAGTTAATGTCTTTTTGTATTATTCTGATACGAATTCTTTGGGAACCATTGTTTTGTCGATACTTTGTTTTTAATGTTGTTACGTCTCTGTCTATTATGTTCATCGTCATGATCTCAGCCGAAAGATGTCCACTGCTGGTCATAGGCCTCCTCCAAGGATCGTTACAACGACCGGTCCTACGCTGTCCTCATCCAACGGATTCCTGCCACCTTTACCAGGTCATGGGTCCACTAAAAGTACCAACGCTGCTACACTTTCCGGTAAGTTGTCGCCACTAAAGAATTCTCCGGTCCCATCGACAATCTGTTCTGCGAGCAATGTGCCCCACCCATTGTAATTTTAGTGTAGCAAAATTTCGTGCTATGCCGACTTACCTTTGTTCTTCTGCGAATCTCTTAATTCAGATGCAATGTCGCGTTAAGTCTTTAGATATTATATAATACTGTGGATCAGCTGTGTGGTGCCTGATTTCGAATAAAATCAACCGACCTGCTGGCTTAAGCCAACACTTTTCTTCAGGTATCGTTAATCTAATATCTCTGACTATCGGTTTGTCACTGTATCCGATCATGCCTCTGATCGTAGCGATCTGTTTTAGGTAGTAATATTATGCATTATTGACTGTTTTTTGTAGTTAAACGGGTGCTGTAGTAGACTACTACCTATTTGCAATTATGCCACATTTGAAGTTTGCCACGTTCCCTGATCATTCCTAGCATAAAAAGCCTTGAAAATAATCAGCCGTAAATCATCGCAGTACTTATGGACATATTTCTAATTAATTTCTTCTTTCTTCACTCCGGGTCTCTTTTGCTCACGCTATCCACCTTAGCGTTTATGACACAGGCGCAGTGGAATCATGTTAAATATGCGGGTAAATGACATAAATACTTGTAACCGCAGCTATACCTACTGAACTTTTGCTTCTATAGGCTTTGTTCTATATTATCATTGCATAATATCTAAATAAAAAAAAACATACGCTCGATAAAACATAACCTTCCTTCTGGCGCAGTCGGGTAATAAATGTCCGCCAAACATAATACTATTGTTACTGAAAGCAAAAATCTAAATGATTGACATCATTTAAATCATTCAACGAAAAAAATTTAGTACCCAAAGCTCGGTACAATGAAACTTGTCAAACGTCACAGAAACTATAACTCTTCGATACAAACAGATTTTCCGTTTTATCTATTTTTCAAAACACTACGGCGTGACTTGTAGCCTATCAATAAAGCTTTTAAAAATAGACCACGTCATTTAAACCCTTCAATTTTGAATTCGTTAAGTTAATAAAACGAGTGATTCAGAAAATTTAATTCCATTGACGTTTTAATTCTCAACTATTTGGAATTTGTAATACTATATTGCCAATGGATTGTGTTTTGGTGTAAATGTTCGGAATCTAGGTATTTTGTTTGGTAAAGAAAGGCTGCGTTTTCACAGTGCTTATTGAAAAAATTTTTTATTTCATTGTTGGTAAGACGATCTTGTCAATGTCACATAATTCGCACGTTAAAACCATTACCGTCACTATCCAAAAAATGCAACTTTCGGGAAATGGCGTTCAAAGTTTTTGCAAAACGAATTATTTAATTGCATTTTTTCGTTAGTGGTTTTTAATGATTTTATAAATTTAAATGATAGTTTGGGTGATAATCTTGCTATTAGTTCAATGATGTACAGGGTATATTCCATTTTCATGCAGTTATTAAAAAATATCTACTTTTGTGTCATTATTCCTCTAACTTTTTCACTTAATTTGTCGTGGAGAATAGGGTACATTGACTGACACTATTCTAGTAAAACTTAAGAAAACTTTAAAAAACATGCATTGTAAGAGTAATTAACTGGTGTAAATAATAAAAAAACAGTTGTCAATAGACCGTTCTTAAGCGCCGAGGTAAAAGAGGGGTACAATAGGTATAATAAGTGTTACAATAAGACTTATACATAAATATGAATACTTCTTGCTATTCCATGTACGCATCGTTACAACTTCTATGTCCATGCGGGCTATTCTAGATACTCACACTTATACACCGTGTTCAAAGGAAGAAGTACACTAATAAATAGCACTCAAACACGCTGTAAATTCATCATAATCATAGGTATAAAGAAAATGTACAAGGAACTGTGTAGATGTAAAAGTAAACTACACTAAAGTAATTTCCCAAATAACTTTGTGTTAGGCACCAAGTAATTTTGGGTCCTACTCCACTTTTATATAGTAAGAGTTTAACCTTCCGCATGCCTGGTGGGGTCCAATGGACCCCACTCGACACAAAATCTGTCATAACTTATCAAATACAAAGTTTAGTGACCTGTGACTCTTGGTAGCTTCCGTAAATGAACCATACGTGCTAATAAACCCCTCCTCACAGTCTTAAGCCAGCTTTCCTCCGAGATAGACGCGATCAAAGTGATTTGGGGTCCAGCGAACCCCACCAGGCACAGGACGGGAGTTTTTGTTGGTGAGTTTTTACAAATTTTGTTTGTTTATTATCACTGTATTTTGTGATACTATTAATTGTTATTACAATTATAAATGACAAAATACAAATTCAATTACTGTTATGGCTTAGAAATTATTAGAAACTCGGATACATAAAGGTTTTCGATAACAATTAAGCTAAAAATTTATTTTTTCGTAGTTTTCGGGGCAAAATGTGTAGATTACTCACATAAATGGAAATATCTGCAGCCTTAGAGCTCGAGGACATGACTGTTTTTGACAACAGTGAAGATGAATCTGACCACATTAGCAACCAGGAAGATTCTGACATGGATTTTACTTATGAAGTGCAAGAATCTGCTGAAGCGGAAACGCAACCAAGCAGCAGCGAGTCAGATCTTGAAATGGATGAACCTTTCTTACACCTGGCACTGACACATGCTGAACACACCAGTCCCAGTCTAAATTTCCACGAGAAGATAATTTCTGAACAACTTGGGCATGGCATTAATACGACCCCATTTGGCCGAACAGAAATCAAGCCAACGCATTTCTGTGAATCTCCGCAAACAAATTGGGACACATATTGGTCAAGAAATGAACCACCGAGCCAGAAATCTTCTTCTGGTTATAAGGGTCGTTGCTACATATGCCCTAGAAGTAATGATAGCAAATCCCGACAAGTATGTGTCACCTGTGACAGCCACGTCTGCAAAGAACACGGAAATTTTGTGTGTGGTAATTGCCCCCAAAACAACGGTCAAGAACATGATGAAGAATGATTTCAATTAGTTCCTTTTTGTATGCATAAGCTAGATATAGCCATAAGAGACTAAAATTTTTTTTTAAATACATGAATATTTTGTTATTTTTTCTGTTTTGCTCCAAAATCTGAGAGACTGGTGATTTTTTTCCAAATTTTGAAGGTTTTTTCTTAAGGTTAATAAATATGCTAATTTCGCAATTCTTGTTTAAATTTTTGACTCATTCATATAAATAGATGTAAAATTAAACGTATCTAATAATATAAATACATATTTATAGATTTTTATACTTAAAAACAGTATTTCTAATTGGGGTCCAATGGGCCCCACCAGGCACGCCGTGTGATTTTCATTCACCAGGCATGCGGAGGGTTAAAGACGAGTTCTGTAACCTAATCTGATTTTGATGACGAGCTAGAGCTAGAGGTCTGGATCGGGCTCCATTTTGGTTTAGCCCTAACATTGTTTCATGACTCCTCTTTCAAAGTTGAATTTAAGGTCTGACGGGCTTCATTTTGAACACTCGTTTAGTTTAGATTTTGGTATTTAACTCTTGACCAACGATGGCTTTTCAATAGCATTTTCTTCCAAAACAAAATCGGATTCTGATGAAGAATAGTTTGATTTTTGACTTTGGTATTTTGCTCTTGACTGACGAAGGACTTTGGGTTTGATACTGGCATAATCTTGCAAATGCTATTTAGATCTTAAAGACGGCCGTCGTAAAATTGTATGGTGGTTCGTACTTCAATTTTCCTGACTCCCGTAGAAAGTTTTGACAAGACTACTGGTGGGGACGATGTGGTCTTGATTGAAATCAAATACTGTTTTCATGATCTGAAATGGGAGGGGCTTAGGTACTTTGTCCTACGAGAATCGAATACACCTCATATTCTACATATATAAGCTCACGCAATTGTGCATCTCTTCATGCACTTCCGTCGATTGAGGCATTGTCCGGCATAGATTTTGTTTTGAGGCTTATGAGCTAAAAAGAACTACGTAATTCTATACCACGGGGCTGATTAAGTTTTGGGAATCTCTAAAAGCCGAAGTCAACCCGACTTCTTTTGCAAGTAACAATTCACTTGAGTTTTTAGTTAGCTAAATACCTATAAAATCAAGGTAAAAAAGCTCTTGGTTTTGGCAAAAGAATACAAAACTTAAAAAGTAAAAAGTTAAAATGTGTTCTAATTTATTTTTAACATTCACAGTTTACAATAAATTTTAGGTAATATCGACACCAAACGAAACATGCCACGGTTTACTTATAAAAGATACAAACAATACTGACTCTAAAAAAATGTTATAATTTTTGTATGAATTTATATAAAATGACAATATTTCTTGAAATTATCTACAGATCTTTTATCTTAAGTAAAGGCCAAATAGGTTTAAAACATAAAATGACAGTCTTGTTTGAATCCCTATGCGTTTTACGCTCAAAAACTAACAAAAAGAACGACTTTAATCGTCAAAAATACACTATTCCCAGAAACTGCAACAGATTTTTAGCCTAAAGTAAAAGCAAATATGGCTCTATGCAAATACGGACAGTATTGCGTTTATTTGTACCGAATTTACGCTATTAAATTAACGTGAAAATGACACTAACCAAAAAATGACGGTACTCCACACATCAAAGTACATTCAATTGGCTGTTCTATTTAATGGAATAACGTTCTTATCCAAAAAATGACACTCTTGCGCTTAGAAAGTACTCTGGTATGTCTGACGTTCACGTCACTATCCAAATGGTGTCGGTAAAGCGGTTAGTCGGCGGGCGAATTTTGTTTAAAGTCGTTGCGATACTACTGACATCTATAAGAATTACATGGAATTTCGTTACAGGTGTTTTTGCATTGGAAAAAGCTCTGATTGGTGGGAGACGTGGTGCGAATATCTAAAAATGCGGGTTTTTCGTTTAGTGACGGTATTGGTTTTAACGTGCGATATTTCATTAATTATTAGTTTGATTTTATACACAGTGGGCCGAATGAAAAAAAAAAAAAATTGTCCATAATAATACTATCATCGTTCATGAAAAGATCATCGGCAAACATTTTTGAAAATCCGACTAACCCCATCCATCACTTTTAATAAATTCCCTAATTTATAAAAATGTGATGAAGCTAGGTGATACCGGTCACTCAAACCAACATTCTTTTTTTTCCATAGTCGCCTCTTTCATCTTCTTTCGGAATGAAATTCTGTCATCCATTCTATGCCTGGAACCTCTCGTTAAAAAAGATAAACACGGAAAATACCTAAGCACACAAAAGGCCGTTACCAAAGCACCAATCCAAAGGCAGTCAATCAAAAAAAGGCCACAGCGGTGTGACAGGCAGCCTGGCCACGAATTGGCGTGAATTGTCACTGTTAATCTCGAAAAAACGTTTGCAGTCGAGTTTTTAGGGTCGGTGTAAATAAAAATGCTTTCCGTCAGTTATATTTTTACATGTCAACCTTTCAGTCCGTCGAAGCGATGCGATTGTGCTTTTTATGCGGTCTCGCTTTTTGTTTTGACAACTATGAATAACTATGGATGTCAATTTTTTTGGTTTCTTTCTGCTGTGGGATGGCGTTTGAAGTAGGTTTTAAAATATATTTGATATATCAAGCTGTAACGCTTGTCGTCTTCATTTACTTTTACTTTCGGTTACATCTGAAATTTTCGTTACCATAAAATATATAAATTAAATGATCTATTAATTTGTAGCTGTAATATTTTTTTATCCAGAAAATCGACTTCAATAATGAATGAAACTATGAACTAAATAAATAAAATAAGTTTATTGTGTAAATACAGTAAAAGTAAATTATGGCATATGAACAATTATTTATATCAATTTATTTCACTTGAAATTTATTGAGTCGCTAAATCTATGTAGTTCACTGTATATCTTCGTCGATTCATCTAGACTGTAGGATTAAAATTAGTCGAACATTTTAAAAAATTACACTAATTTTAAAAAAGTCAAATAATAGGCAGGCACGCGACAGTTGTCATCAGCACACGCCCGCAGGTTCTAACGCGATAGGGCCAGGACAAAACACCGCCCGGGGCAACATATCGCGACCACATCAATGCCGTCTTTGATCCCCTACTGATGATATTTGACGCACTGTGCGTTTACTAAAACATTGAAATGTTGAAAAATAATTAATGTAGGTGCTGTTCACATTTTTTAAAAACGTTCAGCTTGTAGTATTAGGTAGTTAATAGTGAAAAGGTACTTGTTTGTTGGTCATACCTTTTTAAATATTAGTTACAGCTGTTGTAAATTTAATTTAAAAATGTGATATAAGGGAAAATGTCATAACTTACTGCCATGAATATCTTGGATATTGTGTGAAATATATTATTTCACAACTACAGGGGAACTTTAAGGTATTTTATTTATGATTGTATAAGAAAAATATAGGAAGGAGGAACCCGTTAAAATATTTAATTCTAGAAAAGTTTGAGCTGTTGAAGTTATTAGTTTCAAGTAAAACTATTATTTAAAACTAAGCATAACACTATTAATGATTTGTTAACGAAGCATCGTATATCTATTCAGAACATGCGATAAGTACAATTATTTTTTTCTGAATATGGTATAATACAAGGTGTTACAAAAATAATAATAAACGTTTAATGGGGTGCGAAGAATCTCCGGAAGAAATCCGGCTACCACAACCGACAACAGCTGCACCTGGCAACGTTTAACACACGCTCACTGCGGAAAAACGAGTCGCTCGCTGTACTCGAGGAGGAACTGAGCAGGATACGCTGGGATATTGTTGGGTTATCTGAAGTCCGAAGAGAGGGAGAGGACTCGATAATTCTCAAATCCGGTAACCTGCTCTATTTCCGAGAGGGCGAGCTAAAGTCCTAGCACGGTGTCGGGCTTATGGTCCACAAGTCTCTTGTGAACAACGTGGAGAAGATCGAAAGTGTATCGAATAGGGTGGTGTACCTTATACTCAGAATAACCAAACGGTATTCGTTGAAGGTTATACAGGTATACGCCCCGACCTCAGACGACAAATACGATGACGATGTAGAAACTATGTATGAGGATATCTCTAAAGCCATACATAGTTCTAAAACACACTTCACGGTTGTCATGGGAGACTTCAACGCGAAACTGGGCAAACGAGACGGTGAAGAGCTGCGAGTGGGACAATTTGGAGTTGGACGACGAAACAAACGGGGCCAACTACTGGCCGGCTTCATGGAGAAGGAGGGACTCTTTATGATGAACTCCTTCTTTAGGAAGCGGGAACACAGGAAGTGGACCTGGTTGAGCCCGACCGGTGCACGAAATGAGATAGACTTCATCATGTCGACGAAGAGGCAAATATTCAATGATGTCTCTGTGTTAAACGCGTTTAAAACCGGAAGCGATCACCGTATGGTAAGAGGCACATTGAATCTTAATATCAAGCTTGAAAGATCTCGACTGATGAAGTCTACGCTCCGTCCAGTACCGATCCAAATCCAGAACCCCTGTAGCTTTCAGCTCGAACTGCAGAATCGTTTTGATTGCCTAGGGAGTAGCGTGGACGATTACAACGATGGGTTTGTGGAAACTGTCCATGCGGTCGGGTCCAAGTTCTTCAAGACTCGTCGCACAAACAGAACCAAGAAAATCTCGGACACTACTCTTAAGCTCATGGAGGAAAGGCGCGAGATGATTCTGCAGTCTTCAGATGATGCGAATAGGTACCGGCAGCTCAATAGACAGATTTCAAAGTCCGTTACTTGCGACCTGCGTCGGTTTAACACCGAGCGTATTAGGGAGGCTATAGAGCGGAACAAAGGCTGCAAAGTCTTCGCAAAGGATCTGTCTATTGGGCAAAGCCAGCTATCAAAGCTGAAGACTGAGGATGGCAGAATCGTATCGTCGAGGCCTGAGCTTCTGAGAGAGGTTGAGAAATTCTATGGACAGTTATACACGTCAACACGGAGACCCGCTACAAATCAGGCTAACGACCCAAGAGCTAAATTGACCCGGCACTATACGGAAGATATTCCGGACGTCAGCCTGTACGAGATTAGTATGGCTCTCAAACAGCTTAAGAACAACAAGGCGCCGGGTGATGACGGTATTACGGCCGAACTTCTGAAGGCAGGTGGAAAACCGGTCCTGAAGGCCCTTCAGAAGCTGTTTGATTCCGTCATACTCGAGGGAAATACGCCGCAGGCATGGAACAGAAGTCTGGTGGTGCTCTTCTTCAAAAAGGGTGATAACACCCTGCTGAAGAACTATAGGCCCATCTCCCTTCTTAGCCATGTCTACAAGCTGTTTTCGAGAGTCATTACGAACCGTCTCGCGCGCAGGTTCGACGACTTCCAGCCTCCCGAACAGGCCGGCTTCCGAAGGGGCTTTAGCACCGTTGACCACATACATACGCTCCGGCAGGTAATACAGAAGACCGAAGAGTATAACCTGCCCCTTTGCTTGGCGTTCGTGGACTACGAGAAAGCCTTTGATTCGATTGAGACTTGGGCTGTACTGCAGTCTCTTCAGCGATGCCAGGTAGACTACCGGTACATCGAGGTGCTGAAATGCTTGTACAAAAACGCCACTATGTCAGTCCGACTACAGGACCAGAACTCGAAACCTATCCTATTGCAGCGAGGTGTGAGGCAGGGAGACGTCATATCTCCGAAACTGTTCACCGCTGCACTGGAAGATGTTTTCAAGGTTCTGGACTGGAAAGGGCTAGGCATCAACATAAACGGCGAGTACATAAGTCACCTTCGGTTTGCCGATGATATAGTCATCATGGCGGAGACTATGGAAGAGCTCAGTCGAATGCTCGATGATCTTAGCAGAGCCTCCGAACGAGTGGGTCTGAAGATGAACATGGACAAGACGAAGATCATGTCAAATGTCCATGTTGAACCTACTCCTGTAACAATTGGAAACTCTGCGCTCGAAATTGTTGACAATTATGTTTACCTGGGTCAAACTATTCAGTTAGGTAGGTCCAACTTTGAGAAAGAGATCAACCGTCGAATTCAACTCGGCTGGGCAGCGTTCGGGAGGCTGCGGAGTATCTTCACGTCCCAAATACCGCAGTGTCTTAAAACGAAAGTCTTCGATCAGTGTGTGTTGCCAGTGATGACATATGGAACAGAGACGTGGTCGCTCACTCAAGGCCTCATAAAAAGGCTGAAAGTCACCCAAAGGGCAATGAAGAGGGCTATGCTCGGAGTTTCCCTGCGAGATCGGATCAGAAATGAAGAAATCCGCAGAAGAACCAGAGTAACTGACATAGCCCAAAGAATTGCTAAACTAAAGTGGCAGTGGGCGGGGCACATTGCTCGCAGAACCGATGGCCGATGGGGCCGGAAGGTTCTCGAGTGGCGGCCGCGTACCGGAAAGCGCAGCGTTGGTAGGCCCCCCACACGGTGGACCGACGACCTGGTGAAGGCGGCGGGAAACCGTTGGATGAGGGCAGCGCAGGACCGGTCGTTATGGCGATCCTTGGGGGAGGCCTATGTCCAGCAGTGGACGTCCATCGGCTGAGATGATGATGAATGGGGTGCTTTAGTTAGACCACCAAACAACTTGAACAACTTTCAGTATAAGACCAATATCGAAATAGCGAAAAAAAACTGATGTTCCATACTAATCTACAAATGGAGCTAAATTGTATGAGATAGCAGATTTTTTTCGCTTTTTCGATGTTGGTCCCATAGTAAAAGTTGTTCAGTTTGATGGTCTAAACAACACCCTTTAAAGTTTTAAATGTTTATTTTTACTTTTGTTTAACCTTGTATAACAAAAATATACCCAAAAATTTAAATCCTCACACAAAGTCAGTAGTCTAACCATACGAAATGACGATTAGAATTTATGTTAAAGACAATACCAGTAATGGGGAGAAACAAAAGAAAACTGCTAGCATACAAACAAAGCTCACAATTCAAAGTAAAATAATAATTACCCGACTCACCTGAGGCTACACAGAGATAAACTCGGCGGATAGCCTTTGTAATAAAAAGATATATTTTTTATTCAATTAGTCATAATGCAAACGTCTAGGTCTTTGCGTTGTGATACGGACGTTTCCTTTGAAATGTTAAATTTGTTTTCTACTGTTATTATTTATCTAAATTGAATTATTTGTTTTAGATTTATGTCTGGAGGAGTCAGGTTTGCGGACCTCTGTGCGGTGGGCTTTATTATTTTCTTCGTATTAATACGTATTTAAACGGCTTTAAAACCAATTTCTTTTATCACCTACGTAGTATAATATCATAATTATGTTACATTTTAAAAGTCAAATTATACAGGATAGAACTAAGTGCGTTGAGCTATCACAGATGCACTATCTTCTAATTATTATATTTCCCAATTATACCATCTTAAATCTGATAAAGCGGAAGTTCCCTACAATCAGAGAAGGGATCGGATGAAGTGACCATGACCGGTAGCCACACATTGTGGAGATGGGTTCAGAGATGTTGATGATGCCTGGAATTATTCGTTACAACAATGTTTTTTTTTCTACCTGACAATTAGGTACAGTATTACTCAGGGAGCATTGACTGCTTATTACTGCGAACTATGGGGATTAATTATACTATGGGGGAACTACACCAGTGACGAAGCGCACTTTTAGGTCAACCGGACAAGAGAAAGAACTTAATCAACCCGCCCAATGCACCCTAAAGGGATACATAATATCTCGGTATTGGGCGTTACTGGGGCTACGCGGTGAATTGGGTAGCTGGGAGTGGGGAGAAGCAGCCTGAGAGTGCTTGTATTGTAGCGTTTCTGTAGAAGAAAAAGGAGTGGGTAGAGATCGTTGTCGTCCCCGTCGGCGGGGACTTTGAGTGTCGCGGCGAGTGTGATTGTGTTACCGGACGTGTTTGATGACACTAACAACACCTGCCTATATTTGTGCTATATTGCTAAACACTACACGACAAACCATGATGAACGACGAAGATGTTACGCTGGATGTGCGGGGGTTACGAGATACGACAGAATACGCAATAAGTTCGTGCGAGGTAGTCTCGGAGTCCGCGGGGTATCTGATAAAATTCAAGAAAATCTACTTAGATGGCTTGGTCATGTAAAAAGAAGACCACCTGCGTATATAGGCAACAAAGCAATGGACTTTACCCTACCAGATCAACGCCGACGTAGGCAGGCCAGAACTCAGATGGTCTGATGTTGTAAAGAAGGAAATGGACGGCTGCGAGCTCTCCATCGACGATGTTCAGGGTAAAGTGGAAGCAACAGAGAAGGAAAGCAGATCCCGCTACCCAGCGGGACAGCAGCTAGGAAGATTGTGATGAATGATGACCACACTACAAACTACTATTAATCACTTACTAAAGCTATTTTCACTGTTTTTTCTCTTGCGCAAAGTACCTTACTTAAGACGTAATAGTAGGTGGAAATACCTCGGAGGCATCTTTTATTTTTCATTTTACGACTAGATTTATACCATTTACCGAAACTAAAGTCATACCTCAGTATTTTTGGATAGTTCATCTAGTGAAATCATCAACTGAATACACGATTGGAATTACTTCACTCGATAGAAAATCGTCACAAAGATGACGTATTTTCATGCATTTTAAACATTTTTCTCGGTTTAGAAGAACTTAAAATAGTTTCCGATTGTTGGTATTTATACTCACATATTTACCATTAGTTTAACTAGTGCAATCATAAATAAAATCTAGAAAAAGTACTTTGGTTAGTTGTTTTTAATCGAAAATACGGCTCACGCACACACTTTTTGGAGCGCTCGGCAATCGCGTTTCTCATAGAAAATATTCGTCGGGACCTATGGCCCTTTAAGGTACGTTGCTCAAGGTTTTTTTTCTTGAGCAACTTTCCTTATGTAAGGTTCAGTAAAATAACAGTTATCAAAGCTAAGGGCTTTGATACCAGTTGAAGTAACCATGAAATAGAACCAACGATCAACTCATACCTGAAGTCAAACCGATTCACAGCCTTATTTAAAAAAAAAAAAAATGAAACTTTATTATCAAAATCTTAAAATTAATTTTATTAATTAATATCAAAATTTAAAGGCAAGCAAAATGAAAGACCAAAAACCTCATCCGTGTAAGGTTAAAGCACAAATGATTGTACTGACATCTCATTAGCTTAGCGGGGAACGGGACGCCGCGGGCACTATAGGCGTAGGTGACGCGTCATGAGCGACAGCGGGCTAAAAATGGGCTTGTGTTACCATAGCATGCTCTAAGTAGCATAAGCATAAGCATATGCTCACGACTATATTCCCCGAGGGGGTAGTCAGAGATATTCTGAAACGTCAGAACATCCACGTTTCACCAGTAGTACCGAAACTCTAAGTACCATAGCATTTATGGAAGAATACGATACGATCGTCATAGTTTCGTGTTCTCGACGAGACGAGAATGACTATCACTCGAATCCTATCCTCAGAAATGGATTCGTGACTCAAATATCAAACCTATGCCTTCATTGGGTGCGCTGCTTTATATCATAAAACAAACCTAAGTCAAATTGAAGTTTTTTCTGTGACATTACACAGATCAGGTAGATTTTTCAGTGGAAGTCTTTGGGTGTTTGGATATTTTCGGTCGAGATGTTTTGAGGTTGATGCACAACTACTTTGACGGCCCGACAGCACAGTCTGTAGTGAACCTGCCTGCTGTGCCGGGGGTCGCGGGTTCGAATCCCGTAAGGGACAAATATTTGTATGACGAATATGGATATTTGTACCCGAGTCATGGATGTTTGTATCTATATATGTATCCTATATCGTTGTCTAGTTATCATAATACAAGTCCAGGCTAGATTCTGGAACTTTAAATGTGACTAGATAATTTGTGTGACACTGTCCAAGATATTTATATTTATATTTACATTTAAGCACTTAAGTACTATCATTTTATAGAGAGGCTGACCTTGAATAGCTACGAATCATGCTTGAAATCGTTTTTCAAATATTATTATGGCAAAGTTTTTGTTACCCAGGCGTCACGTCGTCACTTTTCCTGGCGAAAGCTCTTCCCATTCCCTACTTCATATTTCTATAAATCTTTGCGCTTATAACCTGTACCACAGCATAAGGTAGAGTACAACACATATCTGTATTTTTGCCCGATCAAAGGAACGTTGTGGCTGACGTGCTTTTGAACCGGTAATCAAATTAGCAATGCTTCCTTTTTGAACGAAAAATGTGTCTATCAGTGAGCCTGATCGTGCCGTTAAGTTTGCGATTGTTATTTTGTTCGTTAAACTTGAGTTGAGATTATGTTCGGTTTGAATAAGTTCCTCAATGTTAGAGGAATGGATGAATGTAATTATAATCTTCTCATTTCGTGTCAGTGTGAGCTATTTATTGCACGACAATTTACTCACGCTGTAGTGAAAAGATTATTATGATAATTTAAATATTAGTGGTGAATCTGGACCCATTTAACGAAAACTAGAAGCCGTACTGGTACCGAGTTGTAACTACATAATTATTTTATACAGAAATATTTAGGAATTTCCAAAAAAAAATCGGCCTGTCTACACAGACTGAAAAGAAGAACCAGTCGTAATCTCGTCTAATCATGATTGAAGCACACATTTCTTTTGTGTGCGTGCTGTCACGCGGTACATAAGGTGACGGATTGTAGCACCTGCGCCTAGAGCTAGTGCATCTGTGTGAGTGTAGGTCCCTTGTAGAACAAACGAGATTGCATTACCTTGCATGCTTCACATCTTTTTAGTGCAATATTCGGTCCGTATTTCTTTCAAGTCCGTGCCTGTCTAGCAGTTTGTATTCAAAAGAAAGAAATTTAACAAATCAGTCAAAAAACAATAGAAAAACGTAAATATTATGACAGCTGTTTTCATCGAATGTGATCACTTCGACATTCGTTGGTTGTCAAGAAACGACTTTGGTTCGGTTGAGTTGAAATGAAAGTGTTAATCTTTTCTTTTTCTTAAATTATCAGAATATTTTTACGGTTATCGCGAATTTTCATTAAAATAAAAACCATGAATGAATTAAGATAATTTTATTACGAGAGCGAAAATGCGCGCTGCATACAAACGTACTATGGTGATTTTTCAATATTAACCAATTAAAATCAATGAAATTTTTCAAAAACAATCTAGAAATAAATATCTATGCTTGTATGAAGTCAGATTTTCTTTAAAATATACAGTTTTAATTCTAGGATTAATTTAAGATTTGTATGGAAATCTTTGATGCACTGTAACTTTAAAACTATACATTTTAAGGAAAATCTGACTTCATGCAAGCATAAATATTCGTTTCTAGATTGTTTCTGCAAAATTTCATTGTCTTTAATCGGTTAGTATTTAAAATATCACCATAGTACGTTTGTACGGAGCGCGCCAGCGGTAAATATACCCTTAAAAGATTGGGTGGACGTCTCTTTACTAAGAGTAAATAAACCTAGTTTTATATAAACATTATCTAGTTTTGATTTTTTTCGTAATAAACTCCCTCATGGGTGAAATTGATATAATTAGCATCCTTTTAAACTAAGAGTCTACCCATTAAACTGAACAATTTTACAATGGGAGCAAACCGATCGGAGCAAATAAAAATCAGCTGTTCCATAGTAAACTGCAATTCCTATACTCGACTCAAAAGTATGCAACAGGAGATTTTTTTTGTTGCTGCGATCGGTTTGCCTCCATAGTAAAAGTTGTTCAGTTTGATGGGTAGACTCTTAGTTTAAAAGGATACTAATGATATCAATTTCACCCTGTACACATACTTAATATTTTGAATACGCACCTAAAAATCAAGTACATACAATAAACAACATATTTTTCGCTCACCGATCCCTAAGCCCCTTAAACCCTAAATTTTGTTGCTTTACTGATTTAATGACGTCACATGACGCCCTCTATCGAATGTCAACTCTCATCCTTCGAAACATCCAACCAAAAAACATACTAACACCCAAAGAGTTCCACTCAAAAATCTACCTTATCTTTTCAATTTTAAAGTTGAAATTCCAATGTGACATAAGTTAAGGTTATGATATAAAGTAGCGTACACAATGCATAGGTTAGATATTTGAGTCACGAATCCATTTTATGACTAATTCCATAACTTTGTATGTGAATTCGGGATCAGGTACGTAGCAAGAGTGTTTACTGAGTCGTATCTTTGGGCTGAATCTCGTGTGGAATAGGCCTTAGGGATTTGATTTAATGGTATGATTATGTCGTTCGACTAGATAGTACGTATAGGGTATGTTTTGGAGAAGTTGGATGGTTTCCTTTTACCGACTTGAGATCAGGAGAGTTTTGACTGAACTGTAATGTTCTATTATGCAGGGTGGAAACTTGAAGACGTATTTCAGACCATCAAATGTGTACAGTCAGCAGCAATAAGATGTATTGCACTTTTACGACGTCGTAGTATAAAGATGTATACATATTTTTGCTGCTGACTGTACTAGGGATGGATGGTAGATTGATGATTGATTAATTGATTTAAAAGTCCATACAAATACTTACAGCTTAATTCTTAAAATACCACTAATATACAAAGCAAATATACATGGTGTAACAAAACACCCTACTAATAATTTAAAGGGGTGGTTACAATATTCACTAAGGAGTTTGTCTCCTGTAGAAAAAACTCAACCTGTTCGACTCACCTGTTTTTTTTCGCGTTTTTGACTTTGGCGTAACTTATTATTAATCTGTGCTTTGGCTCTATAATGAAAGTGGTTCAGTTTGATGGTCTAAATCACCTCTTTAAATAATACTAGGATGTTTTGTTACACACTATACTTCACTATTGGAACCAAAAAAAATAAAAATAAATTAATTCTCGCTGAGGACAGGATTCGAACCTGCGCGGGTATAACCCATTGGATTTCAAGTCCAACTCCTTAACCACTCGGACACCTCAGCCATGCAATCTTCTGCCAAATTTAATACCCCATCATATTATAAACATTATCACCACAATCACTTGTGTAAATAATACTGATTTTACTAATGATGTGATGAGTCAGAATTACATTGTATTAAATCATGTTATATTTAAACTATTATTTGTTTTATTTGCGCCTCATATCTTAGATCAAAATAAAATTAATGGATAGGCCTTACGCGAACATTTCAAACCAGAAAAATGAGGCAAAACAAATGAAAGGTTTACTTCAAATTTGTATGCAAGTGCCCTAGATTTGACAGATAATGGCGCTAGTTTGTATGAACCAAACAAGTGCACTAGTAGTGTGCTTCAACTTACCGCGCTTTAGGCCTATCCATGAATTTTATTTTGATCTAAGCCTCATATTCGGTTGAATTTTGATCCCCGACCTCCAGTATTAACATCTTGGTGCATCATTTCTTTTTGACCAATGCAATGTCACGTGACTTTTGTCATGAAAATTTTAAAAGATGAATAAAACAACCAATAATTAAACAATTTATTTACTTTAATAATTAAAAAACCATGTATCGAACTCAGGAGAAATTACACAATTCGGTATGTCACTTTTTTTTGTTCTTATAATTTTTTTCGTATACTTAGTAGATATAATTTTGAGAAAATACATGATTTTTTCCCCGTTCCATCAAGATTGCATGAAACAGCAATTTTTCTTTCACGATTTCGATGATTGGGTAAAGTTCTTTAGTTTGATGGACTGATTATCATCTTAAAAAAACGTCATTATAAAGTTTGACCCTGTAAGTACTACAAAAAAACTGTACGTACTACCTATAAAAAAAATCGATTGCCCGTTTACCACAAAGATTGCAGGACGTCGAGTGACGTCACTCGATGATCTGAAAAACGACATCATTTTATAAAAAACCGGCCAAGTGCGAATCGGACTCGCGCACGAAGGGTTCCGTACCATTAGCTATAAAAACGAGCAAAAAAATCACGTTTGTTGTATGGGAGCCCCTTAAACATTTATTGTATTCTGTTTTTTAGTATTTCTTGTTATAGCGGCAACAGAAATACATCATCTGTGAAAATTTCAATTGTATTACTATCACGGTTCATGAGATACAGCAAGGTGACAGACGTACAGACAGACAGACTGACGGACAGCGGAATCTTAGTAATAGGGTCCCGTTTTACCCTATGCCATAGGGCGTACCCATAGGGGGTACGAAACCTTAAAAATTATTAATTACTTATACATTATCTGTTACAGTTTTCGATTTAGGTCACCAAAAAAACTTTTGACATACCGAATTTTACAAATCTTCTATCCATGAATTATAAAATTGCAAAATGTCACGTGACTTAAGTTCAGACCTTCAGTGACCCCATCTACGTGACCGCAAGTGACACTGGACGGCAAACCTGATACTTCAAAAATATCACAAAAAAGTAAATTTCGCTGAGGACAGGATTCGAACCTGCGCGGGTAGAACCCATTGGATTTCAAGTCCAACTCCTTAACCACTCGGACACCTCAGCCACATTAATTGTCCTCCAATTTATTAAACACTTCAATTGTTTTATACTTTCAGCACTTTGTTTTATTTGTTTTAGTGGACTCGAACAATGAACATCATTATGACATGTATTTGTTTAGTTTCTTCTTGTTTATGTTGCTATTAGATAGTGTTGCCAAAGTAGGTATCGATACTTTTAATCTAAAAATAGCCAGGCATATCGATAGTATCGGTACTATCAATCTCGGATTATGACATTACTTTTGATGGAGTGCAATACTACCGATAGATCAATACTATCGATAGATCGATACTATTGATAGTATTGTTCAGCTGCTCATTAACCTTTTGATCGCCAAAGACGGCCATAGCCGACAACGGGAAATCGTGCCATATTCGCAATGTCGGGATATCACGACAAATAATTTATCGAGTTCACTAATAGTCCCGGAGAAAAAAAGTATTTTTGTAAGTTAATATGTTGTGTTGTGTTGTATGGTACGGAACCCTCGGTGCGCGAGTAGCCCGACTCGCACTTGACCGATTTTATTCATAATTTCGATATTATCGATTGCTCGGAGTTGCTTTGTGGGTCTGCTATTGGGCGGTCACGTGCGCGTCGGTTGCCCCATCCCCGGCCTACAGTGGAACTCCAGTGGTGGCTCAGGATATTGTTCTTTTATAAGAACAACCCTTGAAGTCACCAAAATATCAATATAACCGTACAACGTCAAGCACTTTTGCTATAAAAACTCGACATTGGCAAAATCATCATTAACCAAAGATGGCAGCCATATTTTTAAAAATAAAATAGAATAGAATCGATTGCTCACCTTACATAGGCCTCTCCCAAGGCGCACAAAACTCTATTTTCAGCCTTTTATCCAGTTGCTCCCACCTTTTCATTAATATGACATAACGAAGTCACAGGTTATTCAACCGTAAACCCCGTTAATAAAGTTAATAAAATGCAGTGGCATACTCAGATTAACAAAAATAACGTCTCAAAAATTTATGTTTATTTTATAATCAAAGTCTCACGACTTAAAAATATTTTAATGTTAATAAATTTATTACTCACGATTCGTTAACTATTTTACATAATGGAGTGACTCATTATATTTGATGAAAGTGTTAGTTAATTCACCGTTAAATTGATGTTTATTTATTAGTTAGTGGCGTCCGTGACGACTGAGATCGATAATACCACTAAAACACGTATTCTTTTTGATTTGGTTAACCGATTCCGATGAAATAAAGACCAAACGTAGAACAAGATAAGCTTAATGTTTTTTCTATAAAACCTATCTGATTGGTTTAGTATTGTATGCTTAATAAATAAATAAATGTATCTTGGATATTGTCACAGAAAGTCACCTTTTAATGTACCTACCAGAATTTAGCCTGGATTGGTATCCATAACGATATAGAATACAAATATTTGCCCGTTACGGGATTCGAACCGGCAACCCTCGGCACAGCAGGCAGGTTCACTTCTGACTATCTAAATAATACAGACAAAAATTTTCTTACCTCATGCATTCTTTTTTCATTAGGTATACAGATATAGGAGACACGTCAATTTACAATTTTATTGTAATTATCTATAGATAAACTATATTGAACCCAGCGCCCGCGGCATGATCGCGCGATAAAACGCTATCGCGCCCTAGCTCCCTTTCTTTTTGCGCGCGAACGAACGAGTTAGCAGGCGCGATAAAACGTTTATCGATGTATCATGCCGCGGGCGCAGGACCTCTGATTTTAGTAGTCCAACGTGGTCAACTCCAGTCGCAGGATTGTCAGCGTGGCTTGAACAACTGTGGTCAACTGTACCAGAGTATTTTAGTAGTCCAATGTGGTAGGCACTTCAGTCGCAGGATTGTCAGCGTGGCTTGAACAACTGTGGTCAACTGTACCAGAGTATTTTAGTAGTCCAACATGGTAGCCACTCCAGTCGCGGATTGTCAGCGTGGCTTGAACAACTGCGGTCAACTGTACCAGAGTATTTTAGTAGTCCAACGTGGTAGCCACTCCAGTCGCAGGATTGTCAGCGTGGCTTGAACAACTGCGGTCAACTGTACCAGAGTATTTTCATGCCACATCAATAAACCGAATCAGTAAACCATTTTTGTTTGCTTTTTGTCTTTTAGTTTAGTAGATAGATCGGTTTGTAGCCACAGACAGACACAAAACAAAAGAAGAAAGTTAGATCTAGACTAATAACTATATTATGTGGTTGTCCTAGTTTCAAAATCTCAAATCGTCATATTTCAAAATGATGGCGCCGAGAAACGGATGTCTAGCTTTTAAACGTACCTTCTTATCTTAGTTAATTGTATTTTGAAAATTGATCTGTTTCCTACATTGATAAAGTTTAAATTTCTATGACAGACAGGTTTTAAATGATTAGAAGAGGTGATGAATCGTCGATCAAAATTCGGTCGCCGCTGGTTGATCCTGGTTTACAGGAGTTACCTACAGCGGTGGAAATGTGTTGTGGACCTGTAAGTAGTGATGGGCTCACTCCCGGTCACACTGGACAGCGTTTCGGTACTACTAGTGAAAAGTGGATGTTCTGATTTCTCAGAATATTTCTGACTACCCCCTCGGGTAATAGTCGTGAGCATATGCTATGCAATGCTATATTAAAAAGCAGAATAGCCAAGAAGTTTCGGAAAACACCGACTCAATTATGACCCCTGGAGTCTTATTGTGTAACTGCCCGATTACAGACAGACAGACGGATAGACGTACGGACGACTTATGAATAGGGTTCGATTGAAATACGCTAAGCTCTAACACCCGTATTCTTAGTTGTTTTCTTGACATTTCCTCACTCGAGTGGAGGACGTTTTTGACATTTTTGTCACACAAATTATGTCAAAAACGTCCTCCACTCGAGTGAGGAAATGTCAAGAAAACAACTAAGAATACGGGTGTTAGAGTGTGAAAACGTTCTGTTTCAAAAGAGACTGTCAGTTTCACGTTACAACCTAAACCTGATGCATCTGAAGAAATAACGTTTATCAATCGTTATAAATTGCATTAAAAGCAATCGTGATTCAATTCTGAGAGTATTGAGTAAACAATGGGGTATGTGGCCGACGAAACAATCAGACTGGAAAGACGTGTTAAAACAGTACAAATTGCATTTTGTACCTTCTTATTTGATTACAAGACTTTAACCATCTTAACAAAATTGTTTTAGGTGGAATGGTTTTGTAACGGTTGCTTATAAAACTGTATCAGAATCAATCAGTCAAAAAAGCTTACTACCCATACAGGGTCCAACTTAATATGCTGACACTTTTTTAAGGGGATGATCAGATCATCAAACTGAACAACTTTCTCTATGAGACCAACATCAAAATCGAGAAAAAAAAATCAGCGTTCCCATACAAAACTGCAAGCCGACTCGAGCCAAATCTAACGGGACAGCTGATTTTTTTTTCGCGATTTCGATCTTGGTCCCATAGAGAAAGTAGTTCAGTTTGATGGTCTGATCATCCTCTTAAAAAAGTGTCAGCATATTAAGAAGGACCCAATATGTCTTCTTTTTATAGCCCTTACGGTCCTGTGCTAATTTGATCCAATGCTAACCCGTCACCTTCACAATTTCATTGGACAAACGTGCTTGTGGTCTGCCTACTGGACTAAACTTGTGCTCCGTCCTTCTTTTGGCAACAACTCTGATACTGACTTGGTCCACCGGTCGTTTTTCCGTCTAGCCAAGTATATTTCCACTTCATCTTAGTGATCAGCTTACCCATCTTCGACCTTGGTTCTTCGTCGAATTTCGACTTTAGGTACTCGGGCCACAAGTGATATGCCTAGCATAGCATGGACGCTCCATGGCTCTCTGTGCTACTTTTATTTTGTGTACGTTTTGCCTTGTTATCGTCCATGTTTTGGCAACGTAAGTGAGTATAGGCTCCTGCCTATATACAGATTGATGGTCTGAAAGACCCAAAAGGATGTAACGTTAACACCCTGTATAAACGCAAGGCCGCTACACTAACAATACAATTACATAATACACAAAAAAAACAAGTAGGTAACCTTTGACATTTGAAAGAATCTCAAAAAAACATAAAATCACCAACTCCATAAACCTTTAAAAGGGATTCCATTCCAAATATGGGCAAGTTCAACCTTAATTAGTATTTAGAGGAACGAAAACGTAAAAGTTTACGTAATCGCGATCGACTTTAATTTTACGATCACAAACAGATGGTATCGCATTGTTTGGTAATAGTAGATACGTATCAATGTCTTACGGTTCATTTTTGGGACTGAGATACTCTAGTTACGGACCTCTCACTTGTTTATCGTTTTAAGTCATTTGACTTGAACAATCCAATCAACTGCATGTTACTGCGAACAATTAAGCGTTTTCTAAGACTAGTAACAGGAAGAATATGTAAAAAATGTAAATTAGAAAAAACCTATGGTAAAAAAGTGGGGTTTGTCCATAAATACGCAATTACACCTATCTTTGTTTTTTTATAAATAAAAATGCCTCATCGAGGTTGACTTTCAATAGAATATAGGCCATCAAAATCAACCAAATCTGTTAATTTAGGGCAGTGGTTCTTAACCTTTTAGTGATGGGGGACCATTTGACAAAATTTTCGTCTTGCCATGGACCACTGACTGTTTGGAGGGAGTATAACTTTACTAGAAAATTTTTAACGGAGAATTTTTTAGACTTCTCGTATAAAATCCGGCTAATCCGTATTTTTGTATGGAAGGTTCAACAATATTTTTCGTTTTTCGACCCATGTTAGCATAGAATATGCTCACGACTATATTCCCCGAGGTGGTAGTCAGAGATAGGGTATGGTTCTCGAGCCATGCAGAAGAAGCCTAGAAGTAATAAAAAAAAACAGTGGTGTGTAAAGTGATGAAGTAGGCAGCCCCAGATCTACATGCATTGCCGGTGGGCAAAAACATTGCATTGGCACCCCTCCCCTTCCAATGTGTAGCACATTTTTTTCCCAGGGAGGCCAGGTCCAGGCTAAGTGGTTGTAACAATATCTAAAACTTAGAGCGCGCGTAGCGAGCTCGAGATTTTACTGCAATATGATTAGCTCTCGTCAGAAATTCGCAATATGATTCAAAATCTGGATCAAATTTTGCAATAGGTATGACTACGTAATTTCAATTTATAACAAAAAACCAAGTGCGAGCGAAGCGAGCTCGAGATTTCACTGTAATATATGAGATGACTGCGATATGATCGAAAACCAAGAGCGAGCGAAGCGAGCTCGAGATTTCACTGCAACATAATGAGATGACTGCAATACGATCTATAACTAAGAGTGAGCAAAGCGATTTAGTGATTTCACTGGAATATAACTATATGACTGCAATACGATCTGAAATCAGGAGCAAGCAAGCAAACCTGTCCCCCCCGGCGTGGGCCCCGGTTTCCAACAAACGCACTGATTCAAATACAAATATTTTGTTCGTGCCTTCAACTTCATATTTCCTGATCCTTGCAGCTGAAGGTTCAATTTATTTAGTTTTCTGACAAAATTCATTAACCTAATCAGTGGATTTTTTTGTGATCATTTATATTAAAAATTTCAGCTAACTGAACTGATCAACCAACTCTTTGTTTAACTTAGGTACCTATAACGGATAGTTAAGAATAATTTTACTTCCTTTCTAAGTTCGTAGAACCTCAATAGCATGTTTTCTTTGGAAAACCATTGGATAGATTCTTTTTAATCAAAGCTGAAAGACCACAGCTAGAACGAGCATAGCGCTTCATTGCACGTCGTCGATTCGTTACCATTTATTTAACAATTGTATGATGACTTCGCGGACCACTTCGGTTGGTCTCAGGGACCACCAGTGGTCCGCGGACCACCGGTTAAGAACCACTGATTTAGGGCATCCGGAGAGTGATCGGACACCGTCTTTAAGAAATTCTCATGATTTCTATTTTGAATAAGAGGTTTTGTTTAAATGCACCCATACAGTAGGCTAGCATGATACCGCGGCAACTTATCCCGCACCATTTCTCTCGCTCTCTGCGCCGCCGCGCCATGTGAAAACGGAATAAAGCGTGCATTCATTCTTTATTATTTTGGAGGAAAAGGGAAGATCTTCCACGGGCTAGTTGGAATGCCCGGGACCGCGGTCCGACAGTTCTTAGTTGGATGTTGTATATATGCAAAGTCTCTTGATAACTTCGATAGTGCGATTCAGGACTCGCCATATGATTGGTTGTTATTCGTAATGAGCTGTGATGCGTTGGACAGATCCATATTGTGATTGGCCGTCTTCTGTGTGACGTGCTAGGTCGCATGCGCTGACCTAGATAGATCTCTGTTTACATCGACTCGATCGATGTGTTCGGCATTGTTGCTTAGTCAGCTCTCGTAGCTCCGCTACAATTATTATAATTATTTATAATTAATGGAATTCTTGCTTGTGCGTTAGCACCGCATTTCCGCCAATGTTAAATGGTTTGAGGGAATGTCTATCCAATCTCGAGGATTGTTTTTGAGGTAGAACAACTGAGAAGGATTGTGGAGCCTCGTGGCAGGCTGAAACGCGAACCGCGCGAACACCACGCGAGAGACGGGGAAAACCCTGCAACGTGACTCGCATTCATTCTTGTTGACCCCTTTCACCAATGTCACGTGACTCGTGTCATGTGACATTAAAAAGGTGAATAAACACGTTGCAGGAATTGTCCCGAGCACACGTCTCGCGTGGTTTTCGCGCGTCGCGTTTTTGCCTGCCACGAAGCTCCGCAATCCTCAATCTCTTCTTGTTCTTGAACAAAAACAATCCCTGAGATTGGGATAGATACTCCCATAAATTACACTTGACACTGGCGGAAATGCGGTGCTACGCACAAGCAAAAAGCCATTAATTATAAATAGAAAAAAAAATTCTTATCATTTATTTAAATAGTTTAGAAAGGTGTCGTACATAAAACTCAAAAGTAAAGAAAAATATACGCAATTTTACAATTATTCTTCCATCCATGAACTGCTGAGAGTCGAAGTTTTAGTTCTTGTTTTTAACAGAATTGTGTTAATTAAGGATATATTATAGTTGCTTGACGCGTTCCATACAAACGAAGTCTGGTTAGATTTTCAATACTAACCAATTAAAGTCAATGAAATTTTTCTGAAACAATCTAGAAACGAATCTCTTTGCTTGTATGTTGTCAGATTTTCATTAGATAATTTTCACAAGATATAAAAAAAGTAAATTTCGCTGAGGACAGGATTCGAACCTGCGCGGGTATAACCCATTGGATTTCAAGTCCAACTCCTTAACCACTCGGACACCTCAGCCACATTAATTGTCCTCCAATTTATTAAACACTTCAATTGTTTTATACTTTCAGCACTTGTTTTATTTGTTTTAGTGGACTCGAACAATGAACATCATTATGACATGTATTTGTTTTATGTAGTGTTGTCGAACTATCGATACTTTTTGTCTAAAAATAGCCACACTATTGATAGTAAGTATCGATACTGTCGATCTCGTATCGTTACAATACTATAGGCGGAGTCACGAACCATATCTCTTTAGAAATAGGTGTCAGTGTTTAGGCATAAGCATATGCTCACGACTATATTCCACGAGGGGGTAGTCAGAAATATTCTGAAACCTCAGAAAATCCACGTTTCACCAGTAGTACCGAAACTCTGTCCAGTGTGACGGGGGGTGAGCCCGTCGCCTCAGAGTTTAGGTCCCACACAAATTTCTCTTCAACCAATCTACATGCCAGTATAGTAAATATAGTATAGCCAGGTGCTTCTATTATGTAACCATTTGCCAGAAGCAGTGCTCGATAAATCTCGTTGTAATACTTGAATACCGGTTACATTCAGTTCAAACTTGCATTCTAATCCTAACCTAAGACCTGGCACATTCTATTTAGACCTGGGTGTTACCACATTCTAGATTAACTAGTCTATAACGTCCAGTAACGTATTTCACTCAGATTTGTGGAGGAAAAAGTGGATATGTAAAATAATACTCTATAGCTATGTTACTCGATTTAATACTCCAAAAATTATCCAATACTCGTATTTAGTAAAACTATTTTTTCAAAATCGCTGATATATTTCGGTGTCATTTCCAGTTTGGTTTGGTATTAGGTACATAATTCGTAGACACTATAGGTTGGTTATTGTAACGTTCTAAGAGTACATGGATTATTATTGGTGGTGGGTAGTTTGCACATTTGGATTAAATCAGTCAATCGCTAACCCCGGTCTTTTATTGACGTCTCATTGACGACGAGTCGGGATTTTTTTTTTGTTGGTTCGAATAAAACGCGTGCAACGTGAAATATCGTTTAAAAATGCCAATCGGAAAGTTGGAACCATTTAATTTAAATTCAAAACAATGGCCGGCTTATATTCGTCGCGTAAATCAATACATAGTGTTAAACGAGGTAAAGGATGTGTTAAAAGTGCCTATGCTGATAACGGTGGTTGGAGAAGCCACGTATGCATTGATGTGTGATTTGTGTTCACCTGAGTTTCCGGAAAAGAAGACATACGACGAATTGGTAAAGTTGGTTACCGATCATTTGGAACCGCAAAGATCAGAGATCGCCGAACGCCACGTGTTCAGGCTACGTCGGCAGCGCGTCGGCGAATCGCTCACGGAATACCTACAAGATTTAAAACACCTCGCGACGACGTGTAACTTCACGAGCTCCTCGCTGGAGGAAAATCTAAGAGACCAGTTCGTGTCGGGCCTGGCGAACGATGCGATGCGATCTAGAATATTCGCAGAGAAGAAAATAAAGTATAAAGAGGCGGTGGAGTTAGCTTTGGCTCTGGAGGCTGCAGAGAAGCACGCGGAGGTGAGCAGCGGCGGCGCGCGCGCCGGCCAGACCTCAGGTGCCGGCGGCGAGGCGGGCGAGGGCCTGCACCAGGCGCGCACGGGGCGCGGGCCGCGAGCGCGCGGCGGCGGCGCCGGCGGCGCGGGCGGCACGAGCGGCGCGGCTAGGCCGGCGCAGGCGCAGCCCTGCTGGCGCTGCGGTAGGGCACATCGAGCGGATCGGTGCCGGTTTATCAATTATAATTGTGATGAGTGCAATCAAAAAGGTCATTTGAAAGTGATGTGCAAAAAGGGTCGCGGTAGTGGTGGTCGAGCGTTCGGTCATAATAATTACGTCGGCGAGGATACGGACGAGGACGATATGTTTGATATCGAGGTGACTGTACAAGGTAACAAACCCTATTTTATTAAGGTATCCATGGACAGCCACGTGATTGAATGCGAAATAGACACAGGTAGCCGGATATCTGCGATAAGTGAGGACATGTATAAGCGTATTTTTCGGTCTAAAAAGATTCAAAGTGATAATTTAATTTTACGTAGCTATTCTGGTTCGCAGATTGAATCACTCGGTTTCATTGAGGTCGATGTAAGATTGGGTAATCTCGAGAAAAAAGCTTTACCGTTATACATAATTAAGGGTGGGGCGCGTCCTTTACTGGGTCGAGACTGGATGAAAAACCTAAAGATTAATCAAATAAACCTCAATGAGATAGGGGGAGATCAATTCGTGAATCAATTATTTGCAGAATTTCCCGAAGTGTTTACCGAAAAATTAGGTACTTGTAAACAAGCCATTCGACTACAGCTGACAGATAGCGAACCGGTTTACGTGAGGGCGAGGTCCGTCCCGCTCGCACTGAGGGAGCGCGTCGAGCGCGAGCTGATGCGCCTCGAAGCCGACGGTTCTATATACCGCGTCGATTATTCAGACTACGGAACCCCAATAGTCCCCGTTATAAAGAGTAACGGAGACATAAGAATATGCGGTGATTATAAGATCACAATAAACCCGAAATTAAAAAGGGATTATTATCCCTTACCTCGCATAGACGAACTGTTTGCGAGCCTCAGTGGAGGGGATAAGTACACAAAAATAGACCTTAGGCACGCATATGAGCAGTGTTTGTTATCGAAAGAGTCCCAACCTTACACGGCGATAACCACGCATGTAGGTACTTTTGTATATAAGCGTACGCCTTATGGTCTGTCCTGTATACCCGAAAAATTTCAGAAACTAATGGAGGAGACGTTACGAGGGGTAGCGGGGTGCGTCGTATTTTTAGACGATATTTGTGTCACGGGTTCGACCCGACAGGAACACATGAGCAATCTGAGAGCTGTACTCGATAGGCTTCGGAACATGGGACTCACTGTAAAACTGAACAAATGTAAATTTCTTCAAGACAGGGTCAAGTATTTGGGGTTTATTATAAACAAAGGGGGGTTGCGACCAGACCCGGCTAAACTGGAGGCCATTTCCAGTGCGCCAACGCCAGAAAATATTTCCCAACTAAAGAGTTTTTTAGGGATGTTAAACTATTACGGTAAATTCATTCCTAACTTAAGTACTTTGCTACACCCTTTACACAATTTATTAAAAAAAGACGTCGACTGGAAATGGGACTCAGAGTGTGAGCAATCGTTCACCGAGGCGAAGCGAACCCTCCTGAGCGATCGAGTACTAGCACACTACGAGGAAGGGCGCGCACTGGTGCTGTCGGTAGACAGCAGTGCGTACGGGCTGGGTGGCGTGCTGGCGCACCGCTACCCGGACGGCAGCGAGCGGCCCGTCAGCTGCGTGTCGCGCACGCTGAGTGCCGCCGAGCGCAACTACAGCCAGCTAGATAAAGAGGCGCTTGCGATATTATTTGGGGTGACAAAGCACCATCAATATCTGTTCGGGAGACATTTCTTGTTGCGTACCGATCACCAGCCGCTGACGCATATTTTCGGGGCTAAGGGTGGTATTCCACAGACCGCCGCTAGCAGGCTGCAGCGGTGGGCGGCACGCCTAGCCGCTTATGATTTTTCAATAGAATACGTACGTTCGGCTGATAACGGGCCGGCCGACGCCTTATCACGCTTACCGTTACCTCGGGAGGGTCGCTCCGCGGAGACCGTCGAATATATTAATTTAATTGAAGAATCCTTACCTGTGAGTTATAAACAAGTAGCGAAGGAAACCGAACGGGATGTCTTACTGAGTAAGATAAAGGGTTATGTCCTATTCGGTTGGCCATTGTCCGCACGATGCGAAGAGGAGAAGCCATATTTGGCTAGGAAACAAGACATAATAGTAGAATTAGGTTGCCTAATTTATAAATATAGAATGATAATTCCCCCCAAACTTAGAAAACTAGTGTTAGCAGAGATTCACGAGGGTCATATGGGCATGAATAAAATGAAAAATTTGTCACGGAGCTACGTGTATTGGCCGACGTTGGATCGCGAGATAGAAGAGTTATGTCGCGCATGCGAGGCGTGCCGCGCGGTGCGCGACGCGCCCTCGCGAGCTCAGCTCCATCCGTGGGAGTTCCCTCTCCACCCTTGGCAACGGCTACATGCTGACTTTGCCGAGTGCGTAGGGAAGCGGTATTTAATAATAGTAGATGCCCATTCAAAATGGATCGAGGTCGTGCTCATGGGAAACACCGACGCGAGAGCCACGATCGGAGCTATGAGAGGTATATTCGCAAGGTTTGGATTACCGTCCCAAATCGTGACAGACAATGGCCCACCGTTTTTATCCCATGAATTTAAACAATATTGTGAAACAAATTCAATTAAAAACGTGACTTCAGCACCTTATAGACCGCAAGGGAACGGCGCAGCGGAAAATGCCGTTAAAACTATAAAGAAAGCAATTAAAAGGGCGTTATTCGAGGGGGAGGACGTCATGACTGCTCTGAACAGGTTTTTGTTCCAATACAGGAACTGTGAGCATGCGACGACGGGAGTCTCACCAGCGGTGGCGCTGCTGGGGAGGAGGCTGCGCGGGCGGCTTGATGCGCTGCGGCCGGACGTGGCGCGCGCCGTGCTCACGGCTCAAGGGCGCCAGGTCGCGGCCGGCCCCAAGCGCCCGCCCCGCACTCTCACCGTGGGCGACCCCGTACTAGTCCGCGATTATACGGCGAGGGGGGACAAGTGGTCCGAGGGAAGGCTCGTCCAACAGACGGGGCCGATCTCGTATAAAGTAGATATGGGACGAGGAGTGGAATGGCGGAGACACGTAGACCAGATCATTCCAACTTGCGATAAAAATAGATACTCATTATCTCGTACTAGTAATGCCGATCTCGAGGCGGTTGAGGTCGACCCAGATGAGGAGAGCCCTAGGTCGGATAAGGATGCTGAGGACACGTTTGAAGACGCGTCAGAGGGCGCAGGCGATGATACCCTGTCGGAGGGCAACGCAAGGAGCTCACCGCCCTCGCCGGCCGCGGCGCTCTCGTCGACAGCATCGCCCCCGCCGCCGGACGTGTCGGCCCGGGCACTGCGTGCGTACAACCGTGCCAAGCGAGCAAAAGCTCCACTTAGTAATTAAGTATGCAGTTTAAGATTAACTTCTATTAAGAGAGGAGAAGATGTAACGTTCTAAGAGTACATGGATTATTATTGGTGGTGGGTAGTTTGCACATTTGGATTAAATCAGTCAATCGCTAACCCCGGTCTTTTATTGACGTCTCAGTTATAAATAAATAAAAATATATCAGGGATACAGTCCAAAACCCCAAAACAATTATAAGATATGTAGAAGAGTCTAGGGGAGACATTTGCCCAGCAGTGGGACGACATAGGTTAAAAAAATGTGGGATATAACTGGTGTTTTTAAACACTTTCCAAATTTTCACGGGTGGTTCACGTACGGAGTGTCAATGTGTGCGTGTCAGTCGTGCTTGGAGCGAGCGTTCTTAGATAGTGAGGCATCTGTTGTACTCTTATTTAATCCGTGATAACGTTTGCTAAGGGAGCAAACATGAAATCGAAATAAAACAAAAACATCGATAAAGTTGTTCAGTTTCATGGTCTGATCATCCCCTTAAAATATTTTCAGCTAATTTTTTGAGACCTTATACAGGCTGTAACAAAACATCCTTGTAAAACTAAAGGGGGTGCTTCAGACCATCAAACTGAATATCTTTCACTATGGAGCCAAAGTCAAAATCGCGATAAAAAAATTGCTGTTTCCTTATACCTATTTAAATAAAACACTTATCACAGGCAATGAGGCTCCTGGTTATTTTATCAATAACTAAAGTTTCTTTAACATGCTAAATACCCGATTAAAATAAATACAGACATAAAAACAACAAGATTTTGATCTTGAACAAAAACAAGGCGTAGAAAATTGCACAGAACAAAACAATTACAAACTGCATAAAAACACCATAAAAATTCAACGGACTAACACCGACCTACTATATAATCGCGGTCAATGGCATAGACAAGTGTGATGCCGAAAAATCCATGTGTGCGCTTTGTGGTTTGGTACAAGATTGTGAGAGATAGAGGTTTTCGTTGCGGGTTTAGAAATAAACGCCTCTTATTTGTTATTTTTAGCCTTCAATGTAAAAAGAGGGGTGACAAGTCTGTCTTATTTGAATGCTACTTGTTTGCGACATGGTTATTAATAGGAAATCGGATCAGTTATTTTCAAGATAGTAAAGTACAATTGATTGATTTATTGATTGATTGATAATCATTTTTAATTGAGAGCTTTGAAAAAATCTCAGCGAATATCACATCTATGAACATCAAAATTAGCTTTGAGGAGATCCCATTTTCTAATTCTTCACGGAGATTTAGTGGTGATGTTTAAAAAAAATGTTTCTCCTCCTTTTTTGAAGTCAGTTCAAAAACATATTATAAGCTTTATAAAACACCTTATTTTTGTATTATGTATGCAGATATGCTATTTATAAATTAATCAACAAGTTAATTTAAATAAGGCATAAACAAATGTTATCTGATGCTTGAAAACGTAATCATTGAATCTAATCGACAGTTTCAAGATGAATCCGCCACGCTACCTCCTATTAATTTAACCCTCCTATTTAATGGTCTTAATATTAAAATCACCATTACATAATATAAGTGATCTAGTTAAAGAATCACGTACTTGTAACGGTGACAGACGACACGTTGTGATTGGGTGACCCAGTTTGGACATTACCCTACGTAATACGTAAGGAGGGTAATGATTTTGAACCCAACTTGACCTCTTGTTGAGAAAGATTAGAAAAGTGGTTTTGAAATTTGGTAATTAGTATTCAAGTTTAAAAAAATATTTTAGTGTTAGTTGTACGTAGAACACGCCCATTTTGCAACAAATTTAAATTAATTTTCTTTACTAATATAAATCTCATTCCTTATTTGCAAGTTAAGTTTAAGTATAAACATATTTAAATTTTATTTTCATGTTTTTGGTTTAAAAACATGAAAATAAAATGATATGTATGTGTATACTTAAACTTAACTTATATTTGATAATTATTTATGTTTGTTTATACATAATTATCAACGTTATCGTTAGAACATTCTTCACAATGTATTGGGAGTTGAGACCTCGTTTAATGGCATTCAAAAATGAGAGCAATATGGTGGATTTTCTGACAGTAGTTTAAATGGTAAAAAACGTAATTCAATAAACATCGACATAATAATTATGTCGTTGACGTGAAGTTGGAAATTAATTTAGGCTTACAAAGTAGAAAAATGTCTTGTCACTGGCGTTTTGGCGAAGTATTTTTTGTATTTTTGTGTTTATTTAAAAAAAGTATTTTATTTTTATTTAATTTTCAGCAGCTTTCAACGTGAACCTAACAACCCACCACGTGAGTTCGTCTGGCGCTCCCTGCTGGAAAGTCAGCCTCGATACGACTATTATTATTCTGACTGGTTATCATGCCATATAACATAATATGCCATATAGCATTTATGGTGAAATGAAAAGAAGAACTGCAATTTTGCACAGCCATCTAGCATCAACACCGTCTGTACAGAGTGAAATTAATACCATCAAACTGAACAACTTTTACTTTGAGAGCAAACCAACCGGAGCAAAAAAAATCTGCTCTTGCATAGAGTACTAATACAGGGTGTTTCATAAGAATAAATTTTTAATACTCTTAAGGTGGTTGTTTAGACCGTCAAACTGAACAACTTTCTCTATGGGACCAACATCGAAATCGCGAAAAAAAAAATTTATATCCCATACATATTTTAGCTCCAGTCGATTTGTAGAGTATAGAACATCAATTTTTTTTTTTGGGATTTTGATATTGGTCCCATAGTGAAAGTTGTTCAGTTTGATGGTCTACACCACCCCCTTAAAGGTTTATTTGTATTTTTGTATCACCTTGTATAGGTATGTAACAGCAGATTTTTTTTTTTGCTCCGATGTGTTTGGTCCCATACTAAAAGTTGTTCAGTTTGATGGGTATACTCTTAGTTTAAAAGGATGCTAATGATATCAATTTCACCCTGTAGAGCCATTTGGATTTGTTTTCCTTTTTAAATGGCTATCAGAAAATCCCCCATTGTTAAAATGATGTTAACATATTATAAACTATTGCTTGAGCTACTGTATGTTCACTATATGAAGACAGTTAACCAATCGCATAGGAATAAGTTCAGACAAGCCTCTTTATATCAGTCAGTTCGGCTCAGATGGTATGTTGATAATATTATTTGAACAGATTAATCTAAAATAATAGAGGCAAATATTATTTTCATATTATTTATTTTATTTGTTACATTTTAAAATATGTATGTTTACAACTGTAAACATACATATTTTAAAATGTAACAATTAAAATAATAAGTTGAAAATAATATTTACGAAACATTTTAATCACTTGCTGTAACCAACAGTTGGTTACAGCAAGTGATTAAAATGTTTCGTAAATATTATTTTCAACTTATTTACAATTAATCGTTATTCGTGTTAAATTATTTACATTTGAAATTAAATTGTTTTTGTAGGGTTAACTTTGTGGTCTTGATACGGCGAGTACCTATTTTGACGTGTTAGATGCAAAATCTTTATTATGAGATGTTTAACTTTTTTCACAGTACTATTTTAGTTAAGTTGCACTCTGTCTGTTGTTTGACAGATCTCGTTTAAATTAAAATATGCACAGTTTCAATGCTAGGATTAATTTACGATTTGTATGGAAATCTTTGAGCCACTGTAATTTAGACACTATAATATTCTATAACGAGAATTTGATAAACTACATGCCACAGACACAGATATTAGTTTTTAGATCGTGTTTAAACAATTTCATTGGATTAAATTGGTTTATATTAAAAATAAAATGATAATATGTATGTATTATTTAAGTCGTGTCAATTCTTGTATCTGGTAAATAAATAAATACAAAAAAAAATACAAAATACAAATAATAAAGAAATGTATCGTACTTCATTTGTATAGATCGCATCTGTGTTTACCCGTTAGATATACGCTCAGTTGCAGAAAGGCTTATTACAGTTAATCCTCCTTTAAGTCTCTTGCTGTCACTTCTCTCTTGTTGACGTAAAAAAAGCTAGCAAGAAGTTTAATGGAGGACTAACTTTAATGAGTTTTTCTGCAACTGAGTGTTATTGTTTTAATTGCGTCCTCTCTTTTCTTGACTACTCTGTGAACACGATTGTCGCAACACAGTTGCGTAACAAACAGATACAGTTTCATTACTTACTCTAAAACTGAGTGCATTAATTTATGATGACTTCATGTTATATGGATATGCACGTTAGTGTTGCAATTTCGGAGCTAAAAAATTAATGTCCATGTCGTTATGTTGACGGTATTGAAATTTATATTTGACTTTCTTTACGCACACATACTCAAACTTATGATACATCATTTGGGGTGGACAGAATTTTGCGTATAGTTACCAACTATTTATTGTATATTTTAGGCTTGCGTATTTAAGGTAGGTATCAGAATAGCTAATAAGTGGTTTTGCAGTGTTTTCTAGGAAAAAAAAATTCATCCTAGGTCTTAATAGAATCAGCCAACGTCAATCCACTGCTAGGCATTGGCTTCCTTTTATTTTCGCCATATCTCACAGTCCTGTGGTAATCTGCACTGGTAGCATGTTACACATGATACGGCTGTATCACGTCTTTTATCTCGTTCGTTCACGTGCAAATAGAAAGAGAGCGAAGGTGTGATAGCGCTTTATTACTGTGTCATGCTACCTATGCTGATCCATACTGATCCAAAACCCCTACAATGTCGTCTGACCAACGTGCTGTGGCGGTCTGTCTGCTGTCATCCTTATCTCCCTTTGACTAGCAAAATGCGGGTAATTTTGACCAAACGAGGATCTCCGGTATTACATTTTTCTACCAGTACAACGAACGCCTGGTTAATATAATTCAGTATTTCATTATCATTAAAATTATCGGGCTTTAGTATTTCATTACTTAATTCAAACTAAGTCCACTAGGTAGTATTGCCTACTCCGCCCACTCCTCTCATCCCTTATTCGTAAGAAGACGACTATAGGATGTGTAAACACGTCCTGGCCTGGTTTTTTTTTTTTTTTTACTTTAGACGGCTCTTGACCTCAATCTAGTCCTCAGGACAAGGGGTCGAAGATGTAGCGAGCTTACCCAGAATGGCACTGGCACTTCTGCACACTGACGGAATGCAGCATGCTGCTTCGCGCCAGACTCCGGCAGGAGGGTGGTCGCGAGCCAGGCGGCTCCTTGCGGAGCCTACCACACCGCTGTGGGGATCGTTCAGCCGCCATCACAAACTAGGTAGCTTGTGGTGCCGTTGCCCGGGGTGGACCGCTATGAGGTAGATCCCCAACCACCCCAAAAACACGTGACGTGTTACACGTGATACGGCTGTATCACTTCTTTTATCTCGTTCGTCCGCACGCAAATAGAAAGAGAACGAAGGTGTGATAGCGCTATATCACGGTGTCATGCTACCTATGCTGATGAAACTCGATGATGAAGTCCACTATGTGTCGCCCTTAAAAATAATTGCAAAGACACTGTTAAGAAATCTAACCCAATTTCTGCACACTTAAAATAACCTAACGATCGATCCAACCCTTTTACAACAAAACACAATACGCCATTATTGCGTAAGTATTATGATCTATAATCGTACGCATCTAATTCAATGGACTATTATGTTATATCATTGATAGGTTAGTAGTTAAGTGCCCTTTCATTACATTAATATCTCGGTGCAATCTGTTACGTCACTAGTTCACTGAAGGTGTGATTTCATCAGTGATTTCTTTAATCTAATTATGACTAATGAATTATGATTAGATTCATAAATGATATAGATTAAGCTGTATTGTTCCGGTTTTGAATGAACACCTCATTTCTTCCCGTGTCCTTCCGTTGGCTTACGTTACGAGGTGACATACGAAGTTTTTCTGTGGGAAACAGACTACAGGGTGAAATTTATATCATTTGCATCCTTTTAAACTAAGAGTCTACCCATCAAACTGAACAACTATGGAAGCAAACCAATCGAAGCAAAAAAAATCTGCTGTCCCATACTAAACTGTACCCGCCACTGCCTACAAAACTCAAATGTATGGGACAGCTGATTTTTTTTTTGCTCCGATTGGTTTGCTCCCATAGTAAAAGTTTTCCAGTTTGATGGGTAGACTTTTAGTTTAAAAGGATGCTAATGATATCAATTTCACCCTGTATCACGTAGGTACACTTGCCTTTACCCTCAAAATTGTAAAAATTATACTGCGTTTACTTTTACAACTGCATTCACACACAGTCTGTGAGTTCTGACATCAGTTAGGTATATCTACATAGACACGAAACAATAATTGTTTCAATCGCCGATGTTTTGATATCCGTTCCATCGTCAATCTTTGAAGCTATCTCTGGACTAGTTTTGCCTAACTATCGATATTTTCACTAGTGTTAGGCAACACTACTCCAAACTATTATGTTTTGAACATAAATCGGCCATTTCACATTTCCAAAATATATTTCCTAATATTTATGACTATGATTTGAAATGCATTTACCACTCTCCACATAAAAGGTCTTCAATCAACCTTTTATTGGTTCGATTTATGTGTCAAAATAGCTTGAGTTACGGGTCTTAAACTGTAGTAAGTAGCTATAAAAAGTCAACGAGACTAAACGCTTACTTTGTAGAGTGTAATGTTGCAAAATGTATTGCATTAAAAGTTCGCTTAGCACATAAACCTTCCTCCAACGGAATACTTGTGTATAAAAGGTGTAACAAAACACCATTCAACAGAAAAACTTTCACTACGGAACCCTAATGGCAAAAAAAATAAAAAAATCTGCTGTTTCACACAAAACTGCAATACCAACTCGACCGATCTCGATCGATTTTTTTTTCTACTTATGTAGTTGTTCAGTTTGATGGTCTAAAGTTTAAACTCTAAACTACTCATTTAAATATAACTAGGGTGTTTTGTTACACCCTGAAGATATCATCATCAGCCTTTCATCGTCCAGTGTTGAACATAGGACTCTATTCTCGGCCTTCCTCATCCAGTCTCTCCCCGCTACCTGTCTCAGGTCATCGGTCCAGCACCGTAGCACCCCACACTATGTCTGCCAGTTCATATTCTCCAGTCTAGAACTTGGACCCCTTATCGATTGTCAGTTGTTCGTCAGATGTGCACAGCCCCTTACTACAGTTTGCTACATAATTATGTCAACCACTTTTAGTTCTCTGACTATTCTTTTATGAGTGTATCGAAAAAAAAAGATTGAGTCGAGGTAAAACAATTTATTTTGAAAATAGACATTACTTGTCCATTGATTTCAAATATATTGAGACTAGTCCTTCATAGTTAAATGATTGATGATCTATGCCAAATGCTAATATGGCCTTAGTACCATGAACAAAACAAGATGATCGCACTAACAGTTAGAATTTCACCACTTTTAATGGCTAGTGGACGTAATATGAACTCGAAATAAAAACATGTATTCTATGTTGTTTATGTTTCCTTGCAATTCCTCTTTTTAGAAAATATTTATCAAGAAAATTACAGTACTTCAAGGAAAATAATGGGCATCGACTAACTTCGTGCTCCCGAAGATGACCGACCGAAACTAGGCAGTATTGTATAATGATATAGAGCTGCTTTTACTATTATTTCCGATGTTTTCCGATGCCCATTATTTTCCTTGAAGTACTGTAGTTATTTTGATAATAGTGTAATACCGGTATTCTAATATTTATTCTGTGGTAATAGCTTACACTAATTCTTAGGCTTATGTAAATAGTTTTTACAAATACAAAATATCCTACGAAATTATGTCGGTGTCGTTGATGTCTTTTGTATGGGAATAAGTTTTCAGGAATGCTAAGCGTCTATCATTCATACCCTTTTTATCCTTACGGTGTTTTTCCTTTATGGGGAGAGCAGAGCCTCAGACTAAATCGTCATCATCAGCCTATATACGTCCCACTTCGGGCCCCATGCGTACCCTCAAGGAGGGTGTATGGGCTTTAGTCTACCATGCGTGCCCAATGCGGTTTGGTAGACTTTACATACGCATCGGAATTTCTTCTTTTGCGAATGCAGGTTTCCTAATGATGTTTTTCTAGTAGTCATAAATTGAAGAATCCTTTTTCTAAAATTGGCAAGGGCTAAAAGATGGTGTCAAACTTTATTATTATGTATATTTTTCTGCAGACTCTACCGTAAAATTGTTAGAACATTCTATTACATACAGACACAAATTATGTTACTCTAATAACCAGTTAGCCGTATTTAATTCCAAAATAATTATCGACATCCGATGTACCTTTCAAATTGATGCCACCTTGAACTATAATCAGACAGAATACAGGGTCCTTCATAACGTTCTGACACTTTTTTAAGGAGATGATCAGACCATCAAACTGAATAACTTTTTCTATGGCACGAACATCGAAATCACGAAAAAAAAATCTGCTGTTCCCTACAAAACTGCAAACCTACTCGAGCCAATATATTTATGGGACAGCAGATTGTTATTTTTCGTTATTTCGATGTTGATCCCATAAAAAAAGTTGTTCAGTTTGACTATCTGATCATCCCCTTAAAAAAATGTCGGCACATTAATAAGGACCCTGCATGTAATGATCACTTTTACATTTATCATGTTTAAGAGATGCATATTGGAGTCTCGTGGCTAAGGGGGTAACAAGTAAACGTTTCGTCGGCTTGCGATTTTATTGACCACGTGGCTCCACCGTTTTATGGCGGTTTCGAGTGTGTGTTTTTGTTTAAAAACGGGGCTTTGAGATCGCCATATCCTATTACCGTACAATATTGTATTAAATATATCTTCAACGCTTGACACTGGCGAAATCTAAAAAGGAAACGCCATTTAATAAAAATATAATAGAATAGAGATGTTGTTTGTAATGATGATATTTATTTATTAACATCAATTAGATCGTCGGAGGCGCGTTGCAGAAAGGTATGGATACTCAATCATGCAAGAGAAACGGGGTTAGAAGACTGCACAAAAATTTCTTTTTTTCATACACACGTTTGATGGATAAAAAGAACGTTCATCCTTATTACACAGTACCAAGATCCAACATTATATCACTAGCGCGTAATGATAGCAATCACTTACAACCATGCCGAGTTAAAAAAAAAAGTAAAAAATTAAAAAGTTGCAACTTTACATAATGCGGGTGATCGGTGAATGGATCCGGGCGTGGGTCAGCTCATCATAGTTTTGACACAAGAGTACGCTAGTTAGAACGTTTCCATCTTACGTTACGATACATTACTTCACGTTAATAGTTAGATTTTGAGAGTGGCTTGCAGCAAAACATATTTAGGCGCAAACGTGTATAAATATACGTAGAACAAGGTGGGCTGACGACCTGGTGAAGGCGGATAGAACCCGTTGAATGAAGGCAGCGCAAGACCGGTCGTAGTGGCAATCCTTGGGGGAGGCTTATGTCCAGTAGTGGACGTCTATCGGCTGATATAATGATGACCCTGTCGCCATCATGAGCACTCTAATAGACAGAGCGATCACTAAATACGCTAAGCCTTTATAATAGTTGGTGCAAGCTACCCTATTTTTATTAGTTTCTATTTTATTGATACGTCTTCGTACTTTCGAAAGTATCATATTAGATAACAAGTTTAAGACTGATTGACTCATAGAACCGTAATTCCTATTAATCGGGTATCAGTCGACTTAACTTGGAGAATACATAATGAAATCATGTATGAATACATCGATTTGTGTACATTTTACCACTCATTTTTTTTTACTCGAAAACATCGTGAGGAAACCTGCATGCTTCAATTTCGAGACATGTATTGTACCCACCCACTGTCCATTATAAGTGGCGACGGACTCACCCCCCGTCACACTGGACAAAGTTTCGGTACTACTGGTGAAACGTGGATGTTCTGAGGTTTCTGAATATCTCTGACTACCCTCTCGGGGAATATAGTCGTGAGAATAAATGCTTATGCTCATGATATGCTTATATTTATTAATACGAAGTCAAAATCTGTTCATAAATACAGTCCAAAGTTAGTGGAGTCTAGTGCTCCTTATTAAACGTTAATGAAAATTTTGTATGAAACATGCGCAATACGATTATATCGTACTACCGTTTACGATCGATACGATTTGATACCACGATCTTATTGTTTATTTATAAATCAAGATCGTTCCTTCTACCTTAATCATTTATTTAGTGACCTTTGCTACAATTAAACACGTTATAACCGCCCTATGAACTTATTTACATGTTAGATTTATTAACATTCTCTCAGTCACGTATTGCGCAAGACATTGGAAACAGTCCAAATAAAATCATTCGCTAACGCTAATCTAGGTGTGAATCTCAAGCCTTTCTCTATAGTATGAGTGATGACTTCAGATAGAGAAGATCGTACGGAGTCGCAGGCGCAGAATCTCACGTACATCGCATTCCTATTTATCACTTTAGAAACATAGATTACAGACTGACATGCTAAATGTCATGCTATTTTTTATTGCAAGGCTGCTTGCATAAACTTTCTGTTTTAATAACATTACGTTTATTTTAGCTAGTCTGAGGACATGTAAAAATGGGTTCAATCTTTTAAATTGGAAACACATTTCGTAAAATTTAACTTGTTGTCTGATCGCTCATCCTCTAGGTACCCTTTATTTAATTGATTCTACAATTTATACATCTTTAATCATAATCATAATCATCAGCCATCAGCCATCAGCCATCAGCCTATCTTCTTCTACAGCTGAATATAGAATATAGACCGCCCGATAGCACAGTCTGTAGTGAACCTGCCTGCTGTGCCGAGGGTCGCGTGTTCGAATCCCGTAAGGGACAAATATTTGTTTGATGAATTGTATTGTACCCGAGTTATGGATGTTTTTATCTATATATTATGTATTCTATATCGTTGTCTAGTCATCATAATACAAGTCCAGGCTAGATTCTGATACTTTAAATGTGACTAGATAATTTGTGTGAAAATGTCCAAGCTATTTATTTTTTTATTTATATTGGGTCCTTCTTAATATGCTGACACTTTTTTAAGGGGATGTCCAGACCATCAAACTGAACAACTTTCTCTATGGCACCAACATCGAAATAGCAAAAAAAAATCTGCGGCTTCATACAAAACTGCAAACCTACTCGAGGCAAATGTATGGGACAGCTGATTTTTTTCGCGATTTCGTTGTTGGTCCCATAGAGAATGTTGTTCAGTTTGATGGTCTGATCATCCCCTTAAAAAAGTGTCAGCATATTAAGCTGGACCCTGTATAGGCCTCTCCCAAGGCGTGCCACAACTCTATCCTCGGCCTTCCTCATCCAGTCGCTCCCTGCTCTCAAGTTATCGGTCCAGTGGGCCGCCGGCGTCCCATACTAAGCCTGCCAGTTTGTGGTTTCCGAGCTAGAACTCTGACACCCCATCGGTTCTCAATTGCAGATCTGACCAGCCCATCGCCACTTCAGATTGCTTACTTTCTGAACTATTTGTCATCCATTTTAGTACAATTTGTACAATGTTTGAACAAGGTTTGAATACTTGTTCGGAGTGACTGGATCAACGAGCTAATTCGGGCTCATTCAATAAATAACAATTTTGAAGGTGATTCTTACATATTATGCAACCGCATTAATTTGCGAATCAACACCACTGAAACGAGTAAGCTATGACTCATCTGGTTTTAATATCATTTACGACACAATGAAGGACAAATCTTTCCTCAACAATTCAAAATCTTCACTAAGTATATAATATACCTACGCTTTGAGAGCTTTTCATAACCTTACGTATTCACGGCGACACATCGAGGTCTAAAAAAAACAACATAAGCTTGCCACGCTACCATATACGTTACTCGACATACGAGCGGCCAGCTTATGTTGGTTTTGTATAGCTTGATGTGTCACCGTGTGTACGTTTGTGAAGAATACAAGCAAAACAAAAAAAGGCGATTTACGAGGGGTAAATAAAAACCATGATCTGCTTTAACCCATCCTTGCAAACCATCAAGATTTTGACGTAAAGTATCAAGCTAAATCAAACCAGCACGGACGTGAGTCGTTGACCTCTTGACACTGGCAGAGAACAGCTGATTTGTCACGGATAAACTTTGAGCTTGACTTCTGCGCATGCGTGAGGTAAAGTTGCGTCAGTATTAAATCATTTTAAACTTGAGATTTTAAGGCTTGTCATGGTGAAGCTTCGATATTGGAAACGATCACGGAAGTATAGCAACGGAGTCGCGTTGCAATTGTGTTATTGGGTGGGCGCGTATTATTTGCCTGCTCCCCGGCTTGCAACGAAGCTCCACTTTTATTTGCGTCTTTAATGTTGTCCCTACCGTTAAAGTGTTTCAGTTTGATGGTCTGAAACCTCCTACCTCATAATTTGTAACGCATTTAAGTTCCATAGTCGTGCGCAGAATTAATTATATGCTGTGATATAATACAGGGTGTAAGCTTAGAAAAAGTATATGTCTAGAAGGAGCCTCACACTTGTTCCGTATAAAACAAAAGGGGCTAACTTTCTTAGGTTGGTGTGCGTGAGGCGCCATACAAATTATGAATGTGTGCGTGTATATATATAGGGTTTTGGAACCAGTACTGGTTCCTATTTTTTTCGTGGCCCCTCGTAGCTTTGACTGTCTATCTTGATAATCTAAGGGTGTAAGGATAGACGGTTGCCTTACTGTAATGGGTGATTATACTTATGATACTGAACAACTTTCCCAATCGAACATAGTAAAATACGCAAAAAACAAATCGACTTTTCATGAAAACGTTCGATCAGCTGGTTGCATTTAGAGTGGAATGTTTTTATCCAAACATTAAATTTTTCATGAATAGGGAGAGTTTTTCAGCATCTTGGGTAGAATAGAATCATCCCTAAAGTAAAGCAACTATATACCCTAATATTCTGTATAATAATTAACTACTATATTGCATGCATGCATATGCTCACGACTATTTTACCCGAGGAGGTAGTTAGACATATTCTGAAACCTTAGAACACGAGAGCCCGTCGCCACTTGTAATGGACAGTGGGAACAGTATAATATGCCTCGAAATTGAAGCATGCAGGTTTCCTCACGATGTTTTCCTTCACCGAAAAGCCAGTGGTAAACTATACTATACAGGGTGTTTCATAAGTAACAATAAATTTTTAAAACTCATAAGGGGGTTGTATAGACCGTCAAACTGAACAACTTTCTCCATGGGACCATCATCGAAATCGCGAAAAAAAATAATTTTAAATCCCATACATATTTTAGCTCTAGTCGATTTGTAGAGTATAGAACATTAAATTTTTTTTTCGCATTTTCGATATTGGTCCCATAGTGAAAGTTGTTCAGTTTGATGGTCTGCACCACCCCCTTAAATGTTTATTTGTAGTTTTGTAACACCTTGTATTATGAATGCTAATGTGAAATAAAAGTTAACACAAGTCGTAACACATTTACGTGCAAAATGAATGTAACACATAAAATGCAATATAATCCTCGTATATGGAGTTAAAAACTAGTTTGGCAAACTTTATTCGTTGCAAGATGTAGATGCGTGGGAAAGTATGTAGATAAGTATAGTTTCTTTTTAATACTTGTCTGCCTACGCAGATTTTTCTATTAGAGTAAGTACTTAATGATAATTGGTATTGTATGTTTAAGAGTAGGTACCTATCGCAACTGAGCTCCATATAAGCGAAGTTTGATCCTATTTTCTTTATAATTTGAGTCTGAGATTTCACTAGTAGTACCAACATTCTGTCTAGTTTGACGGAGAGTGAACCAGTCGAAACCTATTGCAACAGCAAAATGATTTTTTTTAGACAAGACTAAGAAACTAATTCTAGATCTGTGGCAGATACCACACTATACCATTACAGTATACCATAAGTAATACCGACTGCTCTCAAATGGTGCAGGAAAACATCGTGAGGTAACCTGCATATACTGAAGAAGGAATTCTGATGCGTAAGTGAAGTCTACCAATCCTCTTCCTGTGGGACTGACGCCCTTACACCCTCCCTGAGGGTGAGGGTAGGCCTGTGCCCTGCAGTAGGACGAGGCAGATGATGATGGTGAAATATATTCCGCTCCCACAGAGAGACAGTGAAAGGCCCACCAGTGAGACAGAATATGCTGATACTGATGCGATGATGACAACTTGGAATGCGAAAAAGATAAAAAATTTGCAGAAGTCTTTAAACCAAAGCTGTTAATTACGAAATTGAATGAGTGACATTTAAGTTATGGACTTTTTATCTTTTCGCCGCTTTTTACATCATTACAGTTTTGACGTAATATGAGAAACTAAAGGACAATAACGTAAACAATGTTAAATCTTCACCTTATGTAATTGAGTTACTCACAATAATTGTGAATCCTTTTAAGATCTTACTGTCGAATTCGGAGTTAAAATATGTTTTTTAGTTCGGAGCACATGAATAAATATCCCTGCAGAACGAAAGCTTCATACAAGTGGCCACTGTCGCTGCACTCACACAAAGCGGTGAGCATTATGTAAAATAAGCTCTTAGGTGACCTACCTACCTATTCGATGTTTAAGTCATTGTAGGCGTAACGTTATTTTATTACTTTAACTTAATTTAAAAATAACCTTCCTGGGGCAGTTTTCTTTACATGAAACAGTTAGCTGCAAGAATTAATCGTACACAAATATTAAATTATAAAAATTTAATTGAAAGTGCGGAGATGCGCATGCGTTTTAAAAAGAAATCCATAACTTCAACATGAATATTATTAAAGAGAAACCAAATTAAACAAAAGTTTTCGAACATCCATATTGAGAATAATTTTAAGTGTTAAACTCGCTGGTTAACCTGTATGTTGTAATGTAAACATTGTACTTATTCCAGTAACGGTAACCAGTAGGTAATTTGTTTATCACCTTGGTACATTTTGGCAAGTGTCTGATTGAGTCACCCAGGGTAAAGTTCCAATGAATGAGTGAATGAATATTTTATGGTATGAATTACAGGTTTACATGTGCAGATATTATCTGGAAAACTTGAGGGAAGCCGAGCGAGGGAAAGCAGGCGCACGCACCCGTTGGTTTTGACTACACATAATTAAATCTTTTCAGAGCAAAAAACCGTTTAAAAATAACGCTAAATTCACATTTTCAGTAATTCTTTAGCTCAAATACAATTTTTAATAACAGCACGAACAATAAAAAGTAACGAAATGTACATTATGTTCATACGATTCGTAGTAAATCAACCCTACACATATGTCATGTACAATTTGCGCAAAGTGCGCATGTGCAAACGTCAACGTTGTTTGAACCTCGTTTGACCTATATCAGGTCATCGGTCCAGCGCCGTAGCGTCACACTATGCTTGCTAGTTCGTAGCCTCCAATCTAGAACTCTGACTCCCATCGGTTGTCAGTGTCGGTCGGTCTTCATGATCAACCAGTTAATAATATGTCGATCATCAAACCGGCCTGACATTGCGCATTGACCTTTTTACTTGTCGGCCTTTGATAATTTTTATTAAGATTAAGGAAACTGTTGCAGTTCCCCAAATTTTGAGTTCCGCTTTCAGGCTGTGCCATTATTTTTAATATCTTGTTCCAAGATCTGGTTCCCGCGATGTCATTTCATTTTATAGTAACAACTTAATACAGGCTACTGTTTGTGTTTGGGTCAGTAAGTAAACTAGGCATTACTCCTATTTCGAAGTGTTTTTATTGTTTAAAAACTGTCGATGAATTCGCTATTTGTCAGTTTGGATAAAATGTATGCACTGGTAGTTCTATACGCTATAGTTTTTAATATAATATACCTCCACCTTCTATCTCTTCGGCAAAATATAATTATGATTAACCGGGCTTAATGTTAGCCTTGCTAAGGAACTGGATGATGCTTATTTGTATGTACCTTTTAGCTTTGTTTCTAACCACCCCGAAAGTGAGTGCAATCGTGAGTTTATGTAATGTAATTATGTCTATGTAGTAAGTCAATTTAATTAGTATCTGCGATATCAAACTTGTTAAGACTTTCACCAATCGATACATTCTCTTAGGAAGAAGATCCGTGTCTTATTTGTAATTTTAGTATGGTGATGATACCTTACATTTACATTACGATATGAAAAAAAGAAAAAAATGTATAAAAAAATTATTTTTTAGCCTGTTTCGACCCACTGCTAGGCAGAAATCAGAAAATTTTTGACGACTTTTGGGGACGTTAAACGGCTGAACGGATTTATATGCAAATTTTCATACAGAAAGAATAATTATGTTCTGGATAAACACATAGTCGCGGGGCAAAATATACTATATTCAGAACATCTTTCTTTTATACTGTTTCACGTCGTCGGAGATGCGTTGCTTAGAGGTATGGACATTCAATTAAAAGGGTTTGGGTTTGAATCCGCACGGACCACATGCAGCACGAGCATGAGTTAAGAATACCGACTGACTGTGAATTGTTACAAAACCTGGACATGATGAAGTAGAAATCCTGATGTGTGTTGTGTAGCCCATCGTTATCGGCATGCATACACCCTTCTTGAGGGTAGGCCTTGAGAGTACCTAGGTAGTTGCAATGGGACGTATTTAGGCTGATGATGGTGATATTTTGCAATATTACCTCTATTTTACCACAATACCTGTTAATTAACTTATTCCTGGAGTGCGATTTTTGAACATCATACGATCAACTCGGCAGTAGAAAATGTCAAAATTAATAGTGGAGATTGTGCATCTTTCTACTGCCGAGTTGATCGTATGATGTTCAAAAATCGCACTCCTGCACAGTGTAAGCAATAAAATACTATTTTAAAGGAAAGCCTTGACACACTCATTAGTAAATGAAGTGAATAGTTGACTTTCGTCTCTCGAATTGAGACGGCAACTCATAATTATTGTATGTTGCAAATAAATTATCGCTTTTAATGGACTTTACTTAGTTTTATCATCTTTAATGTGTGTCAAGGGCTGGTTAAGTTAAACTACGCTAAACTAGGCTACGAGAGCCTACAAAATAGTAGGTACCTATAAGTTTAGGAATAAACAATAATTTAACGCAGACTTTTAAAACCGTTTCTGGAGCATCGATAACTGTGTTGATGATCTTTTACTGTTGTGACGAAGCCTACGTGTTGCTGATTTTGACATTTTGTAAATTTAGTCGTGTTTTTTTAATATTTTTTGATTTGATAAACTTTTTTTTATCACGATTACCTGTATATTATTTATCCGCGGCGAACGAGCCTAAGTTGGTGAAAGAATCTAATTTTAGAATTCTTTGTATGAAATTATATGACACCTCGCACACTTATCCGCGGCGAATAGGAAATTCGTTTCGTTCGCCTCCTTCGACTCCTTCACGGTGGATAAATACGCGTCCACCCTTAAAAGTACATAAAGGGTATTTCTAATATGCTGATACTTTTTAAAGGGGACGATCAGATTATCAAACTGAACGACTTTCTCCATGAAACCAACATGGAAATCACGAAAACAAAATCAGCCGTCCCATTCATTTGGCTCGAGTAAGTATGCAGTTTAGTACGGAACTGCTTATTCCTCTCAAAAAACTGTTCGACCCTGTATAAACATAAACCCACGACTAAAAGCCCATTTGAGGTGGTCTTTGTTACAAATGCAAACTATACTAAACTTTTACTCATCAACGTACATTTCTAGCAAGGCTATCGTTTAGCACATTTAAGATTTCAGGATGGGATGGTGTGTTAATTGTCGATAAGTGCATTTTACCTACAAATACACTACATAAGCAGCCATATCCTATAAATGTACGAAATAATTATTAAATGTAACATCTGTGTTTTGTACACCTCATTTTCGCAATTTATGATATTCTGGTTCTGACGCTACGACATCTACAGGAAGAAATGGTGTGGTTCCATACGAAGCCGAAACACTGATGCCACAGTGCATTTTTATAATCCAGTAATAACCATAACTAGCTTGACACAAATCTACTTTCTGTTTTCATGTTTGGATGAACAGTTGAAAAAAAATGTTTACAAAAAGATACAAAATATCATTGTAATACTTTGACCGTAATACGTTTTTAATTGTGCAATTGTAAAAAGGTTAACTTCGGACATTATGAGAGGCATAGAATAGTAGAAATTAGAAGATAGTTTTACCTTCATTATTAATGTACCTATTAATAACCAATTATTTCACGATTTCTTATTTTTTTATTAGTTCATCCCACTGCTGGGCGAAGGCCTCTCCCTTGCTCTTCCACTCGTTCCTGTCAAAAAAATAAAATCCTAAAATGTTCTTAGTTTAAACAAAAATAACTTTGTACTCATATGTAAATTGCAAACATAACACTTATACTAAAGTACGGTTATTAGCTATTTTTTATTATTCCTTATCTATTAAATAGCTTAATCTCCATTTATATCATCATTTCACGGTAATTATTCTCACAGTTTTTGTTTTTCGCCTATAAAACAACTTTAAATATAGGTACTTTTATAAAGTTCAAACATGTTTAAAAATCTTTAAATCAACTCAATATGTTAACTATAATTATATTTGCATTATCATAAAAGTTTACACAGCACTTTTTCCTTCCAAAAAAAATAGTCCAATTCCAACCCAATTTCGTCCTCGGAGTCAGATGGTCGAAGTAAAAGTAGAAGGCAGAATACCACGTATAAAAGCGAGTGGTCACTTACTGAAGCTATCATATAACCTCTGAGGCTTATACCGAACACAACCATGGCCAAGTGGAGCATTGTAAGTGTGAATGGAGTGCAGTGTACGCAGTGTTGTGAACGTGTGTCGATGTGTAGCATCAAAATTGGATTAGTGTTTCTGTTCTCGAATTTAAAAAAATCGAAAAAAGTTTTTGGTTTTGGATTTAGTTACGGATTTCATTGTTTGACATTGTTCCTTTAAAGATTTCAAATTAGCTGAAGTTGAACGTTTTTTTTTCATAATCGTGTGTTTAATAAAGATTCGACATTAAATAAACTCACGACGATAATTCGGGGTTGAAAATCAAAAATTGTTTCAAAAATTATAATCAAATTATCTGACAATTATAAAATCTAGTCAAAAAATCTGCACTAGAAGATCGGTTTTCAACCAATTACAATCCAATTATAAAACTGATCTGTAATAAAATATTCATGAGCTTACGTAAATTTAAACTCATAAATTCTACACGCTCTACTTACGACATGTGCTCCAAAAACCCTTGAATTAAAACAACTTTTTTCGACAGGTCGCCCTCGCCCTGATCGGCTGCGCCGTCGCCGAGCCCCCCGTGGGATACAGCTACTCCGCCCCCACGTCCGTGGTCCTCGTCGGAGGCCACAGCTCAGGAGGATACTCTAGTGGCCACAGCTCTGGCTACTCCAGCGGCCTGAGCAGCGGCGGCCACTACACCCCAGTCCCAGTCGGCCACCAGACCTCAGAAGGCTACCACGTCGACCCCCATCTATTGGAGAAAATAAAGCACATCATCCTGAAGGACGAAATCCAGAACCAGGCCTACCAGAGCTCTTCTTCAGGTCATGGACACGGTCACGGAGTCTCCTCTCACTATGGACCCCCCGCCCCAGTTTACGGTGTCCCCCACGACAGGATCGTCGGTATTGAGCTGGACCACATTCAGCAAGGTCTCCAAGTAGCCCAGTACCACCAGGCCGAGGAAGGTTACTCTGGTGGTTACGCTGGTGGTTACTCCGGATACTCCAGCGGCGGACACGGTGGTTACTCCAGCGGTGGCTACTCCAGCGGTGGTCACGGTGGTTACTCCAGCGGCGGTGGCTACTCCAGCGGCGGTGGCTACTCTAGCGGTGGTCACGGTGGATTCTCCGGCGGTCACGCTTCAGTCTCTTACTCCGCCCCATCGATCTCCTACGCCACCATCGGAGTCCCATCAGGCTCATACGGCATTCCATCCCCCTCATCCTCCTACGGAAGCCCCCACCATTAAAAACAAAAAGTCATAGTCATCTCTCATCTCATTTTAATGTTATAAAACCCATGTGATCACAGTTTAGGCGTAATGTGTATTATATTGTTGATAATGTATGATTTCTGTAAATAAAGAACTCTTTTTTATAAATATATAAATTGGTTGGTTATTTAATTCACTTAAATTGGACAGTCATTTTGACTAAAAGAATTCTTGCTGAGTAATTGCAACACTTTCACGTGTTGAGAAGTAATAAGTGGAATGCATTACTTGTAAAACAACAATCGTCATTCCATAAGTGGAACTTGAAAAACGCATTAACGCGAGATTGTAAAGCCTTAAACTATCGAAAACGAAAGTACGTATGTGATGCGATCGACTTTGCGACATGAAAAATGACGTAATGCATTCACTGGTTTCCGATTATTACCTATTTGGATTTAGACTGTTGTTACGACTGGATAGGTAACTTTTACTTTCCTGTCTCAAGTTTCTTGCATGACATAGACAAATTAGGCAGGTTTGCAATTACTTTGAATATTTCTATGGCCATACATTTTGGCGTAACGAGCCTTATTACTCAAGCAAACATTACGAATTTGTAAAAGGAGAAAGATTGGTTGTAATGACCGTACGTAAACGATTTATTTTAATTGGAATTATCGTCGAGATCCATAATCGGATAAAGGAATGTTTCAATCATTTCGAGTCGATTTCTTTTGCTTTTTTTAAGATGACCTTTTGATAAATATAAAGAAGCACCTGTGAAAAAATTTGGATGGCCTTAAATTTTAATTAATTATTGGTAAAAAGTACCTGATATTGTTTCAAAAATATTTATTTGCATAAAAACATGATAAAATATAGGTGAAAACTAGTTTTTCGTATAAATTGTATACCTAGACTAAATAAATGTATAAGACCTACATATATTATTAGACGAACCAAAGACTGGGATACAAGGAGTATGAAGGAGGAGGTATTTTCCAACAGTAGTGGGTTCATCCCAAGACCCCACAGGCTAAGTAAAAATTAAAAAAAATGAAATTAAAATTAAAAATTGTATATTTACACACACCAGTAATGTTAAAGATATGTACAATGCAATGACACATGAAAAACATTACATAAACATTATGATTAGGATGCTGACTCTCAATATGCTTACATTGTTGATCTTATTTGGGAATAATGATCCGTGACTAATTAAGAGCCAGCACATAACATCCACTAACGATTTTTTTTTTTTTTTTTTTCAAATGAATGTATTGAAAATATCGACTGATATGTTTTTGACCTAAATTAAAATAGACAGACGGATGCATCGTGTTACGTGTCGGCCATTTTGTAAAATTAGCGAATATTTTCGCTCGAGCGTTAATCTGAACTGCACCATGCACTTTCTCCTGCAACCTCACACAATTAGGGTTGTCAGAGCTTTACTTTTGTCGGCTTCGTAACTGTGCAAACCTGTGACTTAGAATGGACCACATTTCTGTGGACGAGAGAAGCGGCTTAGGAATAAGGGTATTGTGGATGAACGGGTACATACATATCACCACTTGTCACTTCACGTTATTCCACCCTTTCCAGACGCAGCAGGATGAATCAAGTTTAGTAAATGCAATGCTTGTATTTATTTAGTACTCGTGTTACTAAAACTTTTCTGCAACCGCTAATCTACCTTTATAGTTGGTTTAGTAATTGTAGAAAATTATTTGACTACTATGAAATATATTATGGTCGTGAGTTTAAAAATGACTGTGTATTGTTTAAATTGTGTGTTATGTTTTATTTTCATTTAATTTAATTTTAACTGGCACAGTAACAAATTTTTTTTTTATTCAAAATATAATCGGAAACAGGACTAAAATTGGTTCTCAATAACAACTGTGACTAGAACATAATATAAAATAATCGCATTATACCATCAAAAGTTCTGTCAACCCTAGCTACAATCTTACTCGGACCGAATCTTGTGCAGTTGCGTAAGCGCATGCGATGAGCGGACATCGGATTATGCGTATGCAGTTTGCGTATTGATCTCTATCTTATATTGGTTTAGGGTCGATTTCCTCGTATCTTTGAGTAGATGCAACGCTTGAGAAAGTATAAGGAAGTTGACAATAGTTTCTAACAGTGACCTTGCCCAATATGACGATGAATGAAAAGATAAAATCTGGAATACCAGATTGCTAATATCACATGACGTTGATATAAATGAATTTAAACTCAATTACAGCAACTCCCATTCGTGGAATACGTATTATATATTCTTTGTGTATTTCGGTGTGCAAATAAAGAATATTATTATAGAAAGGGTGCCAATGGGACCCTATTATAGAACCTTACGCTATTAATCTGTCCGGCCTAACTCTAAAGAGCCGTATCTTTTGAAATTTGAAATTTTAATTTTTTACTAATTTGAAAAACAACAATTAAAAATCGAGGTTTTTGTTTTTGCTGTATCGTAAAAACTACGTCAAACTTTGTGTGATTATAAAGCATACTCTAAGTAAAACAACACATAGGTAATTAAAACCGTACAGAAATTTGTGTCGGGCTGACGCAAAGGATCCTGACCTTCGGTTCAGCAGAATGGTTCACTACCAAGTTAGCTGACGCACCGTCAAAGACGTAGCAAGTTTCACTTTTAGCGTATTAACAACAAAGTATTTTGTATCGTTTATTATGATGTTACTAATATTAGTCTCGATTTGCATTCGCTAATAATTTCATACAAATCAATCATAGTATCACTTTAACCAATGCCAAATCCGACAGATTATGATCGAATATCATTGCATTGCGTTATAATTTAGATATTTCTTAACGGTTGTTACTTTACTCCTTAGATTGTTGTAACGCTGCTTATTAAGTTGAATACATACATGATCAATAGCTCTTGACACGGAGGTCGTTGGTTCGATTTCCACGAGGGACACCTACCTAGTGATATATCACTTTGTGTGTTTTTCCCCAGTTTGCTAGGACATTATAGGCTGAATCACCTGATTGTCTGAAAAGAAATATGATTCCGTGCTTCGGATGGCACGTTAAGCCGTTGTTGGTCCCGGCTACTATCTCTGGTTATAGTGGTCGTTACATAAAAAAACCACGTCAGAGGCCGTAAGGCAGTTTGAATAAACTCTGACACCAGGGCCCACACGATAAGAAGAAGAAGATGTAGTCGGACATGTTGTTTTAGATAATATTACATTTATCGTCATTCTATCATCGTCCCAAAGCACGTCACACAGCTCTATTCTCGGCCTTCCTCATCCAGTCACAGCCCGCTACTTTTCTCAGGTCATCGGTCCAGCGGGCCTGACTGTCACATGTTAGGTAATCTTAACTATTATAAAAATCGTGAGGAATAAAAAAGTTGCGGTTCACTTTATATAAATAAACTCAAATAACACTCGATAGCGCGATTTAAATGACGTGTGGCGCCATTTTATTGACAAGTTTGTTTGTTTGTTTGTTTGTTCGCGCATCACGCAAAAACTACTGAACCTATTTTGATGAAACTTTTTTTGTTTGATAGCTTATGATCTGACTTAAAATCTGGTATATTATGTGCGGACGAAGTCGCGGGTAAGGACTAGTATCTTAATAATTATATGACATTTTATTAAAAACGTATTCCTGGTTACGATTGAGTGTGTTGTACAGCTCTGGATCCATAACATTGAGCTTAGACAAATGTTGGAGGATGTAACGGTGATTTGGCTTTCCTTCCATCCTACCGTATTGTACAGACGGCATCCGCAGAAGGCTTTCTTTGGATGATTCAAGTCACAAGCCTATGTAACCAAACTTTAAACCAATTGTGTGTGGTTGTATGATATGATGTTTAACTACATTTTCTCTAGCATAGTACAAGCCTCATTTTTATTGCGCCATTCCTCACGGTCCAGTGCTAATCTGATATAATTCAGACCCGTCGCCCTTACAATACCAGCGACCGCGTATACCAAAAAGCGCAGCGTAGGTAGGCCCCCAAAGTGGACCGACGACCTGGTGATGGTGGCGGGAACCCCTTGCTTGGCAGCGCAGGATCGGTCGTTGTGGCAATCCTTGGGGAAGGCCTATGTCCAGCAGTGGACGACTATCGGCTGATAAGATGATGATAATGATAACCTTTACAATGTCATCCAGCAGGTCTACCTACTAACCTTTGTCACCCTTGGCCACCATTCTGATACTGTTTTGGTCCACCAGCCATCTAGTGTGTACCTATCTTAAAATTATTAAATAAAATGATGTGCAGGGTGTGCCGATATCGCGTCACCTTGATAAAATTGGTAAGAGTAACAGTTTGAAGGCTGAACGAGAGGTGAAGTAGCTTTCTATTCCACTTTAGTTTAATTACTATAGCTTCATTAGTGTCAGCTTCTAGATCCAGTAAATCTTAAATGCTAGACAGATTATGATCGTAATAAAAGATAGATTAGGTTTAATATTTATGTGTTTGTCAGCATTCAGAAGAAGTGAAGATCTTTGCGCTGCAGTGGGATCCTACAGGCCTTTACTGACCTTCGAAAAGATCACGACCCGGCTAAAAAGAAGCAACAGAGCTGCAATCGCGGTAAATATTCGGTGACGGAACTGTGATTGGACTACTTACGAATCATAACGTCTTCTGACACATTTGGTATTGCGCTAATCGCCGTACCGCTCTTGACAGCCGTTAGAGCCGTTTTGACAGATCCCTCAAATGTCGGCTGTCAGTTACATAGAGTTTAGAATTCAGCACAGTTGAATTGCAATTGGATTGCAATGTGATTAGAACTGAAATTGGATAAGAATAGAACTTCGATGTTTTAACTTAGCACAATCGGGCTCCTGGTCGATCCACTATTCATCTTTATGCAATTTGACCACAGTTTCACTTTCTCTGACCTTCCACAGATTACACTCCCATTCAATGCAAATGTTTTTTGTTTAACTGATAATATTCTCAGAACTTTAGGGTTCCATAAAATTACCGACACGGTTGAAGTAAAGATTTTATCGGATTCTGTTGAAATTTACACTTTTGTATGTACCTTCTGCTTGTGCTTAAAAAGTAGGTTAATAAGATGCATTTGATGCGAGAAAGGACTTGCCTGAGCCTTTTTGAGACATAATTTTAGGTCATTTAATTAAAAAAAAAACACCTGAACACAAGAAGTACACCAAAACACACGGACCTGCGTAGTGGAGTATTGCCCACTCCCTCTGAAAAAAAGAAGGTATCAAAAGAAAAAGGCCTTGGTTCTGCAGGTAAAAAACTTACTGATTGAATTTGAAATAGGTACTAAGTTATATCCCGTTGAAACAACTGGTCACAATTTAATAATTATAAAAAAATACCAATTGATAATGCTAATCGAAAACGTTATCTATATAAAAGATAAAAAAAACTAAATCAAAATTTGAAAATTAAAAACAAAAGCAACAAACACCGTTACCAAAACAAAAACACGGAAGTTACAAGAATTATCAAACAATGCCGGACCAACACTTAAATTATGCTAATTTATTTATAAGCTAATAAAATTGGCTTAACTGCAGTCTGCAACCGTTATGTAATATTTAAAAAAGAAATTCATTACCATAACATTAAGCTATACTAATTATGTTTTACGTCTATCGAAAATTTAGGATGAGTCAACGAAAATAATGTATTTAACCATCAAGGCTATAATCATAATCAATGGGTTCATAGGCTAGGACAGTGAAGATAATAATACTTGATTCTTCAAAACGATTACGACATTATTATGCTTTATAAGAGTCAGTACCATTGTCATCTCAGCCGATAGATGTCCACAATTGGATTATCGGACCACGTTGGACAAAGGTCAACCAAGGATCGCCACAACGACCGGTCCTGCGCTGTTCTCATCCAACGGGTTCGCGCCGCCTTCACCAGCATAGCTAGCATGCCGCAGTGATACAGCGCTATCACCAAGCTATCACACCTTAGCTCTCTTTCTATTTACGTGCGAACGAACGAGATAAAAGACGTGTTACAGTCGTATCACGGGCTGCATACTACGAGTGCTGCATGGTTGTCTCTCCACCTTGTACCCACGCTGCGCTTTCCTGTACGCGGTCACCACTCGAGAACTCTTCGGCCCCATCGGCCATCGGTTTTACTAGCAATGTTCCCCGCCCATTGGTAATTTAGTTTAGTAATTTTTTGGGCTATGTCGGCCGACATAGTGGGAATCTTTTAATTTCAGATGTAATAAGAGTAAAGAAGGGAACGTATTGACTATATATTTTCATCGCAAATTGTACGAGTAATTGTACGCGTGGTGGACTAACGCCCAAACACCCTCCTAGAGGGTAGGCCTGTGCCCTGCAGTGGAACGTATAAAGACTGATGATGATTGTTCGCCATGTAGTATGTTTTATTATTGTTGACATGACATTCCCACCCGGGAGTATATACAAATCTATTATACACCTAATTTGTCCAAGTCTTGTGAAGTTTCCTCTCCTGTTACTCCTCCGCAAAATCTTGGTCCAGATTTCTCATAACAGTCTGTCCATGGCCATTGGGATCACTGACCAGAGACGAGCAGGTTTTACAAATCGAATCTATAATTTGCCACATAATTTAAGAAACGGAGCGCATGAAATCTCTGACATTTAAGTATAACTTGGTTATTACCATAAGAATTTAATCTTAGATGGACTAGTTTGCTATCTGCTGCTTTTGAGGTCAGCCAGCACTCAATTAGTTTAAATAAAAAAGTACGCCTGTTACATTCGTCCTCGGACGAGGTAAAAGAAAAAGATATAATGCATATAATGCTAAGTATAATAACTTGTAGAGTGATAATAAAAATAGTCCAAAAGACAAGGATATTTTGCAGTTTTTTGGCCGACGAAATCCTTGACACGTCACGTTATTTCAATGAAAACTTTTATATTACCTCAATAATAAAGTAAACTATGTTTACATTGTAACTAAATGTTTAAAAGGCGTCAATATTTGGCGTGGAAAATTGATTATAGTACGCAAACCTACAAATAGGAATGTATAGAAGTGTAAATGAAGCTCAAAAAGTGGCACCAAAAAAAGTGTACCGTGTTCTAATTTATTTGTTCTTTAAAAACTGTACATAGCCGCCAAAACTCATACAAAATGTCATTTTTTATTGGGTGCCACAAATTATTTAGATTTTGTTTAGAGTAACTCTTCTATATTTATTCTTATTCGTAGTACGTAAACCCTATAGTATAGAACAATAAGTTGCTTTTAAAATAAATCAAAGTGAGAGTCGGGGCTCGCGTTATACTCTAGGAAATCTACGGATTTTTGTATGGAGTAGGTTGCATTAATTGCACTTTAGGGGATTCTTTTGGAATATAGTAGATACATACCTGGAAAACATAAATGATCAAAAATCCCCGATTTTTTATTGTGTATTATTGAATAATTAAGACATTTACAAAACATAAAATTTTGGTATGAACAAAAAATGGAAAACTGGTGATTTTGTACAGGACGGCTTCGCTTAATACGTTTTACTTATAACAATAATAATCCCCGGTTAATATCGTAAAGTTGAGTAGATATTTAATATTTTGTAAGTCTTAAAAAATTCTAACCTCAAAACTTAATTATTTACTGTTTGTTTGTACACATTTAATATGCCTTGTGATAATTAACTGTCTCTTTTGCTGGTATGCTGGAAGAAATATCTTTAGAAATAAGCTTGCCCTTTGTACATTTATATTGATTTTTAAGTATTTCTCAGGTTCCTGAGCCTGTATAACAACGAAATCTGGAAAAAGTGTTATAAACGAATGCAGATATACGTTCGAATACAATTTACTAGAGTGTCTTTAATGCAATCTCAAACCGTATTTTTCCCCGACTATTACGGGAAAACCCCTTTTTTTGTGAAATATAATTGTTATGTGTGCTAGTGAAGCTTCAGTGTGCGAATCCAATTCGCACTTGACCGGTTTTTTTATATAGCCAGCTATATGCGTCCTATTGCTGGGCAATTGCATAGATTTGAAAAAAAAAAACATATTAAGAAAGACCTAATATCAGGTACCTGTTGAACTTTCAAGCAATATTAAAACTGTTTGCCTCAGCTAATGATTTTGTTGGCATTTCGAACACCAGACGTAGGCTAGGTCGTTTGTAAGATCTAGATGCAATTGGCACAGATCCGGAACACTTCATAATTGGGCTAAAGTGAGAGTGAGATTCAAGCTTCGAGGAGGCAAAGATATAAGGTTACCTAATAACAAGGGAATACGGTTATATATCTCTATTATACAGGGTGTAAACTTAAATGCGTTACATACTTAAAGGGGTGCTACCTACCATCAAACTGAACCACTTTCACTATGAGAACAACATAGAAATAGCGGAAAAAAAACATTTAGGTCGAGTTGACTTTTTCTATGGAATAGCTCTTTTTTTTGTGAATTCGCTTATGGCTCCATTGTAAAAGTTGGTCAGTTTGATGGTCTAAAGCACCGCACCGCTTAGATATGAAAATGCTATGTATGGAGAAGTAAAATGCTAATGCATTTAAATTTACATCCTGTATAGAGTTAAGTTCTTAAAGATATCTATTATTTGCATCTTTATAAAAAACAGAAAACTGTTAGATAATATGAAAAGTCAGATGTTCGTTATTGTTTTAATCTGATATAAAGTTTTATATCGTATACCAAAATAATAACAATAGATCACCTCAATAAAGCAACCGATAATGTAACTAAATAATAGTTTGGGAGACACAATCGGTTTTTTGTAAACGAATAAAGAAATAATGATATTTAAATAAAACCTTTTGATGTAACTCACAATAGTAGTTTGTTATCATGAAGTCAAGCTTCACAAAAGCTTGTACCAAGCATAGACTTTACATTGTAATCCCAGAGAAATCAAAACATTTACGTTTTGAATACCCATATTGCATTATTATTTGTTTGTTTACCCATAAGAGTAACAAACGTTTCGATACCACTTAGCCTATACCTATTAAAATTGTAAGGTGGCAACACCGACACTTGCATTTTCGCCTCCATACCAATAGCCCTTGTTTCATCACAAACACAAAGATATAAACCAAGAAGGTTTCCAACTAAGGATTCATATACAAACAGATCCACAAAGCAATAAGTTAAGGTTATATAACAAACACTTGTTGGACATGATTCGGTTATGTAATCAGGGCTTACGTTAAATAGAGGTAAATGGGCAAAGTAACCGGTCTCATCTTGTTTCAAACATTTCATATAGCAAGTTACTCAAGCTATTTCATTAGGTATATTATTGCATCGCTGGGAATTACTAAACAACATTGTTAGAACTAGTTTTTATTATGGTACCTGTAAGATGTTACAGTGTTGTAAGTATCATCTGGAAGGTAACTTATCAATAGTCTTAAAGTATTAGCCTATTATGGGACCTTACTGCTTGTTGTCCAAGATTAGTATTGGGCGAATCCATTAAATTTTCATTGTACGGATAAACTATTATCTTTATATATAATTTTTATTAAGAACAGAAAAGATACTAGTATACATATAACCCTTAATTTAAAGAAAAAACAAAAAAAGAAATAAACTATTTCGTCTAAATTCGCCTAAGAGGCTGGCAGCGTTGCCACTTTGTATGGCCTACTAATCTTTAGACATTATCAGTAATTCATTTGAAATTGGCAAAAAAAATCGGTATACTGAGGCCTACTACGAGGTAAACTTGTAGTTTGAGGCGACGTTACTACAGTCATAATTTTACTATCTTAGTAATTTTGCTATCTTAGTTAGGTATACTATGAAACTAATTTTGATATAAAAATTACAGTGTAGTTACCTACTACAGTGTCAAAATTAACAGAAATGGATGCGATATTACGCGCGTACCCCTCTGCCAAAGGCATGCGCTCAGTGAGCATGCCCGTTATATAAAACTAGTTGACGCGCGTCCCGTGCCAGTTGTCAAGTAGTATATAAACCTCCCACCCCCGCAAAATTGACAGACTTTTTTGCGTAGAAATGAGAGATCATTTCCAATCCATTCCTGTTAATTTATCTGAGCTTGGACAGTACCTAGTTAAAATGGTTTTACTTCTTATAATATTCGAAATCTAAAACCTAACCCAAATAATACTAGGTACTTATGTTCTTTTAATATAATGTCTTTGTTTCTGTAAGTAGTCATATTAGATTAACAATTATAAAATAAGTTGACAAATACATAAAAAATAGTAAAGGAGAGTCTTGTATAATTGTCAACACATCCTGCCCACGCGCCACTCAGACATCCATAAATGCATATTGCACCTCAGTACAATAATATACCTACCTACATTTAGAGAATGAAGCAAACCTGATGACGTCAACGACCTTTGCAGGGTAACCACAGATATTTACCACAAGGTTCATTGTTACGAGGACTTTCTCGCTTCATCGTATTATACCTACGTTGTACAGTAGGAATTATTTCATAATAGCTGTTCACTTTCACTAGATAATAGGAAAATTAAGCTTCGTGAAGACTGGCAAGTAAATTATGGTCATTTGAAACGTCTTGGAGAAGAATTTATAGAAAAATAATATAATTGAAAAGCATTTGGTGAAACGGGCAGAAATAATTGTGCAATAAGATGATTCGAAGAAACAGACAAAAAAGATATAGTTAAACAAAAAACACGTTTTTTTCTAATTTGGATGCCTTAAAGAGTCTGCTAATCGTTTGTTAAAGAGGATGTTATAGAATACAATTAAGCTTGTATTTAGTTAGGTAGTGCTCCTAAAATTTTAAACTGTGCTACAAAAATACCGTATTTTTTTAATACTGTGAACCAATTATTATGATGGAATGAAAGCTTCAAATTGAAGCCAGAATATTGCAAGAGCAAGTCAGTAAATAGAAGACACACAGAATCACTAAATAAGTTACAAACTCTCAAAAGGTTATGTCAAAGATTACTATAGGTATACTAAACATAACCACTAGTATATTGCTAATCACATAATGGCATCCGACTTGTTGCCTTCACTATGACCGATGCACTTCCTCAAAGTCACATATGCAGTAAAAATGAATAGACAGGACAGCATGTAAATAAATCATGAAAAGCAAAGAAACTAATTACGTAGGCTACAGACGAAGGGTAAAAAAAAAACCTTAATACCTAATTTATAATTAACTTTTATTTCAAGGAATAGAAATTACAGGAAAACTTGGATACTAAAATTAATCTAGTAACCTAATCGATGATAGAATATTGAATGCCGAATGAAGTAAAATCGATGTCCGTCATACGCTCGGGCACGTTGTGCAGAAAAAGCACCTCATGTCTATTGCAAAATCAGTTGCTATGTAAACGAATTAGCATCAGCGGTCTTCCTTATGGACTCGAACTTAACAAACTCAGTTTTTTTAGGTTACTGTCACACAGATTATCTAGAAGTCAGTACCAAGCAGCCAAGCAAGCAGTATCTTAGTGAAGTTTTTGTAGAGGAACAGAAAATTTAAGACAAGGAATTTTTATTTACAAGTGACAATGTAAAATAACTCAAAAAGAACCTGATACTTTTTTGAAGACAGTTTATAAAATAATACAATTTGTTATCTTCTCGCAAAGACATTGAAAATAAAAAGAGTTGATTTGATATTTTTAATATAATTAACGCTTGTTTTGATTTATTCGTATGATAAAGTATAGTAGACAGATAAAATAGTAGATAACACACCGAGGGCAGGAAAGTAAGAAAGGGCACAGATCTCATGTAATTGTTGATCGAGGCGAAGCCGAGTTCAACAAACATGTAATCTGAGGCTTTCTTATTTACTGCCCGAGATTAGTATACTATTTTTCTCCTCGACGGAGGTGGAAAGCGGCAACTTCGTTTAGCGCAGAGGAACGAAAATTGACGTTTTCCGTCCGGAGGGGAGAAAATATACTTCATTACTTCTTAATAACTCACAATAATTATAAACAAGATAAAAATGAGACTTCTATCATTTCTCAACCCTATGTAAGGTGAACGATCAATCTTGCGCGCGCGCATCAAGCACACGTCCGCTTCACAATGTAAGTGATAAACGATGAGCGACAGTGCTGCCGCCACTTGCTTCTTTTGTTGTTAACGTAATTTTTTTATGAACGAATCTTAATAAATCGACTTGACTGTTGAAGGTTTGACTTCTTTAGAAGTTAGTTTTGAAATGAGACGTTATTACTTATATCTTATCTTATGAAATAGTGGATTTGCATCAGTGAATATAGTTTTCATTATAGTCCTGTTTTAAATGAAATATTAGTACAGAGGCCCTCTGATAAAATATAGAAAAATATAGGTAACTTATTCATTTTCTAAGCAGACTTTCCGCGATCAAATTTATAGAAATACGTACTTCCTAGTCATCAGCATATTCGATGCTATGATATCCTATGCAATATACATTTTATATTATGTTCATTGTGGCGAACTAGGTTTTTTTCTAGGTAGGTCATTACGCTTTTGATACAGTTGCTGGACCCCCATTTCTTACAACGACATAGAATAAAATCTCATAACTTGAGTCACCGTACCGAAACGTAACTGACCATTTTATTACCATTGGCTATAATGCCATTATTTTTTGTCACTTATAGGTTTATGCGTAATCGCTTCTTGTGGAGCAACCGTTGTGTGATGTCTTACTTCTTGGTGTTTATTTCCTAGTATTAGATCGGTACTAGAGTTTGCTTATGGGTTAGTTCTTTATACAGGGTGTAAACTTAAATGAGTTACATGTTTCAGACCATCAAACTGAAAAACGTTTACTATGGGAATATCTTTGATATCTGAAAAAAAAAATCGGCTGTATCATATCATCATCATCATCTTAGCTGATGGACGTCCACTGCTGGATATAGGCCTTGCCATAACGACCGGTCCTGCGCTACCCTCATTGGCCACGCTGTGCTTTCCAGTACGCGGTTGCCACTCGAGAACCTGTTGCATATATTTTGGTCGAATAGCTAATTGACGTTGACGTTTTCTATAAAACCACTGTTTTTTTTTTTGGAATTGGGTCCATAGTATAAATTGTTCAGCTTGATGGTCTGATTGAGCATCTAATTTTACACCCTGTATAGGTATTCTATATTATTCCATTCGAACTTGATGACTGTCTTTATAATTATTTCAGAAAACCGGGCACCGGGCCCACGTGATAGATTATGGCCTTCTCTCTCAACCTTTTTCATGAGAGGAGGCATATATGCCCTGCAGTGGGAGCCTGCAAGCTATAACTTATCTCAACATAATCGCGTATACAGGGTGAAATTGATATCATTAGCATCCTTTTAAACTAAGAGTCTACACATCAAACTGAACAACTTTTACTATGGGAGCAAACCAATCGGAGCAAAAAAAAATCTGTTAATACTATAAACTGCTCCCGGCGCCGCTGCCTACACGACTCAAATGTATGGGACAGCAAATTTGTTTTTTGCTCGGATTAGTTTGCTCCCATAGCAAAAGTTGTTCAGTTTTATGGGTAGACTCTTAGTTTCAAAAGCATGCCAATGATATCAATTTCATCCTGTATAACACAGCAGCTTTTTCTTCTGAGGTTTTTAGTGGAATAAAGGCAGAAGACGGGAGGATGATAATACAGAAACATGGTTGCAATGAAACTATCATAATTGTATTTTATCATCTAATAGTCGACTTATGATCGAGATCTAGCAAAAGAAGCGTAGAGGGGCAACGATGTGACGTCACGAAGAGCCTCAGAATGGAATGGCAAAATTGGAAGCAGCCTTACCCTGTAATGCGATGATGTTTCAAAAAGTATGAAAACAGAAAAACTTAATGACATAACATTTTACAACTAGTTAATCATTCACGCTATCTCATTTATTACACTCAACCCATGTCATTACATCCTCGTTTGTGTCTACACGCATGTTCTGGCCTTTAGTATTTTATTTAGCGTGACTGTATACCATTTTGTGTAGAAATGTCTTCATTAGGCTATTTGAATTTATTTCGGCATACTCTAACATATCATTTTGATTTAGTATATCTTTGTTTTGAAAGTTGGTATTTGAAGCGGATATTTTGACCTGACCTACGGTCACTTTGTGGCTGAATTGTAAATTTGTTATTTTAAAATGAATGTCTATGATGGGAACTTGAATGATACGTACTAACTAGTTGGTAATCTAAGGTCAAATCTTCACATTAAAATCATGTTGTACACCTATTACGAGTGATAGTCGCAGAATACTTCAAAAACTCATAGCTTGCAGTATGTGCATATAGGTAGTAATAAAGTTTACATGTTTAATTGTATGGTTTTAAGACTTAATAACCAGATGATCATAATAGCATTATGAGGATAGCAGAAAACTGGAATCATGAGCCGAAAAAGGTTTGTGCTTATATGATGTAGTTCCACGACGTATCCGTCGACGGTGACCCTCATTGGTTCCTGGCGTGAACGATAGAATGATTTTCTAAAACTTTCGGAGTCTGGAAATAATCATGTTGATCTTATCAATAATGATTGAACCAATTTCACTCATCAGCCTACCTATTGTGTTATAAGTTTCCGATTGTATCGTTAACAAGAATTATAACGAACTAGTGTTTTCCCGCAACTTCGCCCGCACGAATTATATACCAGATTTTAAGTCAGATCATAAGCAATCAAACGAAAAAAGTTTCATCAAAATCGGTTCAGTAGTTTTCGCGTGATGCGCGAACAAACAAACAAACAAACAAACTTGTCAATAGATGGCGCTACATGTCATTTAAATCGCGCTATCGAGTGTTATTTGAGTTTATATGAAGTGAACCGCTACTTTTTTATTCCTCACGGTTTTTACGGTTTTTTAATAACTAGTTAAGAATGTTAAGATTATTACTGTATTTTAAGTAATATTTGGTTCCTGCGATCATCATAATACTATTCATCTTCTGAAATTAATTAACTAATTATTTAGAAGCAAAATCACTAAGAACTGCCAAAAAACATCATGTCGATTTAGTACCGAATCGGGCAGTTACATAAATACATAATAAGACCCTAGGTTTTCAAACATCTCAATCTTGAATCTTCTATCTTGTTTTTCTTCAACTTCTGAATGTTAGGTATTTAAAGTGGATGTAACATTAATGCATTTTCCTTGTCACCACACCAGTGTAGTACAAAACTTTTGCAACAATAGCAAGTACTACCTATAAGGAGGGATATGATACGGGTTCTACATAGCGTAGGTGTTTATATCCAATTATATCCAATGTTCATAATAAATTACCTATATGCATTAAGCAATCTTATGACAAGACAATAAGACACAACTTTCAGTTTCACTGGATATAATCTCGAATTCAAAGTGTCGTCATAGAATAACATTATGTTCCATAGTAACATGGTTGCTGTTTGTCTAGACGTAATTGTTGTTTTATTTATAACTTCCTTAAAAACAGGGGTTTCTAACATAAATAACGACGTAGCACGTAACGTATAAACAGCCTGAATTGATGTACCTCATTATAGAGTTTTTACCCGCATGTTTGTATCTTCTCGTCCTAAATACCGCAGTGTCTCAAGACGAAAGTCTTTGACCAGTGTGTACTGTCAGTGATGACATACGGAACTGAGTCGTGGTCGCTTCACTCAAGGCCTTATAATGAAGAGATTCGCAGAAGAACCAGAGTAGCCGACATAGCCCAAAAAAATGCTAAACTAAAGTGGCAATGGGGCACAATTCAATGCTCGCAGAGCTAATGGCCGATGGAGCCGAAGAGTTTTCGAGTGGTGACTACGTATCGGTAAGCTCGGCGTGGGTTGACAGTGAGTCCTCCACAAGATCACTCCGACGATCTGCTGAAGGCGGCAGAAACCCGTTGGATGAGGGCACCGCAGGACCGATCGTTGAGGCAATCCATGGGGGCGGCCTTTGTCCACCATAGGACGTGTACACGGTGTCCCGTAAACCGACGTCAACCCGTCGGATGCTGGTAGGTTAGGTCATGACTTTATTATGATTTAGTAAAAGTGTCTAAGTTTTCGAGATATTAACAGTTTAACACAGATACTGCATAGAACATTTGTAGCCGTGGCACTCAAAATAGTGACTAAGCTAAAGAGAATTTCATAGAACTGTCCTTATCTCGAAAACTAAGAACCTTTTCCTATAGTAAAATGTTGGCTGATTGATTGATTGACAGTTTTTTTTTTCGTTTATTCTGGTTAGGCCTATCAGCATCCAACGGGTTGATGATAATGACCATAACCATAAAAGTATAAATTGTCAATAGTATTCAGAATCTAAAACCCACTTTGCTTTGACTAAATCATCTGGTTAGTTAGCTGAAAAAGATCCACGTAAGAAAATGGTTTCAATGAGTCAACCATGTTTCCATTAGACATTTATGGAGGTAGGTCTCAGTGCAATGTTTCTATTTGCACTCCATATATCTAACAGTGGTTACACTACAGGTCAACATGGTCAGACTGCTTTAAATTCTGCGCACGCGTCTTGGTATGCGTAAGGTGTTACTAAGAACATTATTTTGACCGTAACTGGTTTATAGGTTTATTAGGTGATGTAAGGGATTGTTATTTTGTAATCAAGTAGAATTGTATTGTTAGTAACTAGTACTGGTTTTTCGGTGAAGGAAAACATCGTGAGGAAACCTTAACGTTCAGATTATTTGTGGTTGTAAAAAGGAGACAGATACAAGTTTTTACACAGATAGGTTCAAAGTTCAAGAAGTTATTTAGTTTCTTCTCTTTCCTGTTAATTTTTTTGTATGGCATTTTACGCGGTTTTTGCAAATCCTTGTTACGTTATCCCCGATGATTTTTGGCTGTGCATGGATGTACCTACACAGTCAGAACTGAATTTCAGCCCCACCCCTTTAGATCTAGAGGATTAGAGCCTGGTTCTCTCTTACTGAGTTTGGGCACTGCCACAGAAATTTTGATGATGTAGAACACTTTAATCATAAAAAGAACCAAAATTTACTCGCAGTGCCCCAATTCTGGATAACTTTACAAGTGGAGAGCCTGTCGTCACTTTTAATCATAATGGACTGGACACAATACGCCTCGAAACTGACTGAAGTCAAAAGTGAAAAGCCAGTTGTGTCACAAACAGTGCATTAGTTCTTCAAAATCATTGCCTACGAGAAAAGACGCGCGAGGATCGAACTGTCTCGCCGGTTACCTATCGTACTTTCGAAAAAGAGTTTTCCGAATTTTAGTTCACCGAAATCGTTACACTTTTTATTGTTTCCCCTTTTTTTTGTTTCCCCGAAATATTATTCGCCATATTTTAAAGAGCCAGATTTTTTATTGTCCTTTTTTTCTTCTAACCAATGAATCAAAATTCTGTAACACAGTTTTCCGAAGTAATGTAAGTCAGATAATTTATTTTTTCGAATATTTGTTTTTCCGTACAGTCACTTTTCCGCAGAAATATTTAACCTAACCTATCCTAGAATTTTAAAAACACCAGATTGTTTTTCTCAGGCAGGGGGCGTCACCCCCGCACCTCCAACATGCATACAAGCAAACAAGCAAGCGTGCAGCAGGCAAACTAGCATGCAGCAAGCAAGCAAGCATGCAGCAGGCAAGCTAGCATGCAGCAAGCAAGCAAACATGCAGCAAGCATGTTGATGCTCCGCTCGCTTCGCTCGCTCCGCTAAGTGTTTTACATGTTCTAACCTAACCTAACCTATAATTTTAAAAAGACCAGTTTGTTTTTCTCAGGCAGGGGGCATCCGCCCCCCGCACCCCCCTCGCGGGGGGCGCAGTCCCCCTGCACCCCCCCACATGCATACAAGCAAGCAAGCAACAAGCAAGCTAGCATGCAGCAAGCAAGCAAACATGCAGCAAGCATGCAGCGAGCAAGCAAGCATGCAGCAAGCAAGCAAGCATGTTGGTGCTCTAATCCTAGTATCATGTTGCTGTTTACTAATTATCACCAAAAACTTTACTGTGTTATGTTCTAGTCATAGGTAGGTACTATGGAAGAAGTTACTTCGACATTTTAAAACTTCGAACCCAGAAGACCGTTGTCAAAAGAAAAAAAATGATAATGAAATTCTGATTTTAAATTTTCTGGAAATTGATACCTCTGTCAAGTATTATAAGGAGTAACAAATTTATGTGTAAGAAAATATCTGTCACTAGAAAATTCTATGAACCGTTTTCGAATAACTGAAATTCGGTCAGTAAAATTTCGAAAGTAAGATAGGTTACCGTCTCGCCTCCTACACTAAAAGTGAGACTCCTTTCCACAGACCATCATGAATCACGTTTTTGCAAATTCGTTAAAAACCGTAATCAAATTTCGTACCGCGTGGAGCATAAACCCAGATACAGACGTACGTGCCGTCATTCTCACGGAGTTGATCCACTCTTGCGCAACGACTCTCAACAAGGAAGCGGTGTGCTCTTAGCACCATCCTTCAGAGGAATATGAATGTTGGTGACGTCATTTTGTATGCGTTTAGTAATTTATAGTGGGTGAAACTTGGATGTTGGTCTGAGTTTAGAGAATGTATCTGATTATCCTTTCGGGGGACATAGTCGTGAGCTTATAAATAAATAAAATAAAAACTTTTTATTAAGGACAACAAAGATCCAATAGTGTTAGAAGCAATAAGAGTTATGAAGCTATGGTTAGTAAAAAAATACAAAAACGGAACTCATAATTTGGGACATGTGCCGTAGCAGTGGACACTAGTTACTTTAAAATGGCTTTCAGGATTGGCTTGCTATGATGTAAGTATATTAATTTATAGAAGGTTATCAAGCCATGATGGGGCTTGGTGTAATGTTTGGAATGGCTTGGCAAATTACTGCACCATGAAAAAAAGACCTTGACTGTGGGCTGTCTACTTAGATGTCATCCTATCCTAAATTAAGTGTTTCTATTCAATTATTTTTAAATTTTCTGATTAGTAAGACACGTCAAATGGTGACAAGACCTTTTTTCCCAGACAAACCTTAAAACACCGTCGTCTTCTACAACACCCACAGGAAGAATTGAGTGGTATATTCTAAGTCCAGTAGGCCTACCATGAGTTTTCACTGTACTTTACTACAGTAACGTCACCAGTTTTGTATTGAATTTGGTACAGCGCTCCTAGTGGTTACGTTGAGAACTAATTTCTGCCATACGAATTGGCGACGTAACTACAGTAGTAAAATACAGTGAAAACTCATGGTAGACCCCCAGATCTATACTGCAAAAAGTTTGATCCTATTAAAACAGCTATAAAAGTTTAATAGTTAAAGCCATTAGTATTACGCTATGCACTATGCTCTTACGACTTCATTATAAGTCTAGATTTTATTACCTCTTATTACGAGTGTCGTAAGGTTTAATATCGGGGTCAAAATATAGGTGGTCATAGAATTGTGAAAGGAATAGCTAATGGGTATAATTATCGAATTACTTTATATTCGTTAGATCACAATATAATCTGAAATGAACTTAGAAAGTTTACGCCTACGTCCTAAATTGCAATACCATGTTTAAAAACGATGATGTATTAAAAAGAGATAAGACTTAATTTGCAATGTTTTAGAGGGAAGGCGAGTCACATAAATAACTACCGTATTTCTATGGACATATGGTCCACCACACATTCCTAGGCCCATCATATATTCACACCACTGTAACTCCTGTAAACCTGGATCAACAGCAACGACCACTTCTAACATTAGACATAGACAATGAGCCCTGATGACTATAATATGTCTGGAACCCCCGCCCCGATTTTAATCAAAGAAGATAGAAGAAAAACTTATCTGACTTATCCACTGCACAATTTTCACAGGAGGACTAACAAATAACATACAATATAGGGTCCTTCCCTAATATGCTGATGGTTTTGAAAAGTATTGATGATCAAAACTTTCTATATGGGACCAACATCGAAATCGCGAAAGAAAGTCTGCTTTTACATACAGTAATTTTATATGAAAGAGCAAATTTTTTATTTCGCGTTTTTGACGTTGGCCCCATTGAGAAAGTAGTTCAGTTTGATGGTCTAATGAACCAGCACAGTCAGCATTATTAAGTATGCACTTGTTTATTACCTCTTATTTATAGTCCAGTCATTTTAGAGTTTCCTTGTATGGCCACCCTAACAATAATTCATCTATCGCTGAATCTTTGCAAAGTTTCAGCGATAGATGCATTATTGTTAGGGTCAAACCCTAAAATGATTGGACTATTATTGAACACTGCGTAAGAAATCATAATCCGTAGTTGCCTCGCAAAACACCAAACCACAAGGCGGCAAATTAGTAACAAAAGCTTACGAATTATGATAAATAGATTAATTGATTTAAATCTTTCTGTAAACTATAATTTACATACCACTACACCATAGTTTACCTAGCAATATTACAAAATTGTCTGTTCATTGAAAAACGTCTCCCACGATGGTAATCTTCTAAATTCTTAAAAAATACAGTTTTTGTTCATGGACATAAGATAACTATCTTATTATTATGTTAGACAAAATAATTTTCTATTGTTAACCTCTGAAGGTGTGAATTTAGTGGCTAAGTGAAGTAAACCTTTACAAATAGTTAGACAGTTATGAACCATTATTACGAGTGTGTACTTAATCTCTCAAGACTGTATACTTTTTCGGTGTGTTCAGTAACTTTGCTACAAGTACGTGATGTGTAATATTGTTCACTTCATTGGGTTTCAGAATGATCAAGAAGTAACTACCCAAACTTTTGCTCATAAAAGAACAGAAAAGACCAATCTTCAGGAATATTGATGATTTGTCGATAGTGACGACCACTGCTTATTTGAACAAATCAGTGACCTACACAGGAAATTGTGTGTGCGCTAAATAGAGATGCACTCCCTTGTCGTTATAATCTTTACCACAGTAAAAATAAAACTGGTCAAGTGAATTCCATAACACACCACCACATAACATGTTAATTTAGAAAAAAAAAATGTTTTCTCCGGGACCCTTAGCGCTAGACCGACTCACACTTGGTCAGTTTTTATCATTTGTTGTTTTACTGTATAGTTTGCACTATTATCATACCCAGTTTGACGCCTGTATGTATTACCGTTTTTACAAAAAAAAAAAAAACGTTGAGATAACCAGTTTCTCGTGTTAATGGACCCCCCTTTATTTTTACTTTTTATTTATTGTATTATTTGTCATCAAATCTAATACAATGAATGACAAATATCCTGTGAAAATTTAAACTGGCTACCTATTACGGTTCAGAAGATACAGCCCTCTGAAGCTGGGACGGTCGGACGGACGAACACCGTAGGCTTATGAATATGGTAAAGTTTTCACCCTTTCAATACGAAACCCTAAACAAAACATATGTCGATTTTAATAATACTCAATCACTTTTGAATCAAAAATCAACAGTTCTCAAAGTAAGACCAACCTCGCCTTACATTTTACATAACAATGTTGAAATTCCGACCGTCCGTTTATGGGAGATCAATTAACTTTATTAGCAATAGTTTGCTATCCCACGCTTTGTGGAGTATAGGTAAATGAATGCGTTGCTTATACAATTTGTAACATAACACCTAGATGTATGTAAGTTGTGAATATACCTGTATATTCAGTAGTAAGGAAAAGTTTCATTAACCATTAAACCACATAGTCTACCCATCAAACTGAACAACTTTTACTACGGGAGCAAACCTGTCAGTCCTGTCAGAGCAAAAAAAACCATCTGTTCCATACTAAACTGCAATACCTACTTGACTCAAACGTATGGAGCAACCGATTTCTTTTTTCCGTTGACAGGTTTGCTCCCATAATAAAAGTTGTTCAGTTTGAAGGGTAGACTGTGTGGTTTAAAGGCTAATGATATTTTTCCTTACACCCTATAAACAAGGTACCGGTTGTCTGAGCGATTTATAAAGTAGTGACATTTCTCATAGTTTTATTGTTTTTGGCATGAATTAATTAGCTGTATCCTTGACGGAGGTCAGTAGGCAGAACACCAGCACGTTGGACCGATGACATTGTGAGGGTGATGGTGTTTGCATTGGATCAGATTGGTGCAATAAAAGGGAGGCATATGCCCAGATATGGGTTGATGTGGGCTTATGTGATTGATTGATCCCCGAATTCGTACACTGCCACATGTTTGAGTGAAAGTAAACTTTTCGTTTTATTCAGACCGATGTCTTCGTGCAAAAGTTTACATTTGCATAACACCTGGTTGAGACCTTGATTGTGACGAAAAAAAATTAAAAGTTCCTTCAAATTAAGCCACGTATTTTCCTGAAAACGTCATCTGAATCAGATTAGTCGATTTTACGTGAGATAAATTACCAAAAATTATCTAAAATGAATTGTATCACTCATTTATAAACATGGAAATTTACAGAAAATAGAAAAAATGCATAGTAGCAAGTTTTTTGGAGTTCCTTCTAATTCACCACAAGACTGTAGTAGCTCAAATATGTTTTTGTTAGTCCCTAAATAAAACAATCCTTCAGATTATAATACTCCCAAAACTCATTAGCCATTAGCAGAAACGCAATGCTAGGCACAAGAAAGAGCAATTAAATAAATATATAAATAAATGAAATGTACTTTTTTTAAATAACTTTCATCCTCATCTCACATCATAAAGACAGTTGTTTAAGCATTAGGAAGTATAGTACAAATATTTATCGATTAACAATTTTCGATTCGTCATGCGTCCGAACGAACACATCTTAAGCACACGTGGTCAGCACATTCACTTTCGTTTCGATCTCGTTGCGCAAGCGCAGCCGCTCTTTGTTCGACATTATGAACTTGTCAGTTACAATTTTATTACCTTAATGTACGTATTGTTTCGAAAACGTCTTGGGAAGTTGAGGATGAAACTAAGTGTTTCTTTTTATTTTTTATTTTGGTTAATGTGTCAGTAATTGATTATTGAAAAATAACCTTTAAGGGTATTTATCCGAAATGTGGACAAACATGGTAATGAAATGTGAATCTGATTTTTTTTCAAATATTGGCAAATTAACTGTTTTTATGTGAAGAAGTACCAAATAAGAGTAGAATGTGAGAAAGGCACTTAAATCTACCCCTTGAATTAGGAGATATATTGAATTCGGTAATGATAATGATCATGGTAATGAGAAATCGAGACATGGTTATGAGATGCCTATAATGGTAATGAGATTGCGAGATATTATACTGAAATGCTTAGCATGGTAATGAGAAATGTTTCGAAAACATAGGTAGCTTGGGTAGCTTAGGTTCTAGATAAATGGATCGCATCAGTTATTGGTCTGCTACAGAAGATGCTTAAGTTTCATTAGCACTAGTTCACTGTACATCGATATTGTTCAATTTATAAAGTGATTAGCGATTTGATGTTGTACACACGTATTACAATCAATGGTAGTTAATACTCAGATTACTTTGAGATGCAAAGAGTTAGATAAGGCTGTTATGTATATCTCTGGAGCAAAGAATACGGAAGAGAGCTTGTGACTCAATCACGAGGCAATTCAATTCCAATTCGATTCCACGCCTGTACCACTAAGTTCTACTTATTTTTTCGTATCAGCATGAGTCATATCTCATGATAAGTACTCATGCTTAGGTGGTAAGATTAGTCAGTCAGCAATGGTAGTATCGAGGCTATCTGCCCAGGATGCGCAAGAAGAACTCGGGTTTCATCACTCGGGGAGGCTCTTTTCTTCTAAGTTCTATAGAATTTATGTACGGTTGTATCCGTCAATATAAGTAGCTCGGCGGTAAAATAAAAACATCGTAAGGAAACCTACATACTCGAAACGAAAGGAAATACCATACCTAAGTTCAGAGTTATGTGTGAAAAATACGAGGGTGAGCACTACTGACCAGTGACGATCGAAATGTTACAAAGCACGTTCTGAAGCCACTGCTTACAATATCTTTTCTCAAAAATTATATAATCTCCCTAGCTGTTCAATCTATTGTTAAAGAATTATTTGGTTCCCGCCCTGGATAGCCTATGAAATCCTCTACACCCGATACGACCCTGAGCGGACGTTGTTGTCATTTTCCACCATCCTCCTGCCCAGATCTCTCACAAACGCCTTAGCCTCCACCCTCCATGTTCCAGACGTCTCCACTGCCAGCGGCACAAAAATGTAGTGGGATGGGACTCCAAAATCGCGTATTTCTCATGCTTTGCATGCGTGCTCACCCTGAGTAAATGTCTCCTTTTAGCTGTACCGTCCTGCTCCTTTGGTTTTGTGGAGCCGTAGACCTAATTTGCGTTAGGCAGCTTTGTTGATTAAAATAGGATCTGGTCGCTTCTTTTCGTTGCTCAATTCAGTAACTGCTACTTCCTCAGATTGCTGATGACTTGATGATCAGTAATAATTTTCTATGGTAACCATCATCATCATCTTAGCCAAAGAAGTTTACTGACGGACAAAGGCCTCCCCCTAGGATCATCACAATGACCGGTCCTGCGCTGCCCTTATCCACCTTGTTCCTCTCACCCTCACCAAATCGTCGATCAGTCCACTTAGTGAAGGATTTACCCACACTGCGCCTTCCAGTACGCAGTCACCACTCGAGAACTCTTTTAATTTCTGCGTTGGTAACTGGAGAGCAGGAAAAGAAAGCTCTTCAACAGGTTGTTTCAATCTCTGGAACTGCTGTCCGATAGCTCTTAGTTGGATCCCGTATTGTGCATACCATAGTGACATGGTTTGTGTTGCGTATCATTTACCTACTTTACATCACTTGAGTGTCATCTGTCATCAGAATTTAAAAATTCTTTTGACATCTGAGATATGGAACTAGTGAAAGATTTTGTAAGTGTATATTATACGCCCAGGAGCAGTCAGGAAGTTTGGTCTAAATTTAAGCTGGAACGCAAACGGATGATGAGCATACTTTTCATCATCCACTACTAAACCTCGGCCTTGCCAAAGCGCCCCACAAAATTACCCTCGGCCTTCGTCATCCAGTCACTCCCAACTTCCAGTCTAAGGCCGTCGGTTCAACGGGATGCAGGGAGTACCACTACGCCTGCCCAAAAGCAGCCCATATAAGCTGGTCTGTACTTGTAAGGAGCCAGAATTTGTCTACCTTGCAGGGCTAGGAAATACAGAATCTCAAATAAGAAATGAATAATGTTCCTTTGTTAACAACAAAAGAAATATGCTTCTCAATATTTACAAAGTTTGTTGATATTGATCAGTTTTTGTGAGTGGTACACAATAAATTAACAATACCATCATAATCAATTTATTTTAGAGCTACGTTCTTGTCATTAGAACAATCGTCATTTATCTTCTTCACTTCCTAATACGATACTACTTCAATCATCTTCTTCATCTGTAAAATAGCACTGACTCTAGATATTATCACTTTCTGCCTTTCTTCCTTACATGTTTTTTCTAGAATACCGATTGTACAACAATTCTTAGTAGTGTTCATACTAGATCCGTTTGTTCTTGATTCAGAATTCACAATTATTATGATGCATTTTATAGTAAATCTACTTCCAGCAAGAAATATCTCATCGCCATACTCAATGCCTCATTTCCATGATTGTTTTTCAGTCATGGGAATTATGGTAATGAGAACAAGGGTAATGAGGATTTGCTTGTTTATTTGAAATATTTTTTTAACTATCAAGTTTCTTTGCTTATTTGATTTCTAAAATGAAACAAAAACATGTAAAGCACGCTTCTAAATAGCCATTTCATAAAAATAACAAATATTCAATGTGTAAAAAGAGTAACATGAATGAGATACATTACGTGACAAACCCCAAAATTGAGCATATACATGACCGTATTATTTAAACAAACCAAGATAGCGTATGGCTCTCCTATGTATCCTGTAGGTCGATATCGAATGTATGCATGCAAGCCGGGACAACACTGGCCTTTATCAGTAAGCAAAGTTATGATTGTGATTGTGCGCTGTCATGGGAATGAGTGGAAAGTCGTGTGACAACATTGATTTGCATATAATTAATTAGTCTTTAGCCATAAACTGGAGCACATCATTTTATCAGAAAGGCTAATTATTCAAAATACGTGTGACGTAATTTAATTGCAAAGGTTCCTAGTAGTTTTAGATGTACACAATAATTTGTACACTGACCTGTGCTGTGTGACAGTCATGGAGGTGAGAATTTTCGACTTTGAATATTTGTTTAAATATGTTATCGATACATTTCATATAGTTTTCTTATGTGCCATAGTAGATACCGATGTCGACTATGTTATAAAAATAGAACATCGGGAAGAAATACAAGGTAACATGCGTTCTCCGGTCTGTGACATGGCTTTGTCCACATTCCGTAGAATTGCCCTTAAGTTAAAGGTAGGTTACACAGATATCTTATTAAATATCGACCGATTTTGTTGTCTTTATTTTAGATATGATAATAGATAATATGCATACCACGCACGACGAAGCGAAAAAACGTGAAAACTGACAGGCGCGCTCGCTTTCGCATACTCAAAGAAACAAACACAAGGATACGTCTGGATTTATGTAATTTTCTCGGGGGTACACTAGGCCTCCTAGTAACACATTTTCATTTTAAAATTCGAAATTTTCACATTCAAAAAGCTAATAAGCGAGATCGAGTCAGGTTGGAAGCTTTTGAGATGTAGTGTTGGAGGAGAGTGGTCCCTCCTTGACGAATAACGAATAAAGAAGTGTTAAGAATGGTTAAAGAAACGACAAATATTTTGAAAACAATAGTCAACCGGAGAGGAAAAATAGAGGGGAATTAGAGGCATTCATTTTAAACTTCTAAATTTTCACATTCAAAAAGCGAATAATCGCTTATAAACGAGATTGAGTCAGGTTGGAAGCTTTTGAGATGTAGTGTTGGAGGAGAGTGGTCCCTCCTTGACGAATAACGAATAAAGAAGTGTTAAGAATGGTTAAAGAAACGACAAATATTTTGAAAACAATAGTCAACCGGAGAGGAAAAATAGAGGGGAATTAGAGGCATTCATTTTAAACTTCTAAATTTTCACATTCAAAAAGCGAATAATCGCTTATAAACGAGATTAAGTCAGGCTGGAAGCTTTTGAGATGTAGTGTTGGAGGAGAGTGGTCCCTCCTTGACGAATAACGAATAAAGAAGTGTTAAGAATGGTTAAAGAAATGACAAATATTTTGAAAACAATAGTCAACCGGAGAGGAAAAATAGAGGGGAATTAGAGGCAGGAGAAAACCTAGACGGAGTTACCTAACACATCTCATCTCACATCGTCATATCAGGAACTCAAGGAACTAACGATAAAGAAACTGGATTGGCGAATAGGTATACCACCGGCAAAAGGTGATGATTATCTATTTATATTTCCTCCTTTATTAATGCAAGCAATTTTAACAAAGCCAAAAACATATTTTCAAGCCTTTGACCCAGATACAGTGAGCGCCACCTATTACTAACATGAAGAACCTCACTCACATTACGACAGGCGTGAAACAAAAGCCATAATCACCGTCAAAATTAATTAAACATGACACGAATCAAGACAAATTTAACAATAAGCTCAACAATGAGATACAATGTCCATCACTCAAAAGTCAAAACATCACGACCTATCATATCATCAAGGTGCTAAGCGGTTATCAATTACAGTTTTTTGTTTAATGGCGGCATGATAGCCTTAGGCTATGGACACCATCTGCTCAACCTGGATGAATTATACTTTGTGGTTATTATTATGTCGGCATTATACAGGTGTTATTTCACTTTTAAGTGTTCCGTAGTCAAACATTATTTATCGGCCATTCTGTCGGTCTGTATGCATCACCTCGATTAATCAATTTTTGAATCTATTTTAATCAAATTTGATACGAAGACTGTATCTTCATTTATGCTCATGGCTTTATTCCCCGAGGGGATGGAGGGGGGGGGGGGGGGGGGGGGAGGGGATCAGAGTTATTCTGAAAACTAAGTACATTCACGTTTCAGTAGTAGTACCGAAACAGTGTCTAGTATGACGGGGAGTGTGATTCGAAGACGGATAAATAATAACCCAAAAACAGAAATGAAAAAGATTGTTTCCCCCATTCCATACAAACGAAAGGGGTTTAGACGTTTTCACAACCCATCGTGTGAGGGAGGGGTCTTGCAAAATTGGTCTTTGTTACTAGGTTATTTGCTCGAAGTCAAAAATAGGGCCCCCATAACTTTACTGGAGTATAACATTTGTACTTATTCAACAATGTAGGAGTAGTTCCTAAGTATTTTCAATGAAAATTGTGCGCAAACAGTGTCTAAATTTGTTTAATTAATAACCGTAATTCAGTACCGTAAATATATACACACTTTCTGCCCACTTTAGGCCAGTTTTTATCTATTAATAAAAATGCTCGTCAACTGTCTATATCAAGAATTAACTTATTACATAGTAACAAAATCATTGTCAGTGTCATATTCTAAAACGAGATCTATGTAAACTAGAAAAACAAACTTAAACTAGCAAATATTAATCTTTCTTACTTTTATTTGAACGTAATGACAGGAAAAACCAGTTCGGAGTACTATTGAACCTCGAGTTATCTCATAGCAAACGCAGTGGCTATCTATAGTTATTTGGGTATGGAGTTCACTAAGGTTTTAAGAGGATCGTGTAACTGCTTATCTCCATATAAAAAACGAAATAAAATCTTACAGAAAAAGATTTTGACTGATGTGTACTATACAGGTGTAAGGAAAAGTATTACTAACCTTTAAACCACATACTCTACCTACCCCAAACTGAACAATTTTTATTATGGAAGCAAACCGATCGGAGCAAAAAAAAATCTGCTGTTGCATACATTTTAGTCGAGTAGGCATTGGAGTTTAGTATGGGACAGCTTATTTTATATTTGCTCTTATCGGTTTGCTCCCATAGTAAAAGTTGTTCAGTTTGATGTGTAAAGTGTGTTGTTTAAAGGTTAATGATACTTTTCCTTACACCCTGTATATTCTATGGTTTTGGTCACATTTTGATTCAGCGCAAACACCTAGGTTTGTTAGATTTCGATTTAACTTGAATGTCACAAAATTTTTATTTTAGAACAAAACTTTTATCACAAAAGTTTCTTTACGTATTACAAAACGTAAATGCGTAAACTTGTATCTACAAACCTTTCACATGATTCGAAAGAATGTGAACCTAAAATCATAGATTTGTTCTTCTTCTTCGGGTTCCACTCCATTACTGGAAGTTGGCAGTCAGCTCTGCATACCCCTGTCTATCTCTCGCCAAACGAAACAGCTCTTCGTCGCTGGCGATACCTGTCCACTCTTTCAGGTTAGTATGCCACGACATTTATTTGTGGCCTAACAAAATAGGGTTGGGTAAGGTTAAATGAAGGATTTCGTCTCTCTCTCGTCAGGTCGGTGTATAAAGCTCAAATAATTTACCCCGTATTAGCAAGTTGTGGTTTCACTCCCTTTTGCCTTTGATTTTTTTCAATCATTGATTTATTGACACATAAGTAGCGCATCATCATTATCATCAGCCTAATATCGTCCACTGCTGGACATATACCTCTCCCAATGCGCGCCACATAACTACCCTCGACCTTACTCATCTAGTCGCTCCCCGCTACCTTACTTTTACCTTCACCAGAGCACGTAAATCAAGCGCTTTCTACAATTTTTTTCATAATACATTTCCCGCATGTTATCTTAGTAAAGGTATCTTTCTCTTAAAACAGTAACAAAACAGAACAATTTCATTAAAAAAGCACGAAAAGCACAATTTCGTAGAGTCTCGTCCGCGTAAATCAAGGGACGGACATAAATGTGTGTTACTTCGGATGATCTACTGTTCATGTTGCAGTAAAATATGGATATTATTACGTTGATATTGTTTAATGTGACTTCAGGTTTTTTGTTTGCGAATAATGTTGTTTTAGACAGTTTATATCGTGGTAGTTGGGGATAAGGTGTATTTTTAAGTGTTTTGTGGGTAAAGTCACGTAAAAATTAGTATACAATTTGCTTTAACAGTGTTATCGTAGTCCCTAAATCTGTTTTATGTTATAATAAAGCAAATTTTCATCCACTTATTACGACATCTTAATCAGGTATGTTGTTTTTGTTTAAAGGCTTTAAAGAAATGTGATAAATATGAAATTTATCACAAATATTTCTTGTGGTTGATAGGTAAGTGAAGTTAGTAGTAAATTTCAAAAGGTTACTGTAAGATCCCATTGCAGGGTAAAGGCCTTCTCGGTGCACTAAAGATTTCAAGGAGTGGGCATATTCTAGTACGCTGGCCCAAATGCCGATTGGAGAAGGCAAGAGTTCTTCCATCCTATGGTTGTCTGGAAGAAATCGCTTTTAGTGATAAGACCGCCATTTGTACCCTTTTGTTTGCTTATAATATTGTTATTTTATGTTTTTGGTGTGCAAATAAAGAGTATTGTATTGTATTGTATTGTATTAGTGGACAACTATCTTTCAACCATAATACATTACTCACTAAGTTTCTAACAAACCAATAAGTCCAATAATACGATCATGAATTTTATTTATATGTTTGTATGTAGATAAGTAGAATTATTTCTGTCCCTTCTCAAACTCCGTACAAAACACTATCAAAATATTCCCTCCCTTTGCACTATGTCACTTAGATACGAATTCAACACATATTCAAGAACTTATGTCAATGCTATCTAGCCACCCCCACGGGGTAGGTACCGGCATCCCTATAAATCTTTATAATCATTGAATTGTGACCCGCTCTAACGGTTTCGGAAGACACTTCGTAATGTAATGGTTTCAGACAAGGTCCGTTGGTGCGGTGACTTATTTGAAACTCCGACTTCTTTGATAATATTTTCGAAAAATAAATTTTTTATACATAATATCTCGGTTACGTTCGGGAATAAGAATGAGATAGCCTAGTGGGCTATATTCCACCATTGGAGCCCAGTGCGGATTGTTGGAGGTGCTGTGAGATAATTTTCGCCTTAGTAAGCATCATCATCATCATCATCATCATTTTCAGCCTGTATCTACCCACTGCAGGGCATAAGCCTCCTCCATATTTTGCCATTCTTCTCGGTCCTGTGCCAGTCACATCCAATGTCTTGCCTATACTTTTCCAGATGTCGTCAACCCACCTGGCTGCCGGACGACCCACTTATCTTTTGCCTAATCTAATCTATTAGTAAGCCAATTGCAATCATTCTGATCTGGCTTAACAAATAAGGATCTACCTACACCGCTGATAAATCTCATTGATGTATCCCTTTTTTTAATTAAATTTGTGGGGTCTGAGTCTACTTAACAATTTTATTAATGTGTGGTAATACTAACATTGTCACAAAATTGGTAGCCATTCCTAATAAATGAGAATCAGAGATTGAATCCCGGAGTCGGATCGGACTAGATTCACAATTCATTGTAAACTTGCAGACATGCTAGGATATCTATCATTGGTTAGAATTACGACGTTATAGACTAAAGAGTAAACAGTTGTGGCACGAGTGCATCTCTACCTATTCAAAGATATCAAAAATTTTAGTATAAATGTGGATGTCGTGACAAAATCACGCATAAGCGGCTGAACGGATTTGGATGAAATTTGGTACTCAGATAGGATACTTTCTGGATTAACACACGTACCTTTTTAAATTCAACTCAGACAAAGTTGCGCTCAAAAGCTGGTTAAGACAGTTAAATATTAGTTAGTAACAATAGAAAGAAAACGCGCGTATGAAAATTAAGTTAGAAATCGATGCAGAAAATGACCCATGAACTTACCCTAGAAATTGTTACAACTCTCCTCAAGAAATTACCGCCTCATAACTGTCATTGCGTGCCTTTTTTACACATATTAATTGAGACAAACCAAAGATCATGCAGCTTCTTTTAGGGGTAGATAGAAACTAATATGGGCACACTAGAGCTGTTAAAGTCATCTTTGCTTATACATCAAATTTTTATAATATCGATCTTTTTAGTTGTACACAAAGTGACTGATCAACTTACCTATAGTTGAACTCTATGTTCATGGACACAGAGTTGAACTATGAATAGGTTGATCAGTCGCCGTGTGTACACTATAAAGAATCTACACTTTGGGTGATATTGGCAGATTCCTCTTCAATCTTCTAGCTTCGAAAACCTTGTCTTCCGCTCCATAGACTCTACTGACCCCTCTGGATTTCGAAGGCTTATGTATCAGTCCTTTGTACCTTCTACGCTGACTATTCTATGGGACAGACATAGTTAAGTCTGAGTGAAGTCGCAAGCAGCCGATATCTTGGGGCCCGCGATCCCGCCGCACATAAATCTGCCTAATCATTTGAATTACTCCGCCGCAACGCCTCTTAATATCGCTGCGACATTTGCGAGCTGGGTAGGGATATCTCGTCAACTGTTTTAATGTATGGGTGGAATGGAGTGATTGCGATTGGTTTGGGGTCTTTTAAAACACAACTTTTTAAAACGGCTTTGTGCAGGAACATTCTTAAGGCCTGATGCACTACTAATCAAAGAACAATGTTTAAGTATGAAGTATAAGTAAGTAAGTACATCACATTTTTTTAATCTCTGGCCCCGGCCAAGCAGTAACGGTATAGGTCCTGAAGGTAAAAATTATCGGACAGCTGCATTGATATTAAAATATTGTTATAAATCGAGACACACACATAATTTTCTTTTCATTCTCGTATTTCGTTATAGTATTGCACTTTAAGATTTCAAATTAAAGAAAAGTCGTAACATAAATACACAGCTTAAACACAGGATAACCTTTGCTCATTAAAGCTCAGCATATTATTATACAAAGAATCTAGTCTTGAAGCTTTTAGTTATATGATATATACGTCTAATCTTCAGTCTTGAGGTTCCTTGGAAAATCTCTGTCAGCTATACTACCATCATAATTGTGAGGAAAAAAGATTATTATAATGATATTACACAAGAAAAATGTATTATTTATTTATTGTAAATATTTTATTAAGATATTATGATTATAATTATTTATCAAAAACATTTTATTTGGCTAGTTACAAAATTATCGTGTCAGTTATAATTATTTATCGTAAAAAAACAATTCAGAGCTGAAAAAAATATAAAACGAACAAATACATACCTTTAGCTTGTTAGATATACTAGCTACTAAAGCAATGGGGCTGTTATCAAAAACAACTAAGATAATCAAAGGATCCATCCATCCTTATCTCTCCAAAGCTAAGCGAGAAAGAAAGACAAAGAATCACAAATTCTCCAATCACAATAAATTTCGTACTATCTCAACAGAAAAAAAACGCTCATCTGCTAAAAGCTTTGAAACGCAAGCTGCTAATTAGCTTAATAATATTTAAAACAAGCTAGCGCCCAAAGCGTTAAGCGAAATTTATATCAAGACGATATTAGAAGAGAGAAATGAGCGGAGAGAATGCAATAACAATAAATAGCAATAAATAAAAGGATTCAGTCGCTGCTTGTATTGTATGATACTAATCCTAGGGAACAAGGGGTAGTGGAGTCGATGTTAGACTTTTTTTTTTATGTTCCATTCCAAAATCGAGTGAACTTTTAAAACCACTTTGGTCCGTTTTTCGCAGTGGATTTTGTTTGAAGCTATTTGACGTAGAAAGCTGGGTTTTGCAATTTTCAATCATAGACGGGAAGTTTTAGAAGTTTTTACATTCGTGATATGAGATAAAGATAGAGACATTGGCTCAGATAAAGACACATACACGTATAAGCTATCAAAACTTAGAGATTATAAATGGTCTTATCAAATAAAAGTAAATCCTGACAACCGTATAACCGGATCATATAACTGAACAAAATTGTTTATATTTCAATCTGTGCCAAAAGTAAATGGAAAATTAACAGTTCATAAAAACTTGTCGTATCGTAAAATTGTGCATGTTCCCTTAGCAGGTTTTATTTATTGAAATGTGACTATTCCTGTTGTTATTGTTAACTTTTATTTTTATTTCTAATTATTATTTGAGTAGCACAAACATAGTATCGAATTATTATAAAAAGATCGGAATGCAAAACTCTAATAATTACATAGATTGACTCTGTTTTTTGCTTATTAGGAGTTATTCAAGTTACGTAAACTAAATGTAGCTGTATGTTTCCCTAATCAGAATAAAACAACAAAAGAAGATAAAAATACCTAGTCAAGCCTAGTAATCCTAAATCGAAAATTACCAATAACTTTTCAAGCTTTCTCAAACGCGACTCCATGCCACCCACACCCGCAGAACTAATCCAAGGCAACGCCGACTGTAACGGCGATTACTTTAATTGGCTCAATCTCCATTCAAAACCACCTCGCGGCCGTGGGGTGGGGGGGTCACCAGATTTATAGCGAAAGGGTAAGGCTTCTGATCCCTGTTTATGAAGGAAGATGGCGAAAAAAGATGGCTTTTATGGGTTCGTTAGTTTTTGGAGAATAGTATTGTTGTTTTCTGTCGCAGACTCTTTAAATAAATGGATTTATGCTACTGTTTTATTTTGCGACGAATTACAATTAATTAATAGAGATGCTTTTGGTCCTAGTCCAAGTCAGCGTAGTATAATGTTGCGAAATATTTCTCTCTATCTCTCGCTCTTTTTGGTAACTCTCTTTCGGTGGTCTTCTTTTTGCCTTGCAGTGGGATGTTAGAGTAGAGACTTTAATTTATTTTTTATCTCTCGTCATCTTCGTGCTCTTAGAGCTTGTCCAGGTGAGGCGTTTTAATACAACCATAGAAATAGTTACTAGATTGATTCAGAAAAATTTTATTGATTGGTTAGTATTGAAAATATAACCAGACTTCGTTTTTATGGAGCGCGCTCCGAAAAAAACGCAACATTTAAAAAAAATTGTCTCATACAAATACATAAACTCTCGACCGTAATCCGTTTCAGGGTCCCTATATCATTATTATATTTTTATTTAAAAATATTTTTAATATCAATGTTGTTTTACTCAATTCTTCTTTACTGAAACTACTATGTTACTTATAAATGTCAAATCCCTGCATAAAGAGACCGATCAATCAGAACACTGTCAAAATAAACCAACGGGTGATGAAACCCCTAAACTGACCCCTTATTTGAAACTCAAAAGCCCAAAAGTACAAGACGACCCGCCGACCTGCCCGCTTCATCACTCCTCCCGTGTTTTCATTAGCTGGCTAACATATGATGCTGGGACTAAATCTTCATTTTTGACGTCCCATGGGTGTGTGTAGAGTTAGAGTGGATGGAAGTGGTAGCACAGATTAACTAGTGGTAGGTTTTTTGTTTGGGTGAGTTTTTAACGATCATATTCTCGTTTTGAGGTAGTCAGGAACTTAACAAACTATCTAAGCTAGATCTATCATAAGATATTGCAAAGCTGACAATATAAGTCTAGGTTTTAGGTATGTAGTGTAAGCGGCAAGCTTTTCGCCCAAAAAATATTTGAAGCTTTGTTTGAACCACACACCACTTGCTTGAACTTAAGGAGCTTTTGTTTTGAAAACTTCCTTGTCTCGCACCTATACTAGGGAAAGAGATGAGACAGTAAAATACTATGCATTACACTGACACCCGTATTCTTAGTTGTTTCCTTGAGGCTTCCTCACTCGAGTCGAGGAAGTTTTTGACATTTTTGTCATACAAAATATGGCAAAAACGTCCTCCACTCGAGTAAGGAAATGTCTAAGTACATAGCTAGTAATACATTTTTGTTCTGAGTATTAGTCATTCCTCCGTTGGGGCAAATCTACATATTGGTAAGAAAGGTGTCGCAGAATAATCGGGATTCTTCGAAGATTAGCGCCTTGTCAAGAACTATCCATCCTGATGGAAGATTAGGTTTTGTCCTAAGCAGCATTGACTTGATAAATAATATAAGTAAGTAAAGTCCCCTTCCAGTCCCGCTACCTCCTTGGCCCACGTGTCTCATGTCCTGCCGGACTCGGGACGGGGACAACACTAATGTAGATATATCGGCGGAGTCGCGGACAGACGTTGAGATGTTAAATAATAAGGACGGTGGGGCCGTGCCGTTTTATGTTCCTGCTGCAAAATTGAAAGTGGGAAGTATTATGTTCGTTGCTTGGTTCGTGTTGTTTTTGTGTGTTTTGAACATGTTACATTAGAGCTCGGTGGAATAAGCCATAAAAATGTAGAGCTTAAATACCACAGATCAGACTGCAAGCGTCTCTTTCTTACAAGCATTAGTTTGAAATTATTGAAAGCAGGATGGCAATAAAACGTATTTTTCATTAATATCTTTTCTCTTGGGTGTTTGGAGTAATAAAAACGATCGGATCAATTCTCATAATTAATTACCTTTCATATTATGATAGTTTCAGAAGATGATAGTTTCGTCCGCTCTGGGTCGTATCTGGTGCAGAGGATTTCATTGGCCATCCAGCGCGGAAACGCAGCTAGTTTGATGGGATCCTTTGTGCCGGGTACGATTATTGAGGAAAGGGCCGATTAATGTGTGTAATTATTATTTATTTTTATTATGCTGACGAAACGTGTTGTGGATATATATGTATACCTTCTTGTGACGAAGCTTGTCGTGGATATATGGCTGTACATCCTTTTGGAAGAGGCTTGTTGCCAATTTAAATAATTAATAATTTGTATTTAAGTTTCTGGAATAAATAAATTTGAGTTTCAGAAGAAATGTTGAATGGTGATTCTTGTATAAAACTGGTTACAAATTAGTTACAAAATGTGTAAATCGCATTTAGGTACTTTGGTCCTATTTCTCATCGAGAAAATTAAATTGAATCATTTTTCGGACGGTTTTAGGCACTGCAGAAAGAACGTATCTACATTGGTAATTGAACTAAATATTTGGTTATCAAAAAAAACGGGAATCCCCGCCTTAAATTGGAATTACAGAATTACGTAACATTATAAAATGAGATACTTACCTAATTTGACGAGTTTATGTGTACGAGAGCCACCATACAACTGTAGCTATGTTTTGTAGGCAATATCAGACTTACAACGCGACTCTTCCCCATATACAAATACATACATTTGTAATACTTTGGCATCAATAAAACAATAAATCAAACAACAAATCTTAACCTAAACTCCATCCTAGCCAGCTTACTACAAACACCACGAGAGCAATTTTTCTACAGTATAAATCAGAGATCGAACCGTCAGTATAGTAAATGATCAGTATCTGGCAGTATGATGTAGTGATCATGCCAATATTTCAGTCTGCTAAGTTGCCTGCCCCTTGAAAATTATCGGGGCTTAGCTCCAGTACGCGATGTGTCTGATAAGATGCTCCACAAACAAAAAACAAAGCATAGCAGAGCTATATTATGCTCACGACTATATTCCCCGAGGGGGTAGTTAGAGACATTATGAAACCTCAGAATATCCACGTTTCACCAGGAGTACCAAAACTCTGTCCAGTTTGACGGGAAGTGAGCCCGTCGCCAATTTAATAGACAGTGGGTACAATACATGCCTCGAAATTTAAGCATGCCGGTTTCCTCAGGATGTTTTCCTTCACTGAAAAGCCAGTGGTGTTACAAATCGTAAATAATTTCCGAAAAACTCATTGGTACGAGTCGGCTTGGACGGGGATCGAACAATCGCCTCTTGCACGGCAGGCAAGGTTACTCGCCACTGGACCAACACTGCTTTTTTACACCCTAATAAATAAATATTATAAAAATAAATATTATTAAATATTTTATACGCTCCTGAATGGACCGTTATTCCGAATCTTACAGAAAACAGCTCCTGTCAGTGATGTTGCTCTATGTTCCGAATGGATCACTTTATTAAATGAAAAGATTTGCCGAATAAACCACATATTCTTAAAAATTACATCGACGCAACAATAAATCACTGCAACAATTTTGAATAGAGCATTTGAATAGAAAAGTTTGAATAAAGCATTTATTTGTTTTACTATTAATTTGGCTTGCTGCCCAAACGATAAGGAGAAGACTATTCAATTATTGGTCAAAAATTATCGTGTCTGCGTTGAAGGAAGGTGGTTCCGTTAGTCGGTCCGTTATGTCCAATTAACTAAAAACACAACAAATAGTACACCAATCCACATTGGGCACGTGTGGTAGACTTAACGCCCATGCCTACACTCTCCCTGAAGATAGGCCTACTCTCAAGGAGACGTAGATAGACTTATGATGATGACTAAATCCTATCGAAACATCTACAATCAACCATCTTCAAATAAAAATGTTCACACAGGTGCGACTGTCGTGCTGCGGAACAGACTATCGAGCACATCGTCAAAGAATGCCTTGACAGAAGATTCGACGGTGGAATCCGGGAATTAAACGAGCTAACCCCGAGAGCCAAAAACTGTCTGAGTATTAAACTATAGACATTAATTTGTAATCTCCGTAGGAATGAAAGACAAGTTACAAGTTTACATTAAGACGCTGTTATACCGTCGAGGCCGTTTTTTGAACAAGAACGAAAGTGTTTTAAACTGTGTTTTAAAGTCTGAAATTAAATTATGTCTTATTTAAGGATCGGGCGGATGGGCGACTGTTCTCAATTACACGATTAGATTAAGTTTACTCGATAGAAAAAAATCCCTAAGTTACCCCTTTTTGTTATGTTTTTTCAATACTATGATTAAACTGCTGATATTTAACTTTTTATTCTTGTACTTAACTAAATAAATTAAACATTTCTAGTGAACTCAGGAGAAGTTTTAGCTTAGAAGCTGCCATGAGCAAAGATATTGACGAAAAACACGTTTTTTTGCGATCCTGCTTTCAATTGGAGCGGGATGGCTAATTGTAAACTTATGCTTGCAAGAAAGAGACGCTTGCACTGGAATAACCTAGCCTTAAATACAATCTTTTCTGTCACTTTTTGCGGGGGGCGCGGTAGCATGAAATCCGCAACTTATTCCATTACTTTGGATTCTAGTTTTGAATGTTAAAAATCATGAAAAACAGTGTCGTGTGCAGAGGGGAAATGCTAATTCAAATATCACTATTAAGCTCTATGTAGAGCTACTACACAGTTGATTTGGCTGCAAGTAGCCAATCTCGTTCACATATAATTTATTTGCCAGCATCACGAGAGGGTTTAGTCTTATGTAGGTTAGGTATTACTTCATATTTCCTTCAGGCTTCAGTGTTGATCGATGGCTAATCATATACTTACTCTGTGTTTATGTTTGTTAAAGATATGAGTATAGTTTTATATAGCTATGAGAATAGGTTCCTGAAAAGTCATGATCCTAATGTTACACTGATTTCTCACTCATGAATTGTTTACCATGGGTGCTGAGGTGAAGCGTGGGAACTCACCACACCATCCTCGCGCTTCGCGTGCGAGAAGTCCAGAGCTTGACGATGTGACTCTAGTTTGACCTGGCGCATTCCTCAAAGATTTAGATTACCATCTACTCGAGGAAAGAAAGACAGAAGACAGAAAGAAGAAGGAAGGAAAATATGTTTATTTGCAACAAAACACACTCACATAATTATGTCATAGTACTCTGTGGTAATAATTAGTCAACGTGTCAGTGTATGTGTTTATGTGTGTTAGGTACTTATGTTAGTGTCAGTTTTGTGTGTAATTGTTAAAAAAATATACAATTTCAAAATCTTTGTGCTGCAGCAGCAAACAGGGTCACGACTCAGCATTATACAGAAAATCAACGAGGAAATACCAGGACGAAAAAGCACTCAAGAAAATTTATAAAATGTTAGTAATGAGAATGAAAACTAGATACTTACAGTATCCACACTGAACTGCTAGGTAGGTACCTATAATAATTAACTCGAGGACGTATCAAAAAAATTTTGTACTACAAGTAACCAGATCAGCGTGGCGTTGGCAGGTAAAAAATCAGAAAATTTATGAAATAGACATGGATATTTGCGAGTGCCATCTACAATACAGTTTGATAATGTGAAGAAAAGCCTAAAACCTAACACAAAATATCGTAGGTACTTATTTGAATCAGAATGAATGTTTGACAAGCTCCTCGATCGATCTTTGTTGCTGACTGTACCACTGAGACCAATGGACGCTGGAGGGATGTCAGTCAGTACCTTACCGGGAACGAGGGATTGATAGAGAGATTCTACTGGGATTTGCGGGGTTCGGGATTTTGTGTTTGTTTTAGACTATGTGTGGGGCTGGGGTTTGAATTTGAGATTGTAAATGGCAGTAATTGGAGATATCGAGAACAGGTGATTTTATTATTATTTTGTGTGGGGCTATTGCAAGCAAGGGTCGTTATGTAACACTTCGACCATTGCTAGTCCTTTGTGTTAGCCCCAAGCTCACCCATATTTTACGCATACCTCCGAACTTGTGGTATTTTCTCCTCATTCTCGGGAATGCAGGTTTCCTCACGATGTTTTTCTTCATAATTACCGTAGGCATAATTTCCGAAGAACTTAGTGGTACAGGCTAGGAATCGAACCGCCGCGTCATGATTGAGGCGCAAGCTCTCTTCCGTATAGGCTATCATCGCTCTCAGAGAGAGAAAGAGAGAACAAGGTGAAGTAAATTTGGTGGCCAACGAGATTTGAACACACGAACTATCTAAGGTTGCAGTCCACTAGAAGTCTTTCAGAAGCTACACGAAAATACAAAGGATAACTAAGAGGCTTTGCCGTTAAAGTGTTGTGTCGTTTTGTTACGAAGCTCTCGCCTTCAGCATATTATTGAAAGTTTCAAGATGGAATGACCTGCCAAAGTGGTGACAGGATCGCTATCTAGCATTTCACTGACAAAATACATCCTAAGAAAACCTTATCGCATTGTTGCCTCTGTCCAGAAATTATTGTCTTTAAAAGTTATGGATTTCATAAATGAAAATTATTAGGAAAGTAAACCTATGGATGCATTTATACTGATTGAAAAACATCGTAAGGAAATCAGAATACGCTGAAGAAGAAATACTGATGCCTACCCTACCTATGTGAAGTCTACCAATCCGCATTGGGCACGCGTGGTGGTCTCTCCTATGCCTAACGCGTATACGTACGTACCTATATAGCTGATGATGATGATGATGATTTACTGATTACTAAACACTTTCCTTACTTTTACTAATCCGTTACTAAACTAAATACAAATTTCCATGACTCAGATCAACATGAAAAAACCATAGTAATATTTACATCCGCATCAAACTTCCTATATAAAAACATCAGCGTTACAATAAATCTATCGACAAGTGCCGCCATCTATCAGCGGAGTTGAGTAACGTGTAAAGGTGTAATGCTACGCGCTGATTGATAGATGACGCTAGTTGTTTGTATTGCGCGCGCGCACGTAAAGGTGTTATGTTTTGATTTTAGTTTGTTTGATAATCAGTTTACGGTTTTAGGTTTAGGTTATGGGTTATTCTACTGTAAAAACGATTTACAAATATGACAGTTAACTTTTGACTGCAATATTTATCATCTTTCATTTGAGTATCTCTACTTAATGAGCTCTAGCTGTGAGCAGTGAACGCAGCTGTAAGTAATTTCAGTGCTTACTCATTTCTTACACGTAATTTGAATATCGTCTTTTACAATAATCCATAATCTTTTCTTTGGTATTTCTATCCTAATACCGTCTACATTCATTCTTACTAACGCTCTTCTTGATAGTGACACTCGTCCCTTTGCTACGCTGTATTGTTCACGATAATCGAGTTCACCGCAGTTTTTATGTCACAGATGATGTATGAATAAGTATTACAGTAAGTTGCAATGCAACTTCCTGTAATACTTATTGGTACAGTATCATCGTCATCATGTTGAGCTCTTCTCGGTGAAGTTTTCGCCAATGCTTTTCTTTTTACCTGTTCTAGATTATTCTGCTCAGGTCTTCTTCTGCCTATATTCCCCTCTGCTTACCTAAACAATATGTGGTTTGACGCCCTAAACAATGCTTCAAAAGTTATTAATAAAATAATTCATTCACTTTTCACTTCCCGACATTTAATATAATATTAAAACATGGATTTAATAATATTTAAAGACCGTGATGGAGGCGGCAATTTATGGGAGAACATATTAAATACTAAGTTCGCGAGCTAAATCGAGTTAGGTCGAATTTATAGTCCGTACCTAAATTTGGTATCAAAGAATAGCTTCAGGTTTACATAGGTACAATCTGTGATCTGTGGGTACAATATTATATTGATTTTAATAATAGCAAATATAATAGCATCATTTGTATAAAAGCTGGAAGCCAAACGAGAACCGGTTGCAACGTTGCTTAACCTCGACTCTATCAATTAAAAAACGGAGTCTCCTCTAAGGCTGGCTTACACCAAAAAATAATAAGGCTTACACAAATTTCAATATAATGCTGTCACTGTCATCAGAATGATCAGTAAGAGAGACATAACGTTCACTTAATACTTTTTGGTGCAAGCTATTCTAAAACACGAGCTGTTCCAAAGACAGCAAAAATTATAGTGATCTAAAATGGAGAAACATTGATATTAACCTAAGTTCAAAAACCAAGACGTTCCATGTCCTTACATTAACCCCTAAAACGCCCGACTATAAACACAGGCTTGTCCAAATTGTTCTCGTATTAGATTTATCGGTGGCCAACGACGAAACATCGCAACAAAGGCAGTGCCTCATCTGATGACAGCTTTATGATCCCAACAGTTTTTGCTAACAGCCACCTCCATACCCACACTTTATTTATTGCTTAAGTTTTATTAATTAGCCGTTTTCGAAAGACAGTGAGATATGGTTTGAACTTAGGTTTTACTTACGTCTTTTTTGACAAAAACTTTGAAACAATACATTAAATGACATCATCGGCCTATAACGACCCACTGCAGGACACAGGCCTACCCTCAGGGATTATGTATGGGAATCAGTCCACACGCGTGCCCGATGCGGATTGGTAGACTTCACATACTCATTAGAATTTGAAAACAAACGAACAAAAAAACCTATTATCGGGTTTATCAATGTTTTTAGTTCATAAAATGTCTGTTTATGTATTTGTATAAATACATAAAAAAAAAAAACTCTGACAGTCTTAATTCTTGCACATATCATTTCTTTTCGTGGGTGTCGTTTAAGGCGACTAAGGGATGACAACTCAATAAAGTTTATTTTGAAGTGTTACTGTGAGCGAAAAGCTAGTACATAATGCTAGCTACGTCACTTCATGTCATTCTGAAACGTTACTTGGATGAATCTTGCATAATTTTGCACCCTTCAAAAGTTATGATCTGTAGGTAGTTGAAGCAACTTGAAAAGTTTATTTCAGAGAAGCAAAAATCTACAAAAATATTTTTTCAACTGGATGGCTTTTTTGTCCACATACCTAACTTAAAGTCCCCATGTTCATTGTTCGTATGTCAGTCAGTTAATAAGGAGTTGGTTCTTTCCTGGGTCATTGTCATATAAGGGGTGCAAAGAAAGGAATGTGAAAAGATGTTAATTTTTACCACTTTTTCATTATTAACCGAAGTAAAATAGTAAATATAACATAAATAAATTAAAAATTTAGGTCGTTTTTCTTCCTTTATCAAATAATTACCAAAAAACGTTTTTTTCTGACCACCGAAAAGGTGCAGATGACCACCAAGAAGACATCAATTGCGCTTTATTCATAAAATAAAACAAAATTCAACATACATTAATCTCAATTAAAATTTCTCTGTTGTTACATTTTATTATACTTTGTCAGATATAGGGAATTGTTACGAATTTTTACCATAAAAATATAGTAAAATATGGACCACCAAAACGACATCTTTTCGGTTCTCGTTTTTTTCATTTGACAATATGAGTATCTTCCGTGGTTTCAGTTAACGTTTCTTGATAATTTTCATCCGGTTTATTAATCTTTCATTCTCTTCTATTTATGCTAACTTAATTTTGATTCTAACTCCATTAATAATAAATAAACCTTTCTGTTTTCAAATTCCCTTTCAAAGCTCTTAAAGTGTGTCTCGAAGCAGATGAAGGAGGAGGATTTAGGGGAAGATTATGCCTATCATCCATCATTATCATCAGTTTTCGTAAATTTCACGGCAGAGGGTTCAGGGCCTATCCTTAGGAAGGGTGTATGGGATTGTTCGCCAGTTCTATTTACCACATGCTGATTGGTAGAATCCAATCAGAATTTCATCTCAACCTTCAACTCTGCAACCTGCATCCTCACAATTTTGTACTTCACCGGTTGAGATATGTGTGTGAAACAATTGAAGAAGCCGGAGAAGTTGGTGGACTTCTACTACGACCTTATTTTTTTGACTAATGCGTTTCGACTTTTTTAGTATCTCTCGTCCCTGCTTCTTCTCTAAGTTTCGGTTGTTTATTAGGCATCCTCTCATAAATAAGGGTGGCAGCGAGTGGACCATATACCACCTAAGCGGGCTCAGTTCATATTGGTGGAGAAAAGTTAAAATAACGTTGTTCCTGAAGTCGATTTGTTGGTCAGTGGTCACCAATGACCACCAAAAAGATGACCACCGAACGGAAATTTCACATTCAAATTCAGCTATCCTGAAACTATAGCGGGCTGGCTAGCCAAATATGATGCGTTTGTAAACTAGACATTAGTATGTACTGCGCTATAACGAAAATTTCACTTATTCAATAATACTTACAAATTTAATGTAGTAACCGGAAAGACGCTATGAAGTTTGACAAAAAAGTATTTTTGGGTAAACGAAAAAGATTTTCCTCTTTTTTGATGAAATGTGGATCAGGGATGCATCAAGGGATATTGATGACTTTCCTTAGAAAGGAACTATTTGTTTTTGGGAACGTTTAAGCATAAAAATGTTGAAATGTTTGGATAAAAATATGGACCACCGAAAAGACATACAACTTGTGTAACATGTGACAATCGTATTTAAATAAAAAACCGACCCACTTTTAGGATTCATATCAATAGCACATGATTTTTGAGGATTGAGAGAACTAATTAAGCTGAACAGGGCGAACATTAAGTGCAGTTTACATTTACTTTTTGCATTGCAAACTTGCATACATCTGTTTTGAACGGACCACCGAAACGGACTTTTGAGTATAAAAAACAGCAAAAATTCAGTTTATCGAATTAATTCATTAAAAAGATTTTCTTGGGTAAAAAGTATAATATAATTGTTGATTCTTTTTGCAAAAAGAAATTAAATTAAAGCATTATTTAAGAATTTACGTGTCTTGAACAATTTTTTGTCACTATATGACAATGACCCTCCTATCTGTTTTCTCTCGATTTACTTTATCAGTAATTTTTTTTAATTGATTGACAATATTATTGTTATATTGTGATAATAATTATAAATAGTTATTTGTTATGCTAGTACTTTTATTGAAACCTGAGCAAGCGAAGGATTCTAGGAGTGAACCACGAGCGAAGCGAGTGGTTCAAATAATAGAATCCTGAGCGTTTAGCGAAGGTTTCAAAGGTACGAGACGCAGAATAACTTTGCAGCCGAGCGAAACACACAATTTTTCACCACACAACAGCGAGGAAAAAAAGTGAATTGCTAAAAAGAACATTTCAAAAAGTTTTTATTTTCGTGCTGGCCAGTGTCATGAAATAGTTATTAAGCATTTTCAGTGCATTGGCGGTATACAAAAATATTGATTAGACAAATTCGAATTTCAAAAACTCTTTGCACGCTAGCGGATAAAATACACTTTTGCACTCAGATTTCGAACGATAAACAGAATCTTTCCGAGCTTGTGAGGTGAAAAATAAATTTTTGTACTTATTGTAACTATTATGGTTATATACCTATACATAGAAAGATTCGCCTTTCATAAAGATGGATGCAAAACTTTTGCCATTCCGTTCTGCTTATTACTGACTTGAGGAGTACCTACCAAAGTTGCCTCGACTTTAATGATCCATGCAGAAAAAAAAATCATAATTATGCAATTCTTTTAACTCTTTAAAATAAATAATTCTCTTTTGCATGTACTCTACGTAATATAAACTCACTGTCTACAATCTATTCTACCTATACCATGTATGTCAGGCCAGCAAACTTCTTGAGCAAGGCCTTGAATGCGCAGAAACAAAATCAGGTTATGTCATGGATTTAGAATCATAACAATACCTATGCCAGCTTCCTGGGTTATGTTGAAAAAAAAAAAAGGTTTGAAAGGTCAAGAATAGAAAAGCTTAGACTATTTACACAGTTACAGCCAATAAGCTAAATTACATTATTCATGTTACTTGACTCAGATTCACTCAGACTCAGAATCTGATTTTCTTTATTTATAACGTCTAAACAATATTCCTCAAACATTACTACAACACACACTTACTACAACTATTCACTACAACACTCAACCAAACCGAACATAAAACAAGCAACCCTATCGACAAACAAATTAAAACGATCACACCTCAATATTAAGAACGGGATATTACTGCCCCCCTTCAACCCGCTCGGGAAAAACACCCCCGTATCTTCCCTGAGGCGGCCGATCCGACCCATAAATAATAAATACTAGCGGTGCGTCTGTAGATAATGGTAATTTACGAGTAGCTACCAGTGCCGTCAAATCTTTGGCAGCGGGCGCGATGGACTGGCTTTTTGGGGGCTGTGGACCCGTCGCTTGGGGATATTGAAAATATTTTGGGAACTATTGACCCTTTATCAGGAATAGCACATTTCATTGTCCACATATAAGTAACTGACATATTACTTAAAACTTTTTATCTATAAGGTTAATTATTGATTGTAAGTATACAGGAAAAAAACAAACAAAAATATAGAAACAGTAGTAGAACAATTGACACGAAAAGAAGAAGAAGTATACAGTGTCCCACTTTTTATTAAGAGGACGATCAGACCATTGAAAAAAATCAGCTGTTCCACACATTTTGATCGAGTATGATTGCATGCTTTGTATGAAACAGCAGATTTTTTTTTTGCGATTCTGATGTTGGTACCATGGAAAAAGTTTGATGGTCTGATCATCCCCTTAAAAGACCGTCAGCATATTAAGAAGGACCGATATGTGATGACCAGAGCCTGCTAATGTGTTTAAAATAATTATTTCTCTTATTGTTTTCATTTAAGCATCTATATCATCAACGTTATCATCATCATCAATAGTCCAAAGATTATTACGAAAGTAAAGCATAATAAAGCTTGTTGTAGCGTAGGTAGTGAATCTTCAGTACCTAATCGAAGTTACACAATGCTGCTCGGTACATCTCTGGGTGACCGTTTTTGTGCGTCTCATGTTGAGCGCATCCTTGCTTCAGAAGGTACTTCAGCAGCTCACAAGAAAAGCTTGTCTTAGGCTATGGTTTATTGTCATCAGTCAGATAATCATAATGCAGCTGGCCATAGGCCTCTTCAATCAGACGGTGTCGCCGTTTACAAATGTTCTGTTTAACTCGCACCAAAGAGTGGCCCCCACCGATTTTGATGCTATTAGGACTGTTAAGAAGTCTATAGTCCAAAGTATAACTCAGATTTGAGGGTAATTATCCCGGAATTATACTATCACGGCTTTGTATTATGCTTCGTGGACGAAGACGGGCGTAAAAGCTTTCTCAACACCAACATACTTTAAATGAATAAACAGCATCGACACAAGGAAGAAGTTCAAACAAAATTCCTAATTTACCGATATCGGCAGATCGGCTATTACGCGAAATGCCTATAAGCTATAAGTCATAGTCACGTCGATCGACGCTAAAATACGAACAAACGTTGTCACGGAGCCCGCCGATCGAATAAATTACAAAGATATATTATTATTAAAATTTGGGCGCCAACTTTAGAGTATTAACTTTGCTGATATCGGGTCTGGGGTACAATAGGAGGAGAAATCTGTACTTATCAAGACACAACACAACACAAAACTTAGAGATTTATTTTACCGATCATAATTTATGAAGGTCGCTCAGCGAGCTATGGAGAGAGCTATGCTCGGTGTTTCTCTGAGGGATCACATCAGAAATGAAGTGATTCATCACAGAACTAAAGTGGCTGACAAAGCTCAGAAAATTAGCAAGCTGAAGTGGCAGTGGGCTGGTCATATCTGCCGAAGAACTGACAACCGATGGGGTGTCAGAGTTCTAGAGTGGAGACCGCGAACTGGTAAGCGTAGTGTGGGACGCCCTGCTGCCCACTGGACAGACGACCTAAAAAAAGTAGCGGGGAGCGACTGGATGAGGAAGGCCGAGGACAGAGTTTTGTGGCGCGCCTTGGGAGAGGCCTATGTTCAGCTGTGGACAATGATAGGCTGATGATGATGATGATGAATTTATAAGATTGCTCGCTTATCTCGCATGTTTGTTGTTCACAACACTCACAACTTCATTCATCCACTTTTCATATTAAGTAGGTAACTACTGAGACTAGTACCGCTAAAAACTGGCTTTTCTGCCCATTTTGGCAGCAATAATTATAAAACATGTAAGAAAAATCCTTGTTTATGGTTATCGGAACGTAACGAAACATAAAATTGTATATTTTGATTAGGTAGGTACGAACTTTCTAGTGTCTTCTTCCATTTCTTCCATCCATCGATACGAAATAATACCACTTCTCTGGTGCGCAGGACATGGGTCAGTCCCCTACTTTAATCAATTTATGCAAATAAATGTTGTGATTTTAATGAGTTTTATTATTACTTCAGCCGAAAATAGCAGTTATTCATGAAAATAAGCAGAAGATCTAAGAGCTAAATAAATTTTGACCCATTCTCATCAGGAGAGCGATTTTTGAAAGTCATTCGCTGAGCTCAGCAGTTGAAAATGTCAAAATAACTATGGAGATATGCATCTTTCTACTGCTGATTTGACTCTCAAAAATCATACTCAAGGAGAGCAATTTTTGAAAGACAAAACAGCAGAAGAAAGATGCTTATCTCCATAGTTATTTAGACATTTTCAACTGCTTGAGCTCACCGAATGAGATTCAAAAATCGCACTCCTGGAGTGCGATTTTTGAATCTCATTCGGTGAGCTCGGCTGTTTAAAATGTCAAAATTACTACGGAGATACGCATCTTTCAACTGCTGATTTGACTTTAAAAAATCGCACTCCTGAAGCATGATTTTTGAAAGTCAAATCATTAGTTGAAAGATGCGTATCTTCATAGTAATTTTGAAATTTTCAACAGCCGAGCTCAGCGAATGAGATTCAAAAATCGCAATCCAGGTCTTTTTTTGTGTAAAAAATTCCTTAGTCATTTTTTGGTATTATTTATAAATCAACTGTCAGACCATTATGACTGCTGTCGTCCAATAGCAGCAAATATGTATGCGTCCCTAAAAATTACATCCTTTCCTCCCAATGCATCCCAATCCCAACCCACGGTCTCTCGCAATGTGACATCTGCAAAATTAACGAGTAACCAGCAACGTGCGATGTTGAGTTCCGATAACGGCCCTTCCGATTCCTTACCGATTCCGATTTCTGGAGATAACCGGAACGGGACGGAACTGAGTCCGCTCTAAATCATACGACGAGCTAAAGAGTATCTTAAGTTATGGGGTCATCAATTATGCTATCATCATCATTTTGGATGCTGCGGTTAAAATATTTAGGTAATTTTGCTGTTTTTCGCTTCTTAGATAGATAAATATACGACTGTATTTCGTTTTCAGTATGATCCAGATTTGTTCAAACTACCAGAGTAACCGTTGAGTAAGGTTCAGTTCTAAATAGAACTTACCTACATACCTAGATATTATTTGATTTGGTTTTCAGGATGATAAGTAGGTAAAATTAATCATTATAACGGGTTCCTACCGCATTTTTTATTTATTTTATTTATTTGGAGTTCCCGATGATTAACTTTAACTTATTAAGAGCCTGATTCACCACTTCTGGGTAAGTTCTTGTTAGCTTATCCGACAGATAGTATGACATATTTTGTATGAAATTATGTCAAAATATCTGTCGGATAAGCTAATAAGAACTTTTTTTTTTTTTATTTATAATTAAAGGCTTTTTGCTTGTGCGTAGCACCGCATTTCCACCAGTATCAAGTGTAATTTATGGGAGTATCTATCCCAATCTCAGGGATTGTTTTTGTTCAAGAACAAGAAGAGATTGAGGATTGCAGAGCCTCGTGGCAGGCAAAAACGCGACGCGCGAAAACCACGCGAGACGTGTGCTCGGGTCAATTCCTGCAACGTGACTCTAATAAGAACTTATTCAGAAGTGGTGAAACAGGCCCTTACTCTCAAAAACACTGTGACAAGTAGGTATGCTATAATAATTATCTTTTATAATAATCTAATTTACCTCATGGTGATAGTTATGGTTGGAGAAAGATATAGAGAGGTGACAGAGATCGAATATAATGGTGATATATACCATATCTACCTACTCGGTACCTACCTACCTATGAGTCTTTTATGATAAACCATTAATAACGGTTATTGCAAAATACCTTACATTATAAATCTATCCTTTGGTAGCCTCAGCATAATTCGTAAGCCTTTGGTGGAAATATTTTTATTTCATTTAATTAACTACCTATTTAATAACACTTAGCTAGCTAAAAATGTGTTTAACAACTATCATTAATCCATTTTGGTAGGTAATCCACTGATGTATCTTCTCTCTTAAAATTTTTTGCTTGTCTGATTTTAAATGTTTGAAGTAACCTAATACATTCACTTGCTTACATTGTAGGCAGCCCTAATAATTTAGGTTTAATGTTCTGTGATGAATGTGAAGAAATACTGTCTTCAAGTATTTTATTTTCCTTTTCTGAAAATCCTTTATTCGATCATCATTACGCCATCTATTCGTATACTGCTGTATCATTTAGAGAGATCGATTAAGGTCTTTGACCATTTAAAGCGCGCCATCTTGAGTTTTTGAGTAGAACTATTAAGCAATGTATGTTACATTGCTGCCTCATAGCATGGTTTTACAATACTTTTATTTATTTATTTACGACTTTATAGCCAAACGTAACTTAATAGTCAGCAGTGTATGTTATTAAAAACGAATTAAAACTTTATTTCTCTCGGTAAGACAATAATATAATGAAGAAACGACAATGAAGGAAGAAAAAGATATTTTTTTCAATTAATGGTCTATGACCACACAATCAACGCCATCTATGCGACTAACGCAGAACTAATATTGATTAACAACAAACGAAAGAGTTGAAACAGTACAGACTAATCAACAGAAACAGAGAGTGATTTATTATTATTTATTCGCCAGACAGCGCCGGTAGATGGCGGTGGCCGGCTAAGTGGAGCCATTTTCGCCTGTACTTAAGCGGGTGTAGCGTTGTGACCGTGTTATTTATCGCACCATTACTGCGCGGACCCTTAAATCATCACGTGACGTCGCCCTACAGCTTGTACGTGCCTTAATGAATGGCGGGACGCTCTTGCCTAAACTTTTTTTTTCTTTATGAAATTGTTCAGAGAGCACTTAGCAGGAAAATCTATTAGACAAGCCAGCGGGAATAAAAATGAAGTGTGTTTCGCACTGTTTCGGGGGTTTATGGGTGTTTTTAAAGTAATTCTTTTTCGGGTGACATGTTTAATTTTTGAAATAGGGCGTTTGTTTGTTATTTATGGTGTTGATGATTTGATATTTTGCAGCCGATTTTAATTTAATTTATTTTCGTTTTTATCATAAACATGAAATGGGTACCTAACCTACTCTAAAAGAAATTTTCTGAGAAAGATTATATTGTTTTCATTCATTTTGGTGATTAATTGGAAATAGAATGAAGTTGGTCAAAATTAGACACCCAATATTTAAAACAATGTTGATCCATCTACCTACACAGATATTACCTATTTAATATAATTATACCTACTTTAAGTAAGTACCTAGTCTACTTAGTTTGTTCTAAAAGTTATTATTTTTAATTAAAAATTTTGACCCTTACGAGACTTCACATCACAATAGACAGATTAAATTCCTTACAGAATCAAATCTTGAATCTTTCATTTTTGACAAAGCGTGTTGCAGATTTGAAGTATGTATATTCTTTTAAATTAATTATGATGTCTCTTAATTAAAGTTTATTAATCTTACAGAATAGTTCTAAGTTACTCGATAGATGGCATTGATTGTTGTGCAATCTAGCAACACATAATGTTTTTCCTTGAACAAACAGACAAAAATTAATCATTGAAGGCGTGGACAAAGGATTGTTTTTCTTGAAAATCTTTTAAAACAATACTTTGTCAAGAGCCATAATATCTGTGATCTGTTTTCCATGCGATACTGCCATATAATATCCTAGGTTTGAATTATGATTCGGTTATGCTAAAAGATAACTTTTCTGTAGCTATTGTAGCGAAGCCGCTGCCGGTCCCAGTAGGGAAATTGGTCATGAATTTCTACAAGTATTTATGTATATTTTGTACTGTTAAAATTAAAGAAAAATCTCTAAAAATTGCGCAACCCCAAAACCTTATCTAAAAAACAGTCAATAACAAAATTTATCACCTCCTAAATCATTACCAGAACCTTCAACCGTTTCTTTGAGATCAAAATAAACGTGTGACAAACGCAAAAATAGCCAACAAAGCGCATACATTACAGACATTATCGCGTCTTTGCCCCACAAAAGGTTGAAAAGTCGCATTTCGCACGTATCGTGTTATCACCGGTCTGTTCAAACCCTTACGTTTGGAGGGAGAATTACGCGCAATGGTAAGTTACAAGCACACGCGATTATGATAAGTCTGACGATTAACAAAACCGTAGACGAAATCAGGTTTTAGTTCCAGGGAAAAACAGAATCGATAATGAAATCGGTACTTACAACTTCTAATCTTGGTGCGGAATAATTGATATTATAAACGATTTGTATCCATACACCGAAGGAGTAATTGTTGTACCGAAGGTGTTGTTATTGTGCTGTTTTTCTCTTCTTTTTCAAATGTTGCAATGAAATTATTCTGGAGGAAATATCTAGCAATAACTAGTGCAATCTTTAATCTTGGGATTGATATTAGATGGATGGATGTTCTGAGTGTTCATAACCTCTTCAGGGAAAAGGTATAGTCGTGACCATTAATTAATGCATGCATCTCTTACCTACCAGAATATTCAACCTTCGTGCCTCTTTGGCAGTCAGCATCTCCACTTGCTGATTGAAAATTAGTACATTTAAAAAGCTTTAACATTTTTCATAGATTTCAATCCTAAGTTACAAGAGCGTCAAGATTACAATTTCTCTCAAAACTTGCACCAATCAGTAATGTCGGAGGGAGAATTATCAGGAGTCGTTCAAATGATTTATGTACACAATTATTGGGTTACTCAGGTACGATGTTTTGTGCGATCCGATCCGTGCCCGATAGAAGTTCTGAGACAATGAGAGCTAATTTAATGGTGTTTTGAAACTCTACGTAAGGTGATTAGGTTTGTGATCTTTGTGTCTCACTCTTATTTGAACATTATGTTGATACTTGATGTACAGGATAATAGTGTGATTAATATTAAAATGAATAAAGGCAATTGTTAGTTAAAATGATTAATTCGTAAGCATTACTACTAGCACTTAACTTCAAGTATTTTTAGCATTTCAATTTCAAACCTATAAGACCGTCGTGTACTCCGTACCGACGTACGTTTCTGTCAATTAAAACAATGAGAGAAATGGTTGGTAAAAATAAAAAGCCTTATCGCTAAAAACTACTTCTTCCAGATAACCTTAACCGGCAGTCCTTGAAAAATATCCGGATCCCTTTGCTACCAGTTGATTGTTATTATGTTCCCAAAATAATTCCCTATTCAATTCGGACTTTTTCTGCTTCAACATTCATTCGTCCCGCTTGGGTTTTTCACCAAATTACAGAAAGCAAAACTGATTATTGCAGACTGTTTAGAAGATAGTTGATAGTTGTAGTAAAGTTTCTGACAACCCAAAAAAAGGATTATGGCCTTTAATCGTTAGCTGATGTCTTTCGTATCAGTAAAACTTATAAAAGTAGCAAGACCGTAACACAAAGTTAGGAAATTGCACTAACGGCTCAACTTCAAACTGCAATCCACCACCAAGGGAATATAACATTTCCACACCTCCAGAATCTATCACTGTCCCGATCGTTCCCCGCAACGAGCCTGCATAAATCCCAAAAGCATAACACGATTTTGACATATCATTGATCTATCCAGGATCATCTCTACACCTTCCTTCCCAGAGGACATCAAACGGATTTTGACCACGCAACCGAAATGTTACTCTAGCAACAAAGATTTACATTAACTCTTTTGTTTTGCTATGGTTCCACTAAGATAAACTTTACAAGAAATGGATGGCGTGTTACGATTTTTGCTATTTGAATTTGTGGAACACCTCTTCAATACAACTCAATCTAAAAATGTTCAAAGTCAACTTCGTATTTGATGGAAAATTCGACGCTGTAGGAACAACTTTAAAGTAGATTTTTCTTTGCAAGCAAATGTTATTTGGGCGTATGTAAATAGACAATAAGAGTAGATAGTTTGAAAGACAGGTCCTATCAACCTGTGACAACTACATATTGTGTAGACTTGTGTTTTATTCGGGGAGGTGATCTCTCTGTTTCGGAATATACTCTGTGAATTGTCTTGAGGCAGATCGAATACATTACTCAGGTGTCTGGAATGATTGTGATGCCAAATGTCTTCGTTCGATTGTCAAAAATAAATAACAGGTGGCGTTGTTGACAAATCGGTGGAATTACCATTCTTATGTTTTTTACAACTAACTTATTCCCCATCCCACTGCAGGGTAACGGTCACGAATAATGGTGAGAAGGAGTGGAGGAAAATTTGTGGTCAACTTGCAGTCTGAGAATTTTCGCGCCACTTTAATAGGCCTCTGAACTGTTACTGTCTTAACGAATAGAAAAGTTACCCTACCAAAGAATCCATTATGTCCTTAAGAGGATAGGCGGGCTCTTGAAAAAATTTGGAATATAAGTAGGTCACTTTTTGAATAGAGTGCGAAAGAAACAACTGCAGCTCGGACTGAATTTATCTACAAAAATGAACGAATACGAAATCAGCATTTCGTATTCCCCTGCTTCCTCCTCCAAAGCAAAAACTGATTTTAAAAATTCTTTCAAGAATAATATGAGAAAGACTTTGCTGGCTATGTATGTTTGGGGTTTTTTTGTTCATATTCGTCAAATTTGTTTGCAGGATGTCTGAAAACGGGCGGTAAAATTAGTCATTTTCGAAAGGTATCAATCTCTAAACTTAATAAGGTAAAATATAAAATGGGAACTCATAGAAACTGTAAAAAGGTTCCCTAGTTCTTAAAATAATTAATTTATACAAAAAAGCAAAACATAGAGAAACAAAATTTTTTTGCTCTATTAATCCAGGGAGGAAACAAAGGATTAGGTTTGTATTGTCAAAACGGTACTAGTATATCCTCTTAAGCTTAAGGAACCATCATCAGAAAATCTTAGATTATTATGCACTGGCAAAAAATCAGGTCAGGTCATGACCTGATTTATTATCAATCTTGATTATCAAACTAGACAACATTATCAAATAAAAAAACCGAAAGGGCTGAATACAAAGCACTGGCAGATGACGTTTAAAAAAATGGAAATTAAAAAATAAAATGCAATAAATAAAAGACTTATCAGATTGGGCGGGAGAACTTAACGTTTTAATAAATAACTCGTTCCGAAACTTGGGTGTTTGTAACTTTTTTTTTAAATTAATAATAATATGAAATAAATCAATAAAAGAATGGAAACATTTCAGAACTGGCTTCGGTTGAATGATTTGTTGTAATGCGAGTGTTCGGTGCCGTCTGTTCGATGCTTTGACGGGGCTTGAATGGTTTTGATACTTTTAAGATTTCTAATCACACGCCTTACACTTGCACATATTATATCCCAATTGAGTTAGCAGTTCCTAACAATTCCTAGTTAGGTATTTGCAAAAATATCAACAATAACATTTTTCAATGTATTACCTAGTATTGGGCATAAAACAAGTTTTGATTAAGCCAAGCATTTTGATGGCTTTAATTTAGCAATGTTTTATTTTCGATCATATTCCTATTGATAGGTTATTATTTAGTGTTCATATTTCATTAATATAAAGCAGGTATTAAGTGTATAAAAGGTGATGTTGTTGAACTCCACAATTTTGACAAAGCCGACAAACTTTATAATACAACGGGAAACTGACGAACCAGAATAATTATTAATTGTATCTGCACAATTTCATTCGGTTTGATTTCCTATTTAAAAATTCAAAATAGAATAAAACTTCGTTAACACATTCACTGACACTAAGATGATCTTAGATTTTAAGATATGACACCGCGGCACTCCTCGCCCGTGGGTGGCGTAAAATCAAAATAATTGTAAGAAACAAATCTATAGTGAATTTGTTTCTTACGATGCAAATGAAATATGAGTGAGCTATGGAGCGAGTGCAATACGACACGTGATCAAGTACTCCATAGTTATCTAAGTATACGAATTTGAGTGCCTCTAGTCGGCACGCAATTTTAGCCCGCTAAAGTTTACCATCCATCCGCGTGGCGTACTTTACGCGTAAAAGGACCGCCTCTCGGCGAAGTGTCAGTGGACGTTCTCATAAGAAGCCAAATCTTCAAGTATCAAGACCTACAGACCGTCACAAAACAAAAGCTAGTCCTATATCAGTGATATCGACTCGACTCTAGATCTCGTCCCACCTCCAATAAAGTGCGGCCATCAATTCAGTTGCGCTGCAAAAAGGTTTCTCTTTACCCCGGGGCTGAGATGACGGATGGATGGGTGGCTTGAAACAAAAGGTGCTTTGGAATTAATTACTTTGGTTGGTTAGATTTTATTGTGCGGTTGTAGTGGTGGTTATTTGGTGGGTGGGTACCGGTGAAATATACATAAGAAGCATGGGAGCCGTTTGAGTATCTCTGACAGATGCATAATGGTATTTCTTTTATTTTCCAGAAATATTGTGACGCGTTTCGCGTTTGTAGTTTACCATCGCGAGCTAACTTAGTGACTGCCATGTTGTAATGGAGCTAAGCATCCTAATTGGTCAATTGAATTATCATACATAGGTAGGTATATAAAATTACGACCATTATCCCATTCGGAGCGGTCGCATGCTTTGATATTACATATTTTAGACTGCACCCCCTTAAACAGCATGTATGTTATAAAAGATTTTCAGATTTAGATTTTCAGAAGATTAAATTTCTTAAGTAGATTGATTGGTTAGTATCTGCTTGTGAGCTGCTAATCCAATGCGAAAATTGTTGGTCTGTTACCTATATCCAGGTGCTTTAATTTAGGTGCTATCTATTTAAAATTGGTGCTCACATTATATCTTTACATCTAAGATTAGATGTAAAGATATATTCCACGAAGGTTAGGTTAGGCGCGACGAAGTTGCTTTGTCAATTACTGTCAAGTCCATTTTATTAGAATTTAGTAATTATATTATGTATTATTATTTAGTAGTTATATAATGTATATGTGACTATTTATTTATGTAGAACTCGTTAAAAATGAAATTGTTTTAAAGTTTAATTCTAGTAGCTTAGCCAAAATAAATAGAAATTTATGTTAATTTTTATAAAGTTAAATGTTTTTCTAACGAGCTCACTCCCCGTCAACCTGGACAGAGTTTCGGTACTACTGGTGAAACGTGGATGTTCTGAGGTTTCAAAACATCTCTGACTACCCCCTCGGGGAATATAGTCGTAAGCATATGCTTATGCTTAAATTTTTTTCTTTGTACATAATAAAATAATTTCTCTGTACCCTTTTTCAACACAAGCAACAACAGAACCAAGCAACTTTATAAACTGACCCCTCAAAATCTTACCCCAGAACAATGGACATCAAACTATAAGGCCGAATAGAATTAAGATAAATCACGTAAAGGGCAGACATTGAAAATGTCAATACAAGATGTAGGCGCATCAGAATTCAAATAGTTTCTGTCGGGGACGGGGTCTTCCGTGTCGGGGCAAGCTGTCGTCTGATTTAGTTTACTTTGCTTTCGACATCGTAGGTATTTTGATACAGATGCAAACAAAAAGTAAAAAAAACCTGATTCTTAGATCATATGCGGCAAGAGATTTTATGTTTTTGTAAAAAAGGAGTTTAGACAAAAAAAAATGTTAATAAATAAAACTGTGTAGTGTATCGCTCGCATGTACAAACTGTTTATATGTAATCATAGCTAAGACCGTATCGCCAACAAACTGTTCTGCAGTTTGGCGAATTTGTATTTTATGTAAAAGCAGTTGTAAGATTGAAGTTAAATAAATAAATAGTAAAAAAAAATAAAAAAATACTGAACGATTTATTTTTACCGTTCCGTAACTTTCAGGGGTGGTTCAGACCATCAAACTGAATAAGTTTAGTATGGGAGCAAAACAGAAATCGCAAAAAAAAATACAGCTGTGCCATACTAAACTGCAATGCCTACTCGACTCAAATGTATGAGACAGCCGGATTTTTTTTCGATTTCAGGTTTGCTCCCATAGTAAAAGTTGTTCAGTTTGATGGTCTGAACTACCCCTGAAAGTGACGGAACGGTAAAAAAAATCATCCAGTACTTATTACGACGAAGCATCGTCGTTCGGCATAAGATTAGAGATTAGATAGATTTGCTTTAAATTGGCATTGGGTAAGTAAGTATTTATATTATTAACAATTAGGTTTTGCGCTTTTGCTTTTGCACTTAGATTGCTTGTAGTTTGGAAAGTACCTACCTTTATGGATCGATTTTCGTTAAATTCTTTCTTAGTGCACCCCATAGACATATTACTCTAGCGATAGACAAGCTCGTTCAAACAAACAACACGTCACAAAAAACAACACAAAATGACACATTGCGGTCTGTCATTGCCATAGTGACGAAGCGAACTCGGGAACATCAATCAGGTGCGTACACCTCATTCAAATGTTGCTTCTATGGAAGGGCAAGTCTATCGCTAGAGTTTAAGTCTATGGTGCACCCCTATATTCTTTATCTTCTTCTTATCGAGTGCACTGCAAGCCCTGGTGTCAGAGTTTATTCAAACCGCCTTACGGCCTCTGACGTGGTTTTTATGTAATGACTACTACCACCAGAGATAGTAGCCGGGACTAACAGATTAACGTGCCATCCGAAGCACGGAATCATCTTTCTTTTCAGACAATCAGGTGACTCAGCCGACAATGTCCTAACCAACTGGGGAAAAACGCACAAAGTGACATTTCACTAGGTGCCCCGTGGGAATCGAACCCACGACCTCCGTGTAAAGAGCCCAATGCTAAGAGCATTTGCACCATTAGACCACGGAGACATTATTTAATCAAAGTTTCATATTTCTATCTTCAGCGGTTTATGTCTGTTGTCTGTCAGTCAGTCAGTCAAGGACCTGTTTTGCAACTATAAATATACCTTATATTTTATTTCTTCAGAAAAATTTGGCTATTTGAAATATCTTGGACATTATTAAAAAAAATCATGCTGCTCAAATTTTGAAACGCGTTTATAAACCGAGTTCTAAAAATCTACGTTAGATGTCACTAGTTGTATCACGAGATGTATTATATTGGAACGTTTTTTATGCTTTGCAATAGCAAAATAATGGCAAATCTCTCATTTTATTTTGCTCATGTGGACGTAAGATTAGTTAACTTAGTTTAATTCTTAGTAAGCCAATCACCTTAGCTTAATATCTCACCAAAAAATATTTACTCAAAATTGCTTTTTGTTGTCAAAATAACGATTTCTGGCCTCAGGAATAAATGCTTGAGGTCCTGTTGTTTTTTATTTATTTATGTGAATAAGTATACTTATTATGAAAGTTTGACTTGACCATTTGTAGCAGTCCAATACAAAAGCATTATCTAGGCAATATACATGGTGTTCTATCCCACAATCACCCATAAACACAATCAACTATCAACTGACCATCTAAAATTTATAATCGCGAGATAAAATCTCGGGGGTGTAGCAAGGAACGCTGCGCGCGCGCACGTCTCGTGGTGTGCGTTAGCTTCAGGGTATCACTATGGATTTTAAAATCTTGACCTACGTAAACCAAGATAACCCTTAGTTTCATCGAGTAGGTAAATACGGTACCTAAAACTGTCCAGTAGGTAGGATTTCTCATTGCGAATAGATAAAAATTTAAACATAAATTTTACATTATAACCACGATAATTGTGATGCTGCCATTACACATCACTACATAGTATAAAACAAAGTCGCTTTCTCTGTCCCTATGTCCCTTTGTATGCTTAAATCTTTGAAACTACGCAACGGATTTTGATGCGGTTTTTTTTAATAGATAGAGTGATTCAAGAGGAAGGTTTATATGTGCATTGCATCCGTGCGAAGCCGGGGCGGGTCGCTAGTAAAATATATAAGCATAGTAGCTAAGAAAAGAAGCTTTAAGAAAATGACTTACATTCTAGTTGAATTGACATCAATCGATTTATGGCTTCCATGACGAATGAAAATTTGCTCACAAATGTTAACATTTTGAATAAAAAATATTGTTTTAGCTCTTGGCATACTACTCTTGGAGCTTTATTTTGGTCTCGCCTACATGCTGCTTATATTTTAGAGCTTTTTGCTTTCAGATTTACTATACGGTTTAAGTTTAACTTTAAGGAGTATACGCTCTTCTACTAGATTCCATGTTTCAATTGGCATGTGTCTAGGTTTATTAGTAGACATTGGGCTGTGACTCTAAAAATGTGTCCTTGATGTTCTATTAGCAAAAAGCGATAAGAGTTTGAGTCGAGATTGTCTGATCCGATCCACACTCACAAAGTCATAATTTTAATCCTGTTCAGGATTGAAACTTCGTTATAACACAAACCTTTATTTTTAAGGTCGTTTCAGTCCATACAAAACTTTGTCGTGGAACACTCGTAGACGGTATTAATAAAAGTAATGTTTTATATTTATATGGGAAAATAGCTTAGAAAATCTAGATTGTGCGTATCAAATAATATTTACAATTTATAATATAATTTCGAAGAGGCTTTGGAGTTTTTTATGAATAATTTCAAAGCTTGATATCTTCGTAATTATATTTTATATTGTAAATATTATTTAATACGCGCAATCTAGATTTTCTAAGCTATTTTTACATATATAAAACATTACTTTTATTAATACCGTCTACGAGTGTTCTACGACAAAGTTTTGCATGAAATTGACAGCTCTGCAACCACCAAAAGTGTGTATTTATACTGAAATCTTAGCATTGCTCTGTTTATTCCTTGTCTTGGTCTTTTTTGTGAACTTTATGGCAGAAATAACAATAGAAATGCGAGGTGGTATATCTGGTGTCACGCACACTATCAGCCAGCTAATGATAATGTGCGCACCGACAATTAAGTTCCAGTCGTAGGGCAGTACCACGTCAGTATTGATTTGTGATTGATATTATGTACGGCTTTGAGTTTATTGCTTTGATTTGTTCGGAATATTATTATTATGTTTTTTTTAATTAAATTGGTTTCTGATTGGACTCATTATAAAGCGTTGTTTTAGAGGGCTGAAAAATAAGCGAGTGCTTTACTTTAGTTTGCGGTGTAAACGGGTGTAAACGGGTGAAGGAGATCTTGCGAATCTGTCATTCAGGTATATTTTCCAAGTAGGTAGAGGTATACGGCCATTGTGCTGAATTGTGAAATGCATCTCATAAATAGTTATTTGTTATGCTAGGTTGCAAAGTTGCTTTTTGGCGCGAGTACTTGTATTGAAACCTGAGCAAGCGAAGGATTCTAGGATTGAACCACGAGCGAAGCGAGAGAATCCTGAGCTTAGCGAAAGTTTCAAAGGTACGAGACGCAGAATAACTTTGCAGCCAAGCGAAACACACAACTTTTCACCTTACTAACAGCGAGGAAAAAAAGTGTTTTTTTTTCGTGCTGGCCAGTGACATGAAATAGATATTAAGCATTTTTAGTGGATTGGTGGTATAAAAAAATATTGAATAGACAGATTCGAATTTTAAAAACTCTTTCCACGCTAGCGGATAAAATGCACTTTTGCACTCAGATTTCGAATGATAAACATAATCTTTCCGAGCTTGTGAGGTGAAAATTATATTATTACCAATATTTTTCCTGATATACTATGTATGACCCCCTTTAAAGTTTTCTATGATCGTTATGGTAAAGTAATTAATGATACATAATTCCATAAGAAATCTTTTAAGGGCGTATACTTTAGGGAGTGCTTCAGATCACGAAACTGCACAGCATAGGGAAATTTTTCAGTTTGATAGATAGATAACTCATTTATTTCATCAGAACAATATTATACAGGATAAACAGAGTCAGACAAAGGCTGTAGGTAACATTGGAGTACATACAAGGTGTTACATAAGTAAAAATAAATTTTTGAAACTCTCAATGGGGTTGTTTAGACCGTGAAACTGAACAACTTTCTCTATGGGACCAACATCGAAATCGCGAAAAAAAAACAGATATCCCATACATATTGATGGTCTAAACCACCCCCTTAAATGTTTATTTGTATTTTTGTAACACCTTGTATTAGGTCCGTGCAAAGCTGCCACAGCAACAGGGAGCTCCCTCGTCTGAAGCACCCCCAAAAGTATGTAACGCGTTTAAGTTTACACCCTGTATTGTATAGTTTAAGGGACCTAAAAACTATGGTTGCTCCCAGTTCCTATCGCAAACCTCTGGCAGCCGGGTGCAATAATTTGTTCTTGCGGTGCTTAATTTCGAATGCACATAAGCGAATTTATCTATTCAACCAGCCTCTAAATGTTACCGGTTTTCATCTTTTTTGTTGCTATTAAACAATGAATTATTGATATTTAAGAAATATTGGTTATTAAACTTATTAACATGAAAAATATAGGCATTTGGAGGCGTGTAGTTGATATACGTCCGATAGTTTTTGATTTATAAGTTTCTAAAACGAGTTTTTAGTTTGCTATAAAAATTAAATATCATTTCGAATGCCATTTCTTTATACTTAATTGGTTTTGATATAATGGGACGATGAATAAATAAATCCATTGCGATCTATGACAGATTGTTTGGAAAAATTTTACATAAATTTGTATTAATTTTTGAATATTTTTGCCAGGAAGTGCTAAAAATTTCCATTTGGACTTTTAGCATAGCTTTAGCACGCATCGGCTTCGAACTCAAGTTATAATGTTGCTGCAGACTATATTTATGCAATTGGGGGTACGTGATCCTGGCCTAACGCGGTGTCATTGCGGCGAATACATAGATTCGTATACTTGCTTGGAAGTCCTTTGTGCCCGAAAACCTGCACGACAAAAGAGCTAAATAAAGCTACATTGAACGCTGTCAGGCTCGCCCAATTCCTAGCTAAAAAAATATGGAATAGAATAGAATAGAATTTTATTGAAAAAAGACCATGGTTACATCATTAATTTAGCCCTAGCTCCTGTAGATACATAATGCAATGGTTCATATGTATCACAAAAGCGATTACAATTACTTTTACAAACAAAATAAAAAAAGAAATAAATTTGTGATAATAGTGTATGGTGGGGGTGTGTGTGGTGTGTGTGGGGGGAGGGGGGGGGGGGGGGAAGTGTGTTAGTTTTTTAGAAACGCAATAGCTGAATTGACACGAAAAGAAGAAGCATGAGTAATTTGTCTCTTTTTTGGAATTACAAATACAGCATTCATACAGCATTAGTACTCAGGGAGCATGCTGGAAAAGAAGGGACCACACCATCAGGAATAATCAGGATGTCAAACCTAGCCTGTTGAGTCGAAACACTTTGAGTACTTGTGTAGGTATAATTTAACTAAAATAAAACTGAATGGAAGACTCATCAAGATCAACATTAATCATCAAAAATATAATAATTTTTCACCCCAAATTTCACAATACAGATTTCTCTTCATCACCATACAAAAGAACCATAACTTTTTGTAACTATTTTTCGTAAAGAATAGATGCAATAAGTCATTTTAAACAATGCAAATGGATGACCGTTTTCACGTCAGATAATATACTACCTACCTACATCGTTATTGAAAATCTGTTAAGGCTGCACCGAGCCTATTGTGGTGCCCCCAATCGTTTTTTTTTTACTTCTTAACAATTAGGTAAACAATATTTCCAAAAATCAGAAATGTCACATTGTAGTCATTGCTGATTTTCAATTTAATGGGTAATGCGGATTTGTTTTTATAATGTTTGTAGTTATTATCTTTTTCTGCCCTCCGGCCGGAAAGCGTCAATTTTCGTCCCGCTGCGCTAAACGAAGTTGCCGCTTTCCACCTCTGTCGAAGAGAAAAATAGTACACTAACCTTCGGACAGTAAATAAGAAAGCCTCAGATCACAATGTTTGTTGACCTCCGCTGAGATCTGAGACCTTTCTTACTTTCCTGTCCTCGGTGTGTACTAGAAAACCGGTTTTAACGATAATAGCTACAAGCATAAAACATAATAATCCGTAATGTTTCGATAAATTGAAAGCCAATCAGGACTACAATGTGACATTCTTGTTTTATGGAAATGTTGTTTAATTGTTTAGAAATAAAAAAAATACAATTGAGGGAAGCATAATAGGCTCGGTACCCTCTTAAGATGCAACTATCAGCCCAAAAACTTAAATGAATGAGCAGAATACAAAAAAGTCGTGTTAGACTACTGATTTTGTTTTGTCGTGTTGTATCCAGAACATCACCAACCCAGATGCCTATTGCCTAATCTCTTCAGCACCATATCTTTTTTTTGTCGCACAGCTATCTAGTACCGAATGAAGTGCCAGTATCTAGTCTAGACTTGTATTTTGAAGACTACAATATAAATGCATATTTAGGGTGTAAACTTATGTGATACAAATACTTTAGAGATTGATTCGGACCATCAAACTAAACAACTTTTACTAATTATGTGTCCAACATCGAAATAACTAAAAAACTAAATATACAATTTAAATAGCCACTTGAACAAAATGGGTCTGCAACTGCAGATTTTTTTTGTCGCTCTTTTAATGTTGATTCCATACACGGGTTCCATGGTAAAAGTTGTTCAGTTTGATGGACTTACACATCCCTTAAATTATGTAACGCAATTTAAGTTTACATCCTGTATTTATTAATTATACAAGGTGTTACAAAAATACAAATAAACATAAATGTTAAAAGAGGGTGGTTTAGACCATCAAACTGAACAACTTTCACTATGGGACCAATATCGAAATCGGGAAAAAAAAAATTGATGTTCCATACTCTACAAATCGACTAGAGCTAAAATATGTATGGGATATCAGATTTTTTTTTTCGCAATTTCGATGTTGGTCCCATAGAGAAAGTTGTTCAGTTTGACGGTCTAAATAACCCCGTTAAGAGTTTTAAAAATTTATTCTTACTTATGTAACACCCTGTATTTTACACCAGGGTCCATATAGTCTTCCCTTTCTATTTATCCATAACAATTCTATTTATCGTGCTAAAATGACCCACTAAGGTAAATTTACTTAGGTACGTAAAAATATTTACGGTGTTTTTTGCATGATACAAAATAATTAATAAAACACCTACAAGAGTGTCTCCTTACAGTGGACGAAACATCCGGGCATCGAAAGTTAGTAATTAAGACAACAATAAATAACCTAAAAGGCGGGACGTTGTAAGGCGGAGTGCACAATAGTGTTGGTGTCTTACGTTACGTTACTGCGCTTTTATGTCTACTTATCATTACGTTACGCAACCTCGTAGCTAGATTGATAATTTTACACAAAAAGAGGCGTTCGAGGCTACTAAGGGAAAAGGTTAGGCGGTTTCGCATTTCCAGTGCTTTTGTGGGCTATCACTTCTCAGTGTCGAATCAAACTAACATTGCTGACTGGTTAATATTTCCGCTACAAGATTAGTCATCGTCATACGATATAATACTAATACTAATACGAAAGAAAAAGACAGAGAAAACTTACATCTCTTTCATCCTGAAACCTTTTCAAATGTTAAAAGTGATCCTTAGAACATCATGCTTGAAAAGTATTTTATAGTTGAAGTAAAGAGTAGTTCCGTGTAATTTTTTTTTTCAGAAATTTGGCTTAAATAGCACCAATCCGGTTGGATTATCTATCGTAAGAGGCAACTAATCAAGCACCACATCTCTGGCCCCCTCATATTTCGGCTACCGGTACGACTCACTGCATGCTCAAAAAAACCATCCAAACTAAAACAAAATATATCCAAAATAATGTCACATAGACAGCTTTCTTACGTAATTTGTTGGCTTTACCAACTTGTTCTTTCTCTGATTCCGTTCATCAGATTCATGAAGTTATAATGAGTTTTTTTTTTTTTATTATTAAAATGTTTCCTTTTTTTTTTTTTTTTTATTCTAGATGGGTTCGCTCTTGACCTCAATCTAGTCCTCAGGACAAAGATGGGGTCGAAGATGTAGCGAGCTTACCCAGAAGTGCACTGGCACTCCTGCACACTGACGGAACGCAGCAAGCTGCTTGGCGCCAGACTCCGGCAGGAGGGTGGTCGCGAGCCAGGCGGCTCCTCGCGGAGCCTACCACACCGCTGTGGGGGATCGTTCAGCCGCCACCACAAACTTGGTAGCTTGTGATGCCGTTGCCCGTTCCTATTTCCTTATAGCTCTGTTGTGCTGTTCCAATTCAAATTAAAGATTTAAAAGTTTACGTCCGATACTAAAATTTCTAATCATTAATTTGGCTATGTGCAAGTGTTTAGCGCATACACTTTTGCACTTTTAAGTAATATTTCCTTCATACCTGAATGGTTTTGAAAACTATGTACCTACTTGCTAAAATTTAATTCTACTATCAGCATAATATCAATATGTATTTGATTTTTCTTTTTACTACTTAACGGAAATTTTACGTAACGCACGCAAAGGAGTGTAAACAAGCCCTATAAATAAATCATGTCGGCTCGTACGAGTGACATGACGCCAGGAACTGTTAATTGCCATAAACATAGGAATTTTGGAGAAACATGATGATTTACGAGTCTGTAGTGCTGGTTCTAACCCGAGGGTCTTCGTTAATTATAATTAAGATATGTCCAGAATATGGAACGCTCTGAAGAATACAAGTTCATCGAAATTTTAAATATCTTTAGCAATCTTCTTCTTTTCGTTTCATTATGGGTAAAATTGCTTCACAATCATTTCACTCATGCTGTAGTCTAAAGATTATCCTACCCAAAGTTCGCCAGACAAACTCGGGGCTGCAATCGCGGTAAATATTCGGTGATTGAACTATGATTGGACTACGTGCGAACCATAACTTTTGACACATTTGCTATTTATTGCGCTAATCGCGGTACTGCTCTTGATAGCCGTTAGAGCCGTTGTGACAGATCGCTCAGAAGTTAAGGGCTGTCAGTTACATAGAGTTTAGCGCGATGCGTTAATTCAGCACAGTTGAATAGTAATTGGATTGCAATGGGATCAGAACTGAAATTGAATAAAAATCTAACTTCGATGTTTTAACTTAGCGCAATCGGGCTCCAGGTTTTGAAACTCGGGGAGGTTCTTTCCTTGTACCTAAATCTTTTGCAATGGTGCAAAACGAATTTAAAATTTTGAAAGAACTTTAGTCCTCTCACTCATCCATAAGGATGAGTTCAAACTTAATTTAATAAAGAATATTAAGAACATGAAGACAATAAAAACAAAATGGCCGACAAGATTAAAACGGTTAAAAGATTTTATTCAAAAATCTCCACGGTCTGTGCAATAATTAACCCACATTAAAGTGAGTGGCTTGAAATCGATATTCAATATCGATAATGATATTTACAACTCGATTAATTTGTCGTTTCGTGCGTTACAACCGGCCAGCAATGCTTCGGGTGTTTTTTCGTATAAACAATAAAAAGTTTACGAGTTTTAAATTGGCGGCGGAGGCGCCGGAATTGTTCCTTTCGAACTTTTGACACGACGTGTGTGACCTGTTTGGTGCGCGTTTCCATTACAACCTATCGATAACGTAACGTGGTAACAGTCGATAAATTGAATTTACGAAATGCATTATTCATTATGCCGTTTTTAAACCCCACAGAAATAAAATCAATCAAATAGAATCAATCAATAAAAAAAAATCTGCCCACATTCACCTACTGAGCACAGCTATACCTTTTGTCATGACTCTGTACTAAACCTTAGAGACGTTGGTCCACCTTTGGCAACCACTCTGATACCGTCTTAGCCCACCGGCTGTTTTCTCTTCTAGCCAAAAAATAAAATAAATTTGATGTGATGACAAATCACAGACACAGAAATCAAGTAAACAAATGTTTTGTCATGTTTTCCACAATTATTAGGTACTAAGTATATTCTTAGGGTAACAAATTTTATTTATGGCATTATAGGAGCACGGGCTCGTTAGACAATAGCATCTGCATCCAATCGTCATGCGTCGTGTGTGTCTAATCTAACAACAAAATATTTCTAAATCACTGGCACGTTGCCTACGTCATCGTCATTTCCATCACAATGGAAACGCATCGTTTCAATCGCGAAGCATCAAGTAGCCGATTGCAACACATTTATGATAATCGAGCGCGTGTGAAAGGCTCTTGTGATCAACTCGTGTGAAAGGCCCAAAACGGTTACTTTTGTAATTTTTAATGACAATTGAGTATGTGAAGATTGGTCCGTTTTTAAGTGCAAACGATTACCTACCTAGGTGGCAAAATATATTTAATTCATGTACGTTATCATACCGTAAAACCAAAAACCATACTTGACAACCGTAGTCCTGGGCTAAAGTTTTCATTAGCTTTAGCTTAATAAATAACCGCGTAACTCTCAAAAACGTAGTTCTGGGGGCTGATTGCGTTAAATAAATCTCCACTAAAACGTCTTGGACCGCATGTAGACATTCGACATCGCGCTACTCATTTGACAGCTCATAACAACCGTTTTGACATCGCTCAGACGTTTCAGGTTGTCCAAGAAGTTTAAAATACCTACAGAGATGGAGATTGCATTACAAACAACTTGTTGAAGCCAGAATCTTTATGACGTCACAGATGTCTCCCATCTCATTTCCTCTTTACATGGAGTTGTCAATCTCAAAGTCATTCTAAAGTCATGTCATCTGAGGAAATGAGATGGGAAACATCAGTGACGTCATAAAGGTCATAGATTCTGGCTTCATCAAGTTGTTTGTAATGCAATCTCCATCTCTGTAGGCATTTTAAACTTCTTGAGGTTGTCAATCTCATCGTAAACACGTTTAGTGCGATACGGAATTTAGCACAGTTGAATAGTAACCGGCTTGCAATTTGATTACAACTGAAATTTAATAAAGATTGAACTTTGATGTTTTAAATAGCACCTTAAATTAGCCCTTTGAGCGCAAGAATGGTTAAATTTTCTGGTTACAAAATTGCTACACATAAAGATACTAGATGGGGATCTAAAAAAAATCTGTTCCCTTTCTCTTTGTTTACGATAGATGTTTTTAAAAATAGTTACATACGTGGCAAAAACGAGGTCATGTAAAAAGAAGACCATCTTAGCATATTATAGGCAACATAGCAATGGACATGACTCTACCAGGTCAACGTGGCGTAGGCAGGCCAAAACTCAGATGGTCGGTACATGGATAGCTGAGAACTCTCCAGCGACGATGTTCAGGATAGAGCGAAGTGTGAAGGAAACAGAAAAGCAAAGCAGATGGTCTCCTACCCAGCGAGATATTACCTAGCCAGGAAGATGATGATGATGGCGTTTTATGTGTAGCAATTTAGTACGATAGTTAAACTGGACCATACCACAGAATAAATACTAGTTAGAACTACCGTAACCAACTTGCGTCGTAGGACTGTTATAGTTGTATGGTTTAACGATATAACAGAATAAAGGGCTAGGGATGATGATGATTGGCATGTGATATCTTTGGGCTAAGATTGTAATTTTCCACACATTGCTTCATTAAGGAAAAGGCCAAATCAAAAACAGGTTTTAAAAAGATTGGTTTTCTGTTTATGTACGAGTAGTGTATCTCAGTGCAAACCTGCTGTCTTATCAATCGCATCGAACATTATTAAAAACTTTACAGTCCATAAACTTCCGTAAATTCACGACTCATCAAAACGAGTACGGACGGCATGCCTAAATTGCAATTTACGATGAAACTCTTTACGACTGATCGGAAGACCATAAACGCCTTGTCACTTAAAAATAAAATCTTAAAAAAAATGCAATATTCATAAACAAGCCAGTACAAAGATCCCGTCTTCGGAATTCGGTATGTTTTTTAAATAAAAAGTAAATTTGACGACACCCCAAGTGTAATTCAAAATGGTCGTTTGATAACAACTGGGTGCCATTTTGAAAATTAGCGTGGTACTTGAATTTGTCGGTATTTTTATGGTGGTAAAAGTTTTGGTTCAACTTTGGTTTTAAGAAAATAATAAATTTAGTGACAGACACGCCAAATATACAGGGCCAAACTTAATATGCTGACGATTTTTAAGGGGATGATCAGACCATCAAACTACTAACTTTTTCGATGAGATCAACGCCAATGTTGAAATCGTAAAAAAGTTGGCTTGTTTCATTCGTTTAACTTCAGGTGACCCAAAGGGCGATCTACTAATGACATTTATTGTGGTCATCTTTCTGTCAGGGCATTTTCAAGCAGCAGTAATAATAGGCCCGGTATCCGCCAAAGCTGAGCGGAGTGGAGATAATGTAAAATCCACAAAGATCTTGCTAGATATTTTCTATACTAAAAAACTCAAGCTATTTCGTTGATCCATTTGACACATCCCCTCTCCGCTAGGTACGCTTTGATAGATACCAGCCCTTAGTTGGCCTTTAACGTAGCTTAACGAATAGATACCGTCATCAAATGGGACCATCCAGGACCTGCTTAACGTGCTACCGAAGCACTGATAAGATGATAAAGCAGTAATTTTTGATCTGTCCCCGTCTTGTTGACGGCTGACAGGCGTGTTTGTTAGGGATTAACATTTTTGTTATCTAGTTTTACGGGTGTTTGTGTGATTAGTGATTAACTGATTAGGCTTAGGCTAATGTCACCCAGTTTTTTAGTAGGTGACGGGAATGACGAAGGAATGGGTTATAGTTTGGTTTACATACTTATATACCTAAACTTGGCCGTGAAAGCTCACTACTATCAGCTATTTAGCCGTATGATTCCAGCTTAGAATAGAACATCCTTTTCGCACTAAGGGATAAAGCTTCTTATGCAGTATTTTTGGAAAAAAACTTAAGGTTACTATCACCTAAAATGTGCTAAAAGTGACACTTGTTACAACACGTTTTATAAAAGAAAGTTGGTATGGTAGCAGTAACAAAGTTTCTGACTGCCCTGTAAGTTAGGGCACACTCTGGTCACTGAATACAACCGGGCTCGCATTGACAAGAAGAGGCTAACACATGTATTCTGAGCGCAAGTGAGAGAGGAATACACCAATGCCACTGCTTACTGTCGCCCACCTCTCGTACCACCGAGAACAGGAGCGCAATTCTTTAAGGTAACATCCTTCTTGCATCCTTCAGGTCTTCAAAGATTTAATATTAAGTTTGACACAACGAATACCGAATTGACAGCTCGCCGATATTTCGATGTTTGCCCTAAGAGAAATACACACCTGGTTAGGACAAATTGCTGGAGGGCAGGAAATACTGTTTCTTGTACTGTGGTTAGGAACAAGATAAGGGTAAATGTGGGTATATTGAAGTGATTCGAAACCAACTGATTCCAAATTAGCAATACGTAAGCTAGCTCGCGGTAGTCGTATTGAATGACATCATGAACTTCACCGGAACACTTAGATTTTACAATTGAAATTGAAGTGATTTCATATAATAATTTCAGAATGTCAGTACCAGGATATCATGACGCATAATCCGCGTAATTCCCAACTTTAGTACTAAAACATGACCAGACTATTATAAAGCGAATAAAATCAAAGATTAAAGAATTACTGATTTTATTGCTCTAGTTTTAAAATGCGGTTTCAATTGAAGTGTTGAAATGGTCCAGTTATTAAATTATTGGTTAAGAACGTTAACTGACATCCTTGTGAAGGGCTGACGAAAGATTTCATCAGTGTTGTGGTGAACACGTCAGTTTTGTGTGTCAATTTTTATTTGGTTTATTTTGCTCCAGTTTTTTTTGGTTCGCGGCTCCTCGTGTTTTATGGTGCTTAAAAAATTATACAAAAGGGTTATATGAATGTTTTAAATAAATAATTAGGACGACGAAGTCGATGGCACCTAAATACATTTTTTTTATATTTTTTACCCCCCTAAATAAAATACCTACTGGAGGATTTTGTTAACTCTTTCCAAATTCTCAGAGGTAGTTCAGACTATCAAACTGAACAACTTTTTATATGGGAGCAAAGCTGACACAGCTGTTTTTTCCAATTTCATGTTTGATCCCTAAGTCAAAGTTGTTTAGTTTTATGATCTGAACCACCCCTAAAAATTTGAAAAATATTTGCAATTAATACGAAACTAGTATAAACGGTAATTTAAAAAAAAAAGACTTGAGATATAAAAACAAACACCGTCAAACAGTAGACTCCATAAAGTTTTATTTGCGACTGCAAGGCAGCTAACATTCAGACCAATGTCCGAAATGATGTGTATTTTATTACAATAATGTGTACTTTTACAATGTATAAAGTGTTCACCAGCGTGTGAGGGAGACAAGAAAGTTTGCTTGATAAGATCAAAGAAAGTTACCGAGCATCGAAGAGGTTTGGATATGGTATAGATACCATAGAAACTGTCAGGGCGAAAATCAAAGCATGGCATAAGAAAGAGTCTCTATTACTAAGTACATACAGTATGGACACTCCCGTCCTCCCACCAGTTGGTAGGACCATGCATGGCGCATATACGATTTTTAACGTTATTTTTTGGACGCTGCTATCGCGTAATAAACGTCGTGTCTGTTTGGATTGCGATAGTATACCTAAAGCAATTTGAAAGCGACATAATAAATAAATAAATAACGCTCACAGGCACATACATTGTAATGATCCCAAACTAATAAGCACTTAAGGCTTTTATTATGGAAACCATACAGCAACGGCACGAACATATAACATCCATGACCGAACCGGGATTCGAACCCAGGACCCTGGTTTGGCAGTCCGGCGTGGTAACCATTACACCAACCGGGTCGTCAGGCGTCAACCTGCGGTACTTACGCTATGTTCGCCTATACGACAAGTGTTTCAAACCAGACTTCATCGTGGGTTTTACGTCCGTCTGCCAATATCTTCCTCCCTATCCTTATCCTACAGTACTTATACTTTTGATTATGATGTTCCTTGAGTTTCCATGACGAGACAATGTTCTTCAAGAAGTGCCACATCTAAACAACATCATGCTTCCCAAATTCCAGCAACAGAAAGGAATATATAGCGTCCGTTGAACAGTTAACTGAAGTTCCAAGATGGACGCCAGGCGAGCAAAGGACACATCAAAGCGATTCATTATACTTTTATGCTATAGCAAGCATTACGCTTGAATACAATTTAGATATGGAATCAAACGTTTATGCTCTGTGATTTCGAGAAATTGTTATTTTATGCTTTTTTTTTTCATGAATAAAAAGTTACGAGAAGTTAGCTGATGTTTGGGAGTGAATGGTTTTTTTTTGGAAATTTTGTTATGTGATCACCATTTCATAAAGTTAAAACCGAGTTGAAATCTGGTTTATACCAAACATAATATAAATTATAAAATGAACGATTGCAGACTTTGATAATAGCCGTGGTTGTCCAGTGGCGAGTAGCCTTGCCTTCCGTGCAGGAAGCGATGGTTCGATCCCCGTCTAGGCGTCGGCCTAGGCCGTCGGCGGTACGAGTCGTCGTACCAATGTGTTTTTCGGAATTTACAAACGATTTGTAACACCACTGGCTTTTCAGTGAAGGAAAACATCGTGAGGAAACCTGCATTCTTCAATTTAGAGGCAGGTATTGTACCCACTGTCCATTATAAGGGGCGACGGGTTCACCCCCCGTCACACTGGACAGTGTTTCGGTACTACAGTGAAACGTGGATGTTCTGAGGTTTCAAAATATTTCTGACTACCCCCTCGGGGAATATAGTCATGCGCATATGCTTACGCAGATTCTGATAAGAAATCATATAGTGGGGAAACCTGCACAAGATGAAGATAACCTACAAACCATTATCAGTAAGACCATTATCTCTTCCGAATCCGACCATACGTCAGACAGTTAGATTTATTTGATTACTGGAGACATGATCACGGTCCACAAGTCATCATGAGAGTTGCCACTGGAAAGAGTTTGGTTAAACTTCAGAAGAAGATTCATCATCATCATCAGCCTATCATCGTCCACGACTGAACATAGGCCTCTCCTATGGCACACAAAATACTTAACTCGGCCTTCCTCATCCCACCGGTTCCCTGCTACCTTTCACAGGCCTGAGGGCCTCACAATACACCCTTCAGTTCGTTGTCACCATAATTTAGAAATCTGTCTCCCCATCGGTTGTCAATTCTTTAGCAGATAACGTACAGTCAATTGCCACTTTAGCTTGCTGATTTTCACAGTTATATCAACTAAATTAGTTACATAAAGTAGTCCTGGTGTGATCTCTCAGAGAAGATTAAAAAGAAGAAAAGATTGATTGATAATTGATATATACTTACTAAAAAAACAATATTAATTCGCTAAGTCAAATCAACAATATTATTATGTTACGTACACTATATTTTATGATTTCAACTATCATCCACAAGTAGGAGGACAAAGGAAGTAAGCTAGAGGAAAAAAAAAGTAAAAAAAGGGTCGGCGCAAACGTCAGTGGACACAACAAATCACTGGCAGTGTGTCCTCAAAACAAATGTGTGAAATATGAACAGTAGTGCCTTTATCACGGACGCCCAAAACATAGATATTTTTGTGGTACAAGTCGTAGAGTTAAGTTATAAGGAAGTTGATCTGATTCTAATGCTGCTAACATTGATTTTGCTAATGCTACAAGAATTCTGCCAATCAGAGGACTTTTATATTGTAGACTTTACAAAAAATATTTTTGTTGCACCTAAATTGAATTCTGCTAGATTTAACTAAAATCTAATTACAACAACAAATTACAGGGTTTTTTACAGTTTTTTTTTTCCTCGCGTGGTCAGATTACCTAACGAAAAGATAGCACTAGATAAAGCGCCTACTCTAGGCCGAGTACTTATAAGGAGACGAAAAGCATAATATTACCTCTTTGTAAAATTAGACTGTGTGAATTCTCATCCGATCTTATGCAAACACGAATGAAGAAGATTAGGCTTATTCTTTAGACGAAATGAATGCCAGCCTTTGAAAGACATTTCAAAAAAGATTCGCCTCGATATAGCCGACAGCCTAAGATCTTCACAGCTACCTCCTTACACCTACCTACCACCTACACATAGAAAACCCCAAGAAATGTTTTTGTCTAAGGAACTAACTACGAGTTGTTATCAATGAACATATTGTTATCTACGAGTAAAACAGTTTCGCTGACCGCCAGTCAATCAAACCGCCCCGCGAGTTCACGTAAGACATTATTTATAGGCAAGAGGCGGCCGTGTCCAAAAAGCTTAGTTGTGTCAAAAGTTGAGCGTTAAATCATCGGCCACTATCTGGACAGTGCAGGCCGGACGGTGGCCAGTGGTGTGTGGTGGGGGTTCGTTGTTGGACGTCAGACGAGATCGTGGGACGACACGGTTTGGTTTCCAATTGGTGCTTATGACAAGGTAAAACTTCTGACTGGAGCCTAATATATCCGATTCAGCATCACCGAACTGAACGTTGAGGGTTCAGTTTCTTTCAGTGTTCAGAAAACGTGCTCTAAATAAGTTTTCACTTCAAAAAAATTGCCGTTTTTACTAGAATTTTGTTATAGTTGTGTCAATTGTTTATTATGGTAGACTGTGGCTTTCGTCACGCCACCTGGGGTATGCCACTTTAGTCTCGGACAGAATGTGATCAAACAAATTGAATTGAATGAGTCGGCATAGCCAGGTTTTTGCCCAGGGAAGGACGAAGGTACTGGGTAAAGGACGAGGTATGATTGGGTCTAAATTGTTGATTCGAATCCATGTTTACTAGATGAAACTATGAAATACTAAAACACGTTTGTAAGGATCAATTTACGTTACAGGATACGGCACGTTAAGTGCCTACCTAATCATTTAAAAAAGCGTTTAAAAATATTGGATAAAAAAATCATTGTTCTTTCATTGCCCCGACAAGCGATCGGACGTCCACATACGTTGTTTCCAGCGTAGCAATGGACACAGATCCGAGCTAAGTGATCTGGCATAAAATGAAATATGAAGACATTTTTACACATTACATTACTTACGAATTTTTCTTCTAGATGGAAAAAACAAGATGGCGGTTGGAAACAACACTAGGTACCAACTATAAGTATATAAGCGACTAGATGGTATTGTACATATTATTTAAACGAGATAAGTATTCATCATCGTCATCATCAACACGTATTCACCCATTTCTGGGTCCTGTGCCAATCGCATCTTGGTCTTCCCAATGTCTTTCCAGATGTTCGTCAACCCACCTGGCTGCCGGACGACCCATTCCTCATGCTATTATGGACCCATTTGGATGTAGATTTAAAATCTATATCTATACAGATAAGAGGTTTGATGCTGATAGAAGATCACATTGAACAATATTCAAGGTATTTCCAGGCAGGCTCAAATTTTTTGAAACAGCTAGATTACAGCCGCTTAAATGTAGGGTCCTTCTTAATATGCTAACACTTTTATGAGGGGATGATCAAACCATCAAACTGAAAAACTTTCTCTATGAGACCTACATCGAAATCGCAAAAGGAACAGCTGTTCCATACAAAACTACAAACCTACTCGAGCGAAATTTATGGGACAACAGATTTTTTTTCGCGATTTCGATGTTGTTCCTATAGATAAAGTTGTTCAGTTTGATGGTCTGATCATCCCCATAAAAATTGTTAGCATATTAAGTTAGACCAAGTATACTTCAAGTCGCAAATTCAACAAAAAGATGAAAAATTCCGAACTTCTTTGGATTTCCGATATCATATCCCAAAGCATCTTTTCTGAAATATCTTTACATATAACGTCTCACGCATAGCCCACACTAGTCATATAATAGTAAAGATATTGCTATTATACAACACATTGATCGAACTGTACCTTACTAACACTGGAAGGCTGAACCTAATTTAGTAAAACACAATCAAATAACTCAACTCAGCTAATGAAAATCGATCGAAATCAGCGGCTAGGTAATAGCTACCATCCTGTATTTTATAATACACAATTAACCATAAATAAGAGCGGATCTCATTAACCTCTGCCAATAACCAACGGTTATCGTTGACGTAGGGTTAAATTGAAATAGTTTGGTTTAGTTAATTTGTTTTTTTTTGTGAATTTAAAGTGAACCTTTGTGCTTTTAGTGCAGAAAATAGGTATTGCTACTCAGAGAAAAAAATATTTATACAATGTAAAATTGTAAAATTATTCTGTACCTGTGGATTGAAAAATAGAAATAGAAATTAAAATTATTAATTTACTAAGTATTACATTCGTAATTTTTTTTTAATTGATAGGTACTATACAGAATTAAACATTTCATCGGGTTCTCGGCAAGAACCCGTTAAAATGTTTAATTCTGGATTAAATAATAACCGCGTAATTCTCAAAATCTGTGGTACTATACAGATTCACGAGAATTTAAGAAACTACAAACCTGTGGTACTAGCGAACGTGACTCATTTCTCGTTTTGTCGCTTTGTCGCTTTGTCGTGTGTGACATGCTAACCCTGCTAGACATTAATTTCAGGTAGATCATTGCACAAAATTTGTGTATGATACTTTCTGGTTATGTCAAGTAGGTATACCTAAATGGAAAATTCTAATAAAAATTCTTGCATCAATGTTCGATGCATCTAATTTTAGAGATCCGCATTAAATGTATAGTCATTCATATGTTTCATAAGCGCGAGCTAGCCATCAATCTGTCAGGTGTTCCGTACGTTAATCTACGTCTGACAACTATTTCTGTAATATCACTTTTTCAATGTTTCGAAAGTGATAAAATCTTAAGATCTGGGAAGATTTTATAAGAATTACGTTCGTGAATTTGTTGATTATCATCATCATCGTCTAAGCCGTCAGCCGTTAGACGTCCACTGCTATGCTGGACATAGATTAGGTCGCGTAGTATATTCTCTTTGACATAGGCCTCCCCCAAGGATCGCCACAACGACCGGTCCTGCGCTGCCCTCATCCAACGGGTTCTCGCCGCCCTCACCAGGTCGTGGGTCCACCTCGTGGGAGTTATTTATCATGTATGTATGTACCTACATAATTACTAAGACACACAAACAATTATTTTAATTCTTTTTTTTTTTTTGGATACAAAATTGGTGTTGATAGTTTAGATGGTCTCCACTGGCAAAAACTTAATTTAAAAGAAACAAAGCATATCTTACACTTGCACATGTTATAGTAGATAAGAGTGTTAGGCTGCAAAATAGAATTACGTTCACATCAAGACATAATTATAGCTTCTCTAATATTTACCTAAATTAACTTTTTTCAAACAAACTGTCTATTATTTTCTTCAACGCATTTAAACATTTTGACAATTTTTTCCCTATATCACATTCAAAACTAATAATAACAAATCTATCATTAAAGTAACGAAAAGTATCGCATTTTAAATATTCAAAGATAGTTTTACATCATATTCTCAAAGAGAAATATTATAAAAATAATTTTGCGATATCTTCTGTACTTTAGTACATTATCATTTATTTAAATATATGCAGAAAAAGAATGGTAGGTATAAACTATCTATTGGTAGTAAATTAAAAAAGGAGAAATATTGTGATTCAAGTACCTTCGGCCATCAACTGCAGGATAAGTGGAATCTGTGAGCTCTGAAGGGCCGCTGTCTGGTAAATATGGAAAGAAACTATTATAATTTTTAATATTATTATAAAGACTTATTAGTCAAGATCTCATTCTTCGTAATCTCAGCCGATAGACTGATGCATAGAGAGTGAGGCAAAAACTGAGGGGCGAGAGCGTTCGTAGGTACTATTTAGTAGTACCATACTGAAATTGTAACATTTTCATTTAAAAAATAGTAGCAGAAAATAGACACAGGTAGGTACCTACCTGTGTCTATTTTCTGCTACTATTTTTTAAATGAAAATGTTAGCTCATAGTTTAGTAGGTTAAGCTGTGTTTTAAAGTTTATATAAGTACTAGTAATAAAATATTTCTCTATTCTATTCTATTCTTTCCTATATAGGGTCCAACTTAATATGCTGACACTTTTTAAGAGGATGATCAGACCGTCAAACTGAACCACTACCACGCGACCAACATCGAAATCGGGTAGGTTTGCAGTTTTGTATGGAAGCGCTGATTTCTTTTTCGCGATTTCAATTATGGTCCCATAGAGAAAGTGGACCAGTTTGACGATAATCCTCTTAAAAAGTGTCAGCATATTTAGTTGGGCCCTATATAGGAAAGAATAGAATAGAAGGACCCTGTATAGTCTACAAATAAGAATGTATAGAAGTGTAAATGAAGCTCAAAAAGTGGCACCAAAAAAAGTGTACCGTGTTCTAAATTTGTTCTTTAAAAACTGTACCTAGCCGCCAAAACTCATACAACATGTCATTTTTCATTGGGTGCCAACAATTATTTCGATTTTTGTTTAGAGTTACTCTGCTATAGTTATTCTTATTCGTAGTGTATAGTTAAATCCCTCTAATTAGGTTAGTCTTTTCTATTTAAAAACATTCGAGACACACGTGCGCAGTCATCTCATTCTAATAGTGAGTAAACTATTTGTCGACTGCGTTTTGTTTAAATACGAAAAACTAAATATTAACTGAAAAAAAAACCTTAAAATATAACTGCATAACTCAAGACGCTTATTAAAGGATTTAGTGCTACAAGTATATTATTACTCACTTTTATACAGTCCGTCTCCATACAAACCCTGCATGATATAAAACCTTATAATGCTACTAAATAGTAATGTTTATTCGGCACTAAATGTCGGACACGTTTAAAAAAACGCCTATAAATATATCAAAAATCCCCTTTTTGTTGCGTTTTGATTCCGTCACTATCCGAGGATAAAATACGATTAATTTTCATATATTTTATCGAAATTATGATGCATTTTTAATAATAAATTCTTACATTGTATGAAAGAGGTTTTTATTATAGTACTGTAAGTTTGTAAGCTAAATTATGTAGATTTGAGTTTTCGTTTAAATTGAAAACAGACACCTTAAGAGCGTTTTCGGGGTGGTTAGAAACTTAACTACAACTAAGAACTACGCTTTACCTAATTGTTTTTGTAGCTTAGTATACGTTTAGCCTAAAGTACCTTTAGCTCATCTACACTGCAAGTTATTTTGTAGCACATCATCATAATTAGGTTGAGTTATATTTATTATAAATAGCAAAACAGTTTTGCTTTTTACAACCAGATTTTGCTGATCTGCATCTGATCTGATTGAAATAATTTGCAAATCGCTAAAGTGTGGTTATATTTCAACAAAATATTTTTTCAAATGTCCGGATGTCGTATGAGGTGACTGAGGGATAAAGTTTCTTACTGCTTGCATGCTGGATACAGTGGCATCCTGTAGCAAACGGTGGCATTCGATGGCATTCAATAGCTTGGGTGCTATTGAGCATTCAATAGCTTGGGTGCTATTGAATGCCATCGGATGTCACCGTTTGCAGGCATCCAATGGAACTATTTACGAGTAAGAGGTATGCCCTCTAGCGCGCTCATTACAAAAGAAGAATAATATTCCAAGTTTTTGCTTCTTGGGTGAGAGGGCGGCAGAAAATGTTTAGCAGACTTGTATATTTTTTATTAAACAAACATAATATTCACAATATTAAAGAGCAACATTTTAAAGTCGCTTCCCAAAGCGGCATTTAACAAAACTTTTCTCAACAAAGAAAGAGTCGTATCAATCAAATCTATTTACGGGGCGGAACTAAAGGGACCAGCTTTTTCAGTATAAACCGAATAAATTAGAAAGAAAGCTAAATATTTAACTGACTTGTATACGGCGAGCGCCTCCTAAATGTATCGCATAAATTCGACCGAGTAAAAAGTCGTCAACTCGGCTGCGAAAGGTTTGCGTGGATGCGACTTTTTAAATAACATTACAACGTAACGTAATAACTTTATGTTCCATAAGACGCAATAGATTGAAAAGTTCTCTGAGTTGTGGGCTCGATGGCGAAATTGAAAAACGCAATTTCCCGGTTTGGAAGAGTGCGGGTTCAAAGTCCCACCCCCGAGACTTTCAATCTTTAATTGGACCCGGTTGGTGTAATGGTTACCACGCCGGACTGCCAAACCAGGGTCCTGGGTTCGAATCCCGGTTCGGTCATGGATGTTATATGTTCGTGCCGTTGTTGTATGGTTTCCATAATAAAAGCCTTTAGTGCTAGTTTGGGATCATTACAATGTATGTGCCTGTGAACGTTATTTATTATATTATTTTTTATTATTTTACTTTTCAAACATACCACATTAGCTTTTCATTATAAAATTTACGACGACGAAGCCTGTTGTGGATGTGAGTGATGTATTTACCAATGACGAAGCCTGTCGTGGATACGCACGTTGTATTTCTTTTTTTCGAATAAAACTTATAAAATTTTAAGAAATTATGGATCTTTCAAGCAGTATTTTTCTACGACTCCTTGTTTTCTGACATATTTGAACTTGTGTGTTACAAACTAACATATTATGCAAAGATCAATAAAACTATTCCAAGGATTACGTGTAATTTTTTATCGCATTTCTGTTTATCAACCCAAAGTTTGTATTTTATTACATAGTTCGATGGTCTTGATATTTTTAACTAACTATATTCGAAATACCTTACCATTAGGTGTTCTATTAGTTGAAAATACCGATGCAGGTGGATAATGATGATTATAACTTATCTGAGACTAAAAATAAATACTTTCCCAAAAACCATACAGTATCAAGCAATAAAAAAAATCTATGATTACATCACTGGCAAATAATTAATTTAATAAAGTATCTATAATAATAATATTAGTAACACAAAAACATTTATGATTATGTAACGATCAAAAGTTATCAAACATAACAATGTCTACATGATATCATTAAGCTTAAGCCTTTCATAATTCAGAACCCAAAAGATTATCCCGTAAAACATTCCCAAAGCACCTCGTACCGTCCTATCCACGTTAACCCAACGTCCCATTGCCATTAAACGCAATAGTTACGGGTACAAAATTTATTGTTTTTCATCTTTGAAATCTTAGCGAAGTCAAGTTGAATAAATCATGCGTTAATGCCGAGCGCATTATACAAATTCAAATTTATAACCCGATAAAATTACAGAATGGCCGAAGGGGTGGCCCCCACCCTTGCGAGGGGAGGGGGTGGGTGCTATCATTATGAAACTAAATGCGGATTTAATTCATTAGGTATCGAGGTTTGGAATACTGATTTGTAGTAAAATAATAGTGTTAAATTTTGGATGTATATTTTGATTCTATAAAGTGAATGAACCAGGGGCTCAAGACAATTCAGTAAAGAGGGAATATAAGCTACTACTCCGCCAGTAAGAACATTTTTTTGAAATTAGATTAGAACCTACCTATACCTTGGTACTTGTAAAACATGGATGCGATATGCTCAGGACAGAGGAGGGTGACAGAAACAAATAGAGGCCTGTACCCAGCAGTGGGTTGGATTCAGGCCGTGGATGATGATAATTGTTTCTAATTTCAACACATTTTTTTAGTTGATTCCCCCACATATTTAAATAAATTCACTTTTGCGGTAGTTAAGAAAAGTTATGGAAAAGGAATTGGGTACATCTTTGAAAAGAAGAGTTGATTATGTAGTCTTTTATTTATAACCAAGGCTTAAGAAATTAATTGACTTTCAAACTTGTGATACTAGACTCCGCTAAAGAAAAAGGAGGCCAAAAATAAAATATCGCGAATGGATAAAAAAGGTGAAGGAACGCCAAAAATAAACATAGAAATAATCGGTGTTTATGGAAGAGAGACAATAAACAGAGATGTTCTAATAAAGTTTCATTAACTATCTATATCTTACATAGGTAATTTATTCCTCGCCTCCAATGTTTGAAATCGTTTAAAACATTGTGTTATAAACCTTAGGGTGGTCTGACCTTAAAACCTAAAAGATTACACTTTTACAAAATGTATTAACTTTAATTTAATTGGCACAATTAACATAAAATCTCACTTTAAAACATCTCACGCAATTCTTCACCCCACTATCAGACAATTTGCAAATGCGAGCAATCATTCGATTCGAAAATCGAAATTGGAATCGAATCGGCTCAAACCGAGTCGATAAGAGCCACCGTCAAAAAGGCCGCTTCGAAGAAATTGTTCCATCACAAGCGATGATGAGGAGCGAGCGATAACTGCTGGGCGAACTTTTGTTTAGTAAAAAAACTCTGCATGCGAGAAAAACTACAGGGTGTAACAAAACACCCTAGTAATACACCATAAAACTGAACAACTTTCACTATGGAGCCAACTTCGAAATCGCGAAAGAAAAATCTGCTGTCCCATACATTTTAGTCGAGTGGGTACAGCAGTTTTGTATGGGACAACTGCTTTTTTTTTGCGATTTTGAAGTTGGCTCCATAATGAAATTTGTTCAGTTTCATGGGTTTCTAACTAATCTAATCTATTGTAATGAAAGCGGGTAATTATCAACCAAAGGTAAATGTAATGTAAAAGGATTATAGATAGTCAGCATCGAAGTTAGAATTTTGGAAGAAACTTTGATAAACAATAATAACTTTTTATGTGCTCTTTAGGTAGGAAGATCGAATCAAGGACTAAATTAACTACAAACAATCTCCTCGTTGCTTGTCCATTAACTTTTGTATTTCTTTGGAGTTTGGACTCAAAATGTCAATGCTATTGTGTGTTGTTGAGTTTCTGCCCGCATCTTCTCTACAGCGTAGTAGCGTAGAAGAGTAAAAAAAGGGACTGCAAAAGCAATCAACATTTGCGATATTATGTTGAATAATATCTTTGAATGTTGGTATAATGAATACCAAAATATGTTTTGATGAACAAAATACTTTCGACATCTACGAATCATTCTTTAAATTGAGTTAAATGCTTTTAAGTTTTCAGCTTACGGTGGACGAGATGCCTTTTACTAAAGGTAATTATTATCAGAAGCGAGTGATTTATAAGGATTTGGACTGTAAACCTCTTTTCTTTCCATTCACACTTAATTGAATGATCAAATCGCGCATTAGCCGAGTGTTTTCCTCTTTTGTCTCGTGTCGGTTAAAACAATAGGACGAATCTATTCGTTGGAGTGAAATTTTTGAATGGTTTAATTTAACGTGTGTTTTTTATTTATTAAATTTAGCCAAAAATGTACAGGGTGTTAGGGTAAACAGTTGCATTACTTTAAGGGGTGATAAATCACCCATGATACTGAAAAACTTTCCCAATGAAGCTTATATGAAATTCGCAAAAAAAAATTGTCCTTTCCGTACTAAATGCCACCAGCTGATTTGACGTTTACATGAATTTTTTTTTAATTTCCTGTTTGTTTCTTAGCGAAAGTGGTCAGTATCATGGGTACAATCACCCCTTAAAGTAATGCTGCTTCTTTACCCTAACACCCCGTAGTTTAGGTTTATCTATCATGCCATGAACATGAACAATGTTAAATGTGTTTTATTAAATGTTTTATACATAGAATTTTCAAAATTTAGCATCAGTTAGAAAGAGTTCCTACCTATGGCAGGGATGACTAACTTTAAAGTAACTTTTCTATCTAAAGAACGATTGGTGGTTGCAGCAAATTTTGGACAGGCATGAGTGTATTGTAAGTACTTATCTATAATGTATTTATGCATGTAAGTAATTGAATTATTAAACCGCACACCCACGTTTACCTGGCTAAATTCTAAAACCAAAAATACAAACCGAAAGGTCCAAGCAAGCTACCCCATTGCGATTTTCGCATCAATCAGAATTAAATGTCGGACCAAACTTCTCTCATAACTAATAATTATACAGGATGTGCATCTAAATGAAATATAATAAATATATCCCGCTGCGGCAATACGGACGTGTCTATCCCCCTGTAGGTGTACATTGTACGGGACCTTTGTGTTTCAAAATCATCCTATAGTCCAGTACGCTTGGTAAGTTATGTTGATAATCGTAGCAAATTATCTGGTTGGCAGGAGATGATCTTCTTCTCTCTTCTTCTTCAGAAGAGGAGATGATGATGATGTCTTAAAATGAGTTCGACTAGTTGATGTAAATGGTTCGAGAGCCAAGATGGTAGTAAACCTGACTGCTGAATCAAGGATCGCTGGTTCGCAATATGCAAGGACCCAATATTTTACCAGGGTCCTGGGTTCGAATCCCGGTTAGGTCATGGATGTTACAATTTTGTGCCGTTGTTGTATGGTTCCCATAACAAAAAGCCTAAGGCTTACTTTGGATCACTACAATGTATGTGCCTGTAAGCGTTATTATTATCTTGGACAGTGTCACACAAATTATCTAGTCACATTTAAAGTTCCAGAATCTAGCCTGGACTTGTATTATGATATCTAGTATAGACAACGATATAGAATACATATATAGATACAAACATCCATGACTCGGGTACTCGGGTGGGTCGGGTATTATATTTATTTGTATCGTAGAAATGTATATTACTACGGTACTTCAATTAGAGCTAGGTAATTTTAGTAACAATGTCCAAGGCATGTTTTTTATTTATTTATGGTTAGCTAGGTACATTCATCACTCTCGCCCTTATCCTTTTATTTGGGGTCTGCACAATATGTCATCTTCTTCCAATCATCATTTCAGCACTTCCCCTTCTTACAAATATCACCTTTCACACGATCAATCCATAGTTGTTTGACGTATCAACTCATTCCTAATCTCTCGGAGAACCACCAAATAAGATTAGTGGCCTCTTACGTCACCCGTCTGTGCTGGTGCATTCGAAATTGTATAAGACAGAAGCCTCCAGCCGCAGTAGAAAACCGGAATAGGCTTGTGCTATGTTAGCTGCTGCAGCTTTATGTATAGGTAGTACAGGCATTACATATATTTCTATATATGTAATGCCAATAATAATGGAAATCGAATTTTACGGTAATTTTAAAGTAACTTTACACATTGCGACTTTTTGCAGCGCTTCTGCATCGATTCAGCTGTGAAGCAGCACCATTGCAGACGCGATACAGCATCGATGCAATGACGATACAAGCCACGGCGCAAAATTTTCGTTAATTTTATCCGTTTTTTTTATTATTTATAATTAATGGACTTCCTGCTTGTGCGTAAGCACCGCATTTCCGCCAGTGTCAAGTGGCCTGAGGAAGTATTTATCCAATCCCGAGGATTAGATAGACACTTTTGCTTATTTCATGATGTGCACATATGCTTAGAATTATGGCTTGCTTTACATTATAAACCTGTCTACATTTGGGGTTTATATAACTGTAATCATAACATCGACAACCTTTGCCACAAAGCACACGCGCGTCTGCATCGATACAAACATATAAATAAATAAATAAATAAATATGTGTGTGCATCGCTACAATCATGCGCTTAACTCGATACAAGCGCCTTCTAATTGCTAGTGTAGCGATACAGTCACCCGATTGACAAGTGTGCGTTTTTATCGCTGCAATCGCCATGAGATTTTGGTTGATCTTTAACACAGGGTTCGAAGTGATAATTATCATTCATAATTATAAAATTTATCGGATACACAAAAAGCTTGGGCTAGCAATGTCACGCCATGTATTTCAGATCACGATTCGCGAAAAAAGAAGCTCCCAACAATGAAATAATTTTTTTCCACGGTTTTCTGTAGCTTTTCTCAATTTTGTATTATTCATTGAGTAGAGAAACATTTATGCCAAAGACTAGGTGCTGTTTGGTCTGGATAAGAGTGTATTCAATCAAAAAAGCAACTTTAGAACTTTTAGTTAGAAATTTCTCTTAAAACTAAGAATCAGCTAGCTTGGATAATTATCCGATAATTATCTGATAATTATCCGATAATTATCAAAGAAAATAATTATCTTGATAATTTTGAACCCTGCTTTAACAAGATATATCCAGCAATGCTTGTAAGCTTAAACCTACCGAACTCGTAGACTGTACGTGGCTCGATTCCCCATTTATATCGGCATGTCCGGTGGCACCTGAATATCGCTGGACATTACCTTCCTAATGTTCCAAATCTGTAATGTATTGGTATTCTCTAATACAATTCTAGAGTTAAAGTCTTTCGTATTTAAGTTTTTAAAATCTGTTTTTGCTTATGACTGTGTAGTGTAGAATATTATTTTAGTACTTATTTATTTATTTGACGATAATGATGTTAGCTTTTTGCCCACAAAAATACTACATTGTGAACTTTATCCCTGAGCGTGTTCACACATGATGATGCATTGACGGAGCGGCAGACGTCAATCCGTCATTTGTGAAGCAAGGAGTTGTATGAAACCGCACGTATATAGAAGCACACACGGTGTGTCAATGCGTCATCGTGTGTGATCCCACTAAGTCGCCTTAGATCTAGGCTAGGCACTCTAGTTTCATCCTAGAACTTAACTTTTTCTTCCGTCACAGGCCTACAACTGTATTTCCTGTGAATCAGTATCAACACCTAGACAATGAAGTTCAGCGAGCCCTGGGGATGACTCTAATCTTTCATCCTAGAATCTACCTTGGCTATTTAAATGTGAATTTTAGTTACAATTCCCTTCCCAACCCTTCAAATTAGACATTCAACGGCCTCACACTCACACTGGACAAAGTTTGAGTAATAGTGAAAGGTGGATTCTAATAAGAATAAGTAAGTATTTTGGAATATCTCAGAATCCCCTTGGAGAATGTAGTAGTCAGCATTCGCTTATGCTTATATTATGCTAGGTATCGAAACGTCGCATACCAGGCAAAGCCACCGGCTAGCCGCTAGTGAACTAGAATTCAAAGTGAGTATTTCAAAATGAGCGGTAAAATAAACGGTATAAACGCTCAAGTATAGTGATATTTGCGCCGACGCTGATAAGTGTAAGCAGTGTGCACACAAACTGTGTATTAGTAGCTTTTTGATAACTCGCCGAAATAATGGCGAGAGGAAAAGTGTCTCGGGAAATATTAAAAAGATGTGGCCGATCTCGTCATGCTTGATCAAGCGAAACTACAGTCCAACGTCCAAACTGAAAACATAAACCAACCAAATCTATGTCACCTATATAACCTAACAAACATTGGTATTTAGAATAAATTGAAACAGGCGTTACTTTGCGGAAATCCATGACTAATAGGTAGATGACACGATTGACTCACAATCACGATCAGGATCGATTCACTTTGTCTTCTAGGTATAAATCACTGAAGTTTGTTTATGTTAAACATTTTTTAAATTAACAAACGATGTCATTTGCTTGCGCGTTTTTAGAGTCACTGGTGTACCTACATAAATACTAACATCAGTGTGACCTTAAAAAACATGTATTAGAAATGACAGCCTAAACAAAATCGAGATCGATTTTTTACTTAAGATTGACTTGATTGATTAATTTACGAAATGGGGACAGCCAATTTTTTTTGAAAATTGTAATTGCTCTAATAAAATAGCATAGCATATGCTCACGACTATTTCCCGAGAAGGTAGTCAGAGATATTCTGAAACCTCAGAACATCCACGTTTCACCAGTAGTACCGAAATTCTGTCCAGTGTGACGGGGGGTGAGCCCGTCGCCACTTATAATGGACAGTGGTACATGCCCGGAAATGGGTACAGCCAATTTTTTTTGAAAATTTTAATTGTTCTAATAAAATGGTTTGTCGGAACCAAAATGAATTACCAAAACAGTGATGTAAGAAAGTTGTTTTATACCGTACTTGGTGCAAGGTTTTTCTTATTCAATTGTGTTTTTAACATGTTTTATCCCATTGCTGGGCAAAGAAATAACATTATTTTACATAAAATAAAACATAATAGATTTCAAGCTCAACACTTTTCTTCCTACCAGTACGCGTGTACAGAACACTCTTTCGTTTGCACCGCACGCTGTCGCATACATTACACAAGTATCTCTGATTAAGTCAATAGGTGGCGCTGTGCTCTCGTTCCATCGTTATTTACAGAACCCTAATATTGGTTGTGCTTGCTTAAAATGTTTGCGTATGTGTTAAATATAATATGATCGCATCTCTACTATGACACCGTCATAACTTGAAATTAGTAATTTTTGAGAAATGACCTCAAATCGCTATTTCTCGCCGTAGGTACAAGTGCCGTAGGTATACCTTGTACTATAAGACTTTTTAGAAGGACCTACCAATATAATGCACTACATTACAGATTTTTTTTAAACAGTAGGTATTTCGACTTAACTTGTGAGTTTCAAATTCTGACTGTGTTATAGTAGAGATGCGAGATTAATAATAATCTACTTATAAAACAGTTCCATTACTGACTGACAGAAAACGCACAGCTTAACCCACTGAAGATAGAAACATGAAATTTCGAATACCATTCTACAGAGCATGTAAGAAAGGATTTTTCAAAAATCACCCCTTAAAGGTGACGCGTCATCAATGAAGTATTGAAGTTTTCCGAAATTCACGAGGACGAAGTTGCGGGCGAACGCTATATAATATAACGCAACTTAATCGTGAATGTTCCAACACATTTGTAAGATCAGACCTGGCCATATTCCCGGAATTTCGATATATCGAGACCGTTTCGATCCAAACTTCATTGCAATAGAGTTGACATTGGAACGAAAAAGTTCACGCAATTGCGGAGTTCGAATGTCCGGGTAGACCCCCTGTGCCCTGGAATGGATCGTAGTCGATGATGACATTCTCAATAGGTATATTCGTTATTAGGGAGCTGAAGTGACAATGAGCTGGTCATATCTGCCGAAGAACTAACAACCTATAGGAGTCCGAGTTCCAACCTATAGGGACTCTTCTTGATCTGCTGGAACTACGACTGAGAGATAGATAGAGCGACTGGATGAGGAAAGCCGAGGATAGGGTTTTGTGGCGTGCCTTCAGAGAGGCCTGCCAAGCTAGTTGCCAGGCCAGCTGTGTGTAGATAATGACGGGCTATACTCACACAGGGGACATAATGCGCCCACATGCGCCCTGCAAGCAATACACCCATTGCTTGCAGGACGCTAATTGTTTCAATACATCAAACTGAATAACTTTTACTAATGGTGCAAATATTGAATTAGTAAAACATGATCAGTTGGTCTACCATGAGTTTTCGCCGTACTTTACTACTGCAGTTTCGTCACCAATTTTGTATTGAATTTGGTACACCGCTCCTAGTGGTTACGTTGAGAACTAATTTCTGTCATACGAATTGGCGACGTAACTACAGTAGTAAAATACAGAAAAAACTCATGGTAGACCCTCTGCTCCTACACCTTTGGGTCCAGTCTACGGTCGAGTAGCCTAGCTATTGACGTTTTTAAAGGAACAACCTTTCTTTTTAACGCAATTTTGCATTGATTCCATAATTAAAGTTGTTTTGTTTCATGATGTGAAGCTCCTCCTATAATACAAATAAAAACTTAAAATCCTTAAAACAATCGCAATGAAACTTACAGCTTACAAAATCGAAACAATAAACACAAATTGGTACTTAATTGCTTTGAACACAGAAATTCAAATCGTTTGCCATTATAACATCTCGCCTTGATGTCAAGTGTGAGATCTCCCAAAATACAAGCTCTCATGTATTGTACTTAACTTTCCCTCAAAGTTATTTCAAAAACATTCAATTATTTAAATAATTATATAGGTACATTTAATTCCAATAGGATTGGCTTAAAAAATAACTTCCAATTAAAACACTGTCCAATATAATTGACTATGACAATAATGGTAAACAATGTTTTTGTTTTTGTTTAGACAGGGTGAAATTGATATCATTAGCATCCTTTTAAACTAAGAGTCTACCCATCAAACTGAACAACTTTTACTATGGGAGCACACCGATCGCAGCAAATAAACTACAGGAATTGAAGTTTAGTATTGAACAGCAGATTTTATTGCTCCGATTGGTTTTCTCCATTGTGCTAATGATATCACAAAGTATAGAAAACTATCTTGTTCCCGCAACATGGTCTGCGTGTATTTCGGAAAACTTGAACACCCTTTTGCACCCCTTTAGGGGTAAATTTCGAAAAACCCTATCTTTTGCACTACATCCTCGTTGAATGTCCATTCCAAACTCTGTAGTAGAATTTCTGAATTCACTGAAAGTTTTTAGATAGAAGGTTGTTTACAGTTTAGGACAATCCTTTTGAAATATAATTTACTTGGATAACATTCGCGCTTTTTGAGTGAACCAATTACTGATTTAACAACAATTTTATGATCATTGTAATGGTTATTTACTTTTAAATTATAATTTTACTTACATACCGTTAATTTGTATCACCTACATACATAACCTAATGGCTGTTAACTCTTTTGGGGTGGTCAGAAACGTTGTTACAAATATCGAAATTCTTTTCAAGCGTGCAAAAAGCGAGTTGGCAAGTATTTTTAGCGTTTTGGATGTTTTATGATGAAATTACAATTTGTCAAGTGGTGCTAGTGATTGGGCTGTTTTTCGTCGACAAACATACCGCGTAAGAAACCTTATAGAAGAGACCTACGTACAAAAAAATACGGTTTTTTAACCGAAACAAGTTTGCATTGGTGTAAGAAGGGTCGTTTTTCTGACAAAATACGATTTTGATTTTATACCATTGAAATTTACAAATGTCCTATTTCAAAAACGTACATTTCAAAATCACAATTCATTTGAATCAAAATTCACACACCTAATAAAAACAGTAATAAATAATCTACTTATAAATCTCTTTTAATTTGAACACAATAAAATCCTAATTTAATATTTGAATAAAATTACACTAAATTCAATATTAATTCATAAAAATTCATTTTCGCCAAAAAATTCCATCGATTCCATCTCAAAGTAAAGACGTATGCAGACCGGAGTCGCTTGGATGGCCCCATGCTTTTAGAAATTGACAGATTTATGAGCGCAGCGGTTGTATTTTAACACATTGTATGTCAAATTTATTGCGAGAGTGATTGTAAATCAAGTGGGGCTCCGCATAATGTCGCAGTGTTTGGGGTAGATAGATTTTTTTTGTTAGGGTGAAAGTTTTGTGAGTCTTAGAATTGTAATCTTAAAGTAGAGTATACAGGGTCCAACTTAATATGCTGAGAATTTTTTAAGAGGATGATCAGACTATCATACTGAACATCAAAATCGCGAAAAAAAAACTTCTGTCCCATACATTTGACTCGAGTAGGTTTGTAGTTTTGTATCATTATGGAACAGCAGATTTTTTTGCAATTTCGATGTTGGTGCCATAGAGAAAGATTTTCAGTTTGACGGTCTGATAATCCCCTTAAAAAGTGTCAACATATCGTCGCATCCTACGAATAAAGGCACTCTCGCCGTTGTGCCTTTTTATTTTTATTGCTTATTTAAAATCAGCTACCCTTTTTATATCAACTTCATTCAATAAATCACCTAAAAATCAAATTTATCAACAAGAAAATCAAGGTTTAAAAAAAGCCACTATTGCTATCTCTGGAATTATCCGACGAAAATGGCCACAACAGTGCTAGTGACTTTTTTCTTCCCGGGAGCATGACGACGTGCGGGGGGCGGGGCGGACGCACGTGCCACTCCGCCATTTCTCTGCGCACTTACTCCCTGGCTGGTTTCCCGCGCGTTTGCGTTGTAGTCGCTGTTGTTTTGTAACAATAATTACTTCGCGATACCTAAATGATAACCTAAACATTTTAAGGGTATTTATTAGGTTGTATAGTAATTTATTTTGAGCTCGCTTGATGTTAAGAAATGTATTCATCGTTTTCAATGTAATTTTAGGAACTCCGTAGAAAAAAGGCGCTATTGCATCAGTGGTTTTATTCCACGGAATTGTCTAATAAAGTGGTTAAATAATTAGTATGAAGAGTTTTCAGCCCTAATCGCTTTTGTGGCCTTATTCTACGTACTAATTTTATTTTGTATGTTTTTTGCACATTATGCAGTTTGTATGTATGAATTTACTAGTTTAACTAACATTTTACAATTGAAAATAATATAAAATACAAGATAACACATATTTTATAGCTTTGTTAATGATTTTTTTGGAAAGCCTTTGTGGTGGTTGGGGCTTTTTACCATTAGGAATAGTGTGTGCTGCATATTTTTCTTTTAGCTTTACTAACAAATTCGAATGCATTTTTTGGATTTTAGATACTCGCATGCGAAAAAAGTCCCCGGTACCAAAGGTATAATCGGTTCGGTCCATAATCATATTCAGAATTACCCTATAATTTTAAATAGAATTCATTGATCATCTATTATCGGTAGAACTAAAAATTTCTTAACCGATACATTTTTATATAGACAGCACGGTTCGCCGAAAGATCTTTAGAAATTGTACATACTTGACCGATACTATTATGTATAGATAATTTAGTTCGCCGAAAGTTTGGTTAATCAAATTAGCCTTTCAGCGAAAGGTGGTATCGCAGATAGGGGTGCGTGCACAATTCATATGACAAAGAAGCTAAAGTAAATTGCCGCTAGACTACAGTTGCGAAATTAGGCTGTACTATCTTGGTAAACATAAAAATACTAACTACCTACCTCATGAGTCATGACACAACATTCATTTTATAATTTGAAAATATCTGCTATACATACAGGGTGTAAGTGACAGCCTAGCAAATACTGAAACGGTGAACTCAGACCATCAAACTGAACAACTATGGAGCCTACCTCAAGAAACGTGAAAAAAAATCTGCTGTCCCATACAAAACTGGTACCTACCCGACTCAAATGTATGGGACAGCTGATTTTTTTCGCGTCTCCTGAGGAAAGCCCATAGTGGAAGTCGTTCAGTTTGATGGTCTCAGTTCACCGTTTCAGTATTTGCTAGGCTGTCACTTACACCCTGTATAATAATAGTAAAAATAAAAATGATGAAAGACGCTGATTTATAGCTGCAGGAGTTTTAAGTCGTTAATGAAGGCAAGAAGCTTGCTTCTAAAAAACTTTTATTTTTGTAATGTTGTAATGATATCTTAACAAGATAATACCTAAACATTTCGAGAGTCAATACAATTTTGTTGCCTTTGCTGGGTTACAAAATAAACAAAAAAAATAAACAGAATAGGAACATAAACAAACGTTCTGTTTGATTTCATACACATAACATTTTTGACAGACTACAAAAATCTACAAAAAACATAAAAAGAACAACCACTTTGGTTGTTTATTTTGCAAAGGGATTTTGCTGTTTTTTTTTTTAAATAAAAAACTCGCTAACAATTTATGTACCTACCTCATAATAAATTTGTTGATTGTTGTATTTTTGTTGATTGAGTGGGTTTCATACAATTCTTATTTTGTAATTGGGAAACCAAAATGATTGTTCTTTTTTATGTTTTTTGTTGATTTTTGTAGTCTGTCAAAAATGTCATGTTATTTTCTTTTATTAGAAAACCAATCTTTTTATTAGAAAATCAACCAAATTGTATTGACTCTCGAAGTGTTTAGGTATTATCTTATTAAGATATCATTACAAAATTACAAAAATAAAGGTTTTTAGAAGCAAGCCGCTTGCCTTCATTAACGACTTAAAACTCCTGCAACTATAAATCAGCGTCTTTCATAATTTTTATTTTGACTATTATTATATGTAGGTATAGCAGATATTTTCAAAGTATAAAATGAATGTTGTGTTAGTATTTTTATGTTTACCAAGATAGTACAGCCTAATTTCGCAACTGTAGTCTAGCGGCAATTTATTTTAGCTTCTTTGTCATATGAATTGTGCACGCACCCCTATCTGCGATACCACCTTTCGCTGAAAGGCTAATTTCATTAACCAAACTTTCGGCGAACTAAATTATCTGTACATACTAGTATCGGTCAAGTATGTACAATTTCTAAAGATCTTTCGGCGAACCGTGCTGTCTATATAAAAATGTATCGGTTAAGAAATTTTTAGTTCTACCGATAATAGATGAACAATGATTTCTATTTAAAATTATATCGGTCAAGGATAATTCTGAATATGATTATGGATTCTAGTTGTTTTAGTTTAAGGTATTGTACTAATTTATAATAATATGTCTGTGATTTAATTGATATTAAAGTGCTTTTTATTATACTAATTGCCATGTGGTTGTAGATACGCAAAAAATAAAGATTCATTAACATATTTTTCAGATGAAAACGATAAATAGCCCCTAATGCTCTTACGACCTGGCATATTCCGGAGAAGAAAGGCATAACGTTACTTATGTCTAAGAGAACACATTTTACTCCAGCGAATAAGGACATAAGGGACAAATTTACCAGAAATCATGAAATAATAGTCTTAGTTACAGTTTCGTTAGAATCCCAGAGTAGTTTAACATTGTTTTAAAAGCTAACATCTCAAAAATATCTGTTAGTATTGAAATAAAATACAAAAAACTTCCTCCTGAAAAGTTGTCAGTTTGCAGTTGCGCCTTTATTCTTAGGATACGACGATATTAAGAAAGACCATGTAAAAAGGTAACATCACAACAATTGCAATCAAATATACGAAGTTGACTTAAGAGGATAGACGGTCTGAAATGCTAATTTGGAGAATAGGTCACTTTTCCTACTGTTTACATAGCTCGAACCGATTTTATCTACATAAAATCGTAATAAATTACATTATAAATGAAATGAATAAAAGTCCCTCTTTTTGAACAAAAGATGTAGAGTTCCTTGTTGACCTTCAGTTAATGTTTAAATAGATATTCAAAATAATAATAATGGACATCTTTCTGTTTTAGGGAAAAGATAAAAATATACAACTCTCTCTTTATAACAAAACAAGACAAATTTCACGCTCCAATTATAAAGCCGCATGCATACTGTCGCACGCTCTCGCGAAACATTTGGCCGGGTCGAATAATAACATTGTACGACGTTAATACCGCGTGAAGGAAGCTATAAATCACATCATTAAGTCGAAAAAACGTCGCCGGCGAGCGATGTGTGTCGCTTCGTCGCGTCGACGTCGCGTTAGTGTGGACGTGGTTTTACGGTTGCCATTTGAATATTACGTATGTATTTTTTTTTTTTTTTTAATTTTATTAAGATACTTATAGTACATTTGCTGTGGTCTCAGATACATACTACATAGTAATAAAAAAAAAAAAAAATAACGCTCACTGGCACATACATTATAATGATCCCAAACGAAGCACTAAAGGCTTTTTATTATGGAAACCATACAACAACGCCACGAACATATAACATCCATGACCGAACCGGGATTCGAACCCAGGACCCTGGTTTGGCAGTCCGGCGTGGTAACCATTACACCAACCAGGTCGTCAAGAGAAATGATGAATAAATGAAAATTGCGTAGGCTTAGAGTGGTTAGGCATCTATTTCATCGCTCTTCTTCATCGATACGTACTGAGTCCAAAAGCAAGCCCAGTACTAAAAAACGTATTAGTACAACATTATTGCCACGTTTTTTTTTTCGAAGAAGAAAACATCATTATTAAACAATCATGCTTTAGATTCAAGGCTAAATTCTTATTACCTACATAAAAGTTATGTATACAGATTTCCCATACTTCTTGATCATAAATTTCTAGCCACCAAAAAAAGGGTCTCGAATCCCTAATAATTAAAAAGAAAACCGCCCACGTAACAAATCAAAAATTCTCCGAGCATCGAACCAGTACTTTCCCGAACCGCCCCAATCCATCTGCGCTCGTCACAAATCAACAAGACGCATGCTTTCCGGCGCAGGACTCGAACCCGCACTAATGGCGCCGCCCGATTTATTATCAACACTACAAACACGGTAATGTTGTTAAGGAAATGTGGAAAAAAGGTTGAGGTTAGGTGTGGATGGGGCTTAATACTTACTATAATGATGTCTTGACACTAACTTTTGCCCGCGACGCAGTCTGATTTTTTTTTCGTAATCTCGATATTGGTCTCATAGCGAAAGTTGTTTAGTTTGACGGTCTGATCATTCCTTTGAAACCATCAGCACTATTCTGTACCTCAGAGACCTGTGTCAAGTACATTTCGTGTCCAATTTGAGGCAAGTGGAGGCAGAATTTGAGGCAGATGGTACAACATTTTACAGTAGAATTAGTATAGTTATATAGTAAGTATTTATGTTTGCTAAAAACCATGCACTAAATCCTTGCTTCAGAAAAAACAAACCAATCTTCAAAAATTCATTTGTGTCTTGTCTTGACACAGGTTACCTCTGAGGTACAGTATTTAGAAAGACCTTATTGTACTGCAAAGCCCAGACCTTCACGGAGGTTGACAGAGGCCATACTGCAGATTTCTATAAAATAACGTAGATGCAACGTAAATAAATGTAGAGCAAATGTAATGTAGAGTAAATGGAGAGCTTATGTTATTTTATTCAATTTGGATTATAAATTAGTTTGTTTTTGTCATAGATGTAATTTTATGATAATATTTTGAGACTGTGTTAATTTATCGCATGCAATATCTAATATACCTAAGTTCTTTCTATATTGTTATGCCCTAACGGGGTGCTACGTTGTAAAAAAATTTAAGATCTTACGTACAATTACTTCATCGCTATGTACTTACAATGTGGCAATACAATAAACATTTGAATTGAATTGAATTGAGCAGTCAAAAGAGCATTTTTCCAGCAATTTTTCTGGGGATCGCTTAGATGGCGCTACAGGTAAGTTTAGCATAATATTTAATTATTTACTCTATTTCATTGTTGGACATTGACAGTGGTATTCGATATTTTTCACTGGAAAGATAAACATGTCATTTACTGAGTTTTTAGAAAATTATATTAAAAGTAAAATAAAGCGCTCAATGTTATCAGAGACTTTTCAGGCATCAAAATGAGTCCATGGCCAAACAAAATATCATGTAACTATTTTGGCTAAACAAAAGCTTTCAAGTATGCTGATAATACAGTCAAGCTCATAATGTGTTGAGCATATGGCGTTTGGTATTAAATCAAAACAACGGATCTGCGAGTCAAGTGTACAATACGGGAGACGCGTGATAGCCACGCTACGCCGTCGGCTAGATATTCGGTTAGATGTAATGCCAATGTTAACCTTAAGAACATAGCGTTAAGGATTTAAGCTAATATTAACCATAAGAACATAGCAATAAGGATGTTAATAGATTTAAGCTATGTCATAAGTACTTTTTGTTAACTAGAGGCCCTAAGCGAGACAGTTTTTAATAGAGAGCGAGTTGATTAAGACGTGTGACGTTTTATTTTACTAAATAATTATCTACTCCCCTTCTGAATTTATCATCAGAAGTGGGATTGGTTAAACTCACCCCACAAATGGACAATAAAGGACTTAATTAATTTAGAGTGAAGTGAAGAACTGAAAGACAATATTTAGTAATAACTATTGACAAATCTTATATTTTGAACAGTGTTAAACAAATAAAAAAAAATGAGTGGAAATAACAGAAAACGTCAAAAAGATAGGAGTGGACCGACACCTGAACCTACGACTGTTCATCTGGGTTTTAGTGGATCTACGAGTACTAGTAAAGCAATCGCTTTACCGATATTTAATCCTAACATCGGAGCTATTGAAGCTCACGAATGGTGTGCTGAGGTACAAGCTTTAGCAGCAAAAAATGGATGGGATGACGTCGAAATCATCGCAAGATGTGTCCCATTTCTGGCAGGACCGGCATTGGAGTTATATAACGAATGGACACCACTCGAGAGAACTTGGCCTGCTCTAAAAGAAGACTTGACCATTACTTTTCCAAAATGCAGAGACCTACACAGGGATTTTTGGACTGCTGCGAACATGAGCAGTGATCAATACCCTACAGTGTCAATTTATGCGGCTAAAAAGCACCGCATATTAAAACAGTTAAGACTCAAATTCAAAGAAAATGAAATTATGGAACTGATTACCGGAGGCATAACAGATCCCCATGCAAAATCAATTGCCAGTAGTGCCAACACAATATCAATGCTCTATGAGAAGCTAGCTCGTTACATCCCAACTTCTCCGACTAATATGAATCTAGAAAAGAAGAGAGACAATATTGAATTTTCTGATACAAGAAGTTTTAAGCGGTTGAAGAGAGAACTGAAGCGGTGTCATCGTTGCAATCGAATTGGACATCTTCAACATGAATGCCGAACGAATGCGGACAAGCTGCCACTGAAGGCAATTACGCAGGGTAACGATTCAAAAGATGGACCATCGACAAAGAAAGACACAAGAATTTTACATTGCGCATTTTGTCACAAGAAAGGCCACAGCACCGAGCAGTGTTGGATAAAACAAAGGATGGAGAAACGAGCTAAAGATGTCAACGTTGTCTCTAATGGGCAGGTATGTACCACTCCAATTATAATTAACGGAAAATTAATGCACGCCCTGATTGACAGCGGAGCGTCATGTTCTTTGATGAAAGAATCATTAGCAATGTCCTTGGGCGTACACCGACAACCATCGTATATTTATCTATGTGGACTCTCCAATGATATCTTGACTTCTACGGAAAAAATCACCGTCATCGTCCAGTTAGAAAATGTCGCGTTGGAAACAGATTTTCATATTGTACAAGACAAAGAAATACGCTATGACGCAATAGTCGGTAGGGACGCTATAACTTCAACCGATATTATGTTCATAACTTCCTGTGAAGGTACTTCAATCGTTCGACAATCTCAGTCCCAGGAATGTGAGATTATTTATAATTTGGAGGACGCGATAAGAAATTGTGTGAGTCAAGCCCCTAACGAAACTCAGACACAGTTAAGAGAACTGTTTTTAAAGTACTCTGGGCTTATCGCTTCAAAGCATAAGATCCGTGAGATCAAAACGGCCACCATGGAAATTAGAACCACCACTTGTGAACCAATTGTTTACCACCCATACCGGATGTCAGCGTCAGAACGTAATAAAGTACGAGAAATAATAGCCGAGCTTTTGAACAATAACATCATACGAGAGTCAACATCACCTTATGCGTCGCCTATTATATTAGTGAAGAAAAAAGACTCAAGCGACAGATTGTGCGTAGATTATCGTGCACTGAATCGAGTCACTGTAAAAGATAGATATCCTTTACCACTGATTGATGACCAATTGGACAGATTGGGTAAAGCACGATATTACACCACTCTTGACATGGCTTCTGGTTTTCACGGCATACCTATCAAAGAAGATTCAATAGAGAAAACTGCCTTTGTAACACCGGACGGGCACTTTGAGTGGATGAGGGTCCCTTTTGGTGTATGTAATGGGCCCAGTACATTTCAAAGGGCTGTTAATACTGCGCTGAAAATGTTAAAAGATGACATTGCCCTCTCATACATTGATGATGTCATAATACCTTCTATGACAATAGAGGAAGGTCTTGAACGTTTGGACTTGACATTGAAAGCTTTAGACGATGCTGGATTTACTTTGAACCTGAAAAAGTGCAAATTCTTGCAAACGGAAATTGAATATTTGGGCCGAGTTGTATCTGAAGAAGGAATCCGCCCTGGGAATGCAAAGATTGAAGCTCTGAAAAATGCTCCAATACCCACAAATGTAAAGCAGATCAGACAACTGATGGGTTTAGCTAGTTACTTTCGTAAATATGTACCAGAGTTTGCAACAAAAACAGCATGCATCACCAACCTGCTGAGAAATGACACAAAATTCAACTGGACCGAAGAATGTGAAAAAGCGCGAAAATACCTGATTGAAAAATTGACAAATCAACCTTTGTTGGTAGTCTTTGATCCCGACCGCGAAACAGAATTGCATACAGATGCAAGCAGTCTAGGATTTGGGGCCATATTATTTCAAAGGCATAACAAAGACCTTCGGGTCGTATCATATTACAGCAAAAAGGCTTCCTCGGAAGAATCTAAATATCACAGCTACGAACTCGAGACACTGGCAATTGTATATGCTTTAAAATACTTTCGAGTTTACTTATTGGGCCTCAAATTCAAATTGGTAACAGACTGCAATGCCGTTAAAGCCACGTCGAAGAAACGAGATTTATTGCCAAAAGTTGCGAGATGGTGGGCATATATACAAGATTACAATTTTGACATAGAGTACAGGAAAGGAAGTAGTATAAAGCACGTAGACTTTCTCAGTAGAAATCCACCAATTGAGACGGATCAAATAAAACGAGTGAACATAGAAAATGTATTAATAAATGATCAAGTTACATGGCTGGAAGCCACACAAAAGGGAGATCCAGAAACAATTAATTTAATGAGACGAATTCAAGAAAATCCTGATGAATTGAAAGAATATACCATAAAAAACGAAATATTGATGAGAACTTTCAAAAATGAGAACAAAACACGGTACTACGTACCTTCTTCGATGAGATTCAATCTTACCCGACTTTATCACGATGAACAATGCCACGTAGGAGTAGACAAAACAATAGAAGCATTGAAATCTAAATATTGGTTTCCGAAAATGACATCTTTTGTGCGAAAGTACATTGGCCATTGTATCACTTGTTTATCGGCGAAACGCCCAAGTGGACCAAAACAGGGGCTGCTACACCCAATAGAAAAACTACCAATCCCTTTTGATACAGTACATGCAGACTGTACTGGTCCATTCGGTACATCAGATGATCATTACAGGTACATATTATTACTTGTGGACGCTTTTACTAAATTCGTTTTGTTGGTTCCACTGGAGAGCCTCACAAGCTCACAACTCGTTAAAGCCTTAGAACCACAACTCAGCTTGTTTGGAACTACAAAAAGAATCATAACTGACAAAGGAACAAATTTTTCAAGCAGAGAAACAAAAGCACTACTAAAAAAAATGGATATTGAGGTGCATTACATAGCAACTGGCGCTAGTAGAGCCAATGGACAAGCCGAAAGATATGTTGCCACCGTTTTAAACCTACTAGCTTGTGAAGTAGATAAAGGATCAGAATGGTCGAGCGTTCTTTGGAAACTACAGTTGACACTTAACACAACAGTACAAAAAAGCATCGGTTGCACACCGATAGAATTATTAACAGGGATTCGCTCGGAAGTGCCTGCCTTAAGGCGATTGAGTGCCGACTTACCTGAAATTGATTCAGCTGTTGATGTTCATCAATTACGAAAAACCGCAGAGGAGAGACTCAAAAATAATGCATTGAAATCAAAACAAAGGTTCGATAAAAAACGAAGGAACAATATGCAACTAAAAGAAGGTGATATTGTTTACGTTCAACAACAGCGAACCCGTCTGAGCAAACTAGACCCACGTTATAACGGGCCGTTTACAATTGACAAGTGTTTGCCAAGAGATAGATACAAAGTGAGAAACGTGAAAAAGAAAACGTTACAGATTGTACCTAAAGATAGAATCAGGCTTTGGAACAGAGAAGCTGGAGAAAAAGTCGGAGCCGTGATAGCCCGATAGATAAGGTAAATAATAAGTATACTGTGAAAATAATAGTATACTGAAAGCGTGAGCGGCTTAACAAAGTGCGCTAGGACCGCAATACAAAAATAAATAAAATGGCGTAGGCAACTTTTAATTGCTGAAATCGCTGAGTGCGCGAGCATCTTATCTAATAATAAGAGTGCTAGGACCGCAAAACAAAAAAATATTATTGAGAGTGCGCGAGCTACTTGTAAAGTGAGCTAGGACCGCAATACAAAAATATAAATAATATGAAATAGCGTGAGCGGCTTAATAAAGAAAGTGCGCTAGGACCGCAATTAAAATTAATGATAAACAAAGCGTGAGCGACTACTCTTGGTAGGGCGCTGGGACCGCAATTCAAATCAAATAATAAAGTACAGTAGCGTAAGCAACTTATAGTAAGTGAGCTAGGATCGCAAAACAAAAAGAAACAAAAAAAAAAATGGTGCATCTGGTAGCTTCCCTTAAAAAAAAAAGGGATCCAGACACTTGACAAATGGGTCACTGACCGATATGACAATCAAAAGAAAAGGTCTCCATCAGACACATAAAAAAAGATGTTTTTGTGTACTTTTGTTTTAATATTTTTCTGTTTGCAGGTAAAATAGAGATGGAGCTTTGAGAGCAAAGCTTTGGGCAGGAAGGCCGTGATAGCCACGCTACGCCGTCGGCTAGATATTCGGTTAGATGTAATGCCAATGTTAACCTTAAGAACATAGCGTTAAGGATTTAAGCTAATATTAACCATAAGAACATAGCAATAAGGATGTTAATAGATTTAAGCTATGTCATAAGTACTTTTTGTTAACTAGAGGCCCTAAGCGAGACAGTTTTTAATAGAGAGCGAGTTGATTAAGACGTGTGACGTTTTATTTTACTAAATAATTATCTACTCCCCTTCTGAATTTATCACGCGCGTCACTCCGGGGACAATGAGGCAGGCGTCATGTAATGTGACGTATCGTATCATGGACTACGTAGCAACTTGTGCTAGAACTACAAGATGTTAAGAGGATAGTCCTTGCAGCGCGCTCCATACAAACGAAGTTTGAGTATATGTACATATTTTCAGTACTGACCAATTAAAGTAAATTTAACTTTTTAAAGACAATCATGAAACTAACACCCGTATTCTTAGTTGTTTTCTTGAAATTTCCAAACGAGTGCGTTTGGAGGATATTTTTGATATAATTTGTGTAACAAAAATGTCAAAAACGTCCTGGACTCGATTAAGGAAGCCTCAAGGGAACAACTAAGAATACGGGTGTAGGTCTATGTGTACATTTTTAAAAATACGGTGTCCCAAAGATTTCCTTACGCATTTTAAATGAATCGTAGATCGAATCAGATCACGAATTATCGATGAATGTAGATATAATCAGAAATTAAAAGATTCACAGAAGAACCAAGGTCAGGACATAGCCCGGTTTGTTCGTAGATGGAAGATGCGGCCAAAGAGTTCTTGAGTAGCGACCGCGCACCGAAAGGGGCAGCATGGGTGGACCCACCGATGATTATACAGGGTGTTTCATAAGTAACAATAAATATTTAAAACTCTTAAGGGGGTTGTTTAGACCATCAAACTGAACAACTTTCTCTATGGGACAAACATCAAAACCGCAAAAAAAAAATTTTCATATCCCATACATATTTTAGCTCTAGTCGATTTGTAGAGTATGGAACATCAATTTTTTTTTTTGCGATTTCGATATTGGTCCCATGGTGAAAGTTGTTCAGTTTGATGGTCTATACCACCCCCTTAAAGGTTTATTTGTATTATTTTGTAACACCTTGTATGTGAAGGTGGCAGAAACCCGTTGCATGAGGACAGCGCAGGATCGGTCGTTGTGGCGATCCTTGAGGGAGCCATATGTCCAGCAGTGGATGTCTATCGGCTGAGATGATGACGAGAGACAGGCTACACCGAATTCATCAAGAGTGGCTTCAGTGTACCTGATATCTGAGGCTCGGTAAACAAACAAAGAGCCAAACAACGCTTGGCAATTTGTTTTAATCAAGCTCCGGTTTTTACCATACAAGCTGCTACTTAACTACTCATAAACAACGAGCCTACTTGAGAAATCACTCAAGAACAAACAAAATGCCTTCCAACTGCGACGGCGCACCGTGTCAACATGCCGGCAGCGGCGCCTTTGTAAATCTAACCACTAGACAAGTCCCGTAAATCGCTCTACTTCCATTCCTATGTCGTTGAAATAAGGACTCTATTAAATGGCTTTTGGATGGTTACGGTGGCTTCATACGTCGGTATCTTAGTAATATTTGCTTAGCAATTTGTTTATAGTAGTATAGTGTTTTAAAACTAAAGCTCACCGCTGTCATAATCAGCTTTTAGAAAGATTTGTTTTCAGGTCACTCTTCAAAGGCTCTGTTGCGACTGGGTAACAAAATGAAGACCAATGATTGTTTATCTTTAGTAACAATTCACAATTTTGTTTCAGGGGAAAATAGCTTCGTTCTATCCTTTCATCGGACAATTCTATGGGCCAAACATAAAGTACTTTTATGGGGCCAAAAGATACATTTTTCATCATACGTACTTCGGATAACAGCTTATTAGAGTCGGTCAAGCCAAGTCCATTGACAGCGGCTGCAATTAAAAAAAAATTTACTTACGAGTATAGTGTAACAAAACACCCTAGAAATATTGAAAGTTGTGGTTTAGAGTTTAGACAACACAAAGACAACATCGGAATAATAAATCTGCAATTCCATACATTTGAGTCGAGTAGGAACTGCAGTTTTGTATGAAACAACCGATTTTTTATATGTTTTCTCGATGTTAGCTCCAATTGTGAAAGTTGTTCAGTTTCACGGTCTACACCACCCCTTGACATATTACTATAGGATGTTTTATTACACCCTTTACATCAGAATGTAAGAAAAAATTGGTGCTAATATTATTTTCTACTTTTTAGTTTTAATTTAGAAAAATTTCTATTATTTGTTAAATTTAGTATTCAGTTCAATAAAACAACTGTAACTGAAAAAGCCTTGATTTATCACCGTTCTAGAATGAAAGAAAGCAGATTGACGAGTGTAATTTGTAAGGCACATGTGAGTTGGAAACGATGGAAGGGTTGGCCCCAGACGTATGGGCTGGTGTACTAACAAAGGGCCAACGTTTTATGTACCCGAATCAAATGTATTGGAATCTAATTTATTTAGTGTAATGACTGACTCAAGGACATATTTTTAGTAGTCTGCAAATTCTATTGGATTGTAAAGAACGTTTTCATAAACTCTATAGCAGCTATGACAACTTATGTTCTCAATTTTCCCCGATCATGCCTTTAAAAATACTGCACATCTTTCCACACTCTGTTGATCACCCTTTTTAATCCAACATGAAAATCGTTACTTATTGTTAAAGAGATGAAAATTCTAAAAAACTTCAGAGAAAGTCAACAGTAAATAACAAAACATAATTATATAAAGAAACAGAAACACCCTGAAATTTATAGCCTATTCTTTAACCAACTTCGAGTAAAGGAACTAAATAACAAAACAAAAAAAAAACACTCCGGATCATTCTAAAGCGGGGGAGTGAATGAAATACTTTCTTTTAGAAAGAAAAATAAAAATTACGAGTATTTGGCTCATTGCAGGAACTTCGGGAACTGTTTAATTCTCCCTCCTCCCTCTCAAGGCCATATTTTTTGGCTTGAGCCAGTGAGGGACGGAGATAGATAGCCGTTTTTGGCGCCAAAACACTACATGTTGACAGGTAGTGATAAACACTGATTACTTTTGTGTGTTTTGTTTGTTATAAATTACTTTTACGTACAAATACGTTAGGTAGGGGATAGTGCTTTGTCTATTTCTTGGATGATAATTAAACGTGTCACTTGACGTTCTTGATCTTTATTTATGGTTGTTTACTAAACAATGCTTAGTATTGTAACCTTTTATCTCTGTGAAGATGCCCGGTATCGAGGAAGAAATTTCTTATTTTGTATAATATTCTTATTAGGTTGAACTTAAATGAGGCTGGCTGAAATGATTATCATACGAATCGAGCTATTTTTGTAATACCTAATGTATTTTACGAATTAAAGCCCTTAAAATTTTAAAAGCTATTTAATTTATAAAAATTGCTTTATACCTACCTACTCGTATCAGTACCTATAATACAATTCAAACTCAAATATAAACAAAAGAATTTATCGAATATAGGAACTTGAAGCCTACTTATTAAACGACAATAATTAATCTTGTTTTGAAGCTACCACTGAATCGGAACGAACGTGTTGTCACCGAAGAAAAAATGCACCCAGATCCACCCAATAGCCAATCCACCTGTAATGTCCGACAGTGAAATGCTCGTGGCGAGGGATGATGACAATGAAGGTATTACCTTCGTTCTAGATCTTAAAGAACCGTAAAGATTCAATTTCGATTCGTGTATTGCAACCACTGTACATTAAAATTGCGATAGCTTCATTATCTGTCACACTACACAGAATTTGGGCACTGATATTATTGGGTTATGCGTATTATATTTAGAATACTTCTCCCCGGACTCCCCCTCGGAATATAGTCTTGAGTACTCCTCACCTCATATACGGAAAGCCGAATGACCAAACTTAAATTCTTCTTCAAAACTCTTCAAAAACACCGAAGCAAGATACCATAACATTATCAAGCATTAAAACAAACAAGGTACTAAGGTACTGTCCCCTATAAAAACCTCAATCTCATTTCCATAGCAATCCCAGAACAACCGTTGAAGCCTAACCTTACACTACCCCACTCTCATATTCGTCAATGGCCTTTTCATAAATATGTACACAAGAATCCAACTTTCCTTCGTACCGAACCCCTTGATTGCACTTAAATAATAAATTCAATTTGCTGGAAGAACCATCAAATATTTTCTGTGATAACGTTTCTATATTTGGACGGTATGGTGGATATAATGGTGTTATTTAGAGACTTGCAATATGCTAAGATAGTAGGCTGGCGGCATTAACAAGTCAGGAGATGGTTGTGCCCGGGTGCGGACGCCGAAACCTGTGGAGTCGAATTTTGCTACAAATTTTGGTGCCTAGCGAAATTTTATCTGGAACATGGAAAAACTGGTTGGTGGCTTTCTACGATAAAAGTAAGAAAGTTTTAGAAATAAATCATCAACATCCTCTCAAGAGTAAGGATGAGAGGGTTCGGGTTATAACACAGGTTATAATATACTTAGTACCTACTAGTGGTAATGGTGGATGATGTTGGAACTAGAATTATTATCTGTAAGATAACTACAGAGCAAAGGCCTGCTTTACGAGTAAGGATGAGATTCAGTGGATCATTCTTGACCAAGCGGACCCAGTGCAGATTCGTAGAGAATGGATAACGAGATATTTGGTTTGGTGTACTGTCTCTAGACTAAGCAAGACAGGTGCTAAGGACTTGCGCGTAAATAGTTAATCATTCAGTTACTGCGCATTTTAAAATGTGACATTCTTGGTTTAGGAATTGTTGGATCATTTAAAAAAAATACCAGCACTGGAATCGATATCATATTAATAAATAAAATTAAAGTAATCTTTTGAGGAAGCCAGTTCATTTTTATAAAATTTTATCGACTTGATTCAGAATTGAAAAAAGCTTTCTAAACAATTTCCCCAAAAAACAAGTAAGCAACTGCGTCTCCATGTATCTCGCAGAACAATTTTTACGACATCGCTCAGGCGCGTTGCCTGCGCTAGTGGGCTCTTACAATTTTCGAGCAGGCCTTCTGGCGTGCCTGTTAAAAACACAATGAATAATTATTGGGGTTTCTTGTTGGGGTTTTTCACTAACCTCTCTAGGTTTAGTCATGGGGTTTTTGGGAAGTTCTTTGGCATGGAAGTGAACGGAATTCACAAAGATCTGTCTTTTGCTTTTCATTGGTTTCATCGAAACAATCAATACAGTTGATTTAGTTTTCAGCATTATCGTTGCTGAAATAGATAACAAAAGGGTGCAGTCTCTAAGGTCCGAATAATTCTATTGATATCCTCTGAAAGGAGATGGGACCACAAAACGAACAAGAAAGTTCACCGTTGGTAAAAGGGGAAAAACAAATTTGAGTGCTATGTCAAAATATTCGGGTTTTTTTTTCTTGTCAATATCATGCCACGTAAGGTCATTAACATCATCGGAATATTTAAAATGTTCTGGCTATACTGAATCTACTCAGTGAGAATGAGGATGGTCATTCACCACAACCCTGGACACTATGTACAAACAAAACAGGCTGAAACTGATAATAAGCGATTAGCACTTGTGTACTGAGTGCGAGTGAGACAGGATTACACCACTGCTTACTCTTGGTCTCCCGTACTATCAACAAGGGATGAGGACCAAATTGTTGGGGCCAGTCAAGAGCCAGTGAATGTCCCTTATGTACATACGGCGACATATTAACATTATTAACCTATACCAAAATAAGCTGGCCGCATGATGTTATACGTTATGCAACCTACGCGCGTCCAGCTAATGTTGGATTTGTATAACTTGATCTGTCGCCGAGTGTTCATACTTAGTACTTTTTCATAGACTATACTTTCACACAGCCTGTTTTCAAAGCATCAAAGCGTAGTTCACTGTAGTTTGTATTATTTGCAACCGATCGCGACACAAAACCTCTTCTTGAAAATAACTCGTGAGACCTTATCGTCCTAAAACCTTAGATCAAAATAAAATGAATGGATAGGCCTTACTCTAACATTTCAAACCAGAAAAATGAGGCAAAACAAATGAAAGATTTACTTCAAATTTGTATGCAAGTGCCCTAGATTTGACAGATAATGGCGCTAGTTTGTATGTACCAAGTGCACCAGTAGTTTGCTTCAACGTACCGCGCTTTAGGCCTATCCATTAATTTTATTTTGATCTAAGCCTAAAACCCCTAAAAATAAAAGTACCCAAAATAAATCAGGATAGAGTTTATTATATTTTTAATTCGCTCGACTCGGCACTAATACATCAACTTGATTTATATGGGGAGCAGAAGTTGTGGATTTATAGCAGAGGCCTTCTCAGTCAGTACCGTCTTGTGACGGCGTTTTGGCGCGAAAAAGTTCGCTACACTTTTTTTAGGGTGGGCTTTGAAGATAAACATTTGGTCTTCATTGATAGCACGGCTTTAAAATAGTAAAAAAATATTTATTACAGACATTAACATCCATATTTATGTTGTTAGTAAGTCACACTTAAATAACTATGTTAGTACAAACACTTAAGGGTAGTCCGACCCGGTGCTTAATAAAGCTACTGTCACAGTATCTACTGGAGACCATGTTCAGGATGCCGTTGGTGCTGGCGCGAACCCTTTGCAGCGCAGCGACATACCGTTTGCGGAGCGTGGTGGGAAACCCATTGACATGAGCGTCCGCGAACATGCCAGATGCGCTGCAGAAGTGCGGCAGCCCCAGCAGCATCCTTCTGGGAGTGTGCAATCCTCTTAATATTGGGTAAATATAGTAAAGTCAACTGGGAAAAAAACTACTTTAGTCATTTCTAATAAATGGGCTGATCATACTGTAGAAGAACATAAAACCCTTGAATAGTCCAAGTTTTAGCATGGTGACCACGAACTGGCATGCGTAGTGTGGCCTTTGGCACTGGTCCGACGACCTGAGATTGGTAGCGGGGAGCGACTGGATGGATGGACTGGAAGGACGAGGATGGGGTAATGTGGCACGCGGAGAGGCCTATGTTCAGCAGTGGACGATGACAGGCCGATGATGATGATGATGGTTTATAAATGATGTCCAGATCCGATAATTTTCCATGATTTGTGCTCAGTTTTCTAGCGTATGTATCGTCTAATAGTTGGCAAATATGGACGTAGTAAATGATATATGACCGAATTAGACAAGCAGATAGTATCAGGAGGGTTCCATGATAGGTATGATTTTGATAGTCTAGCCTAGCGGTGTAAACGTATTCATCTATATCGTATCTATCTATCGTACCGTACATATGTATATCTATATTATACTGTTAACAAATCTATATCAATCCGACGATCAACAAAATAAATATTTTTGAAATAAAGAAGCGCATTCAACAAAAAAGAGACAATAACTATTTTATATGAGAAACATCGAATTTAATACGGTATTGAACAATGCATTCGTTACGTTCGTCACATTTACACCACGTGTATAGAAAACATTAGCTATAAATAATAAACATAAATCGTCATACATTCATCAAAAATGTATACCCTAGAAAATTTAAGACTCAAGTTGCAGTCAAACCCCTAAAAAGGGCATAACAGGAAACTTCAAATAAATCAATAACACACCGTGTGCTAGGCAAATAAAACATTGAACAAAAAAACAACACAAAATTCGCAAAAAGAATTACATGCAATAACATGCAGTAGTGTTAACATTACCAAGTTTTCTTAGATTTTCAAAGTAAATTAGCACTTGGTGCGTTGTGTTAAGGTCTTAGTAGATAGCAAGGGTTAGGTTGGCAGTGATTTAGTCCCTATCGGCCGTCAACCTGATTAATGTCGTTAGTAAATCAGCGGATTACGACAATGCGAGAAATGACGAGTCGTGGCCGATCCGCAAGCGATGTTAAGGGTGTGGCTTAAGTTATCGATTAGGAACGATCTAAAGAAAACTGATAAGAGAATATCTTTATAGACAGTCATGATATTGTGTGCTGTTTCTGACCGCATCTTCTCTACAACGAAACACTTTCCGGCGCGGTGTGTAATGTCAAAAATGACGTCAGCTTTCTATGTGATGTTTTTTTTACTACTTATTGTTCATGCTTTATTGCACACACAAGGTTAAACAGGTTCCTTCTTAAAACACAGATGGTAATATAAGGGACTAATTCAACCATCAAAACAAACAACTTCCTCTGTAGGAGCAACAGCTAAATCTAAAAAAAATATGTTATCCCTGCGTCATTTGGGTAGAACACCAGATTTTTTCACTATTTCCAGTTAATTTCCAAAGATGTTTAGTTTTATCATCTGATCATCCCCTTAAAAACCATCATTACCTATATTAAAAAAGACTCAACATGCGTAATATACAAAGTTACAAGTAAATAGGCACAAGCTAGAAAACGCTTGTCGCTCATTCCTTAGCCACTTCCTCGTATCGAATTATTGAGTAAACACGCAGAGAATCGAGATCGTTTCATTTGAAATGGGAATGCAAGGGTATCGGAGAAATATTGCGTAGAATATCTCTAATGCCACAACGCGGATTGGCTTTAATAAGATTTAGTAAGAAAAAATGCAAATAATAAATTTTTCATCGTTTAATAAATTATAGGAGAAGCTACGGTTGTGACAAACATAAAACTTACCATTTTACAGGATAGAAGATACAGGTACTAATTTTCAATATTGCATTATAGATTATTTGTTCAAACGCAATTCACTAGCTTCAAATAAGAAAACAAATCATAGTCAGTAAGTATGCAAAGAAGCAAGAATTGATAAATATTACTACTAATAAGGTAGCTGCTTAGAGTCCTATTTAAATCATCACCATCGTCATCAACAGCCTGAATCCACTCACTGCTGTATATAGGCCTCAATTTGTTTATACCACCTTCCTCTGTCCTGAGCATCTCCTGTTTAAATAGCTTAATAATAATCTGACATCAGGTTGACCACCACACGCAGGCCCAGACCAGAGTGCAGGTTGCACTCAGACCATTAGGACCCACTTCCTCTCCCATTTTTCAACGAAAAGACACAATTGTCTTCACAATGGGATCCTACAGTCCATAAATTGTCTTTATAATTTAGTTAGACCAATCTGAAAATGAAAGAAGGAATTGTGTGTCGCCAATCTCACGACTTATTGCTATGTCAATGTATTGCATTTCTGGTGAGTTAAAAGAGTGCGTATTTCAAACAACTAAGATCCTCTAACTAACGCAATCCTAAAATTTTCTCACAAAATAAACCATTCAATTGAAACTTCAAAACAACTAAAATGAAAAATAATGTGTTTTCATCACATAGACAATTCGTGTGCGCGTAGCTGGCGTCTTAGTGTGTGTGTGTCGGCCTCATGTCACGGTGTTACTGACAAATTGATTTATGTAGTTGGGGGAAACGCCACTTGCGTTCGAAGCCGGTAACTTCGCGTTTAGACTGAAAGCTGAGGCGACCTGTGACTTTTTTAAATTTCGAATTTTTATGTTTCTAATTTACTTTACTGGCTTTGTGCAGCATGATACCTATCTAGTAAGATCGCTTCGTAGCGATAAGGTCATCTTATTTGTACATAGTTGTTATCCTTTTTCAGAATTCAAATGTATCAAATGTATGTTATATTTTGATGTACAATAAAGTAAATTAAAATTGTATTGTATTGTAAGTTTTCCAAAGGGTTGAGGCGATTTCTGTTCTTCTCTCTTTTTTTCGTCTTCAGAAAGATGGCATAAACTTTATTTCGAATAGTCTAGGAGCTCATTGACGATTACTGTAGCAAATCAAAACCCCTGTCAATACTTAGCTAGTTGAATACCCGAAAATTCTTAAGGCTAGGTTATCCCAGTGGAAGCGTCTCTTTCTTGCAAGCATAAGTTTACAATTAGCCATCCCGCTCCAATTGAAAGCAGGATCGCAAAAAAACGTGTTTTTCATCAATATCTTTGCTCATGGGTGTTGCTAAGCCCAAAATTCTACGGAGTGCAATAGAAATATTTAATGTATTTAGTTAAGTACAAGAATAAAAAGTTAAATATCAGCAGTTTAATCATAGTATTGAAAAAACATAACAAAAAGGGTAACTTTGGGATTTTTTTCTATCTATTAAACTTAATCTAATCGTGTAATTGAGAACGGTCGCCTATCAGCCAGATCCTTAAATAAGTCATAATTGGTTTTCAGACTTTAAAACACAGTTTAAAACACTTTCGTTCTTGTTCAAAAAACGGCCTCGACTAAGACATAATTGGTTTTCAGACTTTAAAACACAGTTTAAAACACTTTCGTTCGTGTTCAAAAAACGGCCTCGACGGGATAACAGCTTCTTAAGTAATACCCATTATTATTTTACAGTAGACATAGACAAGATGTATACCAATATGCAAAGTCTAAGTCTAATTAAGGTAGGCAGAGACAACTGCTACGATTCTAAAACACATCTCTCGCCTGTTCAACATCTACAGGGTGAAATTGATATCATTAGCATCCTTTTAAACTAAAAGTCTACCCATCAAACAGAACAACTTTTAATTTGGGAGCAAACCGATCGGAGTAAGAAAAACATCTGCTGTTCCATACTAATCTGCAATGTCGACTCAACTCAACTAAGTATGAAGGAGCAGATTTTTTTTTTTGGTACTTTCGGTTTGCTCCCATAGTAGAAGTTGTTCAGTTTGATGTGTATACTCTTAGTTTAAAAGGATGCTAATGATATCAATCTTACGCAGTATAAGACACTTCTTATACAAGGTGTTACAAAAATACAAATAAACCTTTAAGGGGGTGGTTTAGACCATCAAACTGAACAACTTTTAGTATGGGACCAATATCAAAATCGCGAAAAAAAAATATGTTCCATACTCTACAAATCGACTAGAGCTAATATGTATGGGATATCAGATATTTTTTTCGCGATTTCGATGTTGGTCCCATAGAGAAAGTTGTTCAGTTTGACGGTCTAAACAACCCCCTTAAGAGTTTTAAATATTTATTTTTACTTATGAAACACCTTGTATACTCTTAGTTTAAAAGGATGCTAATGATATCAATCTCACCCAAAATAAGACACTTCTTATTTGTTTGACGGTCACTTGTTTGACGGTCCGACAGCACAGTCTGTAGTGAACCTGCCTGCTGTGCCGGGGGTCGCGGGTTCGAATCCCGTAAGGGACAAATATTTGTATGACGAATATGAATATTTGTACCCGAGTCATAGATGTTTGTATCTATATATGATTTAATATGTATTTTTATTTACAAATAAAGGTAACTATAATAGGTACATTAAAAATAAGTAAAAATAAATGACTTATAACTAACTTAAGTGTAAATAAATAAATGTCCAATCTATATATTATGTATTCTATATCGTTGTCTAGTTATCATAATACAAGTCCAGGCTAGATTCTGGAACTTTAAATGTGACTACATAATTTGTGTGACTCTGTCCAAGATATTTATTTATTTTATTTTTTATTTTTATACTTGTCGGTTCTGACTTTCGAGTATATTTCGAGATTTGGACTTCTTAATACGCATCTCATTTGGCCAGCGTATATGCGTCTAGCTAGGGCGACCCCTTAGGTAATGAAAATTAAGTTTTGACAACTCTAAAGTTTACATTTCAATATCAAGAATGTGCCTTCTTTTAAGCGGAGTATTACGACCAAACTAGACACAAGAACTATCAAATTCTAACAACTTTTAAATTCTCAATTTCGAACCATTTAATTGGATTCAGTGACATGTTTTTTCTAAGCAATTGACACCTTCTTTTATGGGTTACCCATAAAGTTTGTACACATTAAAATATAGGATTTAGGATCCACGGTCCAATAGTGTGACATTTGGTTTATGACCGTCTCCCTTGAGACGTGCATCACCAATCCGAAATGATGTAACTCGTAAAAACGGATAAATAATGTTCTCTCGGGATTTCTTTTATCAGACTTGTCTGTCTTTTTTTGTTTTGTTGGACGTTGTCGTATGTATGTTTCTTTAAGGTACTCTATGTCATTTATTTATTTACAGTTTAATCGTTGGTATCCTTTTAAACTCAAACTTAAGGGTATATTATTCGGAACGCGCTCCATACAAACGTACTATGGTGATATTTTCAATACTAACCAATTTAAGTCAATGAAATTTTGCAGAAATAATCTAGAAACAAATTTCTATGCTTGTATGGAGTCAAATTTTCATTTACATGTATAGTTTTAAAGTTACAGTGCCTCAAAGATTTCCATACAAATCTTAAATTAATCCTAGCATTGAAACAGTATATTTTAACGAAAATTTAATTGACTTTAATTGGTAAGTATTGAAAATTTCACCATAGTACCTACGTTTGTATGCAGCGCGCATTTTCGCTCTCGGAATAAAATTCTCTTAGAGAGTACACACATCAAACTGAACAACTTTTACTATGGGAGTGGTTTGCCCTCATAATGCAATTTCTATTTACCCTGTATACAGGGTCCTTTTTAATATGCTGACACTTTTTTAAGGGGATGATCAGACCATCAAACTGGACAACTTTCTCATCAAAGTCGGTTTGCAGCTTTGTATGAAAGAAATAATTAGTTTTTTTCTAATTTTACAACTTTCCCTATGGAACTTGGCTCGAAAAACGAAAAAAATGTCGGGCCTCCCATAGAAAATCGATCGACTAATCCGCATTTGGGATAATGTCGAAAAAAAATTCTCGTTTTTTGTCCCATGTTCCTTAGGAAAAGTTCGTAAAGTTTAATTATCTGAATACACCCTTAAAAATGTGTTAGTAATTAAAAACTAGTGGTGTATTAAGTAACTTTAGTGTACTATTAATGATTGACAAATTAATTTTTGTATCGGAAATTGCATGAACGCACACAAAATGGCTATAACGTCATGTTAATAGCCAATAATGTTATGTTATGTTTTAGCAAAAAACATTTCAATCAATCGACAAACAAACAATAACCAGAATCGAATGAGTTATAAAACGTGATTTTGTTAAATATACAACGTGTAGCGGCCATTAATCATCGCTATGAAGGTAATTAATGAAATTTATGTGTCTCATAAATTTCACTTGTTATTATTATGTGATACACGTAAACCCTAATGAGGTCATTGGTTTTTTGGGTTCCGTTGATAATTAGATATAGTTTTACATCTTTTAAGAGTATAGTATCCAAATAAGGACGACGATATTTTTCGATTCCTATTTAGTTTTCTGGCCAATTCTGATAAGAAAATATAACTTATTTATCATAAAGATAATTATATAGGGTCCTTCTTAATATACTGACACTTTTTTAAGGGGATGATCAGACCGTCAAACTGAACAACTTTCTCTATGGCACCAACGTCGAAATCGCGAAAAAAATATAATCTGTTCCATACAAAACTGCAAACCTAATCGAGCCAAATGTATGGGACAGCTGATATTTTTTTTGCGATTTCGATGTTGGTCCCACAGAGAAAGTTGTTCAGTTTGATGGTCTGGTCATCCCCTGAAAAAAGTGTCAGCATATTAAGAAGGACCCTGTATACTATCCGACATATCTTGGACGACGCTAAAGCTGTTCTTAGAATAAGTGAGAGTAAGTGTTTCAAATCTCTGTTTTTGTACTTAAAAAAAAAATAGCTTTAATTTTCGTTGCTATTTGGAATGGAGCGTAGATTTGGAATTAAAAAGTCATTGGACCGCATGCGAATCACAACTTTTTACACGTTCGTTATCGTGCTAATCATTTGACAGCTTGACAGCCGTTTGACAGATCGCTCAGACGTTTCAGGCTGTCAATCATAAAGTAAGTCAAGTTTAACGCGATACGGAATTCAGTACAGTTGAACAGTAACTGGATTGTAATTTAATTACAACTGAAATTGAATTAAAGTTCGTAGTTTTAAATTAGCGCGATCGAGGCCCTGGTTTCAGAGTCACAATTCGGTAGCTTGTTGCGAAGAGTTATAATGTACCTACTCAATTATGAGGGTACTGGTTCTAATCCGTTCGGACGACATGCCATGCACCAAATATTTTTTCTAATATACAGGGTGTAAGGAAAAGTATCATTAACCTTTAAACCAATATACTCTACCCATCAAACTGAACAACTTTTACTATGGTAATGGGAGCAAATAGCCGTTCCATACTAAACTGCAATGCCTACTTGACTAAAATGTATGAGACAGCTGATTTTTGTTTCGTTCTGACATGTCAAAAGTTGTTCAGTTTGCTGGGTAGAGTATGTGGTTTAAAGGTTAATGATACTTTCCCCCTGTATTGTAATACTGACTGTTCTCTAATGGTGAAGGAATCTCGAGGAACGCTAAAAAATAATGTCTGATGCGCATGTGAAGTCTAACAATCAACATTGGGCACGCGTGGTGGACTAACGCCCATACAACCCCCTTAAGGGTAGGTAGGCCCTGCAGTGGTATTTTTTTCTGATAATCGTGTCACAGCATAAGAAAGAGTATTTACATACAGTACCAACATTCCCCGCTTGCAATTTCGACCTTACCCGATGTTATGGGAGGTGGAAAACAGTAAGAAGTTGTCTCTCTCTCTCTCTTTCACTCAGTGTACAACAGGACCACATCAAGCTACGCAAAACAAACATAAGCTGGCCGCGCGACGTTATACATTACTCTACCTACGCGGGGCCAGCTTATTTTGGCTTTGCGTAGCTTGATGTGTCGCCGTCTCTTTGTCAATGCGAGCTTGTACAAGAGCTTCATACAAGAAGTGTCGAGAGTTTTATGATGTATAATTATATTACTGGGAAAAAATTGATTGAGTGTGCATTTCTTGAAAATACCTTTCGGATTGTGAGAAGTATCTAGAAAATGTTATCTGAATAATACGATGGTATCAAAAACAAAAATTATTAGCTGAAACATTCACAAAACCGTAGCAAAAATCAGCAACTCAAAAACATAATAGCAACCTATGTTATCGAAAATATTGTGATCCAACTTATCACAACTTATATTGAGAACTGCCTCATAAAGTAAACGAAATTACATACCACCAATATCCAAAAACAATGGCCTGATCATGAACATTCTGCCAAACCATTCTCCACTGTATCGCTCTAAAATAGAGTCCATAATACGACTTTTTTATTGTGCATGCAACTACACAAGTGAATAACTTTTTTCAATTATAAAAGACTTAATTTGTAGCTTCTGAAACAAGCTATTATCGTAGCTTCTCTATTGAGGATAGAGTCTGATTTTCCGTGCTGTTCCATGGAAATATAACCTTGCAAAACCGTAAAGGTTATCCACGAAAATGTTAATATAATAGTTGCTTCAGTACTACGGGTTTTGTTGGCGTGAAAGCATAAATCAATTTTATAGCCCCATCTAAATCAAACGCGTTTTAATGGGCGGCCCCCGTCATATCATAGCGGAGTATGATAATTTACGGCTACTATGTGACGAATGTTAGAAATAAAGGTCCCTGCCTCCCTACCTCCTTACCCCCCTTCCGAGGGGATTAGTTTTATGCCCTAAACCGACGTCGTAAATATGTCACTCGTATCTTGCAGGGAGTCTGTGTCATATGAGATAATTTTTGGATTTACGAAGTGTTGCTGCAACGTACGTATATCGTGGGTGTTTTTTTATTGTTTATCGTTGAATGATAAAGACATCAATGTTTGTATTGATGGGCTATGGGTTTGAATTGACGCCTACGATAGATACTTCCTTATTGTTACTCTTTATGAGACAAGAACGTTATGCTTTGACAGAATCGATCATAACAATTGAAACGCACTGTTTGGAGCAATCATAGCAATGAAAAAAAAAAAAACGTTCAAAGTCATAATTACGAGTATTGTGGCCATCATCAGCCAATCAAGACAACAGTCAGTCATCAAGAGAGTTCTCGAGTGGCGACTGCGTGTTGGAAAGCGCAGCGAGTGTAGGCCCCACAAGTTGGGCCGACGAGAACCCGTTGGATGAGGGCAGCGCAGGACCGGTCGTTGTGGCGATCCTTGGGGGAGGCCTATGTCCAGCAGTGGATGTCTATCGGCTGATATTATGACGATGATGATGATCAGCATCAATAAGTCGCCACTGGGGAACAGACCTATTCTCATGACAGAACCCGTGTCCAATTCGCATTGGCAAAGATCATATTTATACAGTGTTTAACTACCAAATGTCTGGAATACCAGGGGCCGAACGCGTTAAATTATTCTCCACTGAAACGTCACTGGACCGCATGGGAACCACAACTTTTTACACAATCAGTATTGTGCTAATCATTTGACAGGTCATGACAGCCGTTTGACAGATCACTCAAACGTTTCAGGCTGTCAATCACATAGAAAAAATTCAAGTTTAGAGCGAAACTGAATTCGGTACAGTTGAATAGTAACTTGATTGCAATGTAATTACTACTGAAATTGAGTAAAGATTGGATTTACATGTTTTAAATTAGCGCGATCGAGCACCAGCTCACACAGCTAATTGGTGGCAGGATGTCCAACTTGGCGTTTTTCGGTTCGATGTTGAGAACTATCCCTAACAAGTGACAGTTATTCAAGCTCCCTAATGCCACTTCAATTAGCTTATTCTTTGGCCTAGTGACTTTTGAACGGGTTTGGTGCAACATTCATTTCCACTACTGTTACTCCTGTGCAACAAAGATCCGTAGCGTCAACATTCACTACACCGCACAATGAAGTCCAGCGAGACCAGGGGACCCGCAATGAATTTAATCGCAGAGGAATAGAACAAAATTATTAATATCTATCCCTGCTTCTGAACCTATCTATTTGAGATATCGGCACAATATCGTACTGTCGTACAAGTATCCCTTTTGCGTATGATTTCAACAAAAGTATTACTTAGAGATTACATTTGCTGTGGTTTTCCCGCTCCACTGTACTCATCAAGGACGCAAAGTGGTGCCAAGGTCAACAGGATGCCCATGGGTAATATGGGACTATCCCATTTTTATCCTAGAAATGCAAGGAATCTCTTGTATGACTCGGAATAAAGTTGCTGAAGAATCTTTTAAGTCCCAACATTGATAATGATCCTGACCGATTTTGGCAATGGCTACTTCTTCAAATGAGTTCAAATCCCTTTTTGGCGTTTGTCGTTGATAAAGCCAACTGAAGTCTTAGTCGCCATATGAATTAATGCTACGTTTGCGGTCACTTATCGCTGATGATTGGCCTTAACAACGAAATTAGGTATGTTGACGATAAAGTGTCTCTTTGTGAAGATCCACGCGCAAAAAGGGGATATGTGTACCATTAAAATGCATTTAAAGCTGTCACCCTGTCACCTGATATGGACGTCACGTGTCGCTTGGACATCGGGCCGTAGATCAGGTAGGCTCCGATGCGACATAAATAATGCTCGCCTGTCGATTGCCTGGACTGCATTATGCCTGATGCATGCAATCATTTTGGTTTGAGGCTGTTTGAATTGTTTTGTACTTTTTTCTGCAGCAAGTGTTGTTTGGAGTTTGATATGATTGCTTTAGAATGGAACTGTTTTATTGACATTATTAATAACGAAGCCATGTGGTTTCAGCTTAGAATAGATCACCCCATTGCTTCATGTGGTTATCTTACGAGGCAACTAAGGGGTACGTTTTTCTTATGCCGTGTATTTGTGGGCGAATCTTGAAACGTCATCAGATTCTTAACATTATAAGTACACCACTATTAATTTTTTACCAAAAAAATTTCAGGGGTGTGTTCAGATAATGGAACTATACTTACAACTTTCCCTAAGTATGGTCGAACGAAATACGAGAAAATCTGTTGGGCTTTCCATACAAAAGTGCTGATCAGCCGTTCGATTTTCTAAGAGAGGACAAAAAAAGTTTCTATTCCTTAAAATTTTTCTAGTACTTAATTTTTTTTCGTTTAAGCTTGATGAAAGGTAAAAAAAGTTGGTAAGTAAGTATACGAAAAGTGAACCTTTGCTAAAACTGCACGCTTAAAAACTTTGTGTTTGTAAAAAGATTGTAGTTGTAGCATTATTTCAGATCACCCCAAAAGGGATTATGGTCGTGAGTTCGTGTATGAATGTGTGTAATTGTCAAAATATATTCACAGTCGATAATAAAACCATCAGAACTCTGATTAACGGAACAAAAACATTGGCTCATAAAAAAAACTGCATGACTATGGAATCACTCGTATAAAATAAATCATAGGATTGTTTTCATTTCACTTTATTACACCGTGTGACAGTCAAACCGACTTTTGTATAAAACACTTACTATAAAAATGTTATTTTATGGCTTTAATACGTTTACTGCCAGTGTTGCTAGACTTGCTAGCTTAGCGCTTATGGCGACAGTTCTAGCGCTTTTATCGGACAAATTATCATGTTTAAAAGATACATCATTAAAATTTAGCGGCTCATGAATATTGACACACATCGACAAAAATTTCCGAGAAAGACAGAAGATACCGTACTTTTTAAAGAAGATCATCAAAAATTGAGCGTTTTCCGGCAGAAACTTCGTCTAAAATTTTTCCTTTTTAGTTTTTCTATGTCGATTTTTTTTTATTAACAGATAATTCGAACACTTTTTTTGAGATTTAAGCAATACCTTAAATAAAAAAATACTTATGGAAAATATTCCATAAGAGTACAATTGAATTTTGGCTTAATTTGTAATGTTCTAACTAATTTGACTTGATATTAAAGTTATTATCAAGTCAGATTTAGTTAGTACATTTAAATTATTTTGACGACTTAGTAGCGCTTTTTCTCTCAATAGTGTTGGCCACACTATTTACTGCGTTGTTGTTACATTCATACGAGTACGTTCCGAGTCTCAGTCTATTGAGATATTTATTTGTTTTTGAGGGTTTTACGATTGTTCGGAGTCTGTATATATATACCTAGTCACTGTTATAATATACAGGTAGGTATTGGTAGTAGTGGAAATTAATTAGCATATTGAGAAAGACTAGGTTTACCTGCAATACTACTATTTATTACATGGGTTATGTCTTCTATCTGGTATGTTCTATCTGCATATTGGGTATAAAGAAACTGATGATGATGATGATTTGCTATTAGTTCTTGTTTGTTTGTTTGTTTGTATTTGCTTTCTCATACATTTATTTAGCCTTAAATGGCAAATTGCAACCCATTGTGCCCACTCAAATAACTAGAAAAAAATAAAAAAGTATATATCATATGCTCACTACTACATTCCCCGAGGGGGTAGATTGAGATATTCTGAGGAGTCACGTTGCAGGGTTTGCCTCGAACACTTGTCTCTCGCGTGGTATTCGCGCGGTTCGCGTCTCAGCCTGCCACGATGCTCCAAAATCCTTCTCAGTTGTTCTTACTCAAAAACAATCCTCGAGATTGGATAGACACTCCCTCAAACTACTTGACACTGGCGAAATCTAACAAGGAAACGCCTTTAAATAAAAATAGAATAGAATAGAGATATTCTGAAACCTCAGAACATCCTCTTTTCACCAGTAGTACCGAAACTCTGTCCAGTGTGACAGGGGGTGAGCCCGTCGCCACTTATAATGGACAGTGGGTCATACAATACATGCCTCGAAATTGCAGGTTTCCTCACGATGTTTTGTGAAAAAAAAAATTATCAAGATTTCTCTTTTTTTTTTAATTCTTCCCACTGCTAGGCAAAGGTCTTCCCTAAACTCTTCCAAATTTATCTCCAACGCGGTATCCCTCTATTCGATGCAATAGGCATCCAACTCATCGCGCCATCTTTCCCGGGTTTGCCTCGGTTTTCGAAGATTTCTCTGTTGATCCTATTTGTATAGTTAGATATTTTATTTAAGTAATACTAGAGGCTCTGAAAGTTAAATAATGTTGTATAGGCAAATTAATATACTATGTAGGTTTTAAATTTAATATAAAAAACTACCATTTTTTATTCGAAAGTTTAGCTGTTTTGTAAATTTATACATTCCCACTATCCGTAGTTAGTTTAATTTCGAGTTGTGTTTTGTGTCTACTGTGCATTAAAATCTGGGAACAGGCTCTACCCCAGGGAATGCAGTTGTGGACATAATATACTAACCTACATAATAATATTCTATTCTATTTTTAAAAATATGGCTGCCATCTTTGGTTAATGATGATTTTGCCAATGTCGAGATTTTATAGCAAAAGTGCTTGACGTTGTACGGTTATATTGATATTTTGGAGACTTCAAGGGTTGTTCTTATAAAAGAACAATATCCTGAGCCACCACTGGAGTTCCGCTGTAGGCCGGGGATGGGGCAACCGACAAGCGACACGCGCACGTGACCGCCCAATAGCAGACCCACAACGCAAATCTACATATTAATAGTATGCCCCAAGAAATAATCCAACGGGTAATTTGGCATAAAACATTGGAAACTTTATCATGAATTCACAAATCGTTTGTCATACACTCCAACACCTGGAAAGATGCCATTCTTCAGAACACCTGTTACTTTCGTCTTTTGTGAAGAATTTTATAGAAAATTCGCCAAAATTAGGTACAACAATAGGTTATAGTTGGTAAATTGCGTCAATGAAACTTGACAAAATACAGGATGTTAGGGTAAACAGTTGCAATACCTACTTTATAGGGTGATTGAACCCATGATACTGATCAACTTTCCCTAAGAAACATAAAGGAAATTCGCAAAAAAAATTATCAACAAACAAACAAACAACCAAACAACAACAAACACTAACAAAAAACATACAAACAAACAAACAAACAAACAAACAAACAACAAACAACAAACAACAAACAACAATACAAAAACAAACAAAAAAACCTCAACAAACAAACCCCCCACACAAACTCATACAAACATACATACCCTCATACAAACTTTTGATCAGCTCATTGCATTTAGTATGAAAAGTGTTTTTTTTTCAGAGTTTCCTATAGGATTCTTAGTAAAAGTTGATCAAAATAAATAAATAAATATCTTGGACAGTGTCACACAAATTATCTAGTCACATTTAAAGTTCCGGAATCTAGCCTGGACTTGTATTATGATAACTAGACAACGATATAGAATACATATATAGATACAAACATCCATGATTCGGGTACACATATTCATATTCAACCCGCGACCCCCGGCACAGCAGGCAGGTTCACTTCAGACTGTGCTGTCGGGCCGTCAAAATAATGCAACTGTTAACCCTAACAGCCTGTATATTGATCGTACAAACGTAGTCCCTTTCCATAATGAAAGTTCTTCAAGTTCCACATTTCTGTTTTGGGTAATTCTTGCCGAGTTTTGTTTAAAAAAAGAAATCCATAAATGTCCTACAGGGTAAAATGTATCCATCCTGTCCTCTTTAGTAAGCGGAAATGTACTAGTTTGGCGTGTAGTAGTACCTAAAACCAGGAAAATAAATAACCTCGCCATGTTGCGGAAAATCATTGGAACTAATTTTTGTACTTGGAACACTAACATTAAAGGTGACAGTCGATTGCAGCGCCCCCAAACCAGGTTTTTTATATTCCTGGTCAGGCTTTACATTAATAATGCAAGCTGCATGTGAAAATAATGTAAGTAAGTTTATCCTCTCAACAAAAAACTATAAACCCCAATGCAGTTGACAAATAAGTAACATTCAAACATCATCGTCGCAAATGTCTTAGCTTCGGTGACAGCTGACAAATGTTGACGGCGAGAGAGAAGCTGACACCGGACAAATGTCAGTAAGGGGTGCCGTGAAAAATGGCAGGAGTTACCGCTTTTATTGGCGAATTAATACCTTTTGGAGGGGAGTGATTTTGAAGGTCACAAGGTTTATTGAATTTGATGATGGTTTAATTTTGAAACAAATAGGTACGGTCGCCTTATGAAAACTTTGAGCACTTTTGGACTTTGTCATATTAAACTGCTGTAAGTTTTGGTGTCTTTAAAACTTTATAATGTATTGGCACAGACTTAAATGTGTATTGGTATGAAATGGTTCTAATTATGGTTAAAATAATGCATAGTTCAATTGTAGGACTTGGTAAGCGACTAATTGAAAATGTAATGCGTAAAAATAGAAGCTTTTTATAAGCAAGCATTTTATCCAAGTATCCAATGAACCTGTTTTTAAATGACAAAAGAGTTGATATACGTATTTTTTTCTAAAAATTTTAAATTTCATTTAATTGAAAGGCATTATGAGAAATCCATGCTGTATACAGGTCAGGGTGTAAGGAAAAGTATCGTTAAACTCTACCCATCAAACTGAACAACTATTACTATGGGAGCAAACCTTTCAGAACAAAAAAGTCAAAAAAAAAACTCAAAACTCAATTTTTTTTATTCATAATACATAATATCACATAGATAACTTTCTGACGTCATTTTTGATTCTACCACCGCTTCGGAAGGTGTTCCGTTGTAGAGAAGATGCGGCCAGAAACTCTACAACACACTTCTTTTAAACAAAACAAAATATACAAAGTACAAATATTGAATTACATAGTGTAACATTGTCAAGACCAGACATTTTGGTCATTCAAATCAGCTGTTTCATACATTTGGGTCGTGTAGGCATTGCAGTTTAGTATGGACCAGCCGTTTTTTTTGCGCTGACAGGTCTACTCACATAGTAAAAGTGGTTAATGATTTCCTTACACTCAGTACAGTTCAATGACTAATATTGGGCGTTCATTGTGCTACAGTGATATTAATATAGTACAGTCGCCATCAGATATATCGTAACATACAAGTTGTTCAAATATTTCTGAGCAGTGCTAATTTTCATTGAATTCTTTACAGTAAATGTTACCAATTATATCTAAACATTTGTATTTTGTTATAAATATCTGAAAAGCAAATTTTCAATAATTTCTTTAAAATCGAAATTTTAAACAACGGAGTAAGGTCTTTTATCTTAAACTGTTCAGATGTTTATGACCACCTTGACTGCGTAGATATATTTGATGTTCTAGGCATTCCGATATTTTTGATTGGTTATGTGTAAAGAAATTATTGAAAATTAGAACTGCTTAGAAATATTTGACCACCTTGTTTGCTACGATATATCTGATGGTGACTGTACCATAGTCTTTCTTATACTGTGACAATTGTCCATCGGGGTCTTTCGTCGGTTCGGCACTTGTCACACTAGATAGAATTTGGAAGCCGCTAGCAAAATTGATACTTTAAATCAGCATTTAGAATTTTAGATAGAAACACTTTTGACTACTTCGAAAATATCGTCGCGAGCATAATTTTACTAATATGTGAATGTTGTAACATTAAATTTTGCGGCCTAAAATAACTAGCTAATACGTTCAGTTGCAGACACGCTCATCATCATCAGCCTATCATCGTCCACTGCTGAACTAGGCCTCTCCCAAGGCGCGCCACAAAACTCTGTCCTCGGCCTTCCTCATCCAGTCGCTCCCCGCTACTTTTTTTAGGTCGTAACAGGTGCAGAAACGCTCATTAAAGTTAATCCTCCATTCATAGATTTAAAACTTTTCGCTTACGCTGAAAGATGGAGCCAAGAAATAGAAAGCCTATCTCGCTCTCTATTTTTGTGAAACCTAATGTAAAAAAAAAATTTTTTTTCGGTTACTTTGGCCGGGTTTTTTGTTTGGCAAGATGTCAATCCTATAGAATCTTTGCCAAACAAATCGTCTTTTAGTATAAAAAAGTCAAACTGTTCCATGTGCGGCCACTATATGGCTTAATCTAGCTAGAGTGTAAATCTATGCCTCCATTAAATCTCTTGTTGTCAATTTTTGTCTTGTAGCAAAAGCTAGCAAGAGATTTAATGGAGGATTAACTCTAATGAGCGTTTCTGCAACCGCAGGAAAGTCACCTCCGAGCCCCCCAAACCTAATCACACGAGTAACCACCACGAAACTTATCCAGACCCATAAAGCGTTCGATAAAAACATTTTCGCTACCACCCTAATGTACAATATTTGGCCTATTACTCCACCCTGGGCCCATTGATTTATAGGTTATGAATCAACCTCCCTCAACCCCCCTACCTCAGCCCGCGGGGGCCATTACACAGGCCTGATGTATCGCCTTGATAATGAATCTAGTTTTATTTTTGTTGGGAGTGTGATGGAAATATGAAGGTTTGGGGGACTTGGAGTTAGTTATGAGATTGTTGGCGTTATTTAGTGAGGTCTTGGTGGTGGTGAACCTTTTCTAGAGACCGAATTGCGAAAATCCAGTGAAGAGCATGTCGGACTTGTCTATGAAAGGGTTCCGTAGTCATTATACGGGTTGTAAGAAAACAGTAATGAGGTGCTTCGGTGCATCAAACTGAAAAACCAAAAACCTCGAAATCGCGAAAAAAATCAGCTGTCCTATACATTTCAGTCGAGTCGGTACGTTGTAGTTGAAGCACCCATTTCTTTTGTGTGCGTGCTGTCACGCGGTACATAAGGTGACGGGTTGTCGGACCTGCGCCTAGAGCTAGTGCATCTGTGTGAGTGTAGGTCCCTTGTAGAACATACGAGTGTGTATTACCTTGTATGCTTCACATCTTTTTAGTGCAATACTCGGTCCGTATTTCTTTCAGGTCCGTGTTACCTAAGTCACTTTCGATTATATTAGAAACCCTTTAAAAGAGCCTTCAATCTATGAAATCGAACTGTCATCATCAAAAAACCACAATGCTTACAACAGCATAACGAAAAATGATAAAAGAATCGGTCTTCAAAACGAAAATCTAACAAAACATAACGAAAGTGACATTTCATTCAATAGAACGGCTTCCCAGCTGAGTGACGCACGTCAATGATAACATCGCATCTGACAATTGACGAAGGATCACCGATCGACAAATGCAGATACCGCCTTTTGCTGCACGAGACACGCTGAAGAATAGAAAAGAGTTTTTGATGGAATGTGTTTTAAAAAAAATGGTTTTTCCTGGGTGCTTTTAAAAAGACGGCGCATGTAAAACAGAAATAATTAAGAGGATGCCGAACCCTCAGTGCTACCTTCAGATTTTTTAATTTTGTCATGTCAAGTATGATACATCGTATTTGTATTGCTGCACGGTAGCATGCAACACGTGATACGGCTGTATCACGTCTTTTATCTCGTTCGTTCGCACGCAAATAGAAAGAGAGCTAAGGTGTGATAGCGCTGTATCACTACGGCATGCTAGCTATGCTGGTTTTAAGTTTATCAAGACAACATCACTATTACTATGTTTGTTTTTTATATTTGTAGTGATGACGAAAATGATACGGAGCTGAATATTAAAAAAAATACTTGATGTAGGTATTCAGATTGCCGTGTGATTCCAGCTTAGAATGGACCACCCCATTTTTTCCTGTGGGTATCGTACGAGGCGACTAAGAGATAAGGGTAGTGTATACATATGTGTAGTGTGTAGGCAGTGTATTTAAAGCAAAAGGCTAGCCCCCTACCACCGATTTACACGTCATTTATCTTGAAATATTAAATATGATAAAAATGGGCCTTGCTGCAACTGCATGGAAGATAGCTGGAAGTTCTAGCAATCTTTCTGACCACCCCGAAACGGATTATGGTCGTGAGTTTATGTATGTACTAGACTAGATGACCGCGGCGACCTTCGTACCGCCTCAGAATCTTCCCGACACACACTTGGCAGTTTTTTTAGCCTATGTTCATCACGGATAATGTAGCATTATGAAGGTAAAAAAAAATTCTAATCGGTCCAATAGTTTCAGAGCCTATAACGAACAAAAAATTTAAACTATCCTCTTTTTTTTAAAACATTGTAGGTTTATTCAGAATATAAACTTAGGGGTTGTGATGTCTGACTTTGTTTAGGTAAATCAACTATCGAATCTCACTCAACTACTTTTCTAGGGTGCAGCTTATTTCGCTAAATTATTCGTATGATCAAAATTCAAATCATCGAACATAAAACGTGAACTCTAAAACACTACAAAAACGCATTCAAAACAAGCAAGTCATGCAGCAGTCGTTGAAAATGAATGAAAAAACTAAACAACAGTAGCAAAAAAAATTCTTTCTCGCTCGCTTCTGACATTTGTCAATCATTCCCCCGCTCCCCGCAACTGTCAGCTGTCAATGACAATTAATGACGTCCTATACAAAGTTTTATGGCTTTTATTACCCCAATTGTACGAGGAAATGATTAATGCAATCACTAATGCAAATCCTCACTGTCTGAGCACGGACACACATTGTAGTTTTTGTATAAAAATTGATTTATTATTATAGTTTTGCAGTTATTTCGTTTTTCGGAACGACTGTGGGCGGTGTAGCGAAATTGATGCGGGATAGGGATTTTTTTTTGAATTTTTTGATACTTAATTGGTTTTATGCAACTGTGTGAATTTTGTATAGTCAAGAACATAATCTAGCTGCGAGGTTTTTGTGCCTTAGTTCCCGATCAACGATTCCTGACATTGTTGTATTCCTAATTAGCTACAGTCTAACCTAAAGGGTGGTGCTGCTCATTGGGTGTAACAGAGCTCTTCTTCATCTTCTTCTCTTCCTGTTACCCCTACGTGGGGTATAGGGCTCGGATAATAGCTCTCCAGCGGTTTCAATCTTGGGCAGCACTGCAGGTTATCTTCCCAGGTCATGTTGAGGCTTTTAGCCTCTACTTCCACAGAGCGGCGCCATCCAGGTTATTTTACGACGTCCCCTCTTTCGTTTGCCTGTTGGGTGCCATTTTAAGGCTGTCTTGGATAGGTGATCGTCAGGCCTCCTTAATACATGGCCTAGCCACTGCCACTTACGAGTAAGGATCACTTTTTTTATACGCTGCTGGCCCGTCCGTCTCCATAGCTCATCGTTTGAGATGGTGTTTGGCCAGAAGATATTTAAGATTTGCCTAAGGCACGTGTTGATGAAGACTTGGAGTCTATCTGTGACCGCTTTTCGGACGAACCAAGTTTCACAGCCGTGTAATAGAACCGTTATGACGTTTGAGTTGAATAGTGATAGTGGACGATCGCCATACTGGTTTCAGTTGACCGAACGCTGCTCGAGCTTTATTTATACGTGTCTCCAGCGTCTGTACAAATCCCGAGTACAGCGAAAATCTACTACGAATTGGCAGAGCATAGTGAGCTTCTTTCCCGTTGCATCCAGCTACACAGTTATCTACGGAAAGGTACAGCCCTTGAGGCCAGACTATAACAGTTAGCTACTTTTCTAGACACTATAGTTTTTTTTTATCTATATGCTGCCCCCATTTGGACACTCCAGGGTCTTTAGGTAACGCTGAAGCTTCGTACTGATTGACTAACGTGAGTTTCAAGATATTGCGCAGGATTAGGACATTCTTTATGGCACCAACATCGAAATCGCTAAGAAAAAATCTGCTATTCCATACAAAACTGCAAACTTAACTCGAGCCAAATATCTCGATTTCGATTTTGGTCCGATAGAGAAAGTTGTTCAGTTTGATGGTCTGGTCATCCCCGTAAAAAAACTGTCAGCATTATTAAGAAGGACCCTGTATAGCACTCTTTTGTTTTGAAGGCCAAGACCTAAGCCTGGGTGGGTAAGCCAGCAAAGTAAATTAGATTTACACAGTTCCGTGTTAAAACTATAGGAGAGGTTGAGATTGAGAGAATTTTCTAAAACCCACCAGCATCGAAGATCGGCGAAATATACAATAGAAACAATACTTAGCTAGCATTGATCGCACTGTTATTTGAAAATGTTTCAATGACATCAATAGATGAGCTTTTTTTCACCCCCTTGAAGCCCAAAAATATTCGTGTAATTTAAATTTTTCTCCAATTCCTTCACTTAAAACGCGATGTTAGTTGTCGTAGTAAACTATTTTGTCTTTATGTGTCATCAAAACGAGGCGTCAAGATGAATTACTATGGAAGAACCCAGGAAGCTGGAAATAGGTAGAAAGAACCCAACGCGTAGTTGGAGATGCACAAAACAAAAAACATTTAGTGAGTTACTTGTGAATTACGATACAAAGTCTCATTTTAAAAAAACATTTGCTTTTTTCAAATAAAGATTCTCAAAACTAATGCTAAAAGGTCAAACTGAAAGACAATTATTTGTTTACTAAGTTCATTGTTATGGGTATCATATTCCGATGTCAAGGATATAACTAAGTAGAAAATAAGCCACATGTGTACGCTAAAATAAATATCGATTTCGAGGTATAGAAACATGGTGCAAGTAATAAACTCATAAGCACTGCTGAAACAAATTGATTCAATTATTATTTTGTTATAGGATACCTAACACTGTTCGATGTAATAGCGCTCGATGACATAGTGGAGTTTCAGTATTGAAATTAAACTCCGGCCGGTGCATCGGCCTCCATTCTCAAAAACTCACATACTGCACCCTAAAATTGCACTAAAAAGATGTGAAGCATGCAAGGTAATACAATCTCGTTTGTTCTACAAG